>OZ023263.1:184909379-186109379 GCA_964006375.1 Tillus elongatus
ATGCCTATTCATGGGATGCGGGGCTCTTCCATGGAGGTCTATTTTCCCTTGCTGCTCGTGGGACCAAACATGGACACGACTTACACAGACCCAATAGAGGAGGTGGCAGGATTCAACCTTCCACTGGAACCTCCAGAGGGAAAAAACAGGGGAAAGGAAAGTCCACCCCTAGGACGACTACCAAAGGTAGACCCTCCTATAGGAAGCTTGGTTATCGAGCTCCTAAAAAGGAGGAGGAACCTGCACCATAATTCCCTTTTCCTTTAAGCTCCTTAAACTACTCCTTTTTCCTCCATACATTCCTATATTCCTACCCCCATGCCCACCAACTTAAGGTGCATTCAAGCTAATCTGCATCATGCTAAGGCTGCGACATACCTCCTTAGCATGAAATTAAAGGAAGAGCAAATAGATATTGCTCTTCTCCAAGAGCCCTGGACCGCTAATTCGGAACGAACTAAAGGGCTGGGTAACACTTCTGATAAGATAGTAGAGGTGGGCTCTGGTACTAACCCCAGAGCCTGTATCTGGATCAGAAACAACTTGCAGTATTTTACACTTTCAGAGTACTGCACCAAGGACATGGCATCCATCCATCTCGTGGTCACATCCGGGGGGACCAGGCTGGAAGTAGTGGCCTGTTCGGCCTATTTCCCTGGAGACAGAGATGCAGAACAACCACCTCCAGCAGAGGTGCGGAAATTGATCGCCTACTGCAAGAGGAACAATTATCACCTTGTAATGGGGTGTGATGCGAACTCCCATCACTTGGCTTGGGGGAGCACGGACACTAACAGACAAGGTGAATCATTATTTGAATACATTTTAGGGGAGGAGCTGGTTGTCAACAACATAGGCTCGGAACCCACCTTTCTTACAGCTAATCGGAGAGAGGTTTTAGATCTTACGATCAGCTCAAGGCTTTTGAGCTCAAAAATCCTCAAATGGAGGGTGTCGTCTGAGCCCTCATGTTCAGACCATGCCCACATCCTATTTGAAATTGAAACAGGCCCTAGACCTGTGTTGGAGTATCGGGACCCGAGGAGGACGGATTGGGAGGGATACAAACAGTCCCTCGCCGGCAGACTTGGGTCCGCAATCCCCACAGTGAGGGATCGTGATGAGATCGAGATTGCGGCCGAACAGGTTAGGGAAGCTGTGGTCTCTGCCTATCACGAAAACTGTCCACTGAGGTCAAAGAGAGACAGTCGGGGGTCTACTTGGTGGAATAATAACCTCGATAAACTACGAAGAGAAGTTAGACGTCTCTTCAATCGTGCTAAGATTACAGGCAACTGGGAACAATATAAAACTGCTCTAACACATTATAATAAAGAGATCAGGAACGCTAAGAGGGAGTCCTGGAGGAGGTTCTGCGGGGACATTAATAATTTGCCCAGCAGCGCCAGAATCCACAGGATTCTCTCACGCGACCGTGTACAGGAACTGGGATCGATAAAACGACCAGATGGTTCCTTTACTGAATCTCGGAAAGAAACGTTAGAGCTCTTAGCACACACACACACTTCCCAGATTGTCTGATCCTGAGCAACGGTGAGGTCCTACCAGCTGAGGGACGATCTAAACGCCCCCAAAGGGAGGACTGGCTAGTTGCTCGGAGAATAGTTACAGCCTCGGCAGTGGAGTGTGCTGTGAATCATTTCCAGCCATTCAAGTCGCCAGGGGAGGATGGGGTGGTACCGGTCCTACTACAAAAGGGACTGGAGATTCTCCTACCCTTCCTTATCAGGCTGTTCAGAGCCAGTCTGGCCTGGAACTATATTCCTTCCAGCTGGACGGTGGTTAGGGGGATTTACATTCCCAAATTGGGACGTAATGACCTCCTACCTACTTCACTGAGACCTCTCAGTATTACATCATTCCTCCTGAAGGGATTGGAAAAAATACTGGACGGACACATTAGGGGGAACATCTTACCCAAGAACCCCCTAAATACCCACCAGTATGCCTATCAAACTGGCAAATCAACTGAGTTAGCGCTCAATAACCTCGTCGAGAAGATCACACACTCTCTGAAAAATGGAGAGGTTGCGGTGGCGGCATTTCTCGACATAGAAGGAGCATTTAATAATGCATTACCGATCTCCCTCTACGAGGCCACTATCGCTAGGGGGGTGGAACCTACCATCTGTGGCTGGATCGGAAACATGCTGCACAATCGGACCATTATTACCTCATTACGGGGAGAGGTGGTCAGCGTTAGGGCTGCGAGAGGGTGTCCTCAGGGGGGCGTTCTATCCCCCCTGTTGTGGTCCCTCTTTGTGGACGACCTGCTGGCTATCCTCGGACTCTGGGAGGTTGAGGTCCAGGCGTATGCGGATGATCTTGTCATAATGGTTAGAGGCAAATCTCAGGAGGAACTGTCTAGTGCTCTTCAAGAAGCACTAAATGTAGTCAATGATTGGTGCCGTAGGGAACAGATGTCTGTGAACCCTCGCAAAACGATCATTGTCCCGTTCACCAGAAGAAGAAGGTTGGACAAATTAAAACCACCTAATCTTATGGGGGAAAACATTCCATTTTCGGACCAAGCAAAATATCTGGGAGTTATCCTAGATAAGAAGCTCAACTGGGACAGACAGTTAGAAAATGTTATCCGCAGGGCTAAGATGTCCCTGTGGACCTGCCGGAGAATCTGTGGGAACAACTGGGGAACAAACCCCCAACAGATGTACTGGCTCTATGTAGTGGTTATCAGACCTATGATAACATATGGAGCCATAGTTTGGTGGCCTAAGGTACTTCGTGGTACCGCGAGGGCCAAACTGGCTCATCTACAGAGACAAGCATGTCTGATGATAACGGGAGCGATAAGCACCGCACCATCAGTCGCTCTGGAGGTCCTCCTCAATATTCCCCCACTTCACATATGGCTGGAGAGGGTGGCGAGGTGGACAACGTACAGACTAATACAAACGGCAGATAACATGCCGAGGAAAGTCAGTCTGAGGGGGTCCGGACTCCTTGATGACAGTGATTGTCACAGGATTCTGGGAATGGTCTCGGACTTGATGCCTACAAAAATCAGCAGAGATCTGTCTTTCAAGACCGTCCTCCCGGAAAGGGAGGACTGGGACCGGAACCAATCGCCCTGTTGAGAGCGGACCTCTGCTGGTACTCTGACGGCTCCAAAACCAATATGGGAGTAGGAGCCGGCGCATATGGGGGCAGCACCGATGCTAGACTATCAGCTAGCCTCGGCAAGTACGCAACCATACACCAGGCAGAAGTTTATGCCATCGAGATGTGTGCAAGGGAAAGCTTAAAAGACCTATGCACAAACAAATCGATAAAGATATTTGCAGATAGCCAAGCTGCAATAAAGGCTCTTGGTTCCTACCGGTGCAATTCAAAGACGGTATGGAGTTGTAAATCTGCCCTTAACGAATTGGGCAGCTGTAATGAGGTGTCGCTGGTCTGGATACCGGGTCACTCGGACCATGATGGCAACGTTGCGGCAGACGCGCTTGCCAGGAGTGGTGCCCAGTGTGACTTTGTCGGACCAGAACCGGTGCTGGGAATAACATCTTGCACAGCAAAACGCACCTTAAAGACCTGGACAGATAGAAGGACAATTCAATATTGGCAAAATCTTCCAGGATTAGCTCACTCTAAGGCCTTCATAAATGGCCTGTCTGAGTCAAGGGCTAAGAAACTTCTAGAGTTGAACAGACAACAACTGAGTACTCTAGTCGGCCTGTATACAGGACACTGTCGCTTGCGGCATCACATGCACCGTATTGGGATCGGTCAGGAGACCGAGTGCCGGCTGTGTATGGAGAATGACGAAACAGCAGAGCACGTGCTGTGTTCCTGTCCGGCAGCGGATAGGACTAGACACCTGCTCTTTGGCAAGGTAAAGCTTGCTCCAGAGGATCTGGATCAACTTTCGCCCGCAAAGGTTATCGACCTCTGTAGGAGGCTGGATTTGTTGGGCGAAATATAGACATTAGGCGTGAGCCACAATAGACCTTATGGTCGCGGTGGAGGGACCGATATGGACCACTCGCAAACTAACCTAACCTAACCTAAGCCATGCTCAGTACCTTTTTTTATTAAAACAACATTTATTGTAAGATGTTCGTGGTGCAGTATACAGTAAGATATGCCTTTCTTGACTTTTAATAATTATTAACAAAAAAAATCTGCTTAATAATGACAATTGACAGATAAAGGTATGAATTGGAATGCTCTTAAAAACTCTACAAACATTGTAATTTTTTGTACTTATTTTTGCTAAACCTGCTACTTATTCAAAAGGCAGTTAGACTTAAATATTTACGTTTTATTTTTATAAAATAATAGGTACCCAATGCTGCTCAATTAGAGACGCTTAATTGTACTGTTAAATATTAAAAGTTAAGATTTTAGCTCAATAATGGGAAATTGACTTATTATATCATTTCAAATATATTTATGAAAATTCGCTGCAAAAACGCGTTGCCTGCATACTTTTTTTCAATATTTACTTACTATTTTAACTTGCAGATTATTGAAAACAAGTTTTTTATGAAACTTCGCTACTATTGCGCATTTGCTAAAGATAATAATTGAAATTCGGCGCGTTCGGACAACTCTCATAGGAGCCTTGTTTTTTCTTCACATGTCGCAAAAAACTTTGTTTGGCTTTTAGGTCTCCCTAAAAATGGACTTAGAAATCCAAAAAAATATATTGTATTTTATTAAGTTTAATTTACTTCTCTTTTTACTTGTAATAGGTAGCGGTAATTTGAGTTTTCTTATTTATATACGTAATTAGTGAATCTAAATGACCCTACGAGACTAAAAAATATAATATATTCATGCATTGGTATATACTATATCAAAACACAAACACAATGCCGCAAAACTGTTTGCCTATTTCAGTTCTGACTAGAGCTACTCGAGCTAAACCACGCCTACCAAGGGAATACATTACACATTACAGTCGACCAATCTACTATTGGAGATCATTATTAAAATAAGTAGGTGTATGGAGGGTGCAAACATTTAGGCAGTGTCGCTCAAAACTGCTGGACTCTAACAACTATACTGTGAGGATGAATAAATTATCTCCCACATAATTTGTAAATGCAAAGCTTTGGGGAAAAGTTATCAGGATATTTCCAGACCCCTAAATCCTGAAGATGTATTGCCTGTAAATGTCTTAATCAGAGGACCAATACTCACTGATGATTGAGATCCATTTTATTATAAACTCACAGTCTGCAAATATAAAAGGCTAAAGCTGCAGTGCTAAGTGAAACATATTAAGACTGGTTGCATTTCAAAATTACCTATTTTTCTCTATCCTATTTATTTTATACCAGTCTGTTTGCCAGGATCACCAAATCCAGCGAGCAGTTGCAGCATCTGTAAATTTTGCAAAACCCCTTTTGTATTAAGGGTTGCAATTTTGAACACGACAGCAAAATTGCAATAAAAACACATTAAAAACTACAAACTTATTACTAATATAACTCAGTCCTAAAACGCTTATTACTCACAATATTTACTTAAAAAAAAATATTGTTTCATCTTTTCTGCTATTTAATACCTAATAAACGCTGTTAAAAACGTTCATAGAAAACTGTACTACAACTAAAAATTAATATAATGTGTTCTAACTGGATGAATCGCATTCGAAACCGTCCATTTATCTCTATATTACCAATATTAACTAAGCAAATAGCACTATTGCTTGAATACAGACTTGGAGACTACTTTTCTGGCTTCACTGCTTATTTTCCTATGGAACAGTTTCACCAAGTAAGGGCAACAACAATCAGTGAACCATTGTTTGAGATGAGGGATTCCAATTTCCAATCATCAATTCGATTGCATGTGTGTTCAGTTCATCAATATTTAAAAGTTATATTCTTCTCAAGTAACATAACTTGTCTAAGTGAGATATAAGACACGAAGCACGTGCCGCCATGTCGTTGCGGAACCAAGTAGTATATTGTCAGGCCAGCTCCAAATAACACAAAGTGTTAAATATTAGAGACTGTATACTACCAATTTAATAAATTGTCAGCCCTGGCCCATTTCTACCCTAATATAGGGACAAAGTATGTAAGGCTAGATGCATTCTCACCACAATAAGAACCGTAGACCAGTTTCACTCTAATTAGAGCTGGTCAGTATGGCATACTAATTGCAGCGAAAATACACCTATAAAGTAATACGGCTATGGTAGCCAGCCTTCCTACTGACAAGCTCTAATTAGAGCAAAACCGGTCTACGGTTCTAATTGTGGTGAGAATGGATCTAGCCTTACTAACATAACTTGTGTTTAATCTGTTCTATATATATATATATATATATATATATATATATATATATATATATATATATATATATATATATATATATATATATATATATATATATATATATATATATATATATATATATATATATATATATATATATACACATATATAATAATAAAATAGATAATAACAAATATATACACAAATCTAAATATAAAATAAAACACTGTCAATGCAGCAGTATTAATTCGACAATATAAAACTTACAGGCCAAACAAAGCAACCACACACGCATATACACCCCACAGCTATGAATCTTGATCTTGGAGTGGTGGACATATGTCTCCGTCTCTAAAGAATTAATTGCAGGATATATATATATATATATATATATATATATATATATATATATATATATATATATATATAGGCGGGTCTCCTACAGTCTATGCCCCATCTTGCATTTCGATCGCCATTTCTTCCAGTCCTCGATCTCTCATATTTTCCTCAATTCATTTTATTCATTGTGTTGTCGGTCTTCCTCTTGTTCTCCTTCCATGTGGTGGATACTTCAGAGCTCTCTTTGGCCATCGTGTTTTCTCTATCCTCATTACATGCCCATAACATAGTAACTGTCTGAATTCGACTCTTTATGCTGTTGTAAATACGCGCACCGTTTTCCTTCTTATCTCTTTGTTTCTAATGTGCTGTGTTCTCGAAATATTACATGATCTTCTTAAGAAGTTAATTTCCACGGTTTCTATCCTCTTTTTTTTTTAAAGCTGCCAGCATTCACAGCTGTGTGATCAAATAGGATTTTTTTTCACTCAGGGCTCGACCGCGGCCTTGCCGCCCCGATAGCATTGCGACCTTTGGTTGATTGTACATGCCCTTAGTCGTAATCCACCCATTCCAAAATCACTGTGCCTTGAACTAGTCTGCACAGCGATTGGTAGGGTGAAGTTTTATATTGCTCTGTCTCCGGTCTAGACTGACCGTAGATCAGTTGTCTTTTGCGGTTCAGAGCTTTACACTCGCACAAGATGTGCTGGGCTGGTTCCTCCTCGCCGCAGAGTCTGCATTCAAGGTTCTCCTCGAACCGCCCCATTTTATGCAGGTGTTTCTTGACGGCCTTGTGTCCCATCAAGAGACCTGTTATGTTTCTGAGCTGTCCTCTGCTAAGACTTAGCAGCTCCACAGCTCTCGTTGAACTGGGTTTGTCAATTATTGACTTCCCATGTCTCAGCCCTGGACAGTCTGCCCAGTACACCTCGTGTTGATTTCTGACCCAGGACTTAATGGCTCGCGTGGCAGTGCTCTTTGTCACGCCCAGAGCCGGTTCTGGTCCCATAAATGGTTCTGCTGACCCTCTCTTCGCGAGACTATTAGCTTCTTCCTTGCCTTTGACCCCCGAGTGACCCGGTAGCCAGATGATGGTGACCTCATTCTGACCAGGCAGGTCGCTCGTCTCGTTTCGGCACTCACTCACCAGCCAGGAATTTACCCATGGGCTACTTAGGGCCTTAAGGGCTGCCTGGCTGTCTGTGGCTATGAGGATCCGCTTGTTGGTGTAGCCCCTCCTCTTGTTCTCCCGCACACAGTGTAGGATGCGTTACATTTCGGCCTGAAGAACCGTTGCATGGGCTCCGAGGGAAAAACTATGACTTACCCTCGGTCCTTCAGAATAAACACCTGCCCCCGTCCCACGTTACCCGCCGGATCCGTCCGTGAACCAGACGAGCGCGTCCCGTGGTATGCCTGGCGTCACCTCCCGCCATGCCTCGCGGTCGGTGATTTCCACTGTAAAGTTGTTTTCCCTGCAGAATCACGGGCTCGCGAAGTCTGACCACATTTCAACCATGGGCTCCTTCACGATCTCCTGAATTTTGCAGTGGCCGCTGAAGCCTGGGTGGATCTTCAGCCTACCATTGCAGTCTAGTCTGTATAGTCCTAGCCTGGCCTCCGCCATAATAACTAAGTGTGTGTGTGTGTGTGTGGGGGGGGTGGGTCAGATCCAGCAACACCTCCATGGTGGCTGTTGGGGTTGAAGACATGGCCCCTGATGCCTAGGCACGCCATTCTTTGGATCTTGCTTAGTTTTTGTTTGGCACTGGATTGTGTCACCTTAGGCCACCAGATCAGTGCCGCCTATGTTAACGATGGTCTGATCACCCTTGTGTACAGCCAGTGGGTCATACTAGGTCTTAGTCCCCACGTTTTTCCATATAGCCGCCTAGTGACGGCTAAGGTCATGACTGCCTTACGCAGTATTTTTCCAATGTGACCATTCCAGGTTAGCTTAGAGTCCAATACGACCCCAAGATATTTTACCTCCCTGGCCATTGAAATGCTCCTACTGTGTAGAGTGAGAGTTCTGTGGCTCTCGCACTTCCTCCTCATAAACGCTCCCACGCTCCCTGACATGTGCCAGAACCGATCCGAATGAGGTGTTGTGGAAGGCCCCCTCTATGTCTAGGAAGTCCCCCAGCGCCACCTCCCTGTTCTCCAGCGTATTATCCAGTTTAAGCACCAGTTGGTGCAGTGCTGTTTCTGTTGAGAATCCTGCTCTGTATGCATTTCCATAGTTTACTCCCCCGAGCTTGTAAAGCCTCCCGTGAATGTCCTGAGGGAGCCTATGTTGGTCTGAGTGCCCTTGGACAGGATCCTGTGTAGTCGAGCACTCTCGGACGTGTTTTCCACTTCCTCGCAGTGCCTCCTCCACGACTCCTTTTTGGCGTCCCTCAGTCTTTTGTTATAGGTTGTTAGGGCCTGTCTATATTCATCCTATGCTCCCGACCTTTTGGCCGCTCTAAACAGCTTACGAACCTGCGTCCTCCTTTGCCTGAGGTGCTTGTTCCACCACGGGACGTTCCTGGTGTACGCCCTCATTTTCAGGGGGCAGTTGGCGTTATAGGCCGAGGTGATTGCGTCTCGCAATTGGGCTGCCGTAATCTCAAGGTCTATTGAACTGTCTATGGTACTCTTAACCCCCCGCAGTTCTACTGCTAGATCTGCCCTGTAGGCTTCCCAGTCCGCCTTGCGGGTGTCCCGGTACCATACCGTTTGTCTTTCGACTTTGGTGATTTCAAAGCGGATGTATCTGTGGTCTAAGCTACTCGCTTCCCCAGACACAGCCCAGTTTTTAACAAAGTCACCCAGAAACTGGGTGGAAACTGTTAGATCAAAAACTTCCTCACGCCGTGTTGTGACGAAGGTGGGTTTATTACCTCTATTCAGTATGTCTAAATTAAATTTCATAAAGAATTGTAAAAGTGCCTCACCCCTAGAGTTTATGTCCGAGCTACCTCAGAACTCATGGTGCGCGTTCGCATCCATGCTGATGATGGTCTGCCATCCACCTGCTCTGCTACCCACCATTAGCTGCTCCAATTCGTTGGGTGCAGGAGGGTCCGTGCTGTCCCCTGGCGATAGGCTGACGCGACTGTAATGTCCCTCGGCCCATCCGCTCCTCCACATCGGATTTTTATATCCCTTCCCTGACAAAAATGCCGGCACTCGGGTTTTCGATGGATCTGCTGTAGATGAGCTTTCCAGCAGCTCTGCCGAGTCCCTTGATCTCTCCTTCATAGGAGTACGGTTCCTGGATGAGGGCAACATCCGTGTTTCTCAGAGCCATCAGTAGTCCGGCCGTGGCTGCCCTACTGTGTTGGAGGTTGAGGAATTTAATCCCATTAACCCCTAATTGCTTCCCCACTGGGCGGAAGCTAACCCCACCCAAGCCCCAGAATGTCTTGCTTTTTTGCTTAGAACCGACCAGTGTTGTGTCCCCAGTTCAGGGTTCTGGATCTTCAGTCTACTGATCACCGTCTCCTGCGGGAAGGTGTCAGGGATCCGCACGAGGACCTTGCGTCTCTTTGTGAGTTCCTTGGGCTCGACGGCTGTCAGGTCCGCCCCCTCCCAAATCTGACCGAGGCCCCCGATCGTTTTCCGCGGCCAGTTCCGCCACTGCGGGCCGGCACAGGTTATCCAGAGGATGTCCCTCGCCAGGCGCTCCCGGTGGAACTGAGGCGGGCTCTTCTCTTCCTAAAGAGAGTCCACCTCAGCTACCACCGCAGCCTGGATCAGGTCCGCCTTCCCCTGGTCTAGCGTGACATCAGGATGGCGTCTGTCAATCACCGCCATCCCGAGGCCCTCCGCAGCCTCGCTATACGAGCCAGTCTGCGCCAGTGTTCCGGCCTTGGTCCTTTTGGGACGTCTGTCTGTAGTAGGCGTGCTAGAGCGGCGTCTTCTGACTCGCACTCCCCTCTTGCGGCTCTACAGGTGCCCTGGCCCTTTTGGGACGTCTGTCTGTAGTAGGCATGCTAGTGTCCGAGCGCGTCTTCTTCTCTTGCGCCTTTACAGGTTTCTCGACGGTCTACAGCCCGGTCGCAATTTTCTCCGCCCTCCGGAACTTCTTTCTTTGCGCCCCGGAAAGACGCACTACTCTACCCCTAGAGTAGGGTCCTCACTGGTGGAGGGGCTTCCAGAGTCCGCGGACCTCGCCGCCGTCCGGTGGGACCCAGCCTCCAGCTTGGGTGTCGGGGACAAGTCTGTGGCCGCAGCTACCCCCTGATCCCCTGTATCTACGTCGGTCGTGAGACCTCCAGACTCCGCTTCCGCCCCCTGGCTCGTCTCCGTTTCCGGAATAGACTCAAGGCACGAGTCTGTAGCCGGAGCCACTTCTCGAGCCTCATTGGTTTTGGTTCCATATATATTGATGATTTTCATGTTGCTCCCACGAGAATGGGGGAAATACTGTCCACACCATCAGAACCCCCTGTGTGGTTCAAGGCGGGTTACTCTGAAGGGTTGCCCGGTACTCCAGAGGTTCCGTTCACGACACCATCGCCCTGGTGCCATCCATCCCTAGGCACGGGTCACGTGACACCGTAGATTGGGGAAGTTTAGTTCGACCTCCTTGGCTAGATTCGTCATGTTTAGTTATTAGCAGGGTCATCTCGTGCAGGATGAAGCTTTTCACCGCCCATGACGGTCTTGGCGAAAGCTTCATCGAAAGTTTATGTTTTTGTTTTCACTTACTCAGCTTGCCCCCTGGAGTCCTTTGGCCCGCGACTCCTTGACCCCCAAATAGGCTTTACTATAGTTGTGTAGATTGCGTGGCAGTTCGTTGGGCCGACACATCGTAAAGTCGACACTACAATAGAGAGGCGCTTCGACCAAGAATACCGCTTTTTTCAGTAATCGTCTGGCCGACTGGCTGAAGCCTAATATTGATATCTGCTTCATATTTAGTTGCAAAACGTAAAATATTAGCGAAATTGAAATAAAAATGCCAATTTATATGCACGCGGGGCAATACGCAATCTTTATATGTTTAAAATGGCTTACATAATAAAGTTATTTGTGTAAAAAAAATATATATTGAGTTATTAGATACAAATAAACATACTTATGGGTAATTGATTGTTATATATGTACATATGTATGAAACTCAATCCTGACTCACCTTAATGAAAAGGTCATTTTCTAATAAAAAAAATCGATTTATATACGATTTTAATGACAAAAATGTGATATAAAACGAAGCCACATATTATTAAGAATTTATTTTCAAGAAAATTATCTTTGATGGCATCTACTTTTTCACATTTCATAATGCATAGCTGCACAATTGTTTGAAAATTTATGGTTGCGAGGGCAGAAGGTTAAGTACTTCCTTTTTTATAAATGTACATAGGCAATGAAAAAAAATCATTGGAGATTGAATACGTGGTCATGCCATTAAAGTTATTTGTGTAAAAAAAATTGTTGAGTTTTAGATATAAATAAATATACTTATGGATAAATCGTTGTTTTTTGAAGATGATATAAATAGTTGTATTACGATGTCCACGCTCAAAGAAACTATGGAGAATGTCAGACAGTTTTGTTATTGTCGTAAAAAAATCAAATTATAAGTTTTATTCAATTTTGTCATTAAAATAATTTGATGTAAAGAAAAATCAGATTTTCATAAACTTTCTATTTTCTTCTTTTATTGCCAAATATTTTCAAAAAAGCTGTTTTACACTATTTTTTAATGCTTATTTGCTGCAAATTTATTTTTCAAATTTTATTATCGAGGGCGAAAGGTTATAAAAATATTTCACTGCCATAAAATAATATATATATATATATATATATATATATATATATATATATATATATATATATATATATATATATATATATATATATATATAGAACAACAATTTTAGATCATTTATATGAACACTCACTTCCATAACGCACTTTGTTGCGTCCAGACTTTTTATTATGGGTAGCAGAATGTTCGCCACATAATTGTACACTTATTTTCTTATGCTGATTGCATTTTTGCGCATTTACTGTTTTTGGAATACCTAGTAATACTTTAATTCTTTATAAACTAGGTTAGGTTAGGTTAGGTTAGATTGTGAGTGGTCCATATCGGTCCCTCCACCGCGACCATAAGGTCTATTGTGGCTCACGCCTAATGTCTATATTTCGCCCAACAAATCCAGCCTCCTACAGAGGTCGATAACCTTTGCGGGCGAAAGTTGATCCAGATCCTCTGGAGCAAGCTTTACCTTGCCAAAGAGCAGGTGTCTAGTCCTATCCGCTGCCGGACAGGAACACAGCACGTGCTCTGCTGTTTCGTCATTCTCCATACACAGCCGGCACTCGGTCTCCTGACCGATCCCAATACGGTGCATGTGATGCCGCAAGCGACAGTGTCCTGTATACAGGCCGACTAGAGTACTCAGTTGTTGTCTGTTCAACTCTAGAAGTTTCTTAGCCCTTGACTCAGACAGGCCATTTATGAAGGCCTTAGAGTGAGCTAATCCTGGAAGATTTTGCCAATATTGAATTGTCCTTCTGTCTGTCCAGGTCTTTAAGGTGCGTTTTGCTGTGCAAGATGTTATTCCCAGCACCGGTTCTGGTCCGACAAAGTCACACTGGGCACCACTCCTGGCAAGCGCGTCTGCCGCAACGTTGCCATCATGGTCCGAGTGACCCGGTATCCAGACCAGCGACACCTCATTACAGCTGCCCAGTTCGTTAAGGGCAGATTTACAACTCCATACCGTCTTTGAATTGCACCGGTAGGAACCAAGAGCCTTTATTGCAGCTTGGCTATCTGCATATATCTTTATCGATTTGTTTGTGCATAGGTCTTTTAAGCTTTCCCTTGCACACATCTCGATGGCATAAACTTCTGCCTGGTGTATGGTTGCGTACTTGCCGAGGCTAGCTGATAGTCTAGCATCGATGCTGCCCCCATATGCGCCGGCTCCTACTCCCATATTGGTTTTGGAGCCGTCAGAGTACCAGCAGAGGTCCGCTCTCAACAGGGTCGATTGGTTCCGGTCCCAGTCCTCCCTTTCCGGGAGGACGGTCTTGAAAGACAGATCTCTGCTGATTTTTGTAGGCATCAAGTCCGAGACCATTCCCAGAATCCTGTGACAATCACTGTCATCAAGGAGTCCGGACCCCCTCAGACTGACTTCCCTCGGCATGTTATCTGCCGTTTGTATTAGTCTGTACGTTGTCCACCTCGCCACCCTCTCCAACCATATGTGAAGTGGAGGAATATTGAGGAGGACCTCCAGAGCGACTGATGGTGCGGTGCTTATCGCTCCCGTTATCATCAGACATGCTTGTCTCTGTAGATGAGCCAGTTTGGCCCTCGCGGTACCACGAAGTACCTTAGGCCACCAAACTATGGCTCCATATGTTATCATAGGTCTGATAACCACTACATAGAGCCAGTACATCTGTTGGGGGTTTGTTCCCCAGTTGTTCCCACAGATTCTCCGGCAGGTCCACAGGGACATCTTAGCCCTGCGGATAACATTTTCTAACTGTCTGTCCCAGTTGAGCTTCTTATCTAGGATAACTCCCAGATATTTTGCTTGGTCCGAAAATGGAATGTTTTCCCCCATAAGATTAGATGGTTTTAATTTGTCCAACCTTCTTCTTCTGGTGAACGGGACAATGATCGTTTTGCGAGGGTTCACAGACATCTGTTCCCTACGGCACCAATCATTGACTACATTTAGTGCTTCTTGAAGAGTACTAGACAGTTCCTCCTCAGAGTTGCCTCTAACCATTATGACGAGATCATCCGCATACGCCTGGACCTCAACCTCCCCGAGTCCGAGGATAGCCAGCAGGTCGTCCACAAAGAGGGACCACAACAGGGGGGATAGAACGCCCCCCTGAGGACACCCTCTCGCAGTCCTAACGCTGACCACCTCTCCCCGTAATGAGGTAATAATGGTCCGATTGTGCAGCATGTTTCCAATCCAGCCACAGATGGTAGGTTCCACCCCCCTAGCGATAGTGGCCTCGTAGAGGGAGATTGGTAATGCATTATTAAATGCTCCTTCTATGTCGAGAAATGCCGCCACCGCAACCTCTCCGTTTTCCAGAGAGTGTGTGATCTTCTCGACGAGGTTATTGAGCGCTAACTCAGTTGATTTGCCAGTTTGATAGGCATACTGGTGGGTATTTAGGGGGTTCTTGGGTAAGATGTTCCCCCTAATGTGTCCGTCCAGTATTTTTTCCAATCCCTTCAGGAGGAATGATGTAATACTGAGAGGTCTCAGTGAAGTAGGTAGGAGGTCATTACGTCCCAATTTGGGAATGTAAACCCCCCTAACCACCGTCCAGCTGGAAGGAATATAGTTCCAGGCCAGACTGGCTCTGAACAGCCTGATAAGGAAGGGTAGGAGAATCTCCAGTCCCTTTTGTAGTAGGACCGGTACCACCCCATCCTCCCCTGGCGACTTGAATGGCTGGAAATGATTCACAGCACACTCCACTGCCGAGGCTGTAACTATTCTCCGAGCAACTAGCCAGTCCTCCCTTTGGGGGCGTTTAGATCGTCCCTCAGCTGGTAGGACCTCACCGTTGCTCAGGATCAGACAATCTGGGAAGTGTGTGTGTGCTAAGAGCTCTAACGTTTCTTTCCGAGATTCAGTAAAGGAACCATCTGGTCGTTTTATCGATCCCAGTTCCTGTACACGGTCGCGTGAGAGAATCCTGTGGATTCTGGCGCTGCTGGGCAAATTATTAATGTCCCCGCAGAACCTCCTCCAGGACTCCCTCTTAGCGTTCCTGATCTCTTTATTATAATGTGTTAGAGCAGTTTTATATTGCTCCCAGTTGCCTGTAATCTTAGCGCGATTGAAGAGACGTCTAACTTCTCTTCGTAGTTTATCGAGGTTATTATTCCACCAAGTAGACCCCCGACTGTCTCTCTTTGACCTCAGTGGACAGTTTTCGTGATAGGCAGAGACCACAGCTTCCCTAACCTGTTCGGCCGCAATCTCGATCTCATCACGATCCCTCACTGTGGGGATTGCGGACCCAAGTCTGCCGGCGAGGGACTGTTTGAATCCCTCCCAATCCGTCCTCCTCGGGTCCCGATACTCCACCACAGGTCTAGGGCCTGTTTCAATCTCAAATAGGATATGGGCATGGTCTGAACATGAGGGTTCAGACGTCACCCTCCATTTGAGGATTTTTGACCTCAAAAGCCTTGAGCTGATCGTAAGATCTAAAACCTCTCTCCGGTTAGCTGTAAGAAAGGTGGGTTCCGAGCCTATGTTGTTGACAACCAGCTCCTCCCCTAAAATGTATTCAAATAGTGATTCACCTCGTCTGTTAGTGTCCGTGCTCCCCCAAGCCAAGTGATGGGAGTTCGCATCACACCCCATTACGAGGTGATAGTTGTTCCTCTTGCAGTAGGCGATCAATTCCCTGTCTCCAGGGAAATAGGCCGAACAGGCCACTACTTCCAGCCTGGTCCCCCCGGATGTGATCACGAGATGGATGGATGCCATGTCCTTGGTGCAGTACTCTCAAAGTGTAAAATACTGCAAGTTGTTTCTGATCCAGATACAGGCTCTGGGGTTAGTACCAGAGCCCACCTCTACTATCTTACCAGAAGTGTTACCCAGCCCTTTAGTTCGTTCCGAATTAGCGGTCCAGGGCTCTTGGAGAAGAGCAATATCTATTTGCTCTTCCTTTAATTTCATGCTAAGGAGGTATGTCGCAGCCTTAGCATGATGCAGATTAGCTTGAATGCACCTTAAGTTGGTGGGCATGGGGGTAGGAATATAGGAATGTATGGAGGAAAAAGGAGTAGTTAAAGGAGCTAAAAGGAAAAGGGAATTATGGTGCAGGTTCCTCCTCCTTTTTAGAAGCTCTATAACCAAGCTTCCTATAGGAGGGCCTACCTTTGGTAGTCGTCCTAGGGGTGGACTTTCCTTTCCCCTGTTGTTTCCCTCTGAAGGTTCCAGTGGAAGGTTGAATCCTGCCACCTCCTCTATTGGGTCTGTGTAAGTCGTGTCCATGTTTGGTCCCACGAGCAGCAAGGGAAAATAAACCTCCATGGAAGAGCCCCGCATCCCATGAAGAGGCATTTTACACAGGGAGGTCGCCCGGTTTCCCTGGGGAGGGTTAACGTTAGCGACAGAATTACCATCCTGCCAATGCCCGGCCATTTCGGCCAGAAGCATCATCGCTTCGGCACCAACCCGCCAACGACCTTGCGATGTGGGTTTTTTATAGAGGACTCTCCTCGCAATGCCGGCCAATTAAGGCAAGCATTCCCGGCCCTCCTAAGACATGACTAGGAAGGGTTACGGTTTGGTTAGTTCATTTAGTTCACGTCTAATAGTAGACGCTATCCAGGGTGCACCACGGGGTGGCGAACTAACTTTACACCCCTTTATAAACTAAGTGCGCAGTTCTCCCGACATATAACATTTCTCAATCTGCACATTTTTATAATATTCATTGATAACAAATTAAATTGTCCGGTTATTAATAATAAACTGACAGATAAATAAGGTTGGAACTGAAATGGTCTCAAAAATTTTAAAAGTTTTAATTACAATTTGGACATATATTTACTATTTTAGTTTAAGTATGTTTTATGAAAAGCCGCTGCCATAACGCACTTGCTGCGGCCACACTTTTTTGTTATAGACAAACCTTATTAAGGCGCCTTTTATTAATTTTTCAAATATATCGGAATAAATGTGTGCTTTTGTAAAGGTGTGACTATATATGCATTAAGATTATTCAAGATTTTCGCTTATTAAGATTTGAAATATTTTTATGTGGGCAGTTCTCCCGACATATAACATTTCTCAATCTGCACATTTTTATAATATTCATTGATAACAAATTAAATTGTCCGGTTATTAATAATAAACTGACAGATAAATAAGATTGGAACTGAAATAGTCTCAAAAACTTTTCAAAATCTTAATTACAATTTGGACATATATTTACTATTTTACTTTAAGTATGTTTTATGAAAATTTGCTGCCATAACGCACTTGCTGCGGCCACATTTTTTGTTGTGATAGACAAACCTTATTAAGGCGACTTTTATTAATTTTATAAAATATATCAGAATAAATGTGTGCTTTTGTAAAATTGTGACTATATATATGCATCAAGATTATTCAAGATTCTCGCTTATTAACATTTGAAATATTTTTATAACTCCTTGCAACAAAGCAGTTGCTGTATGTAGGTTTTTTATACTTTTATTTACTATTTACTTTTTTTTAATAAAACTCACTACCACAAGTAATTTGTTGCATACAAGTTTCTTAACAAATATTTACTTTATTATTTTTTATGCAAATTTGTTACCATTACGCATTTGCTGCCCTCACACTTTTTTTCTTATTGCGAATCAACAAATGTTATCAAGTGCCTTTTATTAATTTTTCTCAAGTATCGGAATAAATGTGTGCTTTTCTGAAGGCTTCACTATATATGTATCAAGATTTTTGAAGATTCTAGCTAAATGGGAAGGATTTAAGATGTGAAATGAATGAAAAACTTTTTTTAATACTTTTATTTACTACCTATTTGATTACCATTTTTTTTAAATAAAACTCGCTACTACAACAAATTCGCTACCAAAACGCACTTGCTGCGTCAACACTATTTAGTTATTGCAAAGGGATAACTCTTATTAGGTGCCTTTTATTATTATTTTTTTTAAATATCATAAAAGATCTGTTAGTTTGGCTATTTAGGTTTGCTTAAAGTGGTCTTATAAATTTAAAACAAGGGTTCTTTTAACTTAATCATAGGTGTACTATATCAACACGCAAAGGTGTTAAGCAAATTGCCTATTGCATAAACTTTCAGCACTTCCGTGATGAATTACAGTCGACCAATAAATTAGTGTGCGTCCACCTAAATGGATTGGTGTATGTAGGGGTTGCATACATGTAGGCGCTGTCGGTCGAACGATACGCACTCCCACCCCCTGGCTCGTCTCCGTTTCCCGAATAGACTCAAGGCACGAGTCTTTAGCCGGAGCCACTCCTCGAGCCTCATTGGTTTTGGTTTTATTTAAATTTTTCTTCTTCAAGCTGTTCCCACAAGAATAGGGAAAATATTGTCCACACCATCAGAGCCCCCTGTGTGGTGCAAGGTGGGTTACTCTGGAGGGTTGCTCGGTACTCCAGAGGTTCTGTTCACGACACCATCACCCTGGTGCCATTCATCCCCAGGCACGGGTCACGTGACACCGTGGATTCGGGGAGTTTTCTCGACCTCCACGTCTAGATCCGTCATGTTTAGTTATAAGCAGGGTCACCTCGTGCAGGATGCAGCTCTTCACCGCGCATGACGGTCTTGGGGAAAGCTTCATCGAAAGCTCATGTTGTTTTTTCCGCTTCCTCAGCTTGCCCCCTGGAGTCTTTTGGTCCCCGACCCCTTGACCCCTAATTAAGTACTTACATTAGTTTTTAGTTGTTTAATTTAAGAATTGTTATTTTACCTAAGCCAGTTTATTTTTTTCTTTTCAATTTGCACACCTGCCAAAATATAATTATTCACAAACAGCTTTATGACCAAACTTTTTAAAAATTTTTTTTCTTTTAACATTGTGAGATTTACGACAGGGTCGCCACCTCGGTGCGGAACCAGGTAATATGTTTTCACGACAGCTTCAAATAACTCAAAATGTGATAAAATAGAGACTGTATACAACCAACTAACAATTTTGTAAATTGTCAGCCCTGACCCATTTCTTCCCTAATATAGGGACAAAATATGTAAGGCTAGATGTATTCTCACCAATTTCTTTTACCAAAATTCACCTTTTTTACAAAAATTGCCTTCACTAATGATTTTTTTTCACAAAAATTCGACAACTTTTTTTTTAGAATAACCTATACATTTATTATTAATTACCAACATTTCACAAAAATCTTACAAAAAGTGATTTTTACAGAAACACTAAAAAAAATCTGCGAAAACTTTTCAAATTCAGTCACTATTTGAGAGCGCCTGTATACGGCAGCTCGATGTTTTCGACGAGTAATACAAACAAAAAGCTCGCTGAATGCTACATTTCCATGGGGCTCCGCTATCTATTGGTAAAAACACCGTATTAGAATTTGTGATATGTTCCAAAAACATGAAAAGTTGGAAAACAATTGAAATAACTCAAAAACGATGAACGACATCAATTTTTTACCTAACAATCATGCATTATATTTCGATGGAAAGTGTAAAAATTCAATAATATAAGGGGTATTCTATTAAAAAACAAAGTGTGTATCAACAACGACTTATGGGCCAGCCTGTGATTGTCAAAATATGTTTATAATATACAACTCGAGACGCCCTATAACTAACGTATGTAATTTTTATCGTATCTTGTATAATAACGGATATATTCAACTTTACCGTAGAAATGCGCCACCCTGTATATGTGTAGAGCCAAAAACTGACACTAGCCTCGGATATGGGTTTTAGGAGTTCATTTGAAGAAATGTTTTAAAAACCCATAGGTCGCGGTCTTCTCAATAATGAATTTTTTTTATGAAAATTTGCTAAAATTATAGACCATAAACTCTATAGCTGTAACTACTGGCAAAGCATCAGAAAGGGGGTCTATTTGAAATGGATTTTCTGAAAATATTTTATTATAATGAAGTAATGGTTGAAGCTGAAACTTAAGGCTTTGTAAAACACACTTATTACATTTCTTCTACATAATCCGTATTTGTTTCAGATTATTTGTCTGGAAATTGCAAAATTTGACGTTTCATATCGCGACTTTGACGTTTTAAGAAGAAAAACTATAAAATTTTCAAAATATTTTTTCTGTTACTTCTTGGCCTTTTTGTGCCAGAAAACTTATAACCTTTGTATGTAATATTCAATTTGTTTTGTTAACATTAACATTGAGTCTGAATAAGCCAAGAACTGACACCCACACATACACGCGTGCGCGCGCGCACCCACAAACACACACACAAATGTATTTTCCTGCAAAAATGATTAATGGTGGCAATCGTTCTCCGTTCGCATTACCGCAAGCAAGTACTGTTGTGTTCGTCTTCCCGGAACCACTGATGTTATTAGAGACTATTTTTTGTCCCTTAGGTGCTATCAACCTCACGTGTTTGGAATCGTGAGATAATCCCGTCTCGTCACAGTTATAGAATACATGGCCATCAGACAAACAAATATTCTCCTTCTTGTAAACGGCCTCTAACTGGTGATACCAATGTTTTATAGTGAAATGATCTGCCCCCCTTAACAGCTGAGCGCTCATACTTTCTTACGAACATTAAATTGCAGATGTCTTCTCATGAGGCCTTCATACCATTCCCTGTGAGGACTCTATGCATCTTCATATTTATCGCGGACGTTTTTCACAAACAATAAAACTTCATCTTTTGCTAAACCATACCCTTATTTTCCTTTCTCCTAAACATATTTAGCCAGCGTGCGTTCTCGTCGCCTGCTGATAGTACAGTTTTCTGCCCAGCATCTATTTTATTTGAGTCCCTTCAGATTCCTTCACTTAACGTGGACCGTGGACTTGGAAATTTCGTAACGCTCGGCGACGTCTCTTTAGTGCCACGTTTCACATCGGCTAAAGCCATTCGCAGAGTGGCAATATCATAAAAAGTTCTTCTTTTCTTTGAAACATACTTTCATGCCATGACAAAGGAACCTAGAATCAAGGAGCAAATGAATTTCTGCATCTCCGCTATTTAACACACTTATGAAATTGTTGTATCCACTATTACCCACATAGGTATGTGAAATTATGAGGGGTAATAATGCACATGCTATAGTGTTAAACTGGCTTCACATAATAATTCTCGGTCTTAGATTAGGTAATAAGTAATATCTTAGTACCTAATCTAAGTTATCGGTAGATTGCAATAGCAACCAGACTTTTAGTTAGTAGCTTTATACATCTATTTTACCTTATACCTAAAACACGATTTGTGATACTAATTTGTAAACGAAGATACACCAACTTGTATGTTAACTTTACTGCAAAACATTTTCAACAAACATTATTGGGTAAAATATATGAACTCGCCTGGTTTGCTTTATACACAATTACGAAACAATACACTGAAGTATGATTCACACCAAGCATAATCTTAAGAGCGGCAAATTCAAGCATCTTTGAGGAAATGTCTAGTATTACCCCCTTCCATAATTACCCTCCTACCCTCTATAAAGTAGACTTCAGTTAGACAAATTGGATAAGCTCAAAATTCAATACCTTACATTGACACTAAGCAAATAGTTGTTTATAATAGAATTAAGGACATTTATATTAAGGAAGACATGTCGAATCCCCTTATTTGTTAAGTAAATACACTCATTTATTAATCATCTTAAAAGGTTCTGAGCAAGTATGAAATAGATTAAGCGGATATAGGTAATAGTAAGAAAACAATCATTACTGGTGGAGTATGTTAGTTATAAAACTCGATTTGATCTTATACATAAGCATTGTATTTTTGGTAAGATGTACTTGCAAAAATGCTTTAGAGTATGTTGTAAAACACAGGAAATTAATAAACTCCACAATCAATATTCTGAGTGATTTTAATAATTCTACACAAAAGAGATGGATTGAATATACTTATTTCTTGAGCAATGGAGGCAATGTAAAAAGAAGTAATGAAGTTCAAGCAGTTGGTAATGTAACATTGCAAGTTGGTATTGTTTTTGATGCCGCAGTAAACCATTTTGATTGTCGATATAATGTAAATGATAAAAATGTTACAGAAGTGGAAGGGTATAGTATTGACGTAATTAATACATTGGGAGATTCCCTACATATTAGGTAAGCATTATATATATATATATATATATATATATATATATATATATATATATATATATATATATATATATATATATATATATATATATATATATATATATATATATATATATATATATATATATATATATATATATATATATATATACAGGTGTTTCTAAATTGATGCGAAAAATTTTTACAGGGTGATGCTTTGGCGAAAAATAAGGGGTGTCTTTTCTATAAAGTTTTTATTGAAACCCCTTCTCCTCCAAGTTACAGCCCTTTGAAATTTTGGCAAAAAAAATGTTTTCATTAAATTTCTCCGTTATGAAATAATTTTAAAAAACTATATAATGTTATCGCAAGAAAAAACCTACCCTTACATTATTTTTTATCAGTATTTGTTATTGTGTGTACCGTTTTCTATTAAAAAACGATTTAGAAAGAATGATTTATTTAGCAAATTTTTTGTCTTGACATTTTCTCATAACATTGTTAGTTTCATCACAAAAAAAAATATTACTCAGATCGATGTCACATGAATTTACAGAGTGGTTGTTATTTGCTGAAAAATCAAGTACGTGGTAGGCTGTCAAATAACGTCATAATTACACTAATATGTTAATATATATTGTTCTGGCTTTTACTAATTCCCAAAAATTCATAATAAGAAACAACAATTATTGTACTACTATTTTATAATTAATAATTAACAAACTAAGAAACGAAAAGAAATATTGACAAAATGTCAGTACGTATCATCATAATAAATGTTGAAAATGCCCCCCTTCCGAGAGAACGCATGACTCTGGTCTGTTTCTCATTGAACTTCGTATTCTATGAAAAATTGTGTTGTTTCTTATAATATCACATGATGCGATAATACGATTTCTGAGGTCATCAATGTTTTCAACAGGACTTGAATAAACTAAGGTTTACAGAAAACCCCACAGGCAAAAAAGCAACGGATTCTATTCAGGAGATCGGGCAGACCAATTCTGTGGGCCTCCTCGACCTATCCAACGATTTGGGTAAACTTCGTTCAAGTAGTTACGAGCGTTGATACTAAAATGAGCCGGAGCCCCGTCGTGCATGTACAACAATTGTTGTCTAATTTGTAAAGGAATATTTTCAAGAAGTAGAGGCAACTCTTCTTTGAGTATATGACCGTATACTTCTCCATTTAGTCTTATCGGAGGAAAATATCACCAATGACAGCAAGCCGTACATTTAATGAAAACTGGTGTTGAAAATGAGGTTCCGTAATTTCGTGTGGGTTTTCTTCAGACCATATGTGGTTATTATGAAAATGTCTAATAGATTCTCGTGAAAAGTTGGCCTCATCAGTAAATAAAATACGAGATAAGAACTGTGGAATTTGCGTGATCATTTGAAGCATCGATTGACAATAAATTAAACGAGGTAAGAGCGCTTGAACTCGTTGGATATGGTAGGGATACAGTAGCTGTTCTTTTAAAATTCTAAATGCCGTGGAATAGCTGACATTTAAGACTTAAGCGATTCTTCTTGTACTGGTACCAGGAGATTCTTCAATTAA
Organism: Tillus elongatus; assembly: GCA_964006375.1. NCBI lineage: Eukaryota > Metazoa > Arthropoda > Insecta > Coleoptera > Cleridae > Tillus > Tillus elongatus. The sequence goes on from OZ023263.1 coordinate 184,933,327, forward strand.
ATTGAGGACAGCCTCTTCAAGTGCTACAGTTCTTACTTCTCTAGGACGCCCGCAATCGGCGGCACTTATTGAAAATTTTCCTTCCTCTTGCAGACGTTGATGAATGCGTGCGAATATGCTGTGATGGGGTACAGTTCTATTTGGATATAACTCAGTGTAGAGGCGCTGTGCTCTTAATCCAGTGCCATAAGCACGGCCATATTCAAAATGCATATCTGCCATTTCGGAATTGGTATAATTTACCATTTTATTCACTTATTTGTTCTAAGTGTTTAAAAAGTTCTCGATAGATTGACAACAACTAGAACAATTAATATTAGTGTAATTATGACGTTATTTGACAGCCTACCACGTACTTGATTTTTCAGCAAATAACAACCACTGTAAATTCATGTGACATCGATCTGAGTAATATTTTATTTTTTTGTGATGAAAATAACAATTTTATAAGAAAATGTCAAGACATAAAAAAGTTGCTAAATGAATCCTTCTTTCTAAATCATTTTTTTAAACTAGAAAACGGTACACACAATAAAAAGTACTGATAAAAAATAATATAAGGGTAGGTTTTTTCACCCTCTTGTGATAACATTATAGGGTTACAAAATCCATTTAAAACTGTCATTTTGTTAGCCTTATGCATCTGCAGAATTTCGTTTTTTAAAATTATTTCATAACGGAGAAGTTAATGAAACCTTTTTTTTGCCAAAATTTCAAAGAGCTGTGACTTGGAGAACAAGGGGTTTCAAGAAAAAAGACACCCCTTATTTTTCGCCAAAGAATCACCCTATATATATATATATATATATATATATATATATATATATATATATATATATATATATATATATATATATATATATATATATATATATATATATATATATATATATATATATAGTGTGTTTCCCATAAGAACCGACACAGATCACGGGCATGTAAAGCAACCTAAAAAGTGCACATATATCTTGTTTTTAAAGAAGGACATATGGTTAGCAGTATATAACCTATATAGTAGTAACAATGTACCATACTTTATTAAAATAGCTTTGTTGTTTAAAAACGTATAAATATTTTCCGAAAATGAACTTAAAATGTTCCAGAAAAAATTGGTCCAATTTTCCTGGCCAACGAATCTCTTCAACAACTTGTACACCTGCCAAGATACAATTATTCACAAACAGCTTTATGACCAAAATTTTGAATATATATTTTTTAATTTGCAAACACTTTTTTTACATTGTGAGATGTACGATAGGGTCGCCATGGTGAACCCCTGCCTTTCTTAAGTAGGGTAGGGATCCTTCAAGGTGCCGAACATCGCAGGGAAACGAGACCGACGGTTTTACGACAATCCCTCCCCATCCACCCCCCCCCCCCGAAGGGCGGGAACGTGCAGACATTCAACTTGCTTAAATACAATGCCAGAACCTCGGCGGATGTTAATGTTGCAGTATGTACTATAAAAGGTGAAAGGAGAACGCTGTCATCGAACCTGGTACCCTTCGGTTCAGAGGCACACGTTCTTATCAACCACCGAGGCTCTTAATATTAATAGAGCTTGTTTGCTTCTATAGCAGGCTAAGATTTTTTCAATATGTTCTTGTATATCTAAATTATATGTAACCCCCTGATATAAAGCATGTCCTTTAAAACGAAACTTCTTTAAATATCTTATTTTCCAAATACTTTCAGTCTTATGAATAAATTAAAGTTTGTTGCAGAACTGAGTACATAATAATGGAAAACGTAGAAAATTTAACCAAGGCGCTCCTACACAACGACATAGATATTGCTGCTTGTCACCCAAATATTGGAATTGAAAAAATTGTACAAAGTTATCCAACTTTAAACAGCAAGTAAGATTAAAAATAATCAAAAGCAAACAAATTTACTTAAGGTTCAGTTTTCTTTATTCAAGTACAGGGTGATCCAACAAAAAACTCGGGACGCAGCAAGTGCGTTATGGTAGTTAATTTTTATTTAATGCTTCAAATTTGAATAATTCAATTTTCTATAAACTTAGAAAATTTAATTTTGATACGTAGTAAGGTCTTTCCTAGGGCAAGATATACACCAAATTTCATTAAAATAGCTTTGTAAATTTTGGAGAAAAAAAATTTTTTCGAAAGAAATTTTAAAATTTGAATAACTCAATTTTCTATACAGTTAGAAAATTAAATTTTGGTACTTAGTAAGGTCTCTCCCAAGGAAATATTTTCCTATTTTCCTGGCTAACAAACTCATCCAAGCCATTAATAAAAGAAAGGCACTTGCCGAGTTTAATTGAAATCGGTTAATTCCTTTTTGAGTTGTTAGACGGATACATACATATATATATATATATATATATATATATATATATATATATATATATATATATATATATATATATATATATATATATATATATATATATGTGTGTGTGTGTGTGTGTATATACACCAAATTTCATTAACATAGCTTTGTAATTTTTGGAGAAAAAAAAATTTTTCGAAAGAAAATTTTAAATTTGAATAACTCAATTTTCTATAAAGTTAGAAAGTTAAATTTTGGTACTTAGTAAGGTCTCTCCCAAGGAAATATTTTCCTATTTTCCTGGCTAACAAACTCATCCAAGCCATTAATAAAAGAAAGGCACTTGCCGAGTTTAATTGAAATCGGTTAATTCTTTTTTGAGTTGTTAGACGGATACATATATATATATATATATATATAAAACATAACTTAAAAAGTAATTAACCGATTTTGATGAAACTCGGCAAGTACTTTTCTTTTATTAATAGCTTAGATGACTTCGTTATCCAGGAAAATCGGACAAGGTTTTCCGGGAAAATTTTGAGTTTTCTCTCGAAAAAGAATTTTATATCCGAAAATTACAGAGCTATTTTGACTAAATTTGGTGGATATGTTGCCTTGGGAGAGACCTTATTACATACCAAAATTAAATTTTCTAGGTATAGAAAATTGAATTTGAAGCATTTAATGAACATTCGCTACCATAACGCACTTGCTGCGTCCCGAAGTTTTATTTTATTTTTCTTAGTTAAGACAAAAATAGAGAAAAATAGAGAATTTTTAATTGAGTTTATATCACATTTCAGAAAAACAATTGATTATCATGTTTATGAGATACAAACTAAAATGGAACGCCTTTATATTATTAGTTTTTTGTAATCTCCTACTCAGAATTTTTTCCAACCACACTTATATTTGATGACCCTGTATGTGCAATTCAAGCTGTCGAAAAATTTCAAGGTCACACAAATCTGACAAAAAGTTAGTCCAACAACTTTTATTTGAAACATTACTTGATTCATTTTTGCCTTTCAAGTTATTCCCATTATTTAACTTGAAAAGGGACCAAATTTTTTCTTGGTTTCGAAGTTATTTCTGCAGGAGCGGCTCGTGCCTTAATGCATTGGGGGTACGCAAGAAAAAAAAGTTCGGGACGCAGCAAGTGCGTTATAGTAGTGAATTTTTATTAAATGCTTCAAATTTGAATAACTCAAGTTTCTACAAACTTAGAAAATTGAATTTTAGTGTATAATAAGGTCTTACCCAGGGCAAAATATCGACCAAATTTCATCAAAATAACTTTGTAATTTTCGGAGAATTTTTTTTTTTCAAAAGAAGATTCAAAATTTGAATAACTCAATTTTCTAAAAATACAAATAGTTGAATTTTAGTGTGTAGTAAAGTCTTTTACAAGGCAATATAGCCACCAAATTTCATTAAAATAACTTTGTCATTTTCGGAGAAAAGATTTTTTTTTTAAACAAAATGAACAAAATTTTCCCGGAAAACCTTATCCGATTTTCCTTACTAACGAACTCATCCAAGGCATTAATAAAAGAAAGGCACTTGCCGAGTTTCATCGAAATCAGTTGCGTAGTTTTTGAGTTATCGGTTGGATACATACATACATATATATATATATATATATATATATATATATATATATATATATATATATATATATATATATATATATATATATATATATATATATATATATATATATATATATAAATTGAAACTGACTCCGGATATGGGTTCTAGGGGTCCTAGTTCGCGCTCATTTGAAAAAAATGTTGCAAAGTCTCTCCATCGATACCTCTCTATTAGTGAATTTTTTAAAATAAAAATCACTAAAAACGAAGGGCTTGCCTCTTTTTCCCCAAAAATGTATTATAAAAAAACCTACTTACTAAACTAACTAAACTTAATAATTATTAACTACTTACCAAGTTTTCCTGTAGTTAGTTATAGGTTATAGTAGTTAAAAACTCCTTTCCTTTGATAATTACTAACAGAAATCACAATTCTGTCAACACTCAGCATTCACTTTAGTTTATAAGTTATAACATAACAGACCTATACTCATTCCTTAAACAAAAAATCCATACGTCTATTTTTGATAGAGAACATGTAAGCAACAACGAAATGATCTAATTAAAATCAATCCGACGCGAAGCACTACACGAAAATTACTACACACGCTCTGGGAAAAGTACACTGCAAACTGCAAGTGTGGAATTTTAAAGCGCACAACCAGATTGCTTATTCGGTCGTTTTCGACGAAGATAGTCGATCATTTCGCATTGAAGTATCGCATTTCCTCAGAGCGCCGAAAAATACACACCGCCGCGCGACTGATGTATATGGATATGGATATATATAACGTCTGCAATCATTAACACTATACTTATTCTGATTCTGTATTAATGGCTGCCGACTCTGAGATCCTCGATCCTCCATAAACTAATTTTGTTTGTTGAATGCAGGAGGTAAAAAAGTGAATAAAAATTTATTAAAATATGACATAGCAAAAATATTATTTTTTCCATGGCATGCGGCAGTGCGCGCGCACGGGCGCACTTATTGAGGAGCCGCCCCTGTATTTCTGCATCCCTCTAGAGCCCAGAGCCACCGCTTCGAAAAATTTATATGGCAAGGGGGTCGAGTGACACATCATTTTGAAGCTGCGCTCATTATCTACGCAATCATGTTTTTTTTTTCAATTTTGGGCGATTGGCTTCTGAGAATCACGAGGGTGTCGTAACAAAATATGTAAAAATTGAAATCGGTTGCAGAAAAGAACAAGCACTTGTGAAGTCACGGGAAATGTCTACGGCTGTATTAAGTATGGAACGGTTTCACTAAGTTAGGGCAATAACAAACAACCAAATGTGCTATTTAAATTGAATTAAGCCTTAAAAGTTTTCATCTCGTCCTAATTGAATTTGTCATAGAAGAACTCGCTAAAAAATTCATCGGAATTACACAATAACGGTAACATAAAATAAGAGTAAAAAAAAGTGAAGTCACTAACTGAGAGTAGATCACGTGTTATAGGAGTCAATTATTAAATCCACACTGTTTCCTTTACCTCTCGGCTATTGATGACATGACAGAAGTGTGCACTAAGAGGTATACACTCTAGTATATTAATTTTCTAACGTCTTGATTATTTACACCATACAATTTTTGTTTAAAATTGATTTTTTTCTCATATTTTAACGAAATGAAGGAAAATGGGGACTGAGACACAGATCTAGGAGCGTGTTAGTCATTTCAAGCCATATTTTAACTCACAAAGCACTAATGCGTACTAATGTACGACTACCGCAGAATTATCAATTTTGACGTTTCAGCTTTTTGTTTAATCAGAGGCTTGTAATTTCTTTGTTTTTTGACCCAGAGATCTGAATTTATAAAAGGATACTCCTTATGACAGAAATCAGCGTACCAAATTTGGTTACTATAGCTTTTTAATTTTCGGAGATATGAATTTGTTTCGAAAGAAAACCCAAAATTTTCCTGGAAAACCTTGTCCGATCTTTCTAGCTAACGAAATTTTCCAATCAATTCACAAAAGTAAGGTACTCACCAAATTTGATTAAAATCGGCCCATTATTTTTTGAGTTATCGGTGTAATACACAAATCTGTATATATATATATATATATATATATATATATATATATATATATATATATATATATATATATATATATATATATATATATAGAGGGTGGCGCATTGAAAACGAAACAGACCGATTTGCATCCAGAGAATTTTTTTTTTGAAACGCTGAAACACGTCAATTTTAATATTGAGGGTGACATGTTTTGACATAAAACTCAACTTTGTCACATCAACCCCTTAAGGGTGGTGATAACAACCCTTATATTTTAAATAGGGAACATGGGTCGAGTGTTACATCATTTGAAAGCTCTTCCTTTTCTGAATTTAGCACACTAGTTTTTAGAAGATATCGTTTACCTCTACTAATTGACATTGTTGAAAATGATGATCGCTATCAAGAAAATCAATTAGTGTTTCAACAAGATGGAGCTCCTCCGCATTCTTCACAACGTGTTAGGGAGTTTTTGAACAGAGAGTTTCCAGAGCAATGGATTGGGCGTAGAGGTGCTATTGAGTGGCTCCCTAGATCACCGGATTTAACTCCTTTAGACTTCTTTCTATGGGGAAATTTAAGGGGTAGAATTTACGCAACAAACCGGGGTCTCTGAAATAATTACGAGACGCATTGTTGAATAATGCCGTCTAATAACTCCACAAATGCTCCAGAATGTCAGAGCTCGTTTTGAACAAAATTTTTACTTTTGTATGGAAGCTGGTGGTCAACAATTTGAACACTTACTTAACTGAGTAAACATTTTTAAACGTTTGGTTTTGTTTTTTAGTATTTTTTAAAGAAAAATTGACTAATTAGTGCATTTCTTATCACAATGAATGAAATGCGTTCTTGTAACTCCAACTGTGAATAATTTTTAAACGAGTCGATAAAACTTCCAAAAAAATTAGTGTGCTGAATTCAGAAAAGAAAGAGCTTTCAAATGATGTAACACTCGACCCATGTTCCCTATCTAAAATATAAGGGTTGTTATCACCACCCTTAAGGGGTTGATGTGACAAAGTTGAGTTTTATGTCAAAACATGTCCCCTCCAATATTAAAATTGACGTGTTTCAGCGTTTCTTAAGAAAAAAGTCTCTGGACGAAAATTGGTCTGTTTCGTTTTCGATGCGCCACCTGTATATATATATATATATATATATATATATATATATATATATATATATATATATATATATATATATATATATATATATATATATATATAGATAAGTCATCGTCGACTTCCATCATCTAGAAGAAGTAGAACGAAGATCTGTATATATATATATATATATATATATATATATATATATATATATATATATATATATATATATATATATATATAGATAAGTCATCGTCGACTTCCATCATCTAGAAGAAGTAGAACGAAGATCTGTGGCGTGATGTCTTTTTCATATAAAAACATTTAGTTGCAAATATTGTGTGATTTTCCATTTTATTTAATTATGCTTATTAAGCGTTCCTGTTGTAAATGTTGAAGCAAGTACACTAAACATTCAGATTGGTTTTAGACGTGCTTGCTATAACATCGTTTAGTTCATAACTAGTAATCTTTATACCTTTCTCATTAAATAAACTTGTAATTATTAGCCAAATAAATTTCCTTTTTTGGCTGCCCTTAATTCAAGTTACTTAACTGGCGCTGCGATAAAGAATAGGATTTTGTGACAGTCCCTTTGTGCACAAAACTTAGAATTCGGCATTTTTGGACTGGTTTTCAATAAGAAATTTACACTTAAAGAACCAACCTGGTATATTATTTCCAAGTGAAAACACCAAGACGAGTGAACATTGAAACACGATACTAGAAGAAATATGAGCTATTTCCAGTAAGTAAAACATTCCTTTTATATCATACAATTGTGTCTCGTTTATGTTAAACATTTGAACAATATACCTATTTATTTAAGTTAACAAAGAAATTCCTTTCGTAAACATTTAAAATTCCATTGCACATATTTTACCAATTTTATTGTAGTAATTGTTATTTATGTCAATTCGAGAAAGATCTCCTATACGTCTTAATCGAATTGCTGAAGAAACAGAATTAGAAAATAGTAAAACAGGTTTAATTAAATATAAAATTAATTTAGAAAATAACTCCAACTCAATTATCATGGCTCAGCAAAATACTTTAAGCATGATTTCTCAAGCCTCTATGATGATTCCGGAGTATTCTGGTAGTCAAAAACATTTAACCTACTTTATAAATCAGTGTGATTTATTTATATGCAATTATAAACAAGAAGGAAATACGACAGACAATTTTCATATAAATAGTATGATATTAGAATTTATTAAAGCTAAGATCACGGACGAAGCCCGAGACGTGCTTTTAACAATTGAAAATTTAACATGGGATAGTATTAAATCGGCCCTTAAGGCACACTATTCCGACCCTAGGTCAGAAAATTTATTATTATCAGATTTGACAACAGTATTTATGACAAAATCACAATCAATACTGGATTTTATTAATGTTATTAAGGAGAAGTTGAAAAATCTAAAGGAATTTGTTGAATTACAAAATTTAGAACCAGCTATAAAATCTTATAAAAAACAATATTTCAAAAGTATGGCTGTTTCTGCATTTAAAGCAGGTTCTCTCGAACCTTATTATTCTCATATTAGACTAATAAATATTGATTCTCTTGAGACAGGGTTACTAGAATGCCAACGTATTGATAATGAAATCATGCAGGCGAATTTTATTAATAGTTTAAGAAACAAAACTCATAATAATAGTAATGAGGCAAAGGCTCAGATTAAAAATGTAACCCCTATATTTAACAGATTACCCAGAAAGTATTCAAATTTTCAACACACAAATTTTCAACAACCAAATTTTCAACAACCAATTAGTCAACCACGGTTTCCTAGCCGACCAATTAGTAATATTAGGCCAATTTACCAGCATAGAAATTATCCTTCAAATTCACAAGTGTTTGATAACAGGCAACCACCACCGACTCCGATGTCCATTAGTACTGCTCGGAATACAAATAACTTTAGAACACAGCCTCAGGGAATAAATAATTTCTCTAACCCGCGCTCTAGACCCACCCCTGGTGTCATAGAGCTTTACAATAATCAAGGAAAGAGTTCCTTTGATTACTATGATGAAAATCCACCTATGGATTATGAGCAAGACGAACCAACTTATCCTGAAGAGAATGACTGCGAAGATGAAAATAATCAGGATTTTCACTTAGCAGCCTCGGGAAATTAATCGAAATTGACTTCAATAATATTCATTATCAACCCAAACTCCCGTTTATTACCATACCCACGTTAGGTTTAAAAATATTGATCGATACCGGAGCCACTGATAGCATAATCAACCCTAAAGTAGCACACAAATTATTTTCAGATTGTTTTTATAAAGAAAGTTTTGCCCTTAAGTCTGTACACCAGGTTACAAAGGGTACAGATAATATTAAATACCCTGTATTGCAAGAGTATGGTGTACATTTTCCATTCGCCTTCAGAGTTATGGATTGGCACGATAGATTCGATGCCTTTATTGGTACTGCACATATGCAGAAATTAAAAACACAAATCAACTACGAAAATCAAAAAATTAGATTTGGAAAAATTGAAATTCCATTTTTCCTACAATTAAACCCTTCAAATTTTACACCTTTTAATCAAATAGTAAAAGGTCATGTTAAAATACCTGTCACTATTGACAAAGGGACAGTATTAGTTCCTAAAATTGAAACAGAAAACATTTGTGTGGAAGAATGGATAGCCGAAGCGAACAATGGTGTATGCATTGTACCCTGCACAATGAAAAATAATGTAAAGTCAATTACATTATGTTTTAACCAACAATTTGATGTATCCCCTATTCAAAATTATAGCGAATTACAAGGACCCATAAATAAAAATTTTACTAAACCACAAGACAACATTTTAGACCAATTAAGGTTAGAACATCTAAACTCAGAAGAGAAATCAAAACTATTAAATTTATGTCATAAATATAAAACAATATTTTATCACGAAGGGTCTGATTTAACCTTTACTAACGCTGTTAAGCATGAAATTAAGACCAAGGATGAAGAGCCTGTATACGTAAAGTCTTATCGTTATCCTTTCCATTTGAGGGAAGAGATACAAAACCAAATTAAAAAATTATTAGACGGCAAGATTATACGTCCTTCTATATCACCCTATGCAAGCCCTGTGTGGGTGGTTCCCAAAAAGATTGATGCCTCAGGAAAGAAAAAATATAGGTTAGTTGTTGATTATCGTAAGTTAAACGATAAAACAATAAATGATAGGTACCCTCTACCGCGTATAGAAGAAATTTTGGACAGTCTAGGTTAATGTACAGGGTGGCCAATTAAGCGAGGTAAGCGGCTGTATCTCGGAAACCGTTCACCATAGAGCTTTTGGAAAAAAATATCTTAAGTAAATGTGACCAATAAAAATCGTTGGAAATTATTTTCAAGTTCGTCAGATGCCCGCTAGGGGGCGTAACATCAAGAGGAAATGGAAAAAATAGGATATCTCAGTAATATGTCCATATAGACTGTATTGAAAATACCTGCAAATAAATTTCGTGTGTATTACGAACAATTTCCGTTTTGACTATTTTTCTCTAACTCTTCAGATAAAGTGGTGGGGGTAAGGCAAACATTGATAAGAAAAAATGCAATATCTCTGGATCGCCTCATTGGACAATATTGAACTAAGTGTCATTTAAAAGGGTATTTATTTCTCTATCAACTGAATTGCAATCCATGTCTTTGTTATTGTTACTGTAATCACTAGATGGCGCTTTTTAAAAATTTAACACATTTTATGATTTTTATCAAGAAACCTAAATACATTGATATAAATATTACTACATAGATAGAAAGAGGACTAAAGGCCAAAGCAAGTGGTGAAAATCCCAAGTCTCTATCTTTTGTTTAGCCGGAGATATTAATGAAAAACTGATACTGGAACCTAAAACAAAATATTTCATTCTCTCTGTATGTAATTCTAAACGATAAGCACTCTAGTATCTCCTTAAATGCTCAAAGTGTCTGCCGTCACGTTCTACATACTGCTCGAGCCTATTTCGGGTAGAAAAAACGGCAGCTTCCACTTCCGCTGTTGGCAGACTACGAATTGCATTTCGGACTCTATTCTTCATATCTTCCTTGCTCGTAGACTTTGGAAGACAAGGTCCTTTATTCGTCCCCACAAATAAAAGTCTAAGCATGTTAAGTCAGGTGACCTCGCTGGACAGGGAAATATGCTTCCTCTTCCTAACCATCGGCCTGGATACGTCTCATCGAGATGTTCTCTCACATTAATTGAAAAATGTGCTAAACAACCATCGAGCTGCAGAAACACATTTTGCCTGGTTTCAAGGGGCACATCTTCCAATAAAACTGGCAAATCATTTCTGAGAAACTCCAAGAAGTGGTTACCAGTAAGAGACTGGTCAAAGAAATATGGTCCAATGATTGTACCTCCTATTAGGCCACACCATACATTAAGACTCCAACGTCTTTGATGTTGAACTTCTCGCATCCAGTGGGGGTTTTCAGTAGACCAATAATGCATATTATGCAAATTCACATTACCGTCCCTATGAAAAGTAGCCTCGTCCGTCCAAAGAACTTGCGTTAAGAAATTAGGATTTTCATTGATCATGTCTAAAAGCCAATGGCAATGATCCAGCCTCCGAACATAATCCTGCTCATTCAGCGCTTGATTCAAAACAATATGATAAGGGTGTAGTCTAAAAATCAAAATAAGTATCATTATATATTCAAAAGGACATTGTAATAAAAATATGTTTATCTGCTGACATAATAGACGCATTATGTTATCGGATTTAAGTAACATAAAGCTGTTCATTATACCACAAGGGGCGTTCACTTAAGCTAGACAGTTACGTCATCAACAATTCATAAAGCCTAACTGTTACTACGTTGAAAGTTGAACAGTTGCGGTAATTTCAATGTTGTCAATAGACTTTGAGTAAAATAGTACTCATATACCAAAAATCAACTAAATTCGAGAAAACGTACTTGTTATTAATATGCGAAGATTTTGGTGGTTGATGATGTAACTGTCTAGCTTGGGTGAACAGCCCATAGTGCGATAATGAGATTCACTATAGCACTACTGCTACTACAACGAGAAACAAAACACGGATCTTTGACTAACTAATTCAATAATAAAGACAAACAAACGCTACATTCACACCAATGAAATTAAGAAAAAAAATGTCAGTTTCATCCTATTGCAAATAAAATTCAAATCTTTTAAGGGTCTTAAGTTTTAATGAATGCCAGCAGATAAAGTTTTGTATCTTACTCGGATCATAAACGATCATTATGGTAACATGTCATGTTATCATATCATAATTTTTACGACTGTCGTCTGATCATTTTCACAACCGTCATTATGATCCCTATAAATAACAATTAACTATTTTGAATTTCACGATATAATAAGCTTACCTATACTCTTTTAAAATAGTTTGGATGGTGGTCCGTGATATTCCCAAGTCAAGATGCAATGTTCTTATGCTAACATGAGGATTAAATTCTATATATGCCAAAACATTGATAATATTTTCTTCAGTTCTGGCAAAACGGCGTCCCCGCAGCACCGGTCCGCTTAAGCTTCCAGTTTCACGTAAGTTTTGCATCAAGCGAGGAAAATCTCTTCTGTTGTAATGGTAGCGATTCGGATACCGCATTGCATACACTCTTTCAGCAACTGCCGCATTTTGAAAGCACTCAAAGTAAACACCAATCATATCAACGGCTTGATCATTTCTAAACAACATGTTTTATATTTAAATTATACACGAAAGAACTCAGAGTAACTAATATGACGTTTCTTTAAAGTTTTGTCTTTTTTCCAAAGCCTACCTATTTCAGTTTTAGAGTATAATTATTGGACCGAACGAATAAGTTATAATTGCGTTAGGAATGCGTAAATAAGTCTTATTTTTAACAAAAAACTATAAAACTATATTTGCAAATTAATAAATTTCTGTTTTCAATCTTTAAATTAGTCAATGCTGAAAGTGTTTTGTTTAAATTCCAGTTTTATCAGTTTTTCATTAATATCTCCGGCTAAACAAAAGATAGAGACTTGGGATTTTCACCACTTGCTTTGGCCTTTAGTCCTCTTTCTATCTATGTAGTAACATTTATATCATTGTATTTAGGTTTCTTGAGAAAAATCATAAAATGTGTTAAATTTTTAAAAAGCGCCATCTAGTGATTACAGTAACAATAACAAAGACATGGCTTGCATTGCAGTTGATAGGGCAAGAAATACTCTTTTAAATGACACTAAGTTCAATATTGTCCAATGAGGCGATCCCGATATATTGCATTTTTTCCTAATAAATGTTTGCCTTACCCCCACCACTTTATCTGAAGAGTTAGAGAAAAATAGTTAAAACAGAAATTGTTGGTGATACACACGAAATTTATTTGCAGGTATTCTCAATACAGTCTATTTGGACATATTACTGAGATATCCTATTTTTTCCATTTACTCTTGGTGTTACGCCCCCTAGCGGGCATCTGACGAACTTGAAAATAATTTCCAACGATTTCTCTTGGCCACATTTACTAAAAATATTTTTTCCACAAAGCTCTATGGTAAACGGTTTCCGAGATATAGCCGCTTACCTCGCTTAATTGGCCACCCGGTACATATTTCACAACTTTAGATTTAGCTCAAGGGTTCCACCAGATCGAAATGCATCCAAATAGTATTGAAAAAACAGCCTTCTCTGTAAACAATGGGCACTACGAGTGGCTGCGCATGCCCTTTGGGATTAAAGGAGGGCCAAGCTCATTTCAACGAGTAATGGATAATGTTCTACGTGAATTTTTGTATAAATCTTGTTACGTCTATATGGATGACATAGTCATCTTTTCAAAATCACTGCAGGAACACATGATTCACCTAAAACAAATATTCAATAAGCTATTGGAATGTAATTTAAAAGTACAGCTTGACAAATCTGAATTTTTAAGAAAAGAGGTCGAATTTCTTGGGCACGTCATCGCTGTAGACGGGATCAGACCGAACCCGAATAAAATCTCTGCAATCCAAAAGTACCCTTTACCTAAAACACAAAAGGAAATAAAGTCATATCTAGGACTTATCGGATACTAAAGACGCTTCATAAAAAATTTTGCAAAGATAGTTTTTCCCTTAACAAAATGCTTGAAAAAAGACTGTAAGTTGGACATAAATAATTCAGAATATAGAGAAGCTTTCGAAAAATCAAAAGATTTAATTACAAATTCACCAATACTAACGTACCCTGACTTTGACAAAACATTTCATCTTACGACAGACGCAAGTAACGTAGCTATTGGCGGCGTTCTTTCTCAGAAAGACAAACCTATTGCATTTTATTCGCGAACTCTAAATTCTGCCGAGAAAAATTACTCGACAATAGAAAAATAATTGCTCTCAATTATAGAAAATACAAAACACTTTAGGCCTTATTTGTACGGTAGAAAATTTTATATTGAAACTGATCATAAACCATTGGTTTGGCTATTTTCGATCAAAGACCCCAATTCACGACTAGTTAAGTGGCGACTGAAGCCAGAAGAGTACGATTATGAAATCAAATACAAAAGAGGTAAGGATAATGTTGTAGCCGATGCCCTTTCGCGGATAGAAATAAATGCTAACGAAGAAGACGAAGACTTAGCGTCTCTTTTTAATAATTTAGATCCTTCGGATTTGAGAGTTTTGACTGACGAAGATTTAAAAGATCTTGGATTAGATATCAATGACCAACAAATCAATAACGAACAACCTAATGAACCAACAGACACACAGACACAACATAATTATGTACAAAACCCCGTCTTCAACATGCCATTCTCGGAAAACCCACTTAACCACTTTAAACAACAAATTATTTTTAATTATGGTGACAAAAATGATACGAAAATTTCCAAAGCATTTAACAATACTTGTTCACGAGTCTATATTGAGAAAGATCATGAACTACAACAAATTACAAATTTTTTGAAAAACTATATTAATCCCGTAAACACATATGGAGTATTATTTATGCAGTCTGAATTAGAACGATATTTTACATTAATTACCTCCGACTTGTTTAATAGCTCTGTTAAAATTATTAAATGCACCAAATATGTTGAAGATGTTTTAACAAAGCAAAGACAACTAGACTTTATACAAGATTACCATAATTCTAATCATAATGGCATTAACGAAACATATGGTCACCTTAAATCTAAATATTACTGGCCAAATATGAAGACACACATAAATGACTACATTAACAAATGCGAAGTATGCCTTCAAGCTAAATACGAACGACACCCCTATAAACCACCCTTTTCAGGTCCTTTAGTGGCAACGAGACCTTTCGAAGTAATTCACATAGATGTGTTTAGTTTTGACAACTGTAAATTCCTTACTTTTATTGATTTATTTAGTAAATACGCTCAAGCATATTACATAATAGACAAAACTGCCCTTACGATAATAAATAAATTACGTCATTTCTTCACACATCATAATTACGTAAAGACAATCGTCTCGGACGCAGGTTGCGAGTTCGACAACGCTCTACTGAAAGAATACTGCTCTTTGTTTAAAATTAACCTCCATATAGCGACACCCCAAAATCCAAATTCAAACTCCCCTGTTGAGAGATTACATTCCACCTTGTTAGAAAAAATTAGAATATTGAAAATTGAAAATCCAACAGAAAGCCCACAATCTTTAATGATTACTGCGGTTTTAATTTACAATCAATCGATTCACTCCCTAACTGGATATTCACCCTTTAAGCTCTTGTACGGCCCTTACGACGAACTAGAACCGATTGATCCTAATCAGACTATATACAATGAATATAACAATAAAAGACTGAAAGAGATCGTGCCATTTTATAACACACTGTACAATAAGCAAAAAGAAAAAGCCACGAAAATTTTAGAGAAAATAAATCAGAATAGAGAACATAACATAACCGTGTCCACTGACATAGTAGCAGTCAGGACGCCTAGAGTTAGAAAAACTGACCCACTATACAAAATACATTCCGGCCCTGTAAATATCCCGCATAATAAATTACTGTTACCTGATTCTACGAAACAATCTGCTCACTTAAAGAACGTAAAAAGAATTAAAAAACGGTTTCCCTTACAGGAACTTTCTCCCTTGGCTGATGATCGTCCTTCAACAAGTGCAACCCTTGCTGATTCAGAGCATTGAAACAAACGGGTTTTTCAAAGATTACATAGGTATAGCAAAAATCCTTAATCATTATCACCGTTTCTATTTTTACTTTAATTTAACTCTTATTGAAAGTAATTATAATCAACTTTTAATTAATACACAAATTGTTAATCAAAATTTTACACATGATGCAACTATACTACATATTAAAATGTTAAATGACCAAATGTCAGTAATAAAAAATGAAATACAAAAATTGACACACTCCAGAGAGAAAAGAGGTTTGATAAACGGAGCGGGATCTGTTATTAAAATGATCACTGGAAATCTTGATCAAGATGATCTTAAAGAAATAAATAAAAATTTAGACGCCCTGTATACTAATCAAAGAGACGTGATGGTTCAGTTGGACAATTTAAATTCATTTGCAAATGTGATGACACAGCGATTCGAAGAAGAACAAGAGCACATAAATAAAAATTTAAATTACATAAAAAATTGTTTTGAAGACTTATACTCTCGCGTAGAACAGAGATCAAGTATTGAATTTCAAATATCCTTAGGCAGAAAATTATTAGAGTCAATAAAAATACTACAACGCACCATTTCCCTTAGTTTTAATGAAATTACAAATATAGAAATTTTTACTTCACACGATTTAAATCATATTAAACAACATTTAAAATTAATTTATAATGATAACGAATTAATAAATTTTGATTCTAACCATATTTTTAAAATAATTCAGTTTACAAAATTTAACGTTTTATCAGTCAGAGATACTATTGTATGTCTCCTTAAAATTCCAATTCTGCACCCGACACCTGGCTCTTATTTTCGTATTTTACCTGTTCCTAAAAACAATAAAGTCCTTATTCCACCTAGCTCATATTATCTAGAAACACCTCAGAAAAATTTATGGACAGCAGAACACTGCCCTGCGATAGAAGAAGCCATTGTTGGCACTGACCAACCCTATACAGAAAAGTGCAATTTAGAAGAACCATCCACCTGCCTTTTCGCGGTTGTCACAAATTATTACACTACATCAATTCAGTTAAATAATGGGAACGTGCTACTCATCACAAATCAAAAACCGTCGATATCAGAAGAATGCAAATCCAAATTAGATAAACAGATAGCTAACCAAACCTCCCTCGTATGCAGTAAGAAAAATTTCAAAATAACAATCAAAGACGAACATTATGAAGATATAAGTACGAATATTACTTGGAACCAAGATATCATTCCAAAATTAGAAGTAACACCCCAACATAAAATAAAATTTCATCTAATACATATTAAGAAAACCGAAAAGTTAAGAAGTCAACTAGAAAAAATCAACCAGCATCATGCATGGCACCCAGCAGTCCATACCACACACTTTGGGTTAACTATAATTGGTGTTATCTTCTTTGTGATAACGATAATGGTTGTTAGAAGAAGAACAAGAAGGCCGTCAGAAGCCAGCGATGTTCAAGAAACCAACCCCCTTTCCAAGAACGAGGACGTTCTTCAAACTGGCAATGGAGGAGATAAGTCATCGTCGTTTTCCATCATCTAGAAGAAGTAGAACGAAGATCTGTGGCGTGACGTCTTTTTCATATAAAAACGTTTAGTTGCAAATATTGTGTGATTTTCCATTTTATTTAATTATGCTTATTAAGCGTTCCTGTTGTAAATGTTAAAGCAAGTACACTAAACATTCAGATTGGTTTTAGACGTGCTTGCTATAACATCATTTAGTTCATAGCTAGTAATCTTTATACCTTTCTTATTAAATAAACTTGTAATTATTAGCCAAATAAATTTCCTTTTTTGGCTGCCCTTAATTCAAGTTACTTAACTATACATACATATAAAAATTGATCCTGATCCCGGATATGGGCTTTAGAGGTCCTAGTTTGCGCTCATTTAAAAAATATTTTTAAAAATTCAAAAGTCGAGATCTCCTCATTAGTGAATTTTTTTAAAGAAAATCCACTAAAAATGAAAAACCTTAATTTTTAAAACGGTGTATAGCACCGAACAATGAATTGAACTAGTAAAACTGTGCTATCAAACTAACAATTGTGCCAGTGTTGCTGCTAGGCTTTTCAACCAAAATCATGTGAAACATCAGGTTAGTCGTCAGTACGTCATTAATTTAATTGAAAAATTTAAGAAACCGGAACAAACAAAAAACATAACCGTTAACATCCTATCCTATCCAACACTGGCATGCACAATAATCTATCGGGACGGCAAAGACGCGGACGAGCCCTAAGTGAAAAAAAACCACTATGCTGTTGGTCATCTTTTAATGGATAACAGGCAATCTGTAAGAGAAAAATCTCAAGAAAGTGGTGCATCGAAAAGTAGAGTTCAGCGAATTATCAAAAAAAAAAAAAAATAAGTTTCTTGAGTTCAAGATAACACTTGTCCAAGAATTAAAAGAAGATGATTCGGATTGACGTTTACAGTTTTGTGAACATTTAACGGAGCGTTTGATAAATGGCACAGGTCTATTTTACAACATTTATTTCTTTGATGAAAGTACGCTTGTGTCGAACGGCGAAGTGAACAGGCGTAAT
Organism: Tillus elongatus; assembly: GCA_964006375.1. Lineage (NCBI taxonomy): Eukaryota > Metazoa > Arthropoda > Insecta > Coleoptera > Cleridae > Tillus > Tillus elongatus. Next base: position 184,952,059 of record OZ023263.1, read on the forward strand.
TATCGTTATTGGAGTAACATAAACCCACACATCTTAAGTGAAAGTCACACCCAAACGCCTCAAAAATTAAACGTGTGAGGAGGCATTCTGGGCGACCACATTATCGGACCACTTTTTGTTGAAGGTAATTTGGCTGGTAAAAATTATTTGAAGTTGTTATAAGACCTCATTGACCCTTTAACCACCCAAGCACTGGAAGAAGACGCAAATCTCCAAGAAAACCAACTTTTATTTCAACAGGATAAAGCGCCTCTCCATTATCATGTACGAATACCCAGTTTCTTAGAGGCTTATTTTCCCGGGCAACTAATAGGTCGGAGAGGTCCCATCAAATGGCCAGCTGAGTGGCCTACCCTAACCCCATTGGATTTATTTTGTGGGACCACTTAAAGTTTAATGTTACACCATCTGAATCTCTTCAAATCATTCGTGGCAGAGTGCAGTTTGATCACGCCAGAAATATTGAAAAACTTTAGACAAGCTTTTGTAAATCGATTGTACTATTGTATGGAATTTGGTGGCGTTAAATTGAATTGTTTTTTCATAAACACTTTTGTTTTCTTTCACAGTAATCTAGGCAGGGTTATCAGAAACCAATCGTTTAAAATTGAAAAAAAAACATGATTGCATAGAGAATGTAAGCAGCTTCAAAATGATGTGTTACTCCACGCCTCTTGCCGTTTAAATTTGTTGAAGGGGTGGCTCTGGGCGGTAGAGAAAAGAAAATTTATTGGTACTTATGGTGCAACATCTTGCGCTGAAAGATCACCGGACTTAACTCTCTTAGACTTCTTTTTTGTGGGGTGATAATATAAATGAAGTCTCAAGGAACGTTTTGAAAACGAGGAGCACTCACTTCGGCCAGCAGGAGCTGCAGTTGATAATATTATTCCTAAAATGTTTTGTCTACAAGCATAATCCTGGCTAGAAAATGGAGGTAATTTGTTTGAACATTTAGTGTAGGAACATTTTATATGAACAAAACAATTCTCATTCTTCGACAAAAAAGAATAAGAGTTGTTCGAAACAATTATAATTTATCAACGTTTAACATAAGCGTAACTGCTAACTGCAGCAATCTTGTCTCGAAATCACTGGCCAGAATTGACAATCGTCTTTTTTTCGTCGCCATGATTTCAACACTTACTGCACCAAAATATTTGAAACTTACTAAAAAGCCTTGAGTGAAGTTTTGTAAAAAAATGCATTAACGGCACGATCTCGACTCTTGAATTTTGATTTTTTTTTCAAACCCGCGCAAACTAGGACCCCCAGAACCCACATTTAAGACCAGTGTCATTTTTTATCTGTTTATAGATGCATTCCTTTTGTAAGTGGCTTCGATAAGCTTTTCGGGGAAAATGGTTAGTTTTCTTTTAGAAAATTTTTGTACCTCCGAAAATAGATTAGATTACACTCAATGTGGGTCAGGTATTCCAGTCCCTTCACCGCGACCTTAGGTCTATTCTGGCTCACCTTTAATTGCTTTAATTTCACCCATCAAATCCAGCTCCCTGAGGGATAAGTTTTGGGGTAAAAGTTAGTTTGACAGGTTTACTGACATCTGAGTGAAATCGCTTGTCCGTTTTGAAGCTCATAGAGAGATAAACTCTCCCTAAGATCGTTTGGAACCGATATCCGTCAGTATTTGGCTCGAGGCGGTATTATAGAGTCCCGCTCTCCAGCAGCATCCAAGCAAGATCGCTTTCCCATTTCGAAGTTTACGAAGAGATAGCCCCTCTCAGAGTTCATCTGGACCCGCCAGTGTTTGCTTTAATTTCACCCATTAAATCCAGCACATCCGCAGGAGACGCTATCTTTCAGTGTGAAAGGCGGGTATAATGCCATCTGAGTGAAGGCGCTTGCCAATTTCGAGGCTCGCAGAGAGATGGCCTTTCTTTCTTTCCCCCAGCAGACGGTATTTTCCAGAATGAAAGTTGGTTTGATCGGTGTACTGCCATCTGAGTGAGTCGCTTGCCCATTTCGAAGCTCACAGAGAGATGGGATTTCTCCGAGATTGTCTGGACACGACATCAGTCAGTTTTTGACTCGAAGCGGTATCATATGGAATCCCACTCCCAAACAGCATCCAAGCCAAGTTCCCAGTGTATGCCTCAACCTCCAGGTGTTATCAACCCTCCAGAGATCTCAGATTTTCTCCGGGTTCGCCTAGACCTAACACCAGCGAGTCCTAGGCTCAAGGCAATATCACTGGGGAGTCCCACTCCCCAGAATCACACAAGCAAGGTCGTTTGTCCGTTTGGAAGCACACACTGGGGACCTTAGCATACGGATGTATGCGACACCCTAGAGATCTCAACTCACACCGCGTTCGTTTAAACCTAAGACCAGCCGGCGCTTGATCCAAGGTAATATCAGCTGGAATCTCGCTCACGAGCAACCTCCAAGCGAGGCCGTTTGTGCATTTCAAAGCACATAGAGATATAGCCTCTCTCTGACTTCATCTGGACTCGATACCCGCCAGTATTTGCTTAAGTTTCACCTATTAAATTCAGCTCCCAGCAGGAGACGATATTTGTTACCGTGAAAGTTGGTTTGACAGGTGTACTGCCACCTGAGTGAAGTCGCTTGCCCGTTTTGAAGCTCACAGAGAGATAGCCTTTTTCCGAGTTCGTCTGGACCCGTCATCCGTTAGTACTAGACTTAAGGCAATATCCCACTGAGCCCGCTCCCGAGCATCACCCAAGCGATGTTGTTTGTCCGTTTCGACACGCATCTCTAAAAGTAACAAATGTATGACAACCAAATTCAGTACGCAGGTTTCCATTATTAAAGTGTACTATATACCAAAATTTTCATCTCTAGGTTAAAGGAAAAAGAGTTTATAGGCATGTAATGTAAAAAAAATGGTCCCACTAAAGATTACATGGTGGCATAAAACCAAAATCTTTGTATGTTTAGCAGAATTTTTTCGATATTGTGTTTTCTTGGCGCATATATAGTTTTTGTAAAAGAAATGGCGTAGATCATTTCTATCAAAATTCGCTACCAGAACGTACTTGCAGCGTCTACACTTTTTTTAAAACAAAAACATAAGTAACCATATTGGCCACATGACGTTGAATTCATAATGCAAAATGCTACGTATTTGCGGGCCATCAAAAAAATAAACTTGACGATGGTTTCTTCGAAATGAAACGTATTGAAAATTTGTACACGCTTTCTTGTAGAGCAGAAAAAGGTTCAATGAGAAAGTGCCTTTGGTTTCTTATACCGTTTTAAAACTTCAGAAAAAAAAATAAAAACGAAAAGGAAAAATTTCGTTTTTTTTTCGGATATCTCGAAGGTAAGTGGAAATTTTGTGGGTTTCTCGACAGCATAATATGGACATCTCCGATTGCGAATCTTTTTTTTTGTGTGTAATTTAACTGCCTTTGTAACTTTTACGATTACCGATATCCCCAGACTGTTCATTCTTATATTGGGCCCGCTGTATGTGCCTTCCATGTGGAACGATTTCTTTTCACTTTCATGCTATTTGCCTTTCTGTCTCGCTGGTTTTAACACCAGGCAGGTTACCTCCATTACCAATTCCTCAAATGGTAGTGATTTTTCCACATACTAAGCCTCACCAACAAGTATTGGGAATTGCAGTTTAAGAAAAATGATAATTTTACGATATTACATCACCTTTTTTTATCAAATTTTTTTACAGGTTTTTGCTGGTATACAAACCCTACAAGTTGCATTTTACTAAGGATATATTTGTATTGACCTTTGCTGGTTCTCTGTGGTTTGTATTTTTTATCTCATTAATTGTACTGGCAGTATGTTTAAGAATAGCAACATTGAGATATTCAATTATATACAGAGATCATGAAATATGGACCTGGGTTGATATTACTCTATGGGCTATAGCTGCTGCCTGTCAGCAAGGTAAGATGTATTACAAAACAAGTAAAAATTTAAAAAATAGAAAAGCAACTTCATTAAGGATAACTCAAAAATGCATATCACCGCTGCCACCATTTGTTAAACGTGTTATCGGAGGTAAATTTAGGATAACTCAAAAACTACTGGTCAGATCTTGATCAAATTTATATGGGACCATACGAGAAACACAGCTTTCAAATAAAAAAATAATGATCAAAATCGGTTTACCTAGAAAAAAAGTTCTGAGGTAACACACAAAAAGAAAAAACATACAGTCGAATTGAGAACCTCCTCCTTTTTTTGAAGTCGGTTAATTTACATAAAGGAAGAAATCGCTGCTTAAAGTTTATCCAAGTAGGTACTTAATTATTAATCAACACCCTGTTAATATGCTTATTATGATTTTACATTGCACCTTATATCTAGGAAAAATGTACCATTTTTTATTATCCAGATGGCTGGCGAAATACTGCCTAAAAACATTAGTGTATAAGACAATGCAGGTACCCAAACGAACCCAAACTGATGTTATGGTGGGCGGAGTTTTTGTAGTATCACCACAGCATAACTGTCTTATTATGCTGTGGTATCACGTTTTGCCGCTAGGAGCGTAGAGATATCATTCCTGATTCCTGAGTCAGTAAGCCAGACGTCGTCGCTAAAGAAGGTTCCGTCCGGCTTGTGTGAAATTTTTAGTCAGAGTTTTTATGTGCTCATCATTTTTGCAACGTCTGATTCTCGAGACTGCGTGCAGCCGTAAAGTTTTGAAAAACTTTTCTGTTTGACGGGCACGCCTTTAAACTCTTTATGAGTTTAAGGGCTTGCCCGTCAAACAGAAAAGTTTTTTAGTAACAAATTCACTTCAATTTATTAAAAAGATTAAAGAGCTAAAATTGACTGAAGGCGAGGTTTTAATTTCATTCGATGTAACCTCATTGTTTCCTAGCGTTCCCACGGAGCAAACGCTAACGTATTTAGAGCCGTTGTTAAAAGTGAATAACATAATTGAAAATGTCTGCAAATAATTTTTAACGTTAACAAACCTTTGTATCGAACAAAATATTGTTCAATTCAACAATGAATTTTTTGAACAAACCCAAGGCACTGCAATGGGCAATCCGCTATCGCCATTTGTTGCAGACCTTTTCATGAGCAGATTTGAAACAGATCTTGAAAGTGAAAGTGGTTATTTTCCTAGAGTGTGGTTTCGTTACGTGGATTGATATTTTCGCAGTGTTTAACACAAACATTTGCAGAATAGAAGATTTTATTGCCAAATTAAACAATAAATTTGATTCTATAAAATTTACCCACGAATTAGAAATTAATAATAAATTATCCCTCCTAGATGTACTAGTTATTAAGAATAAATACACTTTAGAATTCGATGTCCATATAAAGGAAACCACCACTCTAAGCTACATGCCGAATGACTCACATCATACGTACGCACAAAAAATGGCCAGTCTGGATTTTTTAGTAAACCGGTTAATTAATTTTCCTTTAAACAAAAGTGGATATGCCAAAGACTTAAATTATATTAAGAACGTGGCCGAATATAATGGATACACTGCTTACCTAGTGGAAAAATTAATCAACAAACAGAAAACAAAGAAAATGTTGATGGAATCAACGTCGCTTAGAAGAGAGAAATCACAAAAAAACTTTGTTTGCTTACCATTTGAACCTCGAATCACGAGGGGTCTAGATAGCATTTAAAAAAAAAGCCAACTTGCAGATAACATTTTCGACAAAAAATACATTAAAAAGCTTGATAGGTAACCCAAAAGACAAGGGTAGCACGGCCAAAATGTCTGGAATTTATTAAATAAGTTGTAAAGATTGTAATCTTAAGTACATCGGACAAAGAAACATATCGATTGGAATTAGATTCAAAGAACACTTAGCCCAATTACGATAGATAGATCTTCCGTCGCCCAACATATTTGGGATAATAATCATCACGTTAATGAAGATAATCTAAAGTTAATAAAAAATGTTAGACAACCAGGAGAGCTAAACGCGTACGAGAGTATATATATATATATATATATATATATATATATATATATATATATATATATATATATATATATATATATATATATATATATATATATATATATATATAGTTACAACAAAAAATGTATGAGCGTTTCTCCACCGTCGATTACAAGTCACTTGATCGATTGATTTGTAAAATAAATTCCCACGTTTCAACACGTCCTAGAGATAACATAGGCATACAAATATTTCCGCCAAACGAAACTATGTTAATTTAGTTGTCGTTGAACCTTCCCAAAATTATTAGAGATCGACACCTTTTAGATAAGGTAATAAAGAGAGTTCAAAGAATTTGCCTGCGACTAGTTCCCCTATCGGTTCTGTTTCTTTACCTAAGATCCGGTATATAAGGTGATGTTAGTTTTTAAAGTAGTTAGAATTTTTCATCATCTGATGACGCTAACTTGGTTAGTGAAACGATCGTCACGTTTTTTTTTAAATGTGTTGTGGTGATTTGGGTTCTTCAAGTGTACTTACCAGTGCTCATCAGAGGTTATATCTGACTCTATGAGTAAAATTGTGATGGGCAAAAATAAAGATAAATATAAGGCTAAGGCGTTAATGCTGAAGAAAATAACAAGACTGATTGTAAGCACAAAATTCAATGATGGCAAGACACTGAAATTGTTGAGAATTATTTTTGATACTTCACTTACCTGGTCGCTATACATCAAATCTTTATCAAAGAAATTATGAACAGTAATACTTACCATGAGAAGGATGCGGTCAGTCTTAACTGAAGAAATATATAAACTGGCATATTTCTCAGATTGGGAACATATTATGGTATTTAGGTTTGGGGGTATAGTGTAGCGATACATCTTGTGCTACTCAAATAAAATAGGTAGTAGGTGCTTTGTGTGGAGTGTCCAGTTCAAAAAGCTTTCGTGCCTGTTTAAAGGGCTGTCAATAGTTACTGTTGTCTATGTCTTCGTGTTTCAGTGTGTTAAATGTGTTCATAATAATAAAAATATTTTGCCATCAATGATAACATACACACATATGACACCAGGAACAGAAACCATTTTATCGCCGGACTTAGAAGACTAAAAAAGCCACAGTTAAGTATGAAATACCTGTGCATAAAACCATATAGCGAACTGCCAACTAGTATACAATAATTGCCCAGTCAACTATTTAGCAGAAATGTGAAAAAGTTGCTTCTTGAACATTCCTTTTCCAGTACTCATTCCCCGCTACGTCACACTGACCCGGAACCCACACAAGTTGCACCTCCTTTGTCTTGGCTAGTCCCGTAAGGGCGCAAGCGCACTCCTGAAGCAGTATTGACCTAATTCTGGCCACGCAGACTGCCCGAAGGACCGCATGGCTATCCGAGCAAATGTATACACATTTCTCACGGCTCATCCTCACATCCTGTCGACGGCCCTCGTTGCTCCCTATTGCAGCAGTGTCCCCGACGGAACCGTACGGTTCCAACGCATATCCAACGCCGGGAGAACGGAGGAGCGTTTCCTCAAGTTCCCTGCTGGAACTACTTGGAGAGACAGGAATCTCTCTACCTTCTTCCTCTACACTGGTTTTTGGCACGTTACCATCTTCTTCTTTTTACCCCTTTTCCATAGTTGCTTTGGTTATTATTTTGTGTGAGAGTGTGCTTGTGGTTTAGTGAGCGTATAGATGCGGGAGATCACGCCACCGCGCCCCAGCGCTTCGTCTATGATGAGGCTTGATTCCGTTAAGAGGGGCTTTGCGGCAACGCCGTGGCGACCCGAAACGTGCAGTTAACCCCCTGTTCAGGAGCTACCCGGTGCTGCTGACACGATCGAGCACTTTTCGAATGGCTGATGGGGCAGCCCACTACGCCGGTCAAGGCAAGGGTGGGCCCCTGTACTGTCCAAATGGCGCCAGGTGCGGGACCAGGTTTGTACAGCGCTGCCAGTCCAGAGCAGGTTCCGCTCGGAGTCCCTCCTCGAAGTCCACGCCGAAACCATAGGCGCCCCCAACCCGATCTATGTGTGTCGTGTCTGTGTTATATGCCACTTAACTTCACGGTTAAGACGTTTGACTTTTTAAAACAATTTATTTAATACTTTGAACAATCAATACCTAATTATTTAGTTACAAGAAAAATGAATAATATAATATACTAAAATAAGACGATCAACCTACATGTGATCTAAAGTCTCTGCACTCGGTGTGCTAATGACTAACTCGGAACAAGAATGAACGGTTCTACCTCTGTGATTAGCCTCTTTATAGTCTTCCCTCCAGGCGTGGCACTATTGTCTCTGGATAACAAGGAATCTGCTGATGTCGATTCTCACAGTGATATTCCGTTCTACTTGCACTTTGAACCTGCAAGTTCTTGGCTCCGTTAGGACGGCGGCTGACTCAGCGGTTCTTACCGTGGGAAGGCGACATTGTATTATAATGGGCCATTGTTTGGACTCCATTTATCTCCTCCCCTTTTTAAAGACGAAGCTATGGTTCGTTCCGGATTTTCAACGGAAATCCGGACTCAGTGGTTCCTGTTTTTGTTCCTTTATCTTCTTTGCGGGTTCTTCGTTTCTTCAACCCCATTCGGACGGCTATCGTTGTGATGGTTATTAAGACAGCTATGTACAGTAATATTGTCCATATACTCAGGTGATGGATTGGTATTGTTATAGGTCCTGGTATATTTTGTTTAATTTTTTGAAGTTGGTGTTGGATTTGATTGATGTTGTGTAGCTGTACGTTTTCTAATGATATTTCGGGTACTGGTCCTGGATTTGGTTGATCTTCTTGAATGGGGGTTTCTAGTGTAGGCAGGTTGAATAGTTGTTGTGTTTCTGCTGTTGCTGGGCCGGTCTTGTAAATTTTGTTGCCTATGGTTAATTGGCAATTTGGTTGCAGGTTGATTAATTTTGTACCCTTGATGATGTTGGTCCACTCCTGTTCCTTGCAAGTTATTCTGGCGTTAGTTTCTTCGGGTGCTATAACTATATACTGACTGGTTCCATATCTCGAAACTGTGGTTCTATTAATTTTGACTAATTCTTGATTACAATTGTTAATAGGTTTTTGAAATTTTATTAGCTTTATTTCACATGGGTTTTGATCATTCATGGTTGTTGGATTGTCGTCTTTGCAAAAATATATTTGGTTCTTTAAACTTTGACATTCTTCATTACGATAGGCATATTGTTTACTGCTTAGGATAAGGTATTTGGTTCTAGGAATTATCATGGTAAAAAGGTGTGTCTTTCTAGGGACAGGTAATGTATATAATTGATAATAATCATATTCTGATTCATCTACCAGAGGTATTTCTATTTGAAATATAATTTTGAAATTGTTTTGGACGGCTTTTATTTTAAAGACTTTTTCGTATAGATTTAGATCAGTGGTTGTTATTACTTTAGCATTAGTTGCATAATTTTGGATTTTATTGATTTCTTTTATTATAAATGTTGGTTTTAGTATGGATGTGTGAAAGATTCCTAATTTTGCAAAAGTGATGGCATTTTCTGTTAGTGCTATTTCTTGAATATTGTTTAATAATTGTCCTAGCTGCATGAGTAACTCTAGGATCTTAATGCGATGATAGTGGGTTAATTGTTCACTTCGCAGGCTTTCTACTGTATTACCTAATTCATTTATCCTATTTACTATCGTGCCTTGGTTATGACTCAATCCTACTATCGTGTTATTAAACTCGACTATTGCCTCGAGCATGATAGAATTTTGAGACCTAAAAAGTTCATGAATTTTATTTTGATCTGTCGTTAAGACTTCTAATGCTTGTTGAATGCGTTCCCCATCTTGTGAATCTAGATTCCCCGTGATTGACTTAAATATAACACCTAGTCCGTTTATTAGGCCACGTTTTCGTCTATTAATAATATTGTTATTCGGAAAAATCCTATAAAATATATCGTCTACATTATCTATGGTGAAATTCAATGTCAATATGAAATTATGATATTCAGAATGGTAATCTTTTGTCATGAAGGTAACTGTATTTGCGTAGTGTCTTTTTATTTGGTTGTAGTCTCGATGTAATTGTGTCAAGTAATGTATGTGTATCAGATTCCAGTTGCTAGTCTCAGTGTATGCTGTGCCTAATTTCTTTGGTAACATGCCTGGGTTGTCTGTCAAGTCTTGTATTTGGGCTGTTATTCCCGTGGCAAGGAACCTGCAATACGTAAATTTCTTAAATGTGCTATCGTCTGTTCGTCATTTTTATGATTTATTAAAATAGCTTTGTTATGTTCTAATAGGGATATTATTGAGTACGGTTCTGAAAATGGGTTTTTATGTTTTTTATGAAAGCCTGGTGGTATCTTTTTATAGACAATATCACCTTCCTTGAACGGTTGGTTCGTGTTTTTATTTGTCCGTTGTAACGTTTTTATTTTTGAATTTTCTATCCTGCTTCTGACTATCTCGTAAATAATTTGCATTAAATCTTTATGCTGTACGTTGTATTCCTGTGTAATTATGACTTCCGGGTCATAGTTAAACATTTCGGGTATGTAGCCAAATATTAAATCAAAAGGTGGTTTTAGTGTCTGTGAGTGTAATGTCGAGTTGTAAGCGAATATACAATATGGTATTAAGTCTATGGGTTTCATATTTTTAAATTTCATTTTGAATAATCGATAATGTTCAATAATCGTGCTGTGAAATCTTTCGATAGGTCCATTGGATGTTGGGTTTTGCGGTGTTGTTATATGTAACTCTATCTGATATGTTTCTAATAGTTCTTTAATTACCTGGTTTGAAAACTCCGTACCTGGGTCTGCGATTATTATTTTACACGCTCCATACTGTGAAAAGTACTTGATCAAGTTTTTTGCAATTTCCGTAGCACTTTTACTTTTTATTGGAAATGCTTGGCCAAATTTACTAAATGGATCTATAATTGTTAGGAAGATAGCTTGTTCAATTTGGAATGTGTCAATGTGTAATATCTCTAATGGTTTAGATGCTGTGGGGGTGTGCTCCAATGCTATTTGTACCGGGTTCCTATTGTATTTGCACGTTTTGCATAATTCGCAATTTCGTACATATTCCTCTATATGTTTCTTTAAGTTGGGATAGTAGTATATTTTCTTCATTCTTAGGTAAGTCTCATCAGCCCCGCGATGGTTACTCTTCCCCTCGTGATATTTCGTTATAGTCTCGGTTAATTCGTCCTCGTTAATTTCATTCCTAATTTCCAGACATCTATAAAATTTGGGTGATTCTACGTTATTAAAGTTTTTATTGATTGCCGAACTTACTAGTTCGTAATCTTGTTCGTTTACAAAAATGCAATAATATTTCCTTTGTGGTAAACAGTATTCTTTTATAAATTTCTCTATCTGATCCGGTTTATTTAAATTGAAGTTTGCATAGATGAAATTTCTTTTATCTCTTCTGACTGAGAATATGTCCGGTTTATCCGTATTTTTAAAAACTATCTGATTGGTTTTGCTGTTAACGATTTCTTCCTCGAGTATTGGTATGCCTGGTGCCGAATACGAGTCCGCATTCGAGTTTGCTGTGTCGTCATCGTCAATTTCTATGATTTCTTCCTCTTCGTCGACATTATTCGCCATTGACTGATTATCTATGTCTAGTGGGTTTATTTCTACTCTGGACAGTGCATCTGCTGCGCAGTTTAGCTTTCCTTTTTTGTATTCAATTTTAAATTCATATTCTTCTAATGTTAATCTCCAACGGAGCAATTTTGAATTTGATTGTTTCAACGAAAATAACCATTTTAAAGGTTTATGGTCCGTGTATATAGTGAATTTCCTTCCGTTTAAGTATGGTCTAAAATAGTTAGTTGCCCACACGATGGCTAATAATTCTTTCTCTATTGTGCTGTACCTGGATTCGGTGTCGTTTAATGTCCGGCTGGCGTAAGCTATCGGGTGATCCGCATTGGGTTCGCCCTGGCTTAATATTCCGGCTATTGCTACGTTTGAAGCGTCGGTTGTTAATATAAAGTCTTTAGAAAAATCCGGTGATATAAGTACAGGTGAATTCATTAATATGTCTTTACATGAGTTAAAGGCAGCAATGTATTCTTCGTCGTTCAGGATTATCTTCGAGTTTTTCCTTAAACATTTTGTTAGTGGTTTCGTAACGTGTGCGAAGTTTTCTATGAATTTACGATAGTATCCAACTAATCCTAGGAATGATTTTATTTCCTTTGGGGTTTTAGGTATCGGGAATTTCCTTATTGCGTCCAGTTTCTTTGGATTCGGACGAATCCCGTCTGGGCTGACCACGTGTCCTAAAAACTCGGCTTCCTTCCTTAGGAAATCGCTTTTGTCTAGCTGGATCTTTAAGTTGCTTTGCCTGAAGCGCTCGAATACCAGTTTTAGTTTCTCAAGGTGTTCCTGTAAAGATGTGGAGAAAACTATGACGTCACCCATATATACAAGGCATGTTTGTCCAATCAAGCCTTTTAATGCGTTCTGATTGCTTTGGGGATATCCATACATTAAACTGATCTTTGAAAAGTATTGGGCTCTCCCAATCTTGTCCAATATTTTATCTATTTCGGGAATTGGTTGTTTATTTAATTTAGCATAGACAGGTATTTTATCGGTTGTCCTTCTATGTTTTATTGCATTTGTGTGCGTCAATGGTTCGTTTTTATTTAAAAATATGTCCTGATATTCTGATAATAAACTAAATAACAATTGTTTTTCCTCGTCATTTAATTCTCCTGTATCTATTTGTTCAATTAAGACATTCTCATGATTAATCCGTTTTTGATTACGCCCCGTATCGTAAGTGTTTAAATTATTAATATGAGTTGTACTAGAATTGTTATTTTGTATAACTACTGGTGCAAACGGACTTCTCCTTTGGTTGTATCTGGTTTCAGATGCATATTGTTTGTTTAATCTGCTGAATGGCCTATCTCTTACATTATAAGCTTGGTTATTATTTAGTACGTGATTAATTGTCTCAAGTTCTTCATTACGTATGAAATACTGCTGGGTTATTATATTGTTTAAATGTAAACGAGTCTCGGGTAGCTTTAAACCATCTGCGTTGGCTTCTGTTTGTCCCGATCGACTTACGCTAAGATCTGTGAATTTTATTGATATAATATTCTTGCCTATATACAGTTTGTGCTCCTTAAAATCTATTTTAGCTTCGTTTCGTTTCAGAAATTCCATCCCAATCAATCCCGAAAAAAAGGTGTTAAAGTTAAACAGGCAAAACTCTTGTATTTCCTCTGAAATCGATTTAAGTTTAATACATGCACGCTTACAGTGCTTCGAAATGCCATGTACGGTGCGTATGGTAAAATCATGCGTAAATATGTTTTTAGGGAACTTATAATATGCTACAGCAGGATTCAAAAGATTTTTTGAAGATCCTGAGTCTAACAAAAATTTACCTGATATTTCATTTAATTCTATATACGGTAACTTACATAATGTATTCATATTATTTATATCTATCACGGTTCTCTCGTTGAGGGCCCTGCAGTGGGAAAATTTCGCTGTTGGATATCGTATTCCTCGGCTGGCGAATTTTCGTAATTTAATTCTTCGTTTACATAATTTACATCGTAATTTGTTTCATTTACTTCGTTTTCATTAAATTCTATATTATTTACGTGAACTGCTCTCCTTGGTAATGACAGTCTAGTGTTAGAACTATCTACTTCCATTGGTTCGTGATAATTTCTGTTAGCATTATGGTTTACATTGGGTCGACCCGGTTGATTATTGAAGTTGGGTCTCCTAAATTGACTCGAAAAATTTTGCCTTGGTACAAAGTGTTGATTTTGTCTAGGCTGGGAATTTGTGTGATTGTTTTGGATATTATGTTGTTGAAATGGTCTAAAGTATGTTTGGAAAGGTCTCTGAAATTGTACATTCTGAAAAGGTGGGTTATTTTGTCTCTGAAAGAACGTACGGTTTTGTCCTTCTAATTTATTACTATTACTGAAATTCTTATTTATTGTTTTATCTCTATAATCGAAATTTTCCTCTGCGAATACGAATTTCAAAGCTTGTTCTATGCTCGAAGGTCCTTGACTACGCAAGACGAGCCCTAACGGATTGCGTAATCCTCCTAAGAACGCTTTTAATGTTTGATTCTGGTATATGTCTTTCTTAATTAATCGCACGCCTTCATTTTGCTCGTTAGCTATTAAACTCGAGATGAGCAATTGCTCTATATGACGGCATCTGTTCGCGAACGACAGTGCGTCTTCAGCATTACGCTGTTTCAAGGTTAATAATGTATTCATATTTCTGCTAATAAACTATGATCATCTCTTTGGTCTAAAAAATTCTGAACAATGGCCTCTCTCAGGTCTGCCCACGTATTAATTATCTTTGTATTTACTATAAGCCGGGCTGTTCCCGTTAGTTTAGTTTGAACATAATTTAGCAAGAAGTGATTCATATACAGATTCTCATTTGGCACGTAGAACTGATTCATGACCAAGTCACATGCCTTTAAAAAGTTGCCTACGTTGGCTGGTTGCCCGTCGAACTCGGGAATAGCTTTTAAGAAAAATTCTTTGAATTGGTCTGTCATGTTGCTACTATTACTATTACTACTCTTATTAATATTTGAATGATTTACTGTTCTGTTATTGTCGCTAATGCTGATTGATCTAAATCTATACTCTATGTTACATAAACTTTGTGATTCTTCCTCTGAATCAGACATATAACGTTTCAATACAACACATATAAAAATTGGAAATGTAAAAATGGGATAGCAGTAAACTTACCCTTAATACGATGGTTGCTGCTTCCATTTGGCTCAGCTTGGCCACTATTTCTGCTTTAACTTGGCTCTGCTTGGCTCGAATTGGTTATTAGGCGTCGATACGCTTAAAAATCGATATGCTTTCGGTTTTCTAACCAATACTAACGACTGCGCCACTTAACTTCACGGTTAAGACGTTTGACTTTTTAAAACAATTTATTTAATACTTTGAACAATCAATACTTAATTATTTAGTTACAAGAAAAATGAATAATATAATATACTAAAATAAGACGATCAACCTACATGTGATCTAAAGTCTCTGCACTCGGTGTGCTAATGACTAACTCGGAACAAGAATGAACGGTTCTACCTCTGTGATTAGCCTCTTTATAGTCTTCCCTCCAGGCGTGGCACTATTGTCTCTGGATAACAAGGAATCTGCTGATGTCGATTCTCACAGTGATATTCCGTTCTACTTGCACTTTGAACCTGCAAGTTCTTGGCTCCGTTAGGACGGCGGCTGACTCAGCGGTTCTTACCGTGGGAAGGCGACATTGTATTATAATGGGCCATTGTTTGGACTCCATTTATCTTGCGCGTGTGTGGCGTGTGTGAGGGGGAGAGTGTGTGCGCTTCTTCATTAAGTGTATCCTAATCGGTCACAAATGAATGAAGCCATTGGTCTCAGCAAAAACCACATTGAATGCTGGAAGTTCAAACCCATCAGCGACCACAAAAAAATTAATGTATGGGCCGGTATACTAGACGGCAGTATTATTGGGCCATTTTTAATTGATACCTTGTCCTTTTATATACATAGTTGTTAGTTTCGTTTATTTCTTGACCTGTAATTTTGGATGGTAAAAATAAATATTATTATTATTAAATATATGCAAAAAATATTGGTAAAGATGGTTACCATATTTACGTATGTAAAGTTGTAACTGAAAAAAATGGTGTCATTTGAAAGAATTTCTGAAGTTTGGGCATATAAATGTGTTAAACTGTATCTACTACAAGCACAAAGCCTATGCTTATTGGCATGATACTTTTAGCGTTCAGCGGACTTAACAGCTCAGTATATTCAACTGTTGGGTTCGCTGAACTGGTAAATACCTTAAGATATATTTACTAAACTGTAATTGTCTTGCAGGGTTAAGTAACACCCCCAGAGGTTTAACAAGCCGTTGGATCTTTCTAATTGGTTATGTAACGTCATATCTATTGTATACAGGATTCGCAGCTGCTATAACATCACTTTTAGTACAACATAACAATAGACACATGATCGATTTATCAACTACAAAAACATTAGAATATGAATTAATTACCTTAAGAAGTACAGCACTGGAAACAACAAGATTACATGCAAAATTTGTATGTAAGAAAAAAATAAGAAAACTATAGCAAATAATAATTTGATGATTTTTTTTCAGAAAAACACAGGCTATGTAGAAGATATGCACAGTTTCTTTGAGTATTTAAACATTTATGGAAACGTGGGCGTGGCACCAGAAATCTTGATTAATTTATACCTGGCAGAAAATTTCGATTACCTGGAGCAAACCAATTATGCAACGGTTAAACTGGACAATATAAAGTACAAAAGAGGTCTTTGTATAAAGTCAAACAACGAATTCAAGAAACAAGTGAATAATAAGTAGGCATCTAAAACACTTTACAGTGTATGTATTATGTCCGATAATTATAAGCAACAAATTCTTGGCGATCTACACCAAGGGTGCTCTCCAGATTTATAAGCCATGACTTGTAGATAGAACAAGTAGGTATTTCATATACTGCACATGGGCGTAGCGTGGTTAAATTATTTGAAACAAGTAAATTGTACACAAATACAGATATTATATAAGGGCAGTTGATTCAGTTGATAACTGAAGTTTACCTTGTGTTCTGCTGAATTAACACACCTCCGTGATGCAGTGGAACGAATGTTTGCCTGCTGCATGGATAGTGTCCTAGTTCGATTCTCGGTGGTGGCAGTTTCTGTCACTGTGTGCTGGATGTGTGTTCGTTGTCTTTTATAATTCCACTGATTACTAGTTTTATGCTAATTTGCATCAACACAATCAACTTTCACCTCATCTGAACTATACTTTAGCAAAGAATCATAAAAATTAAGCGCTGTTAAACCAATGAATCTGCGGAAATTTAACGACTTGCTTTAGGCCGTGAATAACACCGCAATTCCACGACTCGAATGAGACTTACTATTATTGCTCTCCATATTACATCTGAACTCTGAGTGTTTCAGCTCACCTAACAATGCAGGGACTGCTGTCACCAAATATTAATTTACATTATTGGTTAGTTGGGAAGGTTTACCAGACACAGGAACGTCATTATTATCTTACATCGTTTCTTTGATTTTCCTTACAGTGCCCCAGACACATTTTGACTTAATGTCCGTATCATGGTATTTTCTGCAAGTAATAATTGGACCTTGCCTTTTATTAATAAGTCATTATACTGCCGCTTTACAATGTTGTACGATTCCCTGTCGCCCGAATCATGCATACTCAATACATACAACTTATTAAGAAGATCTAAACATTCTAAGACAGCTGGATTGTTATAGAATCGATTTTTTTTACTATACACGTTTCGGAAAGCTTTCATTAAAAATTGGAACGACAGCAGGATTCATAAAGCATGCCCATTGTCCATGAACATCTTCAGCTATAAAATCATAAACATCGTGCGAGTTTTCAACCGGATGAAAATTTATTTTCATCTGTGAAAAATCTCATGCTATCAGACTTCATCTCAGATTTATCAGTAAGTTTGAATGTAATCAACTGTGGCGTGTTATCCTATATGTAAGTGTGCAATACTTTGGAGGTGTATGATTCAAAATTTGTGAATATATTATTTAAGTAGGTATACAAGTTTTTGATTCTTGCTAAAATTGGTTTCTAATCCATGTACTACCTGGCCTATTCTCTGGATTTAACACTATAAGACTATTATTTATTTATTTATTTATTCGGAAGAACGGGATAACCCCAATTCTAAAAACAAGTACAATATTAGCATAGTAATTAGATAGTCACAAGCAGGTATAAGTAAAACAACAATCAATCACCTGGTCACATTACAAAACAATATTAAACATTACATGGTCACACTACACAACAATCAAATAAAATACATACTAGGTATATGCTAGGTGTGGGCAACAGATGCAAGAGACCGCTTGAAAGCAGAAAACTAGCAACCGAAAAAAAAGCAACAACTCATCATTTGCATTAGCAAAATTTAACATTCTATTAAGGGGACTGGATATATCATAAACCTGAAACAGTTCACAAGATCGGGTTCTATAACTGGGAACCCTGAACCCTATCATTGAGAGAATAATACCAGAGTCAATATAAGAGTTCAAAACTTTAAATAAGAAGCACATGTCAGCATTCCAGCTACGAGACTCCAATGATGTTAAATTTAATGCATGCATCAGCTACACATAATCATGACCTCCCCTGGCAAAACCCATGCTCCATGAACAAAACGGATGGAACTTTATCTGCACACGTTCAATAGACTCAATATGAACGGCATAGTATGGCTGCCATATGATGGAAACATACTCCAAAATTGGTCTGATTAAATCACAATAAGGAGCTCTAATTGCCACCACAGAAAATTATCTAGTCGTCCGACACACAAACCCAAGCATTATCAGACTTCTAGAAACAACAGACTCATAGTGTCCAACGAACTTCAGCTTCGCGTCAAAGATTACCCCCAAATCACAAACCTCTTCTACTCTTCGCAAAGGAACACCATCAATATCATAATAAAATGACTGAGTGCGACGAAGTCTGGAGAACGTGACAGTCAAACACTTTTCTAAATTCAAATAAAGGTGGTTAGAAGCACACCAGGCAGACAATCGATTAGTATCCCCCTGAATTAGGGATGCCTCATCTGGAGAGTTCACTGTCAACAATAGCTTGAGATCATCCGTAAAAAGTGAAAATTCACAATTCACTCTGAGATGTCATTTATAAAAAGGTTAAAAAGCAGCGGGCCACAATGTGACCCCTGAGGCACACCAGATGTTACCGCAACATGATTAGAAACATTATCACCAATCTTCACATATTGACAACGACGCGTCAAAATGCTCTCGACCTATTTCAACATAACGCCATGGAAACCCAAAGCAAAAAAGATGTTGGTAATCAATAACTTGTGGTTAACCCTGTCAAACGCCTTGGAGAAATCCGTATAAAAGGGTTAACGTGAAGAGAATTCTCAAAAGCCTCAATGATATACTGCTGGTGTATGAACAAATTAGTACCAACTGATATTCCACTCAAGGATCCATGCTGCTGCCAATCATCAGGCTCCTGCAAAGAGGTGAAATTCGATCAAATACAAGGGTGTCAAAAATTTTTGGAATCTCTGAGGGAAAAGAAACACCTCTGTAGTTCTCTATATCACTCCTCAAACCACCTTTATGCACAGGGCTCACGTAACCACTCTTCCACACTCCAGGAAAGACACCAGCAGTCAGTGACAAATTAAAAAGATAGTGCAACGGCTGAGTAACCTTATGAATACACTTCCTCAAGAAATAAGCAGGAATACCATCCGGTCCTGAGCACATTCTAGGCTTAATTAACATAATCTTATCATATACATTTTCCATACTTATTCTGCACATACCAATAGCAACTGTCCTACTAAAACTATATGATGGAACAAAAACATCTAAATTGTTAGTGTAAACAGAAGAAAAATAACTAGCAAAAATTCAACACAGTCTGCTTCACCTTCGCTCTCCACACCATCCAAATTCATTCTCGATGGAAACGTGTTACCACCTCTGCGGTCACTGACAGATTCCCAAAATCGCCTGGGTTCAGCTCGAAGTGCCACATCCATATTGTACACATAATTCATGTAGCACCGCTGAGACAGCTCTTTACACTACCGTCGTAATTCAGCAAAACAAACATAGTCTGACTCACGACCAGAATATCTAAATCCACAATGCGCTTGTCTTTTGGATTTGATGAGACTCATCAACTCTCCACTGAACCATGCTGGATAACTGGAGAGCTCCTCCGCGACCTTCAATCCACACACCTGTCAATAATAGCGTAAAGTGCACCATACACAACCCCAACCGCCGCATAAACTCCCAAACCAAGGAACAAATCACTCCAATCAATGGAAGCTAAATATTCATTTATCACCTGATAATCACAGTTTTTAAAGTCATAGTAATAATATACACACCGAAGACCATCCTGGTGATTTGTATGCACCGGAAGATGACAAAAAGACGATGGTGAACAGTATTAGGAACGAGCAAGTCGCCAGCCACCCTCGTAGTAATATGAGAGTCCGTCACGAACAGCAGATTCAGAAGCAAACTCCTACTGTTAGGCACCAGGTAAACCTGAAACAAGTTAAGGTAGCCATAACTACCGGCAATCACATGCGCAGCCGAACCCGGAGACGCATCCACCACAACACCATACTCATCACTATCCCACACAGCATCACTCAGGTTGTAGTCATCATAAATGATAATAAATTTATGACTGCATAACTCTCCCGCAACATCAACGCTGTCGTACAGTGTTTCTCGTACATCCACATGGGAGATCTAGGTGGAAAATAAACACAGCCAAGGATACACTTGCCACGGCCAAAAGCAAGAGCCACAAAAATCTGCTCGACATGTCCGACCGAGATGCCGATAACATTGGCATTCAGTTTTCTGTGTGTCACAATCATAACACCCCCCGCCCCTCTGGCGGTCACTTGTTTCAATACTCCTATCCTTGCGAAAAATGTCATAGCTCAGCAAACCAAACTCCGAATCACCACAGCTACTCATCAACCATGTCACAGTCACAAAAACATGTCATAGTCACTACAGTTCGTTTCCAAATTCCACCATTCTACAACGCAAACTATTTACATTCTGGAAATAATGTCCTAAGACCTGCGGTTGTTTTTTGAAATCTTTTTCTCGACAATCCTCGGTACGCCATTGCCAAATCTCACAAACAGGTTACCCTCACCAGAAGACCTATGTCTGTCGAGCTTCATATACATTCTACGCATATAATTGCACTGCATCACAGTCAGATCAGCAGCAAGCTTGTATCCAACACTTGAACATCTTCTTCTTCTCACCAACATCTGTCTCACAGATTCACCATCCGACATGACCACCTTAGTCGGCCTCGGTCTCCCACCCTCAGCACGACTCCCTATGCGAACCACCTTCACCAGTTTACTTTGCATTCCCAATTCAGAAAAAACAGCGCAAACTTTTTCACATCTTCATCTATTCTCACAGCTGCATCATTCGCAGTGCTTTCCTCCATATCATAGATGATGCAATTGAGACCTCATCTGCGTCTCATTAACCCTCGCAACCACCCTCTCCACATTATAGCGTCCTCCATAGTCTTTGAATCTATCACAGAACCAGTCACCCTGCCAATCGCTTATTCCCAAAGCACAAACATTTGAAATGTTTGACAAACAACTAAGTCATAATATGTGCCCATTGAAGAATGGTTTGAAGATTAAAATAAATATTTTTAAGGGTTTCGAATTGCTTTCTGAACGTTCTGTTAAACGTGGAAGTCTTGGATAAGTATGTTGAAGAAATAAAACTGGGTGATATTTTAGCTAAACCAATCCTAAAAACTTTCGAGTGCTTATAATTTTTGGACACATGTATTTCATTATTGTACCGCATTCTAAGTATTTCTGATTTCAGATTGTTGCAACTTGATGACAAAGGTCTGTTAAGTAACATTTTAAGTCGCCACATGAAAAACATTGGTATTTTAGAGATTGAGTCTGGATATTCCAGTGCTGGCAAAGAGCATGTTGGTTCAGCCATATTTGTATTGTTGACAGGAATCATGGCATCTTTAATATTTATTCTAGCAGAATGTGCAGTTTATTTCTATAGAAAACACCACAAGAAGTTTAGATTATAAAATCAATGTTTTGAGATTTTTTTTTTGTCTTTGTTTGCTGAGTAAATGCTGTACCTGTTTGTTCTGTATTAATATTTTTAGATTTTTTTCCATAAATAAACAAATGTGGCAAATTTTTGATTTTTTTTAAAATAGTTTATAAAATTCAAAGCCTACGTCTCTAAGACATAACGAACTTGATTGTTATGCCACAAGATAGCTGTTTTCTATTTATTTAACAATTCATGCACAAAACATATTACATTCTATAGGCATAACAAAAAACAAGGAAACAACCAAATTAACATACTAAAAATTAGCATAAATTCAGTGGTAAGAACGTGTGCCTCTGAACTGAAGGGTACCGTGTTCGATCCCAACGTTCTCCTTTCACTTTTTCGGTGCATACTGTAACATTAAAATCAACCGAGGTTCTGGCATTGCATTTAAGCAAGTTGAATGTCTGCACGTTTCGCCCTTCGGAGGGGGCGTAAAGCTGTCGGTCCCGTGTCCATGCGATGTTGGGCAATTTCCAAGAGAGTGGAGTGAAACTGCTCCCTGGCATCGGTGATTGGCCATAGTCGCGGAAATAGACCGACGTTAAAGAAAAAAAATTGCATCACTAGAATTCTGTGTTTGAGTAGTGGCAAGCCAGGTACGTCTTTAATTTTATAATAGTCTTTCTTAGGTATATATTTCGAAAGAGCTAGCAAGCACTTACATAGGGTGGCGCATTGAAAACGAAACAGACCGATTTGCGTCCAGAGATTTTTTTTTAAGAAACGCTGAAACACGTCAATTTTAATATTGAGGGGGACATGTTTTAACATAAAACTCAACTTTGTCAAATCAACCCCTTAAGGGTGGTGATAACAACCCCTATATTTTAAATAGGGAACATGGGTCGAGTGTTACACCATTTGAAAGCTCTTTCTTTTCTGAATTCAGCACACTAATTTTTTTGGAAGTTTTATCAACTCGTTTAAAAAGTATTCACAGTTGAAGATGCAAAAACGCATTTCACTCATTCCAATAAGAAATGTGCTGATAGTCAATGTTTTGTTGGTTTGTAAACAAAAAGTTGACTATCAGAACATTTTTTATCGGAATGAACGAAATGCGGTTTATTATTTCAGTTTATCGGTCAGTTTGATACTTGATAGTACTACTGAAAATTAATTTTACAATGGTGTATTCTGTAGAGGAAAGAGTTGAAATAATTACTCTTTTTTTCAAAAACGATGACTGTACCAAGCGTACCGCAAATTTGTTTAATGAACGACATCCGAACAGACATGTTAACAGAAAATACATTTTGGAGTTAGTTTCAAAGTTTCAACAAAGTGGTTCAGTAGCCAACAAAAAACGGGATCCTGAAGGTGAATTTCCGGTTAGAAATGAGACTACTGAGATTGAAGTTTTATGACAAATTGCTGCAGACCCAACTTTGAGCACGAGAAAATTGGCCACTTTTTCAAACATCAAAAGAAGAACTATTCAGCGAATATTGAAGCATCATAAATTTCACCCGTATAAAAATCATCTTGTACAACAACTGAATGAAGATGATTTTGATCGGCGGCTGGAGTTTTGTGAAGTCTGCACAAATAGCTGATAACGGGAACTGTCTGTTCAATATCTGTTTTTCAGACGAGTGTACGTTTTTATTAAACTCTACA
The DNA here is from genome assembly GCA_964006375.1 of Tillus elongatus. NCBI lineage: Eukaryota > Metazoa > Arthropoda > Insecta > Coleoptera > Cleridae > Tillus > Tillus elongatus. The sequence goes on from OZ023263.1 coordinate 184,975,361, forward strand.
GTCAATCGTCATAATTGTCGTTATTGGGCAGATAATAATCCAAGAAATTTTCACGAAGTCCACACTCAAACTCCACAGAAATTGAATGTCTGCGGACTGGCATTTTTGGAGACCGTTTAATCGGACCAATTTTTCTTGATGGCAATTTGAATGGCGAAACGTATTTGGAGTTACTAGAAGATATCGTTTACCCTCTACTAATTGACATTGTTGAAAATGATGATCGCTATCACCAAAATCAATTAGTGTTTCAACAAGATGGAGCTCCACCGCATTTTTCACAACGTGTTAGGGAGTTTTTGAGCAGAGAGTTTCCAGGACAATGGATTGGGCGTAGAGGTGCTATTAAGTGCCCCCCTAGATAACCGGGTTTAACCCCTTTAGACTTCTTTCTATGGGGCCATTTAAAGAGTAGAATTTGCGCAACAGAACCGGAGTCTCTAGAAGAATTACGACGACGCATTGTTGAAGAATGCCGTCTAATAACTCCACAAATGGTCCAGAATGTCAGAGCTCGTTTTGAACAAAATTTGTACTTTTGTATGGAAGCTGGTGGTCACCAATTTGAACACTTACTTATCTGAATAAACATTTTTGAATGTTTGGTTTTGTTTTTTAGTTTTTTTTAATGAAAAATTGACTAATTAGTGCATTTCCTATCACAATGAATGAAATACGTTCTTTTAACTCCAACTGTGAATAATTTTTAAACGAGTTGATAAAACTTCCAAAAAAATTAGTGTGCTGAATTCAGAAAAGAAAGAGCTTTCAAATGATGTAACACTTGACCCATGTACCCTATTTAAAATATAAGGGTTGTTATCACCACCCTTAAGGGGTTGATGTGACAAAGTTGACTTTTATGTCAAAACATGTCCCCCTCAATATTAAAATTGACGTGTTTCAGCGTTTCTTAAAAAAATATTCTCTGGACGGAAATCGGTCTGTTTCGTTTTCAATGCGCCATCCTGTATAAATCAATCCCTCTGCAGAGAGAGCCGCTACAGCCTATGTTTAGGCAATTGAATTCATGTATTATTTCCTTAGGCGAGGATTGGAACCTGTGATGAGCACAGATAAAGTATTATTTCATGTTGGATATAAATGCCAGTCTGCCGTCTGTACACAACTATGTTTATTTTCATGTATATAGTGTGGAACAACCAAATGCAATAAATTTAGTATATCAATTGTTGTGCATATTTATTAAAAATCCCGAAACACGTCAATTTTAAATTTAAAAATGACATCCTGCAACGTGAAAATTTCACCCCTACATTCAACCCTCTGCGAGTGACAGTTGCAACCACCAAATTTTTAAATGGAAAGTAGGGGCTTATCATACCTCATTTGAAATATTTCTTCATTTCATTCTGCTCAAAAATTTTATGGTAATAAAATTTATTGCAAAAATTAACAGTAAAAAAAAGAAATTAATCTCATTGACGAAGTTCGCTACAACACAGTAAAATAGTGCCGCAAATTGAATCATAACTTACATAGCTGTAATAATCTACTCTCATCAGAAAGACATTCTCATGAAATGAATTTAGGGTTCATGACTAGACCACAAAGAAAATATTCGTATTACTATACCCATAAACTTATGAAACGTTATATTACTCGAGTTTTAACGAAAAAATGTAAATGTTCTCTAATTCACCCCTTATTTATCCCCTACCCCCTGAAGCAATCTCACCCAAAAACAATTCGAAGCATGCCTTTGTCGGGTGCTAACTGGATACCAAAAGCACATAAATCTTAATATAGATGTGTTGTAAAAGCTGGCATTTGTCACTTGTGTCAGTGAAAAGATTTAAAAAATCTAGTTTTCCTAAATGGTTTACAACTGAATTGCGATATCTAACAATTCTAAAGAAAAAGGCTCATGCAAAATATAAGCAAGATAGAACTGATACTAGCTATTTAGTGTTTGCAGGACTTCGATCTCAGTGCAAGGCTCTATCAAATGTGTGTTTATCACAGTACATCCGAGATAAAGACAATGAATTTAGGAATGATCCCAAGTCATTCTGGAGATTTATAAATGAAAAACGATCATCCTTTGGAATTCCTTCCACAATGCACTGTGGTGCTTTGGTTGGTGACACTGCACAGGAAATTGCGAATTTATTTGGTAGTTTCTTCTCCCCTGTGTATACAACGAACGCTGTTGCAGCTGCGACAGCTTCGCCACTAGCTTCTAGCAGTAATAATCGCCCCAGTATGTGTGTGAGCTGTTCCGAAATATCTATTTCTGACATTTATGCAAGGATTTTTGCTCTTCGTGGTAGAGTTGTGGCCGGTCCAGATGGTGTACCAGATATTGTTCTAAAACGTTGTGCCTGTACATTGAGCAAGCCTCTACATATTCTCTTCAATTCATCTTTGCAGTCTTCAATCTTTCCTGATGTCTGGAAGGAGAGCTTCTCGGTGCCTGTGTATAAGCGTGGTGATGGAGATGAGATAAAAAATTACAGAAGCATCTGTGTCCAATCATCAATTCCAAAAGCGTTTGATGCCCTGGTTTATGACCAACTGTCGTGGTCATGTAAGGGTCTTTTGGTGCCGCAGCAGCATGGTTTTTGTGCTAACAGGTCCACGGTTACTAACCTGATTATTCTTCAGTCAACGGTACTGGATGCCTTGGAGTCCGGTAAGCAGGTTGATGCCATACATACTGACTTCAGCAGGACCTTTGATACAGTCGATCATTCACTCCTGCTATCTAAATAACATGGGCTTGGTTTCAATGATTGTTTGGTGGTCTGATTTGAGAGCCTTTTGACTGGTAGAACCCAGAGAGTAAAAGTTGCTGGATTTTATTCAGATCATGTTCACATGACATCTGGTGTCCCGCAGGGAAGTCACTGTTCACTTTTATTCAATCTTTTTATTAACGATGTGGTCCATATCTTTGGTGGTAGTGTCTGCTGTTTGCCGATGATATGAAGCTGTTTAAGGTGATAACTAGCCTTTAGGATCAGCAGGACTTGCAGGATGATTTAAGAGTGTCCCTCTTTATGGTGCTTTGACAACAAATTTAAACTTAACATCAGCAAATGCTCTTATATCAGCTTTTTCAGAGGAGGGAGGAAATTCAGGACTTCATATTCAGTAAACGGTGAGCTTTTGTCTTGTTAACCAGGTCAAGGATCTTGGTGTTACAGTGGATGAACAGATCACTTTTATACAACACATAAAGAATATTACCATGAAAGCCTCTAAACTTTTGGGCTTTAAAGTGAGAAACTGTATACTTTTTTCATTGGATCCCATCAGATGTGTTTACTGTTCTATTGTTAGAAGTGTACTCGAGTATGCATCGGTAGTGTGGTCCCCTTATTATGCGAGCCACAGGGGGGCTGTTGCAAGTGTGCAGCATGCCTTTCTGCGGCACTGCTCTTATAGAATTGGTTATTCCATACCTGATCATGACCATGGAGAGATACAAAGTCTGTTAACACTGAGCTCTCTTGAAGCTCGTAGAACAGTGGCCGGACTCTGTTTTATATTCAAAATTGTGAATGGTTTTGTGGACTGAGACGAGATTCTGGGCAGAATCGGCCTGAATGTACCCAACAGAGTGTTAAGGTCATATAACTTGTTTTTTGTCCCATTCCACTGCACTAATTATGGACTTAAATTACCTATTGATCTACGTATTATGAATGAGATCACTGAGGTGGACAATTTTGACATCTTTTGTGTATCACTGTCTGCTTTCAGAAGGCATATGGTTGCGTCTCTTGTTGCAGTGAACTGCTGAACTCACTGTGTATCTTTTGTGTAGCAGTTCTGCTGTGATTCTTTGTAGATTTATGTGTGCATATTTGATTTGTACTTTTACTTGTATTGTAGCACTTAGTGGAGTTTCCCCATATAAATTAAATGTATATCAGTACACAATAATTATCTTACGAGTCCATAAGGCCTCATTACACATCATACAGTTTTACTTGACACATCAAAGAGACATACAGATATTGTTATATAACCTTGCCATGTCTGACATATCAGAATGTGATATCCCTGCAACATATACCAATAAGGTAGCTATATTGCTGACCTAGAATGTGTTCAGATGGCTCCCATGTAATTTATATAGAACATTGGTACGATATTAAAGTCACATTTGTTAACATACTGTGTATATTGATGCAATGTAATTGTGTTGACTGGGATCCATTCCAGGTATTAGCTACTGGCGATACTAACCCTACCACAATTTACCATCTGTCCAGGGGTCATAGCGGACAAAAAAAAATGCTATTTACTTTTTTTTTGATACAGGAGGGGGAAATGCTCATGCAGACCCCATTCACGGCCCCGTAGGATATCGAGGTACTGTGAGACTGTACTCACTAAAATCCCCTCCCTGGGAGTACCGGACCTTAGTCCATACCTCCATCGGAAAGATTTACACACAATGACTTTTTGGGTATGAATGTTTCCATTCTGATTTTGCCGCGGGGGCGTTAGCGGGCAAGTATAAGCTTTGGACACTTATGCTTATGTGGAAGTTGCTCGTCGTAGTCGGTGGCACTACGGAGAAGAGCATTTGGGTGAGAAGCGGCTTTTGCGAACTGAGTTTTGGATAGTCGAGTTATAAACTCAAGTATCGAAGGCATTTCCAGATCAGAGTGAATCTGACTGTTTCAGACAAACCATGGCGCTCCGGTAACCATTTTCAGAATTTTGTTCTGGATGATTTGAAGAGTCTTGATGTGTGTTGCGGCCGCGGCAGCCCATGCATATGTCAAGGCTGGCCGGATAATGACTTTGTACATGAGCAATTTATTGTTCATGGACAATTTGGAATTTCTATTTAGAAGTGGGAACAGCTTCAACATGAAGATCGAGGCTTTTTTTCGGGCGTGATCGACATGGGGGCGCCATATTAAGTGTTTGTCGAGGAAAAACCCGGAGGTATTTGGCGGAATCTTGCCAGGGGATTAGACGGTTGTTTAATGAAACGTGTTCGTGAGGTGTGTGTCTCCTCTTGGAAAATAGGACAGTTGAACATTTATCGGGGTTTATGGCTAGAAGGGATTTCCTATACCATGATTGTAGCTCGACTTCAGCGGTCTGAAGTCGTTCGGTTATTATCCTCGGCTGAGTGGAGCTGCTGAGGATGGTAGTATCGTCTGCGTATAGTGTGTATGTCACGTTTAGGGGGGCTGTCGGAATGTCTGCGACAAATATATTGTACAGCAGAGGGGAGATAGCAGAACCCTGCGGAAGACCAGCCATGGCTGGGTACGTTCTAGATCTGGCTCCCAGATGCTTGACCTGGTACAGAATCAGTGGGAGGATAAATTAAATGATAGAAGTTTGTTTAGGAGGCCCGCATGCCAAACTCTATCGAAGGCTTGAGCAATGTCAAGAAATATTGCACCAGTTGACTTGTTTTTATTAAATCCTTCGGTGATGTTTTCCACCACACGAAGGACTTGGTCTGTGGTGGAGTGCTGGTGTCTGAAACCGAATTGCTCATCCGGGAGGATATGATTCTCTGAGGTGAAAGAAGCTAGCCTTTTCTGAATCAGTTTTTCGGCGATTTTGCCGATGACTGGTACCAGGCTAATGGGCCTGTAGTTCTGAGGAAACAGCAGATCTTTGCTGGGTTTCGGGATGTTAATAATGTCGGCAAGCTTCCACATGAAAGGAAAATGTTGAAATCGCAGCATGGCATTCATACTCGTAACTAGGAATACCACGGCTTTGCGAGCGAGGTTTTTCAGGGCTACGTTGGAGATTCCATCGTATCCCGGAGCTTTCCTATTTTTTAATGATTTGATTATTTGGGAAACTTCTTCGAAAGTTGTGGGCTCTATAGTTGTGTCTGAGGTGGCGCGAAGCGCACTCCTGACGTAGCGGTGCGTTCTTGCTACGTGCGACAGATCAACGTTGTTATAATTCGGGCTAAATTGCAACTCCAGATGATCTGCGAATGCAGTAGCTTTCTCCGCATCCGTGTATAAGACACCGTTACGGCCGTGAAGCGGAGATATCGGAAGTTTTTGGGAGCGAAGCGCTTTTGCCATTTGCCAGACGGAATTGTCTTGGGTAGACAGGGTTTGCAGGCGCTCCTCCCAACGATTGTTGCGGAGTTCTTGTAGGGCGGATCGTACTTGTTTGATGAGTCTGTTTGCATCTCGTTTGTGGGTGGGGTTTCCGGTGCGTTGAGCTGGTCTACGCACGCGGTTCTTTTCTAGTATCATTTCCCTGATACTGGACGGAAAAGTGCTATTTACTTTTCATTATTTAAAAAAATGTTCAACAGATATTCACAATTTATTTGTATTGCAAGTTATAGCCATTATGTGAATGATTAGTTATTTTCAGTTGAAAAAAAAAATTCGCAACCACAATGCACTTGCTATGTCAGGACTTTTATTTAGGGTGGAATCAAGGAAAGACAAAACAGGAAAAATGTTTTGTAAAGGTTAAACATAAAATAAATGTACTTCATTTTTCATATTACGTTTCAATTTATTTGAATTAATATTGGAAATAAGATAAAATTAAAAACCAATTCATAAAAGTAAAATTAGGAATAAAATATTTTAACTAAAAGTATTAATTTTAGATTTAACAAATAACAATTTATTATTATTGGTAATAAAAGAATTAGCAAAATTTCAAATATTACACACATATAAATTTACACCTTTTGAAGATCGTTTACACTTTGACTTAGATTAATTCACAGCTTTTAACAAAAAATTACAAAACAATTTCAGAACAAAATTCACTTGCACAAAAATTTGGCTACACAATGAAAATATTTCAATTCTTTAGGATTCAGACAGCCGGAAGACATCTTGGTTTCCATTTTTGGTATTTTTACATTTTTTCTTTCATTTTCAGTAAATTACCTTAATAAAAACTTAAAAATATGGAATGCATCTGTTGTAAGGGTTACAAGGCAGTGATTAGGGTTTAAAAATGACAATCTAATCCAGTCACTTTACATTTGAGGATTTTTGAAATTTTCAGATTTTGTTTTTCTACACTTAAGACAAGTAACAGGAAATATATGCAGTCTTTGTTAATAAAGTTACAAACTAATATTTAGTCTCATAAACATAAATATAAAGTTAATGGTTTTATGACTGGTTTCACACATGATACCTAACTTTAATCAAGTCTTTTAAAATCATTCGATGTTTCCAACCAAAATACTTTGAAACAATGGAATTTTGATAATTGTGATTGGAAGAAAACCTTTAACTTTTTTCACCTTATATACTACAATAAAATCACAATGTGAGCACATGCTGTTAGGAAAGATGCAGCAACAAGAACTCAATATTTCTTGCAGCTAGATTTTGAAATTATCATTTATTACTGTATTATTGTTGAAAGTCAACTTTAGTTTGGGGGTTTTCTAGGTAGCGGAGACCTGGGCGTGTATTGTTGTAACACAGACTAAATTGAAACAGTACCATACATGCCACAAGTCCCAGCTGGTGTCGCTGACATTAGGTACAGGAATTTGTGTTGCATCACATCAGTTACCAACTGAGTCTAGGAGGAAGGATATAAGTGATGTGAAAGTTATCCAACTTAACCTAAAATATAGCATTTCTATAAAGTTTTGAAGGTAATAAATAATTTTGATTATCTTGTTTAATACATTGACAGTGAACTTGCATTTGTCTTGGGTACCATGCAGTTTATGAAACTGTTAGTCACTTTCTTACTGTGCTGCAACAAATATTTAATCTGTATATGGAAAATTTGTAAAAAAAAAACCTCCTGTTGAGATAAATTGAAACATTTTATCTGGGGTAGGCTGTAACGTGTTACAAGTTAACTCGTGACATAAACTATTGTGAAGTACTTAATCATATCCAATTATTACACAGGGATGAATAGATGGTTACCTCTGTATTATTCAGGGTAGATTATAAGTTTTGCTAACACTGTTAACCTATTAAACTCCCTAATGCCTTTTTAAAATTAAATTGTTTCATTAATATTTGAAAATTGATTAACATCAAGTTACTGCAGAATACGTATGCTGATGACATACAAGTCTAAACTAAGCTACAAACCGGAAGGAGATAGGGCGATTGAAAAAATACATGATGATTTGGAGAGGCTAAGATTGTGGACAACAATGAATTCATTAGTGCCGAAGGCAACAAAAACAACTGGTCTTGGGGTTTGGTTTTCACCAATACTTTCGTATTAGGGTTGATAGTAATGTGAATGGTATCTCTATTAATGGTCAGACCATAATATTAGGCAATAAAGTGCAACATTTCGGAGTTACCTTAGACAGTAGACTCAAATTTACACAGCATGTGTCAACAATTACTAGAAAAGCACACGGTAGCCTGAAGCAAATTCAATCACTGAAATACCTCTTAGATCCGCAAACAAAATTATAATTAACAGAATCTCTGGTGTTATCTCACCTGAATTCTGTGATTTGATGTATGGCCCACATTTAACAAAATACAAAAGATTCAAAACTCCTGTATTAAATATATTACAAATGTTAGCTATAGAGACCATGTCACACCAACCCTTAGAGAGATGCATTTATTGAAGGTGAACGAAAGGAGGTTTCTCCATTATGCCACATTAATTAGAGGAATTGTACTTGCAGAACACCAGAGCATTTGTATAATAATATTAATAAGAGAAATGAAATGCATGGCCGAAAACTGAGACATACGTCCATTACAGATGATATAATACACCAGCTCCAAAAATTTAAGTATCTTTCACATACATGGCAGAATATACTTTAAACCGTTTACCTCCAGAATAAAATCAAATATAAAATGAGAATACACTTAGAAGACATTTAAAAGACAAAGTCCTGAATGGTGATCTTGACGACTGTGTATTTGTAGTTCTCATATACCTTTAAAGAATAAAAAGTTTGATAACCTTCAACCTTCCCAGTTTGGATTTTAACCTAAAAAAGGTACAAATGATGCAATATTTTCTTTTCTTGAAAATCTGTACCGTTCACTGAATAACAATCAGGTAGCTGCGGCAGTGTTCTGTGATCTCACTGAAGCATTTGATTGTGTTGACCACGATATACTGTTACGTAAACTTCCTACTTATGGCTTTAGGGGGACTTTGCTTGAATGATTGAGGTCCTATTTATCTGATCGTCAGCAAAGTGTTTAACTCGGTCATATTAGCTCTGGGTACCAACATATTCACCATGGTGTTACACAGGGGTCTGTTCTTGGTCCACTGCTGTTTTTACTTTATATTAATGACCTGTCTATGTTGAAAATTAAGGGTCATATTACTATCTATGCTGATGATATAACCTTCTTGTGGAGTAGTGATAGTGTTGGAGCACTGGAGCGCACTGTGGCAGAGGATATGAAGATCATAGAAAACTGGACAATAAAGCACATATCTATCTATCTAAATGTGTAATCAGAAGGATGCTGCAATCCCCCAGAAATATCACCACTTTTACGAGTCTCTCCCAGTAGAAAGAAACAACATTGAATAAGTGAATCTGATGATGAAATTTCGCTGCAGACACTCAACGAAAAACTACTGCGTCATAAAATAAGGAGAAATTTCTAAAGAAAAACTTGGGCACCTAACCTAAATTTTTTGTTTTAAGAATGTTATTTTGTCAATTATTTTGTATTTATTCGAGTTGTCTGTTAGTGAAAGTACCATAAACTAAGTTAATAAACATTCTTATTCAACTTAGGCCTGTTTCTTTATACCTGCTGTGCAACATTATATCAAGACAGTAAGACGTATGAACAATTAATAGAAAAATATCCATGATACCAAAATTGTAATTAACTTGTCTTATTTGTAGGCTTTCTAAATGTATATCCCCTAATGTTTGTGAAGAATTGCGAAAAATTGTAGAGTTTTTTTATTTCCTATAAAATTGAAGCAACGGTTGATACGTCCCTCTGACTTGAAGCCCTCGATATAATCTAGACATTGGATGTTAGATATTGCGGCCAAGTAAAAAGAATTGAGAGGAATATCCTAATTAACTATGCTTCAAAATCTACAAGAGGGGACTGGAAACAAAACATGTTTTCCAGTCTTATTGAAAAAGTTAGCTGACAAACTTAAGACCACATGATGAAAAAATCTAGAGTGCATTCAGAGCAGAACAGAAATTGTCCCTCTGGACAAGCAGCAAGTAATAACGAAATTGCCAAATTATAGATTTCAGTAGAACATTTAAGAGGCAATCAGTGAAACATATCTCGAATTTTTAAAAGAAATAAGATCATCCAGCACCAACACAGGTTGTGCTGGAAGAGAATGAAAAAAGTAATTCCAGGTAGATCAATAGCCCCTGAGAACTTTAATATTGACGAGATGGACGAATTTTATTCTGAAAAGTCCGATCCTGTACAGATGGAACATGCAGGTTTTGAACAAACTATGGAAGTTTCTGAGTTGGTTTCCAAATCAAAACGGCAACAAAAGACAAACCTATTATTTGCCGACTTAGATCATATTAAAAAAAAAAGACTGTTGTAGTTTTTTCCCCACTAAAACTACTAGACATTTCATGGGGTTGAAAACTGATGACTTTTAATATACACTCAAGATCATGAGAAAAGTGGAGTTTTCACATCTCCCTATTAAGATGATATAATATATGTCACTATTGAGCCATATATTGTAGATGTTTTGTCCAACCATCAGCAGCTAATCTAGTGGCTTTTGTACAGAGCATATTCATAAAGGAAAGGCCATCCGCTTATAATTAAGTGCTGGCGGGTCTGAACACAGCTTCACACATGTGTGGCCATCTATCTGCTATATACGAAGCTACTGTAGTTGTTGTTTTGTTTCAGTAGGTGCCTGTTGGGGAATGCAGATAGCAATGTCCATGATAATCGTTTGTCCCGCCAGTTGTGAAGTGTATGCTGTGATTCGATTTTTGTGTGCAAAAGGATCTTCACCTGCTAAAATTCACCGGGAGTTGTGTCTTGTGTATGGACCTACAGTATTAAGTGAAGGAAAAGGTAAGAAAGTGGTGTCAAGACTTAAAAAATGCCGCACAAATGTGCATGATGAAGAGCGTAGTAACAGGTCCAGTATTCAGACCAACGAAATCATTGAACAAACTGGCAAAATCAGTACAGTAACACTGCTCAAATGTACCTGCTAGCAAGTTTATGCAGGCTGGGGAACCTAAGATGTTACCCCTCAACATTTGCACCCTCTAAAAATTGAAAAACATTTAAATGCGTGCATGTGAGGTTTTTCTGTTGTAATATGATATTTAGAACATGCTGCGATGCAAGTTATTACAGTTGCGTTTTGTTAGATCTTAGATAGATACTTTTTTTTTTCAGAGGGTGCAAAAATTAGATGGACGAGTGTGTTAACATCTTAAATACATCGCCTCTGTAGTTTCCTTTTGTTACACCCATGTCTCATTCTTTTATTTTAAACTATGTATGTATATATTAAAATTCACAATACAAATTTAATTTCAATTGTTCAGTTAATGGTAGATGATGATTTGTTGATTATTTTATTTCACCAATAATAAATGAAGTTGTGTGGGTAAGTGTTGCAGAACAGGATGGTTTTCAATTTAACGTTTATCAACCACATGCTTGAATGAAGCTGTAAATGCAAATTATTACCACTTTTGTAAAGTGGTAATAATTTCACCTCCATTAGTTACTAGTGAAAACAAATTCCAGACAAAGGTTTCTCTTGAAAGTAGACAAGTCCACAGAATAATTGTCCAACAAATTGGGATACATTTTGGCCCAGGTTCTAATACTTCTTTTTATACATTTAAATTAAGGCACCTAAGAGCAAACATAGCTGCTTTATTCTTTGTATGAGATTCCTGCTACTTTACTTAGTTGAAAGACATATCATACAACATGAAAATTTCATAATATATTCTAAAAAACTGGACAAAATGCTGTATTATAAGGAATAAAGGTCACCATGTTTAAAAGCACTATTCAATACCATGAGCAAAGATCATGACAAGTCCAGGTTCCACCATCATGTCTTCACTCATATGGGAGTTGTCACAGGACAATACTAAAACAGCTTGTTTACCAGGCACACGTTTACAAACATAGTTTTCATATTGACGACGATTGTTCTGCCGTGTCTCCAAAGAGCATAGACCTGGCGGCCATCTCCTCTCGTGACAGTTCTCCATCAAATCATCTAGTATGTGAGGAGGGCACCCCATTTCAGTCAGGGTCCGTTTTATCATACGCTAAAAAGTAATATAGTAATAGTAAAATCAAATTTTTTAAATCTAAAATTGAAGTGTTTCGGGATTTTTTATAAATGTGCACAATAATTGATATACAAAATTTATTTCATTTGGCTGTTCCACACTATATATCTACCTTAGTGAAGAGACATGCCTATGTGATAATATATAATGCTCAATAAAAACGAAATACTACAAAAGAGTTTTTTACAAGAATAAAATACAGGTGTTCCATTTAAATATAACAAGAAAATAATCATTCCGAGTTTTGACTCGCCCTGTATACAAGCATTATATATTGCAATGAACCCCAAGTAGACTACACTAGAATTTTTTTGAATGTAAATACATTATTCAATGTCAAAGCTGTAAGATAGAAGTTGCTGATATGGCTGTAAAATTAATACAAAAGTGCTCATATCCTGTATAAAATAAAATAATTCTATACCATGACAACAGTAAGATTGGGAGAAATTCCAGGTACCAACATACATGTGATGTGTTGTCTTTTTATCAATTGTCTGTGTGTGTGTGTTGTGTATTTTAATGTGATACGGTTCCAGCAGGATGGGGCACCGGGATAGTACCAAATCAATGCAATATCTCGACTTAATATTTCCACATTGGTGTATAGGGAAGCGAGGATCGTTAGAATGGCCAGCTTGATCACCTGATCATAAGCTATTAGACTTCTTATGGGGATATGTGAAAAGAATGGTATACAAAACTAAACCACACAATTCAACTGACTAAAGAAGAATAACGATTGCGATTAGGTCAATCACGCCTCTGATGTTGTTTAACATTAGAATTGAATCCAACTGATAACTCAAAAAGTAATTAACAGATTTTGATGATATTTAGCAAGTACCTTTCTTTTATTAATAGCTTGGGTGGGTTAGTTAGCCAGCCCAACAGGACAAGTTTTTCTAAAAAAAAATAATATTTTTTTTTCCGGAAAAAAATTCCTATCTCAAAAAATAAAAATGCTATTTTGATGACATTGGGTAGATATGTTGCACTGGTAAAGACTTTACTATGCACGAAAAATCAACTTTCTAGGTTTATAGGAAATTGAGGTATTCAAATTTGAAGTATTTAATGAAAATTCGTTACCATAACGCACTTGCACGTCCCGAAATTTTTTTACTGTTAATTTTTGCAATACACTTTAAAACCAAAGCATTTTTGAATAAAGAATGAAGAGATCTTTCAAATAAGTTATCACAATCCCTTACTTCCTATTTAAAATTTTTGGAGTTGCAACTGTCACGTTGTAGGATTTCATTTTTAAATCCAAAATTGAAGTGTTTCAGGATTTTCTTATAAATGTGCACAATAATTGAGATACTAAATTTATTCCATTTGGCTGTTCCACACTATACAGGGTGTTCTACGAGCTCTATGACAGACTTTGCCAGATGATAGCTATCAAAATTCTAAACATTGTTTGTTAATGAATATGGGTCCGTTCGTTTTTGTTTAAAAGTTACCAGCATTTAAGGAATCATAATTTTTCCAGTCAACCAGGAAGTGACACAAAATCATTTGATTGTGAAACAATGCACACCTATAAAATACAGGTACACCTACTTCAATCAAAAGTAGGCTGATAAATAAAAATGACAGTTATGACAATAAATATTGTTAGTGTCATTTCAATTGTACAATATTTGATACTTCGTGTAAAAGTTCTAAATAAACAATGTATTTATTCACAACTGAGGAATATGCAGATATTGTGTTTGTATATGGGCATTCCAATGGGAACGCCAGAGAAGCAGCTCGAGAATATCGACGCAGATATCCAAATAGACACCAACCTGCCCACATGGTGTGTAGTGCATCATTTTGTAGACTTCGAGAAGCAGGTAACCCTGCTCCAAAGAAGGCCATTCATCCTACTGAAGTAAATGTACAAGATGAAGAAAATGTAATAGATGCTGCCCTTGATAACCCTTCAATTAGTGTTCGACGTATATCTAGTAACGTTCATGTATCACCAAATTTTGCATGGCGTGTATTGAACAGAGAAATGTTACATCCGTTTCATCGCTAAAATGTACAGGCGTTGCATGCTGGAGATGCCTTACAGCGATTAGAATTTTGTTGCTGGTTACTTTAGCAACAAGCACAAAATGATAGATTCATTTCGCTCGTCATGTGGTCTGATGAAGTGTGCTTTACTAAGGACGGCATAAATAATAATCATAATGAACATGTATGGGCGTTGCAAAATCTACATGCAATTAGATTAAGACGATTTCAGCAACGATTCAGTGTCAACGTTTGGGGTGTCATTTTCAACAAGAATCTATTACCTGTGCATGTTCTAAATGATCGTCTAAATGCAGATCTGTATACATTTTTAGAAAACGACCTCTAAGAGTTCATTGATGACGTACAACCTAATATTATTCAGAATATGTGGTATCAACACGACGGCGCACCACCACATAGAGGAAGACAAGTTGCTGCTTGGTTAAATGAACATTTCCCAAATAAATAAATAGGTCAAGGTGGTCCAATATCATGGCCACCTTGTAGCCCCGATTTCAATCCTCTGGATTTTTAATTATGAGGACACATGAAGCAGCTGGTCTACCATGTTGAAATCACTATCCATCAGCAGTTACTTGACAGCATTCAAGATGCAACTAACCAAATAAGAAATGGTCCAAATCTCATCCTTCGGGTGACCGAATCTTTAGTTCGTCGATGTGAGGCTTGCATTCAAGCCGAGGGTGGACATTTCGAAGAATTTGTATAGCCTTTAGTTTTGTGATTTTCATTTAGGTACAATTTTTATTGTTAATTGTTAATAAAGGTTCAATTCTTGTAAATTCTTAACAAAAGCGAATCGGACCCATGTTCATTAAGAAAAATTGTTTAGAATTATGAGAGCTATTATCTGGCAAAGTTTGTCATAGAGCTTGTAGAACACCCTGTATATATAGTGAAGAGACCATGCCTATGTGATAATATATAATGCTCAATAAAAAACGAAATACTACAAGAGTTTTTTTACAAGAATAAAATACAGGTGTTCCATTTAAATATAACAAGAAAATAATCAATCCGAGTTTTGACTCGCCCTGTATACAAGCACTATATATTGCAATGAACCCCAAGTAGACTACACTAGAATGTTTTTGAATGTAAATACATTATTCGATGTCAAAGCTGTAAGATAGAAGTTGTTGATATGGCTGTAAAATTAATACAAAAGTGCTCATATCTTTTAAAATGCCCTGTATAAAATAAAATAATTCTATACCATGACAACAGTAAGATTGGGAGAAATTCCAGGTACCAACATACATGTGTTCCATTTAAAATAAAGCATTTAAAATAAAGGATATAATTGTAATTGGACGTCCTCCCACTAATGCCACACTCTCTATATTCAAATAAAGGTATAAGAGAAAAATCCTGCTTATTTGGCCTATCTGTGTCTCTCAAGATGAATATTACAAGTCTCTAGATTCTGCATGTTTCCACGGATTGATTCAACATATTGAATAAAACTAAAATTATGCTAGTAGCTAATAAAAGTACCAACCTGTAGCACCTCATCTGGAGTTGAGATCATACCACCCCACCTAGTGACTCTAGCAGACTGCAATGAATTACTCCACCTCAATACCTCATCTCTTTCCATTGCATCTGCTATCGCTCGCATTGAAGGATTTGATATTCTCATTGCCCTCATGAAATCCTGTAAAAAAACAAGTTGAAAGAAATCGTTACTGGACATTGGGGATGTAACCTCCAATAGAAAGCAGGATCACTTCAAAAACTCCAAAAATAATAACAAAAGACAGAGTCAGGACCTAGATTAGTGACAGTTAATGATGAAGACACATCATTGTTAAAATGCCTATCTATAACACGGTTATTATTTTCTGGTTTTGGGGGTGATTCTACTTTCTGTTTAATGTAGAAAAAAAAAACGTCAAAATTTAAGTAATTCCATTTTCGTGCCGCTTTATCTTACTTTATGGGTATAGAATAGAAAATCTATTTATCCCATTATGAAATTGTTAATAATTCTTCTTTTTTGATTAAATTTGGTATATATCTATTTTGACGGATGCCGAATGCAGTGCCGTACTTATTTTCTTTCTAAAAACAGCCCTAACCCTTTTTCCCATTTTTTGATATAGAAAAACTGCAATAGTAGGCCTTGGTCAGGTGTCATAGAGAACAGTTCTTACACAATCTATGGAGTTTTTCATATTATATCCTTAGAAGTTTTGTTAATCAAAATGGAATTATTAATAAAAAGTTACGGAGGTGTTTCCATCTTAAATGGCTTTGACCTAACGGACCTTGGATATGAGTTCTAGGGACCTCTAGGCTTCATGCTCATGTGAAAAAATGTTCCGAAAAGCCCACCAGTGTTACCTCTGTATAGTGAATTTACAATGAAAATTTACTAAAATAACTTGTTTGAACTTAAGCATTTCACTTTGTTTTACTTCTGATCCACTTTTCCCACAAAATTATTTTTTCAAATGCAGGGTCTAAAAGACATTATAAAGGTAATGTGAGCTAAACTGTATAATGTAAATGATAAATTGTATAATATAAATATTATTAAGAAACCGATAAAGAAACAGAAAGAGAAATATTATATATTTAAGATTCCCACTAAATTTTAAATTGTGTTAGTTGACCCCTCGAATTTTTGATGGCATCACATATAAGAAATGTTTACATGGAGTAGTTGTTCTGAAAGAAAGTATGTCCTATAATTCACAGCTGTCAATACTGAAAGTTATTCAACAGCCTACTTTACCTCCCATCTTGTTTCTCACACAACACTACAAATCAAGACTACATGCTCACCTTCAACAGCTGCATCTCTCTCTTCTGTTCCCCAATGAGGAATCTTTGTTCATTAAGTTCCTGCTGAAAATCGTTGAGTTTCTGTTGCTGGGTATGTATCAATGCTCGCAGTTCTTTCACACAATTGTGATCCTTAAGTTCATCCTTGGGGATAATGAGACCACAGCCTTGCTCACATGGCAATGGGCGTTTTGGATTGTGTTCACAGTCCTCAAGGTGTGTGGTCAATGAGTCTAACTTCAGGATGCGGGTGCACCCGTATTGGGCGTTATCACAGTTAATGCATAATCTGAAAAACAAATAACTGGATGCTGGGCAACACAATAAGAAAATCATTGATAGTTTTTGGCTAAACTAGGGGCACATCTAAAAAAATATTATTATTAACTATAACCTAAATAATAGTTACTAGACAATCTTATCTTATATATGCCCTTCAACATTCAACATTGCTAGAACACTAGAAAAAAACCATTGCTAATGATATACGATTTGAATTTTCACACTTTGTATAAATCATAACACTAACTTAAAAATAGACTGTTTGAATTTCATTCCCATAATTTTTTCACCATTCAGAACGATAATAGATCAACTCTCAATCGCATAAGAAAGCTCAACTAATACATATATATTACTTATACAAGAAAAATGGTACCATTAGAAATATAATAAAAATTGTAGTTTTGAATTCTTATTACATGTTAACAGATGAATATCCTTAAAACATGTTGCATTTGTATACAGGTGTTTGGCAAGTCGCGTTCATTAGAAGTTTATGACCTTCTAGTCCGAATTCGAAGGAGAAAATTTTAGTTTCGCCATAAGCGGTTGAGGAATCTAGTGAAGTACATGGCGCTTCCAGTTAAACCGGAAGTACCATGTACTTCGTTATTTTAAACACCCTATATATTTTGCATTTTTAGATTCCGCATTGAATTCTAGATCAAATATTATAAAGGCATTATATGTCAAAAATTCGGCGTTTTCGAGTTTAGATTTTTCGAAAATCTTCAAAATATCACTACTGTGTTTGATAAGATATATCTGTGCTCATAATCAAGGTCGTAGCTTCTGCCCCGGTAAGGAGACTAAGAAAGCTTGGTTCTAAGTAAAGCACAGTTGGTGTTTCCAGTAACTTATAAAGATTGTTCTATAGTAAGTGCCCAACTAGACAAACTTATTTCATACATAACTTCATCATTTCAAATGGAACACTCTATATTTTTATTAGTTTTATTGCACATTAAAATCTCTTTAAAATTGGTTAAGACTTCCCAATACCTATCTCTTACCATTTTATTATTATCTAAAATTGTTCTGGAGGTAATCTGCAAATTCACCTTTTGTTATTGTTGTAATTTTTTATATTATATGGCTTACATATACATGCATTTTTTATATGAGCTTAATAAATAATATTATTATTACACAGGTTTATTAATTTTTTGTAATTATTAATTGTGCAATGTGAGAAATATAAACCAAACTGCAATTGATTTACTTAAGGTATTTTCCCTGACAAAAAGCTTTGACTCTGATGAAAAGCAAATAAGCAGTAGCCTGAACTTTAAACTGAAATTAAAATTACTAGTCACACTGTGACAATGGACAACACAATTTGTGTTGTATGGACATTACTCTACTTACCAGTTTTGGTAGATGTAGGTGTTTTAAAAGAAATTGTGAAAAGTCACTCACCTAGATAATAAATTTCGCAATATTCTGGGCACTTGTCTAAGTTGCACAGATGTTAAACTTTGTCTATCTACTGGGCAGGTTGGTTGTCTTGAGATCCATTCTGTTATGCAGGATTTGCAAAATGCGTGTTCACAAGCAGGAGCCTTAAAATAAAATAATAACAGTAAAGACCAAGGGACTAAAAAAACTCGTTACCTGTAAAGGATCTTCCAATACTCCCGAGCATATTGGACACACAAGTTCTTCATCAACTTCTCCTTGAAACCTGTTAAGTTCAAATCCCATATTTGCATTATTTATATAAAGCTGTTTTCATAATTTCTGTGTAAATTCTAATTATTTCCAAGTATATAAATTGTCCAAAATGTCTGACAGAATAAAAACAAAAATTTTGGACAGACAACTGACACCTGGGTATTTGATGTCGTAATTGTGGTAGCTCTGCAAAGTTAAAACCACAGTTGACAACTGACACCTGGCTTTTTGATTTCATAATTGTTGTAGCTCTGCAAAGCTAAAACCACAGAATAAAAGTATGGAATTTAAGACGAGTGTCTCACCGCAGTAAGTTTTGTTTTGTGCCGTTTTATTAATCGTTCTAAAAAATACCTGGGTAACAGTGGCGATTTCTCCTAGTGAGCTAGGTGTGCGCCGCACACCCTAAAATATAATTAAAATGTGCACAGTTAAATATGTTTTATTTCTTTTTCCCTTAGTCTTAATACACTACATATGTTATGACAATCGATTTTATTTACTTATTTGATTTCATAAATAGTGGGTTAATAGTGACTTGGAATGAAGTCGGCACCACGTCTTCATTCAGAAAATATGAGTAGGTCAAAGAGGTTGTATATACAACCTCTTTGGAGTAGGTCAATAGCAACTGGGAATGAATTCGGGTTAGGTGTGCGTTATTTCCGAACAACTTCACTCGACAGAGCTGTATTGGTATACAATACAGTCCCCCACCCATGTGTTTAAAATAGTAAGGAAATACCATTCGTTTTAACACTGCAGTGAGCGGTAAGAATACCGCTCAAGACAAATGAATGGAACGCCGGTTTAACAAACGTTGATTTCAAGTACCATCCATATTTCTAGAAATTGTAATGGTACATAATGAGGTGAGGTAATTTTGGAGATTAGAAATCAGATGACAGAACTTTAGAACAATTGACATTTAGATTAAAATTTAGTCAAAATTGCATCATTTGCAGCCACAAGTTTAGACTTATTTGTAAGATGCTTTGTACTATTTATATAACAATAAACTATATATATATATATATATATATATATATATATATATATATATATATATATATATATATATATATATATATATATATATATATATATATATATATATATATATATATATATATATATATATACATAGGTATCACACCGATAACTCAAAATATAATCGGCCGATTTTGATAAAATTTGGCATGTACCTTCCTTCTGTAAATGTATTGGATAATTTCGTTAGTCAGGAAAATCGGACGAGGTTTTCCGGGAAAATTTTGAGTTTTTATTCGAAAAAAATTTGTATTTCAAAAAATAAAAAAGATAAGATAACCAAATTTGGTAGGTAGGTTTACGATATAAAAAGTAAACTATACACCAAAATTTAGATTTCTATGTTGCAAGATAAAAAAGTTATAATAAAATATTTTGTGCCAGATCATTTCTATGAAAATTCACTACCATAACGCACTTGCTGCATCCAGGATTTTTACACATTTTATTATTTAGTACCATATTAACATTGAACTACTTTTAATGTTTACAGTTTTCACCCCGTTCCGGACAGTGCTAACGCTAACACAAATTTGTGTGAGGAGAAGAGCTTGATAATAATTCCATGTTCTTTTCGTGTTTTAAAGTTTTAAGTGACTTTTTAATTTGTTAGTGTTGCAGTGGGAAATTAATTTATTTATCTACGTATCATTCCCATATAGGTCGAATATATATATATATATATATATATATATATATATATATATATATATATATATATATATATATATATATATATATATATATATGTACATTTAGTGTTAATAATTTTTAAAACCACCACTAACAGCAACTCGTTACCGCACACCCGAACATTTTGGTCAGGAGACGCCACTGCTGGGTAAAGCTGTAATTTAAGCAGAACCCTCCACATTAACCTGCCCTGACCATCAGTTTGCCTCAATAAAAACCGGGGAAGTCAAATATACACTATGTACACATTATGCTCACATTACATGGATGTATGACAGAGTTAATTACCTCGTGGTTTTCCTTCCCTTAATTAGGCAAATCCATGGTCAGGGCAGGACAGGACTTCGAGGTGGAGGGTTCTGCTTAAATTGCACCTTTACCCCAGTCTCTTTTGGAACGATTTAATACAGCGGCACAACCAAAACCTACTGCGGTGAGACACTCGTGAATTGAAGCAATATGTCATTTACTTTAAGAAACAACCATAATTTCGGTAGCTATAAAGTATAAATAAAATATAATATGACAATCATGTGGCCATCGCCCGAAAATTCAGATACACATACATGACTTCCAGGATGAAATAAATAATAGGCAATGAGACGATGCTTTTCCCCCTCCAAAAATCGCGGGCTTTAAAAAATACCTTTGAAAGAGGTCAGTTTTAAGCTTCCTTATTTATTACCTATTGTTCCCTCCGAATCTTAACAATTAAGGTGTTGCACTGATTGTAAAGCTAAAATTCAACAAAAAGCTAAATTATCTACATATTAACTCACTTAATCATTAAACTAAGTGAAGATCGGACCTATGATGAGCACTGATAAGGAGGTTACACTTAACTTCTCCAAGTGTATTTCATTCCAATATAATCAAACTTAAACAATTTTAATTACAAATCTAAGAAGCTGATTGAAACTATTTTTCTATTTGGTAGGTCAATTAGTAATTAGAAATATGTCCATACCAATATTTATTATGTAAATTTTAGCACATATTAATTACAGCAATATATATATATATATATATATATATATATATATATATATATATATATATATATATATATATATATATATATATATATATATATATATATACACATATTCATATCTATTCAGTAAATAAAATAAAAAAAGCTTGGTAGTGATTTTTCATTAAATGCTTCAAATTTAAATAAATCAATTTTCTATAAACTTGGAAAGTTGAATTTTGGTTGTAAGGTAGTAAGGTCTTTCCTAAAGAAACTTATCCACCAAATTTCATTAAAATAGCTTTGTAATTTTGGGAGATAAAATTTCTTTCGAAAGAAAACTCAAAATTTTCCGGGAAAACCTTGTCCGATTTTCCTGGATAACGAACTCATCCAAGCCACTAATAAAAGAAAGGCACTTGCCGATTTTTATAAACATAAAAAATGAAACTGACCCCTCAATTGAAGTTTTTTTGCAAAGTCTCACCATCGATACCTCTCTATTAAGTGATTTAAAAAAAATAAAAATTCACTAAAAATGAACCCATTAAAATTCTCAATGAACTGTTTCTAAAAATAGTACATATCTGAAATAGGAAAATGAAATAATTCTTCGAAACGTATCTGTGGTAAGATAAATAATATTTGCAGAGTTACTGAAGCTTTCATGAAATATTTCATCGTTTCTTTTGTTGAAATCAAATTATTTCTTTATTGCAATACACCTTTTTATTTCATTAAATAGGTATAATAGTAGCAGCTCGAAATTATAAGAATACCTACTAGCCAAATTATAGGTTTTATTTAATAAAAATGGAGAAGTGTCCACTAAATTTTCAATGGGCATTCATATTCAAAATTATGCACATTTTTATTAATTGCACGAGGTTATGGTCAATAAATGCACAAAAGAGATTACAACCTACAATTAAAAAATGTTGAGATTTAAAGAACGTATATAGTATAAGAATATAGGTAAACTTAAAAATGACATATCCTAATATTATTTCCCGCCAATTCGTTCAAACTTCAAAAACCAGCGGTTAGCAATCGCCACAATCTCCTCTACTATTCTGATTGGCTACTATTTATTCCATGCTGGAAGTCATGTGCATCTGATTTCTCGCGGCCATCGCACTATATAAATTGGACATATATAGAATTCAAAAGCACTGCCTCTATTTCACTTTCATTGGCGTCGCTTTTTTGATTTAGAAAAACTGTAGAACTCGATGAGATTTCATCCAAGTATAAGAAAATAATTTAGTTCATAATTATTATGACTGGCGTGTCAGCTATAATTTTCTGTTTAATAAGTACCTAATTACCTTTATAGCATTTTATTTTAATGTACATAATTTCTAGCCATGGTGCATTATATTTAATATTTAATTAATATCTTTTAGGTATATTGTGAGATGTACGACAGGGTCGCCATCTCGGTGCGGAACCGGGTAGTATGTTGTCACGACAGCTCCAAATAACACAAAATGTTATAAAATAGAGACTGTGTACAACCAACTAACAATTCTTCCCTAATTATAGGGACAATGTATGTAAGGCTAGATGTATTCTCACCATAACTAGAACGTGCAGACCGGTTTCGCTCTAATTAGAGCTCGTCAGTACGCTATACTAATTACAGCGAGAACACACCTATAAAGGAATGAGGTCAGGGCTGACAATTTCCAAAATTGTTAGTTATGCTTGTACACGCAGTCTCTATTTTATAACATTTTGTGTTATTTGGAGCTGTCGTGACAACATGCCTGGTTTCACACCGAGATGACTACCCTGTCGTACATCTCACAATGTTCTAGGAGGCTGGCTATCATATTACTTACTACTACCTATTACTTTATAGGTGTGTTCTTGCCGTAATTAATATACTGTACTGGCGAGCTCTAATTAGAGCAAAACCGGTCTGCGGTTCTAATTATGGTGAGAATACATCTAGCTTTACATCTTTTAGGTATACCTATATATATATATATATATATATATATATATATATATATATATATATATATATATATATATATATATATATTATGGATGTTAATTGCACTTGTTAATATTAAATCCATACGTAAACATTTAATATACTTTATTATTTCACTAACTGTATAAACTATATGATACATTTAACTATAAAACAATTACAGACAGCACATAACAGATAACTGACCGAGCGTGGAGAGACGTATCTTCACTATGTCGGTTGGTAGCGAGGAGAGAGCGAGAGAGATCCCTGGTGTCTCTTATATAGTAGTTCTTGACAGCTTGCTGTCGAATAACGTAACGCAACGTTTAGCTGTCAAGAGAAACATAGGGTAGTGTTGACTAAAACACTGCGGTCGGAACCACCGCCACATACTCCCCTCTCAGTGGCAACGCTATTAGTTCAAGTATCTTCGTGGAAATCGAACTCTACGTCCATGGCGTGTAGTTTGAACGGGAACGGGAACTTCACTGTCACTTTCAGTTTCACTAGGTGTTGGACTTTCACTGTCACTTTCAGTTTCACTAGGATGTCTCTGAGGCTGGAAAGTTGTCTGTTCGTTATCACAAAGAATGAATGCGGGTTTAAGACGGTCAACAGAAATTGTCTCTTCTCCGTGTGATTTCTTGATTTTGAAGACTTTGTCAGTTCGGGATAACACTTCAAAGGGGCCGTCATAAACTGGTTCGAGGGTTTTTCGCGGAATATCAATGCGAACAAAAACAAAAGGAGCTTCCATAAGCTTAGGATGGACAAATACCTTTTTTGCAGTATGATGTTTAAAAGGTACTGGTCGAAGTTTCCTTATGTCTTCTTTCAGTTGAGATATAAGTGGTGGAACATCATGAGCTTGTGTGCTGTTGAAAAAGTCGGTGGGAAGTTTGATTGATTCTCCGTAGACTATTTCAGCGGGTGTTGAGCGATATTCTGGAATTATGTACGATCTGAGTCCTAGTAACACAATTGGCAATTTAGCGACCCAGTTTTCGTCCATATGAGCTTTCAAGGCCTGTTTCAGAACTCTATGCCATCTCTCGATTACACCATTTGCTGCTGGGTGGTAAGCTGTGGTCTTGATGTGGTCTGCACCTAGTGTTTTAGTGAGGTGTGTGAAAAGGTGGCAATCGAATTGTTTACCTCTGTCTGTGGTGATGTATTGCGGAACACCGAAACGAGAGATCCAGCATGATAAAATAGTGTTCGCTACTGTTTCTGCTGTAATATCTGACAATGGAATTGCTTCGGGCCATCGAGAAAATCTGTCTATTATTGTTAACAGACAGCGTTGACCTTGTGATGCTGGTAATGGTCCCACAATGTCAACATTTATATGCGAGAATCTTCTCATGGCTGGGGTGTATTGTCCAATGGCACTGGAAGTGTGTCTCCATATCTTGACTTTCTGGCAGGGAATGCAAGTTTTAGACCAAAGAGATACATCGCGTTTCAATTTGGGCCAACAAAATCTATCCTGGACCAGGCAGAGGCATGTTTTGAAATTTGTATGAGGAAGATTTAGACTGCAGAAGGTGTTTGAGTTCCTCACAAGATGACTGAGCTTGCGCAATTTCTTGGAGTGACACAGTGGAAGAAAGTGAAATTGTTTCAATGCGAGAACAATAGTCTGCGGGAATGTTTGTAGGACCTGGTATGTAGCGAATGTCTGTGGTAAATTGACCTAGGAAGTCTAAATGTCGTAGTTGCCTTGGAGATGCTTTATCGACGCGTTGTTCAAAAGCGTATGTCAAAGGTTTGTGGTCCGTATAAATGGTGAAATGGCGACCTTCTAGGGTATATCTAAAGTATTTAACTGTCTGATAAGCAGCTAGAAGTTCGCGATCGTAGGTGCTGTAAGATTTTTGGGCTGAAGTAAGCTTTTTAGAGTAGAAACCTAGGGGTTCTAGTGTTTGATCACGTAGTTGTTGGAGGGAAGCGCCTACGGCATAATCAGAAGCATCGACATGGAGAATCAGTGGTAGCGAAGAAGACGGATGAGCTATTAGTGTAGCGTTTTTTAGTGCCTCTTTCAAACGTTCGAATGCTTCTCGAGTCTGAGGAGTCCACTCGATTTTAGGTTTGTCGCGTTTTTTGGGATTCTGGCAGAGGTCGAATAGTGGTTGTTGAATTTCCGCAGCACGTGGAAGAGTACGACGGTAGAAATTTATGAGACCTAGAAATCTTCTGAGTTTTTCAATGGTATCGGGAAGAGGTAGGTCGGTAATAGCTTTGATGCGTTCAGGAAGTGGAAATAATCCAGATTTATTTACACGAAAACCTAAAAATGAAATTTCGGCCACTCCGAATTCACATTTAGATGAATTGATACGGATGCCGTTGTCTTGAAGTGTCTGAAAAAGTTTTGCTAGATGCTCTTGATGTTCTTTTTCAGAGGCTGATGCAACGAGAATATCGTCAAGATAGGAGTAGGCAAAGTCAAGATGTCTTAAAATTGAATGTAAATATCTTTGAAATGTTTGTGCTGAATTACGAAGGCCAAATGGGGTTTTAACAAATTCGAATAACCCAAATGGAGTTATGACTGCTGTTTTGGGAATATCTTGAGGTGCTACTGGGATATGATGGAAAGCGCGAATGATATCTAATTTTGAAAAAATACGTTTGCCTTCTATAACTGGGCATTAAAATCCTGCAAATTTGGAATGGGATATTTGTCTGGGATTGTTTTAGCGTTTAGTGCTCGGTAATCCCCACATGGTCTCCATGAGCCATCCTTTTTTTGCACCATGTGGAGGGGGCTTGACCATGGACTTTTGGAGGGTCTATAAATTCCCAAGTCCATCATGTGCTGGAATTCTAGCTTTGCTTGAGCTAGCTTTTCCGGGGGCAATCTTCTAGCTTTTGCAGTGACAGGTGGTCCTTCCGTACTTATAGTATGGAAGAACTCAACCTCTGGAAGGTTGCTAGAAGAAGTTTCCTTAAACAGGTCAGGAAATTGTTGTAGCAATTTGAAGTACTGATGTGTCGGGTCTACAAGATGAATTTTAGAATTAATTCCTGGTGGTGGGTTAGCACCGGTCTTAGAGAGGTTTGTCTTTGTATCGATTAAACGTCTATGTTTCATATCCACAAGTAAAGCAAACTCTGCTAGAAAATCAGCGCCTATAATTGGTTGCTTGATATCGGCAAGTGTGAAGGGCCAGCAGAACCTACGGCGTAAACCTAGATCCAAATCTAATAGTTGTTCGCCATAGGTATGAATAGGGGTCCCGTTTGCAGCATACAAGGTACGTTTCGATTGAAATTTCCGTTGGTCGTGAGTGGGTGGAATAACTGAAATATCTGCTCCAGAGTCGATCAGAAATTTCATATTGGAGCGTCTATCAAAAATAAAAAGGTGGCGTGTTAGGTGGCTCTCGTCTCCTGCCGCGTGGAGGGAGTGCCTTATTAGTTTTCCGACACATGTTTTGCTTTGAAATTGCAAGGTTGGATGCAACGTTTGGCCTTGTTGCCAAATCGTTCATGATACCAACACGTGGAGGTTGAGGAATTTGCGGTTATGGAATTTCGAGAAAGCTTGGGTCTTTCTCGTGAGGTAGATCGGGAACGCGTTCGCAATTCGTTGACTGATGCTGTTAGCTTCTCTAATTGCGCTTCTAATTTGGCTAGCTTGTCGGGCTCGCGTGACTGAATTTCAGCCACGTTGTATTTATCTCCGGAAAATTCCACTATTTTGTCTGCTGTAACCGACAAATTTTCTAGAAAATCGTTGCTCAAAGCCAAAATTGAACGAACGTTGACTGGTAAACGTTGTAGAAATAAAATTTTAAGGAAATTTTCTCCAATCTGACTACCGGCTAAAAACTTCATTTCGCGTAAAAGTTGCGATGGTTTTCTGTCGCCTAATTCTAATTCTGTTAAAAGTTTATTTAGTTTGCGACTATCGGACTCTTCAAATTCTAATAAAAGACGTTTCATTAGATCTGAATAGGGGGTTGATGATAATGGTTGGGTTAAAAAATCTGAAATTGACTCTGCGACATCAGGATCGAGTATAGCGAGTACATGACTGAATTTTGTCTTTTCAGAACTGATCTGCGATATATCAAACTGGGCGTCAACCTGCATTTGCCAGATTTTCACGTTACGTCTCCATATAGGAGGTAATTTTATTGCAACCGTTGCCATGATATTGCTGCTTGAAGAATCTTCGGCCATTGTGAAAAAAATCAGATAATTTTTAAATTAGAAAAGACCGACCTGTTTAGATATTCGTTTTCTGTAGGCATGAGCACGTGCGTGGAAGTTAGGCGACGTCGGCTGGAACATCAGGCTGGGCATCTTCGGCTTGCGGCACGGGGTCACCAATATGGATGTTAATTGCACTTGTTAATATTAAATCCATACGTAAACATTTAATATACTTTATTATTTCACTAACTGTATAAACTATATGATACATTTAACTATAAAACAATCACAGACAGCACATAACAGATAACTGACCGAGCGTGGAGAGACGTATCTTCACTATGTCGGTTGGTAGCGAGGAGAGAGCGAGAGAGATCCCTGGTGTCTCTTATATAGTAGTTCTTGACAGCTTGCTGTCGAATAACGTAACGCAACGTTTAGCTGTCAAGAGAAACATAGGGTAGTGTTGACTAAAACACTGCGGTCGGAACCACCGCCACATATATATATATATATATATATATATATATATATATATATATATATATATATATATATATATATATATATGCTTACGACTAAAGAGACAAAACATTACAATGTTTAGTATATTGTTACGTTCTACGGGGTTCTGGATTCGTTGACTAACAAAACACAGCTTTTCAAACTACTAATTTATTATAAGAAATTATTTTCCAACACCAGTATCAACTAAAATATTTCTCTCTATTATTAAATGTCCATAGAACCATAGGCCCAGAAAGCTTCGCAGCTGATGTACATTGGTTGGAATGTTCCAGTTCATAATACAGTCTGTCTTCTCTGGGTCGGTTTTGACTCCATCCGGGGTGATAATGTGGCCTAAGTACTTGACTGGTTTTTGAAAGAGACAGCATTTCTTTGGATTTAATTTCAAATTGGCTCCCTTTAGTTTCTGAAACACTTGTTCGACATTCTTCATATGATCTTCGAACGACTTTCCTAAGATAATGACGTCATCTAGGTACACGAGGCATGTTTCAGCAGCTTTTCAAACTAGTAATAATATACAGGTGTTCCATGTGACATCTACTTTTAATAACTTTTTGAAGTAATACTTGTATTTATAAAGCAGCCTGTATATTGCTGATAATATTTAGCTATAGGCCAGAACATCAGAGTATTTCCTTACCTAACTTCACACTGATTTATAACACCTTAGCATCTCAGAGATCAAAGATGTCGCATTTGTTGAAATGCCATGTGTTTTGTAGAAAAAATGGAAATTGATCTATGTATCAAAAAAAGCAAAAGGCACGTATAGACGCATTTGTGTGTGTGTGTGCAAAGTTGCTAGAAATTGAATAGAGCTTCCAGAAATTAGATAATATATAGGCTGTTTTATTTAAAATATCAAAGTTGCCAATAGTGTCCAGTGGAAGTGGCAACATCGCAGTTTCAAAAACTATATAGCTAGATAGAGCTCACCTGTGTACCTGACTTGTGTCTAGAGATACCAATTCTACATTGGCTTTCAGGCTTCCACATGCACAGTGAATTGCCGGGATAATTCGAAATGATTGTGCAGGACATTTCGCTTATTGTAATTTAAATTACATGGTTCGAAGGCTTGTTAAATGTTATTAAGGAACATCCTTTATAAAAATAGATTAAGTAAGCTACGATGGATACGATTGAGGACACCAATAATGATGACTGTAAAGGCTTATACTTGAAATGGTTTCAATTTTAGTATACAACTCGCCCGCTACAAATCAAAATAAGCTACAAAAGAAATTAGCGCAAAAATATCAATGAAAAACTTTATTGTAACATTTATTATAAAAATGAATGTACTAAGTTGCTTGTAAAATATTTATTGCAATTTGATTGACCTCTTCTGTATCCGGATTTGGTAAGCCCACAGTTTCTTTCTTGGCATTTTTTTCGTTTTAAAAAGAAGTATCTGCTGTGCGATGTTTTTGTTGCAGTGCACTTTAGAGCTTGTGACTAAGGTCTGTTGCAACTGTATTGCATGTAACGTTGGCTCAATTGAAACTATAGTAGTTTCTTGAAAGCAGAGAGTTCCTCTCTGGTTGAAATGTTATCGATATCATAGATTAGCTCCATTAACTCCAATTGTAACTTTCCTTTCTCATTATGAAGATTTTCTTGTGCAGGGTAGCCAGCAGAAATCAAAAATCAATTTCCCTGACATTTCCAGGCTCAGAAAGTGAGTTTTTCATAATACTTAAAATGAAAGGCACACATCTTTGAATACGTTTCTATTCATGAAGTAAATACAAATTCTAAACAAAAACTTGTTTAATACACAAACATCATCAAAAACATAAATATGCTTATTCTTTTAAACTTCTAAAGAAAACTGATAGCTTTCTACTTAAAAGAATGAGTATTACACGTTTTTGCAGTAACTACTAATTAAGCTTTACTCATTTCAACCTAAATTAGATCAAACCACAAGAATCATGTTATAACCACTGTTCAAGCATTCCATAAAGACATGTCTTGATTTAAAAAAAGCTTGTTGCACAATGAAAATAAATCTAAAATGTTTACTATGAAAAAAGTCCAAATGAAATTACCACATTTTGGAAATAAGATAATATTCACACATATTTTATCAATGTGGTAATTTTAAGTTTCAAAACTCCAATATAAAATTTTGCACCTTCTTCAGTGTTTTCCGCGTTCATAGTTGTGATAGTTCCGTAAGTGTTTTATATTTCATTATTTCTACTTCGGTCATCTAAAGCGTTGTTATCTGATTTTCAACAAGAGCTCTTTTATATTGATGATATTACGAATTCTTGATTCTACTTTAGATTGACTTCTCTATTTCCCATTCGTCCTAATTTCTTTACACTATCGTACACAGTGCGTTCGATATTAAGGTTTTCTCTTGTGGATTACAATACAAGTACCCATATACAAAGGCCCAATATTTTCACTCCAACTTTAACTCTGTTACTTGATCATAAAGGTTAAAATACAATAAACACAGACAGCGCAGCTCTACGCCGACAATAACTAGAATTTTGCATTTTATGCATTCAGGGAAGAATATTTCAAGTGAGATAAACAAATGAGACATATTTGAGATAGAGGAAGAAGAACCTATATTTATTTTGGCGCGTGATGCGACATTCGCTGCGTTTTTTGGCGGTTAAAATCAATATACCAAACGGTAGCCGCAATGTTGTCAGATATATTTCCCTGAGTAGAAGACAAATATTTAGGTGAAAAAGATTCATATAATATACTTATATCATTTGAAACCAAAATAATCTGTTTGTGACGGAATTTTACAAATATATAATTTCCAGGTCTACTGAATGATTTCCATGACATTTCCCTGACATTTTAGGGGGTATTTCAAATTCTCTGATTTTTCCCGGTTCTCCCGGTTTTCCAGGTCACTGGGTACCCTGTTGTGGTTTGGGCGTATTTTTTTGCGAAATAGCGGCAAGTATTTTCTGCTCTTCTTCTTCACTGAAGAATCTGTTATAGATTTGAAGAATATTGTTATCTAAAACGCAAGTTTATATTTTACCACCTCTAATATGTCGATTATTAATAAAATATCAATTAACCCATTAAATCAAACAGTGTATCAAATGATAATAATTATACGATCTCCAATAATACCTACACGTGATAAACATTATTCGTAAATGGAATATTGCCTCTTACACAGTGCATAAAGTAACGTCAAAAAACAGTATACATGTACAATGAACTTTTACCATTTATCTATCCCAGAATAATGTAAGTAGGTATTTAAGTAAAATGCTCATAGAAAAAAGTGAATCTTTTTACAGAATACAATTAATATAAATTACAATAAGCGAAAAGTTCTGTGCACTGATTTCGAAATATCCTGGTAACTCGCTGGGCATGCGGAAGCCCGAAAACCAAAATTGGTATCGCTAGACACAAGAAGTGTTTACCTGTCGACTGGTTTGTCGAAACTTCTAACATGCCATTCACTGTGAATCCTGTATATCCTATTAATCCTATTTAATATGAAAGGCAGTATGTTTTGTAACATTTATTTACTATAAAAACAAAAATAAAAAAGTCTTTAAAAATACAAATATAAAATCTGCTGTCAATTTATCCACCGTGTAATGTTGAAATAAATATTATTCTGTCCTTTGGTTGTATTACATAATCTAATGTATCCTAAAAAACATGCTTTTAATAATGTTTCCTACATTTTGCATGAAAACTTACCATCAGTTCCCAATCTACATCATTAACAAGTACTAATATGCCCGGACGACTGTAACAAAGAATACTTGTTAACAAATTAAAAGAAATTAAAAAATTTCCTGACAATATAAAGTGTTTAAACGTTGAATGTAACGGCTTCTCCTCCAGACACCAAAATTTATTTCAGATTTCTCTTACTCCCGACGCGTTTTGACACTCCAAGAGGCCATCTTCAGGCAATTTGAACAATTCTCAAAAAATTGAACTCGAAACTATACAGGAAGGTTTTAACAGGTCACAACTTCATCCATTGTGCCAGGGGCCATGCAACACTACATCTGCATAATGCCAGAAAATTGTCTTCAAGAACAAAAATCAATGTAAAAGATCATACATAATGGCCGCCCTTAATCATGGCTGTTAAAAATCGCCGATCTTTTACATTGATTTTTGTTCTTGAAGACAATTTTCTGGCATTATGCAGATGTAGTGTTGCATGGCCCCTGGCACAATGGATGAACTTGTGACATGTTAAAACCTTCCTGTATAGTTCCGAGTTCAATATTTTGAGAATTGTTCAAATTTATCCCCTGAAGATGAACTCTTGGAGTGTCGAAACGCGTCGGGAGTAAGAGAAATCTGAAATAAATTTTGGTGTCTGGAGGAGAAGCCGTTACATTCAACGTTTAATTATGGTAATCCCAGAGGGTGTGACGTTCAGAAATGAAATATAAAGTGTTATTTTAAAAACTTAAAGGACTACAACTAGGACTGGTACGTGCGACCCTAAATTAACTAACGGTGGTATGAATAGGCGATATTCAAGGCTCGAATTTATATGCAAACTTTTTAGCTGAAATATGCGCATGTATAAGCAGGAAATTTGAAAAGAATATGCACCGACTTGAACAAAATATGCACAAAAATGTCGATATATGCAATGCATAAATAATCATAGTATACCATTAAAACAAGTTTTTAAAGGTCTAAGTTTAATTTTATTCACAATCAATACCACATAGCACCCTAATTATATTATCAAATATTTATTCATTAATATTATTATTGCAATTATTACTATTAACAGATATTATTAGGTGGCGCTCTAAATTATCTATTTTGAAAGGTTGCCTTCTCTCAGTTAGTAAGTTTTTATACAAAGAAAAACTCCATTCTACGTCGACTGAGGTAATTGGAGCATATTTTAAGCTTGAGAATATGGCAGGGTCTATATTATTTAAATCGTCTGAAAAATCTTCGACTAGAGCTTTTGCAATCTGCGTTAACTTGGTAAAACCCTCATTTTTTGTGAGTGTTTCTGATAATTTTTTTGTAATTTGTTTTGCAACAGGCCCATTTGCTTTATCAATAGTTTCTTTAAAATGTCCTATTAATTTAACTGATTCAGTTAGCAAAATATTTTGCTGCTGAATTTTTTTTATAGTTTCTGTAACTATTTTATAATTACTGTTTATAAAACATAATTGCTGGATAATTTGGAGTCCTTTAAAATAATTTTTGCTTGTTTCACTGACACACCTGTTTCATCTGCAAATTTAAGCATTACCTCTGTGATTTATCTAAAATGTCCAAAATAAAATAAGGCACCCTCGATTCAAGTTCCCCATCGCGTGATTACAGGTCTAGGAGGTACTGGTACCCCAGGCAGAACTTCTCTATATCTTTAAACTCTTAAAGGAGCTTTGACGGACACTTTTTTCATATTATTAATAAATTCATTGACTAAAGGAAATTGCTGTCTAATTTCTTCTGCTACCCTGTTTAACCCGTGAGCCAGGCACGTACAATGAATTAAGTTGGGATAAAATATTTTTTAATTAATTCCAACTTCCTGACCATATGTGAAGCAGCATCAGTAAGCACTATAAAACTTTCACAACTGGTACAGCATTTGGTAAAAACACGTTTGACAGACCCTCTTGAATAAATCTTGTTATAGTAATATTATTTGTTTTTTCTAATTCTTTGACTGCAATTAAATAAGGTCTAGATGAAGAAATTTCAGTTAAGGTGCCTATCATTAAATTAGCAATATATCTACCACAAACATCTTGAGTTTCATCTACTACAACGTAACAAAAATCATTTTTTATAGGACTTTTTACTTCTGAAAAAGTTTGTAAATAGCATTTTTCAACCATATTTTTTCTCAAAGTACTTTCATCTCGTATAGACTGTTTACAATATTTTTCCAAAAATGACTCGAAGGCAGTGTTATTTAATTTATTCAGTAGAATGTTAGAAGCAACCATTGCCTTGCATAAGTCAAATTTAAAGGTATCCTCTTCTGCTTTCTTTGTTTGGTTTCCCAAACATTCGCGTATTGATGCTTGGGATGTATTATTTGAATTTCGTTTTTCACAATTTCTTTGATGCAGAGGTGTCTTACAGTGTTGGTCTATGAGATATTTCCTTGCGCTTGAAATCTGTTCGAAAAGAAATCAATATTACTACAGGCATCTAATCTTTTTTTCGAATAAATAGAAATTTAGTATTGTTTTTATACAATATCCATGAATTAAAGAAGTATATTTTTAATTTGTATTGCAGTAATTTTTTTAAGAACTGCAAGGTATTTTTTTAATACTTTATTTAATTTTTTATTTCGATTGAATTTTATAATTTTCGATTATAAAAATCATGTGTCGGAAAATTTAGCAAATTGATTAATGGCGAAGGTTAGAAAAACAAAGAAAAAAGATCAGTTGCTTAAAATAAAAAGTAACCTACCACTTTCCCGCATGGTTTACCAAAAACGTTGTCACCATCTACGGAAAGCCCTGAGTGTGGTCGTATCCAGCTTGGCAATTTGGATGCACATTTTTTTACAGTACAAAATAATAAAAACAACCCTACGCTAACACTGTCTAAATATGAAGTAAATTGACTGTGTGTGCAACTAAGCACAAGCGAACTAAATAAGAGAAACAAATTATTTCAAATCTAGACACTACTGGCGTGTAAATAAATCAGTCCTAAGCCCCTTTAATGTCTTCTTACGAAACTTAAGATACGACTAAATACATTATGCAGTTATTATTGGGAATTCCAGAAACAGTTTTTATGATAGGCGAGCGTAAAACCCTAGTTCTTACAAATTTTAGATTTATACAATACCTACAAATTGCATTTTGCTATTTATTTCACGTTGATGTAAAGTACAAAGAAAAGAGCGCCATTACCGACAATCCTTTCAAGAATTTGTTTTTATACTCTCACCTACTAGCTACTAGTTTCATTTAGGTATAGCACGTACAAAGCTAGGAGGCGGTAGATTCTAAGAACCCTGTCTAGCGCACTGTCTTATATCTGAGTGAAGCGTTCGAACTATACAATACCAGGAATTTGGAATCTCCTTTCCGCCAGCAACATTTGAACGGCCTATAAATTTACCTTAGCAGTTACTTCCATTAAAACAATTATATGGCTTTTGTTATATATGGAAACCCCTAAAAAATGTAAAATATGCAAATAATGTAAAATATATGGAAACATGCAATTTAGGCAAAATACACTAAAATATGCAACTCATGCAAAAAATATGTGAATTGCATATAATCCGAGCCCTGATGATCTTATAAGCAGATTTATTTGTTCTGATAGTTGGAAGGTAGAAAGTATCACAACCCTAGCATTTATTCTAGATACAAGAAATTTAATCTGTCCAAGCAGTTCTGAACAATCTAGCAAATTATTTAAAGGTTTATAGAAAAAGTTTATAGAAGCAACTTTTCTACGAGACTCAAGCCTATCAACGCCGCACACTTGAAGCAGTATTAAATGATCAAATCCACGAGGATATTCCACTACAACTTTTGAGAAGTGTAATATGGAGAAACGATTTGTGCTCCCTATTCGAGCCTGGTAAGTACAAGTGAAAAATACAAGAGTTTTAATTGCCTGTTTATTACGGAACTTACTACAGTTTCTAACTATGAAGCCAAGCATACGAAGGACTGAACTTACCACTTGCTAGCTAAACCTACAAGATAATTTGTTGTCAAAGGTAATACCATGATCTTTTGTGCTGCTACATCTATCTATTGCATATTGAAACTCTACACAGTCATCAACTACACCTATAGAAGAATATATTTTAAGATCGTCAGCAAAAATAAGGTGATTGGCCAGCACAACAAAGCTCAGGTCATTAATAAAAGTAAAGGCCCGAGGTTGTGTAATATTCAAGTGCAATCAAAATCACCATATGAGGCAAACTTTAGCATGCTATTTCAATAGGATCTGAAAAAGAGACAGAGAGAGGCCGAAAAAACTGCAGATTTAAGTTTATGAACTAACACCATAATATGATCAATACGATCAAATGCCTTGATCAAGTGCATAAATCATGTCAACCTCACCACCCTGCCTGTCAAGAGTATTAGCAATAAACCATGTGATGTAAGATAGAAGGGAGACAGTAGACCTCTTTTCCATGAAGCCATGTTGACATGGCTAAATCATATTTTTGGTTTTCACAGATAGGTAAATGCGATTATAAATGGCGATTTCGAATATGCAAAACTGCATCGAAGAGCAATTGGTCTGTAGTTGAAAATCAAGGACCTCTCGCCACTCTTCAATATGGGAATAACCTTAGCTATCTTACAAACATTAGAAAAAGTCTCAGTCTTGAGAGCTAAGTTGAATATGAAACTAGAGGTCTTGCTAGGACACCAGCACGATCTCTTACCAAGGATGGAATTAGGTCGAGGCCACTTGTAGTTTTAATGTGCAAAATGGTGAGTCTTTTGATTGATATTCCTAATAATGGAAGCATCAAACCACACTGGTTACTTACAGGTTTGAATAAAGGAAAATGTTTGTCAGATTAGGTTAGGTTTGAATGTGAGTGGGCCATACCGGTCCCTCCACCGCGAACCTTAAGGTCTATTGTCTAATAGCTTATATTTCGCCCAACAAAGCCAGCCTCCTGCAGAGGTCGATAATCTTTGTGGGCGAAAGTTTCCAGATCTTCCAGAGCAAGCTTTGTCTTACCAAATAGCAGGTATCTAGTCCTGTCCGCCGCCGGACAGGAACACAGTATGTGCTCTGCTGTCTCGTCATTCTCCATACACAGCCGGCACTCAGTCTCCTCACCGACCTCAATACGGTGCATGTGGTGAAGCAAGCGGCAGTGTCCTGTATACAGGTTGACTAGAGTACTCAGTTGTTATCTGTTTAACTCTAGAACTTTTTTTAGCCTTTGACTCAGACAGGCCATTTATGAAGGCCTTAGAGTGAGCTAATCCTGGCAGATTTTGCCATTGCTGGCTTGTCATTCTTTCTGTCCAGGTCTTTAAGGTGTGTTTTGCTGTGCATGATGTTATCCCCAGCACCGGTTCTGGTCCGATAAAGTCCCTTTGGGCACCACTCCTGGCAAGCGCGTCGGCCGCAACATTGCCATCATGGTCCGAGTGACCCGTTATCCAGACCAGTGACACCTCATTACAGCTGCCCAGTTCGTTGAGGGCAGATTTACAACTCCATACCGTTTTTGAGTTGCAACAGTAGGAACCAAGAGCATTTATTGCAGCTTGGCTAACTGTATATATCTTTATCGATTTGTGTGTGCACTGGTTTTCTATGCTTTCTCTTGCACACATCTCGATGGCATACACTTCTGCCTGGTGTATGGTTGCGCACTTGCCGAGGCTAGTTGATAGTCTAGCATTGGTGTTGCCCCTATATGCGCCGGCCTCTACTCCCATATTGGTTTTGGAGCCGTCAGCATACCAGCAGAGATCAGCTCTCAATAGGGTCGTTTGATTTCGTTCCCAGTCCTCCCTTTCCGGGAGGACGGTCTTGAAAGACAGATCTCTACCGATCTTTGTAGGCATCAAGTCTGAGACCATTCCCAGAATCCCATGACCCTCAATGTCATCAAGGAGTCCGGACCCTCCCAACTGATTTCCTTCGGCATACTGTCGGCCATTTGTTTTAATCTGTACGTTGTCCACCTCGCCACCCTCTCCAGCCATATGTGAAGAGGTGGAATATTAAGGAGGACCAGAGCGGCTGATGGTATGGTGATTATCGCTGCCGTTATCATCAGAGAAGCTTGTCTCTATAGATGAGCCACTTTGGCCCGCACGATACCACAAAGTGCCTTGGGCCACCAAACTATGGCTCCATATGTTATCATTGGTCTGATAACCACTACATAGAGCCAGTACATCTGTTGGGGGTTTGTTCCCCAGTTATTTCCACAGATTCTACGGCATGTCCACAGGGACAGTTTAGCCACGCGGATTACATTCTCTAACTGTACGTCCCAGTTGAGCTTCTTATCTAGGGTAACCCCCACATATATTGCTTGTTCCGTAAATGTAATCGTTTCCCCCATGTTTGTCAAAACAAGCGTACAGTTGATGATAAAAGATGGAGCATGCTTGATTTGTGTCAATGTGTCCTTCAAGACAGTCCCAAAAAATGCCCAAAAGCGAGCTATTAAGTCAACTTTGTCATTGCAAGCATTGTCAGCATGCCTTTTTAATTGCATATCCATGGTCAGCATACTGTCTTTTGTTTCAACCATATTTTTGTTTAATTATTCCAAAGATGGAAAAGAAAATTGTGTATTATTACTAAAAATATCTTTCGAGGTAATATCAACATTATACACTAAGATGAAATGGTCGCTTCATATTATCATTGGTCGATTTTGTATATACGGCTATAAATTGCTTTAAAATGTATCAACATTCCTTATTGGTTTTAAAAACTAGTGTTGGTAATGAAAACCGGTTAAGTCATTGACCGGTCATAATTTGATGCGAAAACTGTGGTTATGGATACACAAAACTGGCCAAATAGTCATTTAGACTATCAGTCAATTGTGTTCCAAAACCACTTGATTTGTAAGTTATTTAGACCTGAAAGTTTGCGAACAAAAACCAGTTATTAACCCAACTAACAAAAGTGTTCTATAATTTTAAAATAATAGTGCAAATTTGTTGTGTTACTGTTATATTACTGCTCTTCGAAAGCAGTTTTGTTCTATTAGGACTGCCAAGGTGAGTATTTAGCTTCTCGCAGCAAAATGCTTCTTTAAATTTATTGTTAGAATGTTCTTAGAGCAGAATTATAAAACATTTTAGAGATTTCGTTTTTCGTTGTTATACAACAATCGTTATAGAATATATATATATATATATATATATATATATATATATATATATATATATATATATATATATATATATATATATAAAATATATATAAATAAAATTGTTCTGTAATGGCTTTATAACAACCATCTTCCAAACATATCTGTTAACTTGCAAACATTTATAAAGCTTTTCGTTAAGTGATTATGTGAGCAATTATAAAACAGTTTTGTAACGTTTTCTACGATACAATATAGCTGCAAATAGCATACTCTACTTGTAGGCGGTGTTAAAAAACTATTTTATTGTTGGATGGAACGCAACTGTAATAGAACACTTAGAAAACAATTATAGTACAAAACTATTCCTTTGCATAAAAGTGTGTTCGCTGGGATCTTTATAAAACATATTATAGCTTTTGTAAGAAGCACCGTTATATACTTTTTATTTCGTGGCAAGTTGTGTATTCTGTAGCATGTAATTTCTAAACATGTCCAATTTACAATCAATAAATAAATGGAAACAGGTAAAAAGAAGCGGTGCTTTTCGCAGGAAAGTCAATAAATATAAAAATATTTTAGAAAGTAGCAAATTTGTTAATAAACATGTCAGTAGTGTTTTACATAGTAAGCAGCACAACAAACAACAATTTGGGTCTGAGGTTAAGTCACATTGCTGCTGCATTTATGTTGCATAAATATCGCAGCTAACGCGAGTTTAGCACTATACTGATGTGTAAGTGTTGCCGAAAATGATTTTATAGAACAATTAAATACACCATATGTGTTAAGAGAGCTATGCACAGGTCTTTATAAGTGCAGGAATGGGAAACATATTATTTTAAAGCTCTATAAGCGCTGTTTGTGTAACAATCTGCTTACTGTGCCATCTGAAGCCACACTGTCAACATGATCATCAGTTTGCCCAAATATTAGGGTACAGGACCGTACTTAGCCATAAATAGTTGTTAATGGTTAGTTCCCCATGATCATGATACAACAAGTAGAGATATTACATACACATCATATTACATACACATACACATCCTCACACATGCACATGCACACATTAAGATCCGAAATTATTTTCTGAATTAAAATTAATTAAAGTGAAGAAATTGGCTTTGCTATTATTAACTGCAGGGGATTATAGTAAAATGAAAATATCAAAATCCTAAAACTTTTGGATCCCTTGTAGGAATGGGGAGAAAAAATGTAGTAATAATGTAAAGCATACATAGAGACTTGGCAAATACGGGGGCGCTAGTCAACTTTTACTGTAAAAGCCAAACTTTAAAATTGACAATAAAAGTCAATGCCAAGCCTACTTTATTTTTGTTTAAATACGTCTCTGTTCATATTACAGGTTTTAATATATCGTCTGTTTTGTAGCAGTGTCTTAAGAGATAAAATAGTTCTGTAATGCTTGTAGTCGTGATAAAAGTGATTTATAAAGCAGACGCCAAGTTTTTATGCAATTCCTGTATTTGTTTGGTAGCCATCTTGAACGGAAAAAAATCAATTAATAAATATAGAAATATTTGTGACCTGACAATTTTCACAATATATTATGAATATAAAACATGCGAAATGTGTAACAGAATGGGTTTAGGTCAATAAAGTGAAAAAAAAAAAAAAACGAAAAATTTAATTTCGAGTTGATTTTTACAAATTAAAGAAATATTCATTATTTCGAGCGCCCTTCAAAATTTATCGTATATGTAGTATATTTTACACAGAAAATTTTTCTTCGCAGGTGAAATCCATCTTGCTGGTAGCCAAAAGGAGACTTTTTTAGTTTAATTTTCACACCGTGCTAACATTATTTCTTACGCCATCATATTTTAGTACTTATATTACTTTCATAATATTAGAGAACAATTTTAGGATAAAATAGTTCTAACAAAAACATTTAAAAGACATATCACTCTTATAGGTATTGCAGTATGCAACAAAAGTTGCAAAGTTAATTATGAAGAAATTCTAATAAAACATGTTTTATAGTAACTCTATTAAGGCTCTATAACTGGCACCATGGTAAATGATTTTTAGTTTTATTATTGTTCATTAGAAAACTGTTTTATAAGTATCGTATATCATATTCTTTTACAGCTCGGTAAACATTTCTAAAACTATTTTATAACACCTTACACATCCCTTATAAAATAAACTAAAGAACTAAAGTGTTGTATAAACCTGCGCCCATTTTGCGTTTATAAGTGTTGTATAAACGTTACCAAAACGTTTATAGGAACAGTCATGTTTTATAAAAACTGTTTTATAAACGTTCTTATGACTACAATAAAACATCAAATTGCTAGTTGGGAAGTGATTCACCGGTCATAATTTAAAGCTAAAACCTCAGTTATGGATATGCGAACACAGTATCTCAGTCATTTGGTATATTTTTATGGCCAAATAAAAGATCCAGGTTGCATTCGATGTTGCTGAATGCTGAATATCTATTTGACCATTTGAAAACTAATAGCGTCGATGTATAATGTATATACTGTATTATTGTAAGCGTATATTATAATACAATGTGTACTTCAACTTTATATATAGTAAAGGACACAAGGCTAATTTGTAGCTATATATTACATATTATATATTAAAATAAGATCTGGTGCACGTCGATTTTAAAATTAATGCTATTATCATTTTTAATAACCGATAATAATGTAAAAAATTCCCTGCACTATTAAAAAGTTCCACGTACATGAACATTTCTTAATAGAAAAACGAATAACACCATGTCCATTCTCGATTTAATAAGAATGCAAAAGTCTCTTACACTGAATTGTTTTGTAGAAAAAGCTCTGGTCTTTCATTAAGTAGGTTATCTTTCATCCATATTAGTAAATCACCGACAATCCCTATAAAAATAAAAAAGTAAGTAAAAACACGCTTTCCTCCTATTTTTTAAATTATAAACCAGTAAATTAACAATATTAAAATATTATTCTCAAATCCAGGTATAAATATTTAACATAATTTAATTAATAACTTACATTTTTTGTCTTTTTCTGGAAGTGAAACTTCATGAAGTTTTTTGTGTCCAAAGAGAAGTTCAGCCCCACCACTGTAATAAAACTGAAAAATTAGAGATCTGATTAAAACTACTAAATAATGAAAATCTTCTACCAGAATGGGTTACAAGTTAGCCATGCTTTAAAAGTCACTGCAACTAAAATATTCTCCCAAATTTTCAAAATTGTTTTACAGTTCATAAATTTAACTTAAACAATTTGTACATATGTATATAATGTGCCATATATTTTATGCAAATTCCGCATATTTGCTTTAAATTCCACACCAAGGGTATAGAAAGCAAAGTGAAATAAATGAAATTTTGGATGTAAATGGCTCGCTAAAAACAGAGAGGAAGCAGATATGCGATGAATTCAATAGGGCATTTATAAATGTGGGGCTAGAAAACACAGAGGATTCAGAAACTGAACCAGACCATAGACGTTGTACTGCTGTGAATGGGCAGTCACTTTACTTGTTTCCCTGTGACACGGAGGAGATTACGGGTTATATCCACAGGCTTAAAGAGGGAAAAGCTCCAAGAGTGAATATGATAAGGGCAGAGTTAGTCAAAAAAATTAAAGATTGAATCATAGAACCACTTGTTTATCTGATTAATTCCTCATACGAACAGGCTGTCTGTCCAAGGGAATTTAAAATAACAGTGGTAAAACCCGTACATAAGAAAGGTAATAGGTTGAATCCTCACCATTATAGGCCAATTTCCTTAGTCACAATGTTCACCAAGGTATATGAGATGGCCTTAAAGGCAAGAATCGACAGATTTGTGGATAGGCATGAAATCCTGTCAGATAGACAATTTGGTTTCCGAAATAAACGTTCTATGCAAGATACAATAGAGGCAGTGACAGGCGAAATTTATGCATCATTGGATGAAAGTAAACCTTCGATAGCAGTATTCCTGGATCTGTCTAGGGCTTTCGGCACGGTCTCAAGAAAGATATTAGTTGATGTCTTGGAGGGCATGGGCATTCGGGGATTGCCGTTGGATTTGCTCCGGAGTTACTTAAATGAGAGGAAACAATGCGTAGAGATAGATGCTGTTAAAAGTAAGTTTGAATATACAGCACATGGTACCCACAGGGCACCATACTGGGACCACTACTGTTTAACCTGTATGCGAATGTGCTGTATGCACTAGATTTTCAGGGAAAGGTCTGTGGATATGCCGATGATATCGTTTTAATTTGTAGTGGCGAGACTTGGGGGGAGGTGAAGGGAAAGATAGCCAAGGATCTGGGAAAGATGAAAACATTTTTGGACAGCAGAAAATTAAAAATTAATATTGATAAGACAGTTTTCGTTCCATTTTCCTCCTACGTGACGGGGCTGCCACAGTTCGCGGAAATAGCGACAAATGACAGGAATGCATCCTTGAAAGTGCTGAGAGCGGAAACAGTTGAATATCTAGGTGTTCGCATCGATAACAATATGAGGTGGCATGAGCAGATGAATTTTATTACTAAGAAGATTCGCTCGCAGTACAGTACATTTCGACATCTATCAAAGATATTAGATTTTAACACACTTAGACAGGTTTACCGGGCATTGGTAGAGCCACATATTACATACGTAATTATAGGTTGGGGGGGTGGGGGGCCGAGATGTTCATTTGGGTAGTCTAAATGTGGCATATAAGCATATACTCAAGATAATTGGGCATAAGCCGTATACATACCCAAGTGATGCAATTTATGCAGAATCGAACATAATGGATGCTAGACAGATGTTCTTCTTTAGATGTGTGACAAGACAGTTCTCCGAAGAAAAAAGGTATTTCAGGTGTGACTACAACATAAGAAATACAGATCGGATATTACCTGTTCCTCGTATGCAAAAGGCAGTAAGTCAGAGGTCGTATATATATATATATATATATATATATATATATATATATATATATATATATATATATATAAATCAAAAACCTTGAATGTTCAACAAACTTCCTCAAAGAATACGTACCGTTAACACTTTGAGACGGTTCAACAGAGAAGTGAGAGAGTATATTGTGGAGACTCTTAGACAAGAGATACATTCATTTGTTAATGTGGAGATATAGGATGAAATAAAAAATCAGGTTTTTACGTGCACGTGTGTTGCTGTGCACGTATATGAATGTGTGTATGTGTGTGTGTGTGTGTGGAGAGAAATATTGTAAGTGTGAGATGGTTGTATGTGTGGGGTGAATAAGAAAGGGAGATAGTGTGTAGAAAAGAAAAGAGTATATAAGTGTGTGTATGAGTATGTGAGAGACAAGGAAGTATTGTACGTGTGAGATTATTGTATATGTGGGGTGAATAAGAAAGGGAGATAGTGTGTATAAAAGAAAAGAGAAAGTTTATGAAAACTGCAGAGTACAAATTGTGTTTGTTGATGTTTTATATTACTATTGTAAAGTCGCACACAAGGTATTGCCTTTCGCGACTATAATATTATAGGTTTATTATTGTTGTTATTGTCATTGAGATACGAAATTGAGTTGAATTGCATTGAATAAACTTTATTATTATTATTATTATTATTACTACTTGATCTGCACAGAAAGAGCCCATCATTACAGCAC
This sequence comes from Tillus elongatus, assembly GCA_964006375.1. Classification (NCBI taxonomy): domain Eukaryota; kingdom Metazoa; phylum Arthropoda; class Insecta; order Coleoptera; family Cleridae; genus Tillus; species Tillus elongatus. Next base: position 185,020,225 of record OZ023263.1, read on the forward strand.
ATATTGGAAAATTTAAACATCAAAGAGGCATCAGGACCCGATGGAATCCCAGCAACAGTTCTTAAAATGTGTGCTCCTGAACTGACTCCAATCTTATGACGCCTCTTTTCGATGTCCTATAAAATGGGGGTCCAATATTGATTTTATCAGCTTTGACTAAAGTTATGGAAAAATCTATCAATATAGAACTTATAAAGTACAACTCAAGATCAATCACAAACCGAATTACATACCAAGGCACATGATCACCTAAAGTTGGGTCATTTAAAAGTATCAGTGTGTATTATCACTAACGCATTTGATTGTGTTGACCATGAGATACTGTTACGTAAACTTCCTACTTATGGCTTTAGGGGGACTTTGCTTGAATGGTTGAGGTCCTATTTATCTGATCGTCAGCAGAGTGTTCAACTTGGTCATATTAGCTCTGGGTATCAACATATTCACCATGGTGTTCCGCGGGGTCTGTTCTTGACCCACTTTATATTAATGACCTGTCTATGTTGAAAATTAAGGGTGATATGACTATCTATGCTGATGATATAACCATCTTGTGGAGTAGTGATAGCGTTGGAGCACTGGAGTGCACAGTGGCAGAGGATATGAAGATGATAGAAAACTGGTTCATTTCAAATCTGTTAACTTTGAATGTCTCTAAGACTAATATCATGCATTTCAAATGTAGTCTGCCTGCTGTGACTCTAGCAGCTGAGGAACTTGAGAAGGAGAGCTGTGTTAGGTTTCTGGGACTATACATTTATCAATCGTTAAACACATATAAATCATCTATATAAGAAGCTTTCATCAGGTTGTCACACACTAAGAGTTGTTTCAAAAAGCTTGGAAGTACATCTAGAAGTGTTTACTTCTCACTTGTGGAGTCCCATCTAAGGCATGGCATTTGTTACTGGGGCTCTTGTGCAGGTTATGCTCAGATATTTGTGTGGGGTTAGTGTCTGTAACGCTTGTAGACCTTTATTTGTTTCTGAGCGGATATTGACCCTACCGTCACTGTTTGTTTTGGAGACTGCATGCCTTATGCATGAAAAATATAAAGATGAAATCAGGTCAGTGTCTTCTCGTGATACAAGACAAAAGAACTGCATTACTCTTCCTATACCGTCCACATCATTGTTACAGAGGTCATTAATATATAATAGTAAGAAGATATTTAACCAGATACCACTAAACTTGAGGACGATTGGTGACATGGAAATTTTTAGGAAAGAGCTTAAGGAATTTTTAATTGAAAAATGTTATTATTCAATAGATGAATTTTGTAATGATCTACTACTGTGACAGATTCGATTGGTGTTGTTTGGGAGTTTTCATTTGGACTGCTTTCTGTATATTGTGTGTTTATATTATATTGTTGGTTAGCTGTGTATTTATGTTTATATTGTTTTTTATATTGTTGTTTATATATAGTTATACTAGTTACTTATGCATTTATATTACTATTTGTTGTGAACTTATATTTTTGTGTTTTTATATTTTGACAACTTTTACTTTTATATGTTAACTTTGCTTGTCAATAAGATTTTTATCTTTGGACAATAAAGCACCTATCTATCTATATCTATATATATGCGAGTACATATGTATATGGTATTTGATATTGGGGGAGTTTAGAGTTAATCGCTTTGAAAATGTGCAACTGGCATTAAAGCTGCAGCTATGTAAATTTTACGGGACACACACACACACAAACACATGATCACAATAACTAAGAAAGTATAATAACATAGTAAGTATATCTGGTTTAGATCACATGATGTTTTAAGAGCCAATGAGAGTGCAGCACGTTATGGCACACCAGAGCTGCCGATATGCGCTTTCACTCAGACTCATTCTTGCCCATAACACTTCTCACTTTAGCTTACGTAACATTTGCTTTCATGTCAATTATTAAGAACCGACAAAATCATCTGGCTTTTTGCAAGTATCCTTGAATATATCTAAATAATGTGCTATTAAAATTACAGCGTAATGCAAATGTATTTTTAAATTGTAATTTGGGATAGCTGGTTCTGTCAGCGTAACTCAAATTGTCTGGGGTGTTTATTTTTATATTCAAAACTCATAAGTACACTTGGAGAAACCCAAATCACCACAACACATATTTCAGAGACCTTACCATCGTAAGGTCTGAAATATATGTTGTGGTGATTTGGGTTTCTCCAAGTGTACTTATTAGTTCTCATCACAGGTTCCAGTTTTCACATAGTTCAAAACTCACTTAAATTTAAGATAATCTTAATTTCGTTGTGCTTCAAACATATTTTTCGGCATCAATTTTGTTTGCAAATTTTTATCTTGAGCAGGATCTCGGACATCAGAAATAGCCAACCAGATTTGCCATTTCCTATTTATCTATCATAACAGTACTACCATGCAAAATTGCTAAGTGCTAAAGGGACACCTATTCTAAATTCTTTATCAGCTCTTGGACTGTATACTATACCTATTTCATTGAAGAAGATCGTACAATAAGTCAAATCAGACTTGTGGTGTATATAGTAACAATTTGACTAGTTTAATCCAAAAAAAGTTTTGTCGTAGTAAGTGCGTTATGGTAGTGAATTTTCAAAAAAAATGTTTATAATAGCAAACATGTCTTTTTTCATGAAAGCAGGCATCAAATTTGGTTACCAGTATAAACTATATAGTAGAAACAATGACCACATTTTATCGAAATAACTTTATTGTTTGAAAAAGTACCAAAAATTTCCGAAAATAAACGAAAATGTTCCTGAAAAAAGTGGTTCGATATTCCTGGCCAATGAACCTCCCAAAAAGCTTTTCGACAAAACTCGCAAAAAAATTGCACGAAAATTTCCAAAAAAATGTTTGACAAAAACATTATTATATTATATTATTATGCCCCTCACTTCTGAAACATAAAATATATAAGGTTCCATTTGAGGCAATTGAGTTACGGCAGTTTGACCTTTTTTAAATTGAGTCATTATTCGGGAGTGGCCCTGTATACCGCATTTCGATTTTTTGGATGAACAATATAAACGAAGACCTCTCTGAATGCGTCAGTTTTATGGAATTCTGTTATTTATTGGTTAAAACTCCGTATTATAATTTTTGATGTGTGCCGAAAATGTGAAAAGTTGCAGAACAATTGAAATCGCTTGAAAACGATGAACGCTATCAATTTTTTTCCCTACAAACACGCATTATAATTCGATGAAAAATGCTATAATATAAGGGGTTTTAAAAAAGAAAATGTATATTACCAACGACTTATGGGCCACCTTTGATTGTTAAACTATTTTTATAAGATGCAGGTCAAGATACCATGTAATTAACGTATACAATTTTTTCTCGTATCTTGTATAATACAGGATATATTGAGCTTTACCGTAGAAATGGATCACTCTGTATATATGTAAACAGATAAAAACTGAAACTAACCCCGGATGTGGGTTCTAGGGAGCCTAGTGCGCGCTTACTTGAAGAAATCTCTTCAAAATACAAAAGTCGCATTCTTCTCATTAGCGAATTTTTTCTACAAAAATTCGCAACAACTTATAGACTATAAACTCTATAACTAAAGCTACGGCCAAAGCATCAGAGAAATGGTCTGTTTGAAATAAATTTTCTGGAAATATTTTACTAAAATGAAGGATAATGACAGTTGAAGCTGAACCTTAAGGGTTTGTAAAACTCTTCTTGCAACATTTTCTCTACACAACCCGTATTCCTTTCAATTTCTTTGTCTAAAGATACCAATTTTGACGTTTTAAGAGGAAAACTACAAAAATGGTTTCTTTAAAAGCCTTAACTTTTTATCATTTAAACTTTGTATGTAGTTCACCTTTTATAAAATAAACCCGTGTACCAAATTTGGTTGACCTAACTTTGTTATTTCCTGAGATATAAACATTTTCCGAAAGAAAAACCATAATTTTCTGAGAAAAACTGTGCCGATGTTCCTGGTTAACGAACTTATCCAAGCCACTTGCAAAAGGAAGGTACTCACCAAACTGGATCAAAATCAGCCCTTTATTTTTTGAGTTATGGGTGTGATACATACATACATACATACATACATATATATATATATATATATATATATATATATATATATATATATATATATATATATATATATATATATATATATATAAATTGACGCTGATCCCGGATATGTGTTCTAGGGGGCCTATTTTGCAGTCATTTAAAGAAATTTTTTTAAGTTAAAAAGTCTCATCTCCCCATTAGCGAAAGAAAATTCACTAATAGAGAGGTATCAGTATATATATAAAGTTCAGTGCGTTATAGTAGCGAATTTTCATTAAATGCTTTAAATTTGAATAACTTAATTTTCTATAACGCTACATATATATATATATATATATATATATATATATATATATATATATATATATATATATATATATATATATATAAAAATTGAAACTGACCCAGGATATGTGCTCTAGGGGGCCTAGTTTGTACTCATTTGAAGATTTTTTTTTTAAATTCAAAAGTCGCGTATTCCCCATTAGGTGAATTTTTTAAAGAAAATTCACTAATACTTGTTGCTGTGTTTCATAAGTCTGTTTTTACTTATAGCTGGCCAAACTTCATTTTTCATGACAATATGAGGTGGTGTAATATCATACTCAATTGTTAAGATAAATTGTCTACTCCTCTGGTATCACTATGTACGAAACCTCTGATTAGCACTGAGGAATACACTTTGAAGAACATAGTTCACAATAATCAATTCTTAAATCTGACGTTTGAAGTTACAATAAACTATCTTTCATCATTTCATTTTTCATTCATTTTATTCTCCGGTAAAGCTAACTTTGTCAGCAAAATGGTTGTCAGGTCTTAAAATATGTTCTGGTAAACTGGGTTCTTCAGAAAGTACTTACTCTGGTATCTTTAACATTTTCTCGTAGAACCAGTAACATAATTCTTGTGTTCTAGAAGTGTACCATACAATTTTTTTTTTTAAAGCTGTGTTAAAGACAATGATATAGATGGTGTTTTCAAATCCACTGACAACTGCTAAAGGAAATATTGGCTTTTATAAACAACAAATTAAACATTTGTGTGCCCTTCAACCACTTGTTACAAAGTCCCAATATTCTGCGCACTTCTTACTTTTTTCTATCACATTGTCTTTCTACACTCCTGTATGCAGGTTTACAACACCATCAAAATTCTGTTTCACCCTTTGTGCCCTACTCACAGCTCAGTTATATAGGATATGGAATTCGACTTGGAAGACTATACATATTCTAATGAGGAAAGTGTGCTCTTATGCAATTACCAGTATCAGAGAATATTGACTAATTAAATGAAGAAATGCAGAAATCAAATCCAAATAATAATCCACTCGAATTTGATGTAACATGGAAATAGTGAACCTTTTTACATGATTCAAATTCAGTCCACTCTGACGATGAGCCATTGATAGTTAGTTTCAGAAAAAATAATCTAGAGGATGCATTTTCCCATAGCACCTATGGAAAATTTTTGCTTTATGTTTGCCAGAATCCAGAAGTTGTTTTCCACTTAAAGGATTGATGTCATACTGGCCTAGTGGTGCTTTATAGGGGCCATAATTTTTTGTTTACTAAAAAGAAAGTCCTGACACAGCAAGTGTGTTATAGTAGCAAATTTTCATAAACTTTGTAATACATAACGCTGAGGCCGGGCCTAGTCCGGGATGGGCTCGTCTGGTTCGCAGATGGATCTGGCGGGGAGCATGGGACGGGGGCCGGTGTCTACTCTGAAGGACTGAGCGTAACTCACAGTATTTCTCTCGGGGTTCACGTAACGATCTTTCAGGCAGAAATGTACGCAATCGTGCACTGTGTACGAGAGAACAAGAGGAGGGGCTACACCAACAAGAGGACCTTCATAGCTACAGACAGCTAGGCAGCCCTCAAGGTTCTAAGTAACCCACGGGTAAACTCCAGACGGGTTAGTGAATGCTGAGACCAGATGAGTGACCTGGCCGGGCAGAATGAAGTTACCTCATCAGGGTCCGGCCCACTCGGGGGTCAAAGGCAATGAAGAGGCTGACAGATCGTGAAGAGAGGATCAGCAGAACCAGTCCTAGGCGTGACAAAGAGCACTGCCAGGGGATCCATTAAGTCCTGGGTCAGAAATCAACACAAGGCATACTGTGCAGATAGATTGTGCAGGGCTTAGCCATGGGAAGATATTAATTGGGGAACCCAGTTCAAAGAAAGTAGCTGTAGAGCTGCTAAATCTCAGCAGAAGACAGCCCAGGAACATAACAGGACATGTGGCTGTCAAGAAACACCTGCATAAAATGGGGCAGTTCGAGAGGGACCTTGCACGTAGACTCTGCAGCAAGGAGGAAGAATCAACGCAGCACATCCTGTGCGAGTGTAAGGTTCTGGATTGTAAAAGACAACTGATCTACGGACAGCCTAGACCGGAGACAGAGCAATTTAAAACCTGGCATTTTTCCTATTAGAGTTGTCATCTGCAGACCCAATGCGATTGAACCATTCTTCATTTATTTTGATTCCTGCTGTCTTTTCTTTCAGTCTATTTATTTACATATTACTTCAACTGAAGGACCCAATGTGGCCGAATTGCCTTATGCTAGCCTCCCCAACATTACACCACTACTACTTCAAGAAAATCTATTTCGGATTGCTTATAGTATAATATACAAAACATTGTTGGAACATAGAAAGAAGAAAGTTTTTCTTTGCTAACTAATCTTGCCATTTTATGACCAATTTTCATTAAAAAATGCACAAAACAGATGATCATAAAAATCAAAACATTTACATCGCACATTCCCATTATTATTCCTATGTGGACAGACGCCCTCGTGGCGCAGGTTGCTAGGTGCCAGCCTGCTATGCGAGAGGTCCCGGGTTCGATTCCTGGGCGAGCCAAGTTGACTTTGTCTGGAAAATTTTAAAAAATATTGAATGATGGGAAATGAATGTGCTAATGGCCTGAGATGCCGCAGCCAATAATATTAAAATAAAAAAATTCCTATGTGGTCCTTGCAATGATCTTTGTACAGTGGCGTCTCCTGACCAAAAAGTTCGGGTGTGCGCTAACGAGTTGCGGTTAGTGGTGACAGCGAGGAATACAACTTTGTTTGCATACAAAATGTCAATTTTAAATTATACTGAAAAATTGTCTTTAGCAAACATAGATGTGAAAATGCATTTTGTCAATCAAACAAACAGTGGCAAAACGACAAACTACAAACGACAGTGATTCTAGAATACTGTGGTCTGTGCAAGCGCAGTCGTAATGCTCGTAAATAATGCTGTCTCAGCGTTAGTGAGACCGGTGTTCCTTTCATTTGTCTTGAGCAATACTTTTACAGCTCCCGCAACCCTAAAATCAATGGTATTTTCCTCACTATTTTAAACACGTGGGTGGTGTAAATCGACTGAAGTTGTTCGGAAATATTAACACACACCTAACCCGAATTCATTCCCCGTTGCTATTGACCTACTCATATTCTCTGCATATGTTAGACGACGCGGTACCTACTTCATTCCAAGTCACTATTAACCGATTATTCAAGAAATTAAATAAGTAAATGAAATCAATTTTCACAAAATATGTAGTGTATTAAGACCAAGGAAAACAAATAAAACATATTTAACTGTGCACATTATATTTTCGGGTGTGCGGCGCACACCTAGCTCACTAGGAGAAATCGCCACTGCCTTTGTAATATTTAATTTAAATAAGCATGCTATTAAAAGATCAGCCTTTTTTAAAAACATTTATTATCTACCACAATGTTTGCTTAATGTTACAATTCAAACTAAGCAAAATAAATAAGGCTCTGAACTAACAAGAAAATGGCAAGTACACAATACTAAGGTTTACCACATACTACAAATTCAACTATAACTGCTAAACAAACAAAAAGTGACATTATTTTCCATTACTTTATGATTACTTTACAATACCATTGATAATTTCTTCTGATTTTTCCCACAAACTAACTGAAATGCTATCACTAAACTTCATTTTAGATTTATAATGTTGACAGTCTCTGTAAATAAGTCCACTTTCATTAGCCAAATCTGGTTCTGTAGCACAATATACTGTAGTCTGAGAACCTTGTCTAGGACTTCTCATGAAGAAGAAAGCTATAGGTAAAACAAATATGTAATGGTACCATTTTATTGAGTGTCTAAATAACGAAGTATATACCCATCCTGGGCAAGCAGCATATGTTGTTAATCCACTTTGTTGAGTACGTTTTGCAAGTTCATGACAAAAGTACACATTCTCTAATTTGGAATTTGCATATAGATTAGCCTTTCGTCCAGCATTTAAACCATTCAAATCGTTCAGATCAACCACACCTTTTTCATATAAGGTTGAAGCTATTATAATTACTCGAGCTGATGATTGTTTTAATTTATCTAGCAACAAGGTTGTCAGGTAAAAATGTCCCAAATGGTTCACGCCAAAATGTATTTCAAGACCATCTTCTGTTGTATAATGTTTACCTTTAGGATAAGCTACACCTGCATTGTTTATTAGGATATCAATTCTAGAAAATGTTTCAAGGACATTGTGTGCAAAGGTCTTAACTGACATTAAAGAAGCTAAATCAAGAACCATCGGAATAAGCTGACTCTGTTTGATATGCACTTCTTTCTCAATAGATGCTATTGTCTTTTTTGCCTTGTCTATGGATCTACACGCTAAAATAACTTGCGCGTTTCTCCTTGCTAATTCTTTTACTGTTTGATATCCAATACCAGAATTTGCTCCAGTTACTATAATTATTTTATTTGAAAGATCAACATTATTTGTACATTTTCCCCACTTGCTTTCACGATATTTTCTTATCACATAAAGAATTAGCGCTGTTGGAATTAAATAATAGCACAGCGACACACGTAACATCTTGATGATGGTGCAGTTTTTCTACACTAAGATTAAAACTTAATACTGCTGTTTATATTTACCTACGTCGATTTACATTTAACAACAATCTAAAGTCAGAGTAACTTCTTTTTATTTTGGACTACAATGGCAACCAATACAGAAATAAAATACTCGAGACATTCTTACCTAAATTCTATCGTAATCTGCAACGGTGCCATAATAATATTACTAATTACTATTTTATTTTACAATGAAATCAACAAGAAACTCAAAAACCTTTTTCTCTTAAATTCTAACCTTAAAAACTACTTTAATTTGACTTTAAATGCATGGAATATGGAATGGAGAAACCAAAGCTGTGTATGAATACTAAGAATATTGTTCTGTGGTTAGAAGATAAAAATTAGATACCAAACTTCCCTAAGTGAAGATTGAAACATATGTTGAGCACTGATAGGTATACTTTGAGAACTCAAATCACCATAACACATCTTTTCAAAGAACTGATGAGCGTTTCACTAACAAGGTTAGCGTCATCAGAGGATGAAAAATTCTAAACTACTTACTACTAAACACCACCTTTTATACTAAGTTTTACGTAAAGACCGATACCGAGGAGATTAAATCGCAGGCAAATTTTCTGTGTACTGTATTTTTATTGCCGGACGAGGTTTTTGAACTTCCTTTATAACTTTACCTGACAAGTTTCGGAATATTTTATCTGTATCCGAGACAGAGGGCAAACAAAGGACTATAAATCAATGACGGCGCTCAGTTTAAGGAACTTTTGTTGCCTTAGAAATATAAATACTTTCGTACGCTTCTAGCTCAACATTTTGTCAACATTTTTTGACATAACAATAAAGCTGCTGGTAGCGGCTGGCACCGGATGAACTCGCCCAATAAGTACAAATTATAAATTATGACAATATTTTCTTAACGAGCGTCTTGCCACGGTAATGACCCGGTTGCATTGATCGTGCGCAATTCGCAGTTTATTTTAAGTAACGAAATAAAAGATCTCCCTGGCGTGCTGTTTACACACAATCCACCCAACTGATCTTCCTTGACATCAGTTTGCCTAATCAAAAGCTGAATGAAGGATAAAGGGGAAGGAAAAGTACATTATGCTCACACGAATGGCAGGGTTAATTTTCATTCCCCTTTTAGCTTTTAATTGGGCAAACTGACGTCAGGGCAGATCAGTTGGGAGGATTGTGTGTTAACAGCACGTCGGGAAGGTATTTTATTTGGTTACTTAAAATATTCTGCAAAGTGCGCATGATTAATGCAACTAGTCATTACTGTGGCGAGACGCTCGTTTTTCTTAGGTCTCTTTAAAGAGTGCTCATCCACAGAACATTCTCTATTAGAACGACAAATGCCATGTGAAAACTTCTGCCACAGAGTGTCATCTATTATTGGCAGGGAAACTAACGCCATTTTACCAATTTGGCGGCAACTTTATATACCTAATATTAATTTGTTTTTTTAAATTTTGAATAATATTAATTAAACAAAAATTTTATTTTACTATATAACATTAATTTAAGAACTTTTATATAAATTATATAATTTAAATATCATGTAATATCAAATAGGCACTATTAAAAAGGTTTATAAAAAGCTGTGCTACAACCAAAAATCAATATAATGTGTACTAACCAGATTAATTCCATTCCAACCCGTCCATTTTATATAACTAAGCAAATGGCATTATTGGGTGGTTCATCACGCACAAGCGCTGCCAGCAGTAGCAATTGTCTATTTCAATTGTTGAGGGGCACTGTGCTTGACATGGAGGAATGTTTGTCTATGGTATTTTATTTAATATATTTATTTTAATGTTGGACATAATCCAAATAATCGACCACAATGATCGAATGACATTTCGAGATATGGATTATCAATGATTTGCATGACATTTGTTATGAGTTACAAAAACGACGGAAGAAGAAACTAAGGAGCAAGATTGAGTAGTTTAGTTACCAAGATTTCAACTTACCAATGAAATTACTGGCGGCACTTTTGATTTAAACAGTTGTAAACAAATAATGTAGCTATTTATATCTATGTATTTATGATTTTATATGATTTTATTTATTATAATAAATAAAAGTAATCCAATAATGTCTTGCAGGGTACTAGAAGAAGCTGTGGGGGTCTTTTTGGAAACATAATAGTTCAACAGGTAGCCGTTGTACCTGAAGCACATCCTGGACATTCTGAGCCCAGTGATGTCAATATGACCTGAAAATATTTTGACAACAAAATAGCGCAATCAACTGATATAATGACCTCTTCACCCACTACAAAAGCGATTCTGACAGTGAAACAATATTTATCCATGCCAAATGTACCTCCTCCCAGCAATTCACTTTTGGTAAGAAAACAAAAATTTATTTCCTGAATTGTACAGAATGCATACAAAGTATCTTTGTGCATCTTCTACATCTGTACCTTCTGAAAGGATGCTTTCCAAAACTGGTCTTATCACAAATGCAAGAAGGAATCGACTTTTGGGCAAAAATTCGGACAAGATTGTATTTATAAACAGAAACTTATAGTGGAGATTTAAAGATATTTAATTGTTTCTATATTGATTCCAGTTTTATTTAATTTTATTCTGATTTTTTTTTGTATTTCATAAAACTAAAAATATATTAAACGAACGTTGAAATATAAGAACATAACCTATAGTTTTTTACGCCAAATTAATTCCCGACAGCCTACAACTGATCTGTTAGATGTTATATTTAATCTACCAGTGTCTGTTCCTACTGATTAGAATTAATTCGATACACGTTTTATATTTCAAATCGGTTGTAAATATGAGTTGCGAGTCGAATCGACTTGTAACATAGATGCTTTTCTTCCCGCCGACTAGACTCGTTAGGGCTACGAATCAAATGATTATGAGTGATACATTCGAAATATATCGATTATGCCGGTGTAAGCGATCATTCGATTATGACGAGATCATTCGGTATAATAATTTGATTCGTTTGGACTCGCAACTCATAACCAATTACATATAGAAGCACATCTTTCGGCTGACACTTCGTTTACTCGACACTACAATAGAGCGGGATTCGAGCGAGAATACCGCTTTTTTCAGTATTTGTCTGTGCGACTAGATGAATCGTTGTTTCCTTGGATAAAACCTAATATTGATCTCTGCCTCATATTTAGTTGCAAAACATGACATAAGCAAAATTGAACTAAAAATGCCAATTTATTCGTGGCATATCGATGGGCCGACAGTTTTTTCGACCAACAGATCGTTTAGTTGACACTACAATAAAGCAGTGACTCGAGCGAGAATACCGCTTTTTACAGTATTTGTTTAGCCAACTGGGTGAAACGTTGTTTTCCTTGTATAAAACCTAATATTGATATCTGCTTCATACTTAGTTGCAAAACATCACGTTTACGCGAAATTAAAATAAAAATGCCAATTTATATGCGGGACAATACGCACTCTTTATATGTTTAAAATGGCTTACCTAATTGCATAGCAATACTTTGAGGTTTAGTTTGATGTTGATTTTCTTTAATACAGAGCTTTTATTAATTCCCGAACCCCACGTGACCGCTTAAGTTAAGCAACCCGACATACACGGTTGTACAACCCGAATTAATGAAATCCCTAAGATGCCAGTTTTGTCTTATATTTCCTTTGGGGTTTTATAAAAAATATAAAAATTATAATAAGGTGGAACAGTAAATGTCTTAAATGTATTTATTATTTAGTATTTTTAACAGCAAGTCTGTTACATGTATGGTTTACTGTTATTGATTGTTAAAAAAATAAATTAAAAACATAATATAATATTACTTTTATTTTGCATAGATATCAAAATTTTGTAATGTATGTAAACAAATTGAGGTCCGATTATTTAAACCTCTAATTTACGGTTTTAGGAATGTGTATTGTGTAACATGTAATAAATATGTACATTCCATGCGATGTCGAATATCGTCAACAACATAACCTTAACATACCTACACTTTTAACTTACGTAAAAACGCAATGAAAATGCTAAGTTTTGATGAAAACTGTTTATTTTTATTGTCAAACAGATAAAACATTATTTGAAGAAGGTAAACACTGGTCGAACTTGGAAAATGCACAATATACATACAAAATAACTGTCAAAAGGGAATTGAGCGCCAATGGACTGAACTGTCAATGTCAACTGATTTACTAACTTTAGGGTCCCTAGTCTAGTGGTTTTTTGGTTACTTTTTGACTGCCAACCCATAGAATCATTTTCCACTAAGAGAGAGAGACATAATGTGGTCACGTGGGGTTCGGGAATTAATGAAAGCCCTGTATAATATAACATATTTAAAAAAGATGTTTAAGTTATTAGATACCAATAAACATTTAATTATTATATATGTAAATATACGTAAGAAATTCAGTCCTGACTCAGCTTAATGAAAAGGTTCATTTTCTAATAAAAATAAAAAAATCGATTGATATAAGATTTATTCCATATTTTAATAACAAAAATGCAAAACTTTTCTATTAATAATTCATCTAACCAGCAACAGGAAGTTGATAGTTTCGCTTATTTCGCAAAATGTTCTGGTTCCATCTCTGTCTCTTCGCCATAGTCCCGTAGCTTAGTTTCGAGTGACATCACAGTGTTTTTTGATGATGACTTTACAGACGACGAAATCATAGCTGCTAAGATAATTAAGGCTAACATGTCCTGTGGACCTAATGTGGTTCCTCGCTTCTTGGTGTGCAGCTGCTTATATGCCTTCTTGACCCCACATAAGGACAAGTTACATTCATTATTAGATCTGGCACATTCTCTGACATTTGGAAGCTGTCATGAGCTTTTCCTGTCTTCAAGCCGGGGGATAGTGATCCATTAAACCATCGACTAATTAGTGAGATTTTCGAGACCTGCCTTTTCAGCAAATATTGTTTTATATTAAAAGCAGACTCTAGATTTCTCAGCACGGTTTCATTCCAGGGAGATCCACTGTGGCAAAGTTAGTTGACATTACAGTTTATTGCATCCACTCTCGACCACACTTCACAGGTTGATGTTGTGTACACTGATCCATCCAAGGCCTTCAATTGTCTCGATCATCCTATTCTACTTGACAGGATAAGGGCTATTGGATTCTCTGAGGGCTTCCTGGACTATTCAGATCTTACATCAATGGAAGCAGGGAATTTGTTGAGCTCAGGGGCTCTAAATCTAACACCTAAAACATAAGTTCGGGAGTGTCGCAGGGTTCCATACTCGGTCCACTACTGTTTAATATATTTATCGACCCTGTTAAACATGTTCCTTTTATAATGGATGCACATGACAATAAGATTCTTGTAAGTATTTCGAGTGTTGATGACTTACAGCTCTAGAAATGTGTTGAGTACCTTGAAGAATGGTGCTGTGTAATCTGCTTTACTCGAAATACTTATTACCTTCAGTTACAATTTAAGAGGGCTTGCACTTGGTCGCCCAGGGACAGTTAGGGAGCTTGAAATTGTAATTGATGGTACTCTATGTTTTAAACCACACTTTGAACAGACTGTTAGTTCTACTTTACAAAAGCTTTCGGTTTCTAATAAGAACAGCAAGAATGTATCTCTGACTGTCACCCTTGCTCTCCTCTTTCGTTGTCTGGTTGTTAATATGGCTCAGTTGTGAGGGCTCCTACTTATGAGATACATGGGGCAAACCTTGAATCAGTGCAAAGAAAATTTTTGAGAAGATGATCAATATCCTCCTATTGGTTCTTCTCAGAAAAGTTTACTTCTTTGCTTTAATCTGCAGCCTGGAGATGCGCAGGCAATTTTTGCGAATTTATTTACTCCTATTTATTCATTCAAAATGTCACCATCGATACCTATCTATTAGTGAATTTTTTAAATGAAAATTCACTAAAACATACAATAATGTATGCTTTTTAACATATGCTTTATTTAGCAGTAAACATTCACTTTCCCCGGATGTGCCTACGAGTTTCACGAAAAATTCTTGGATTTTCAACGCTACAGGAGCGGCAAATATGGCGGTTGGCTTCGCCATCTAGTTGGAACGTACATTCATTAGAAAAACAGATTGAGTACAAGAAGGGTGGGCTCCTTCTGGTACCATCACTTATTAATCAAATTAATTTTGTATGGCTGATACTTACTACTTTTTAAGGTTTGGCGGCAATTAGCTACTGAAATTCCTCAAGTACTTGCAACTTTCCTGAGACTCAAATTTGGTTCCATTGCGATCTGACGACGTGACCCAAAATCTACCCGATTACCCTCATTGCATACGACCTGCTCACATTGATACTTTTGTTGCAACCAAATCATGTTTACCCAATTTATACATTAAATCCAGGACGTACTGATGCAAAGTGTTTTTCTCAGGATGTCGACCATTAATGATATGTGCTGCCTGTCATGCAGTTTTACTCTTGTAGAACAACCTAATTATTTCCACTTTTTCAGCAATTGTATACTATTATTTTCACGAATTGGAATACAATCGACTTTGTGATGATTTTACGGAATTCTTACTTGTATCATTAAAGTAAAACAGGTAAGAAAGTTAAATTGATAAAGTTTATTAAGAGATAAACGAAAAATCATAGAATGAAATATTTTCATCAAGACACTTTATTAATTAAATAACATTATTAAATTCACTGATATTTTGTCTTATTCTTTAATTGCCTTATCCAAACCAAAATAAAAGTCATATGTTGTAGTGAGCAAAATTGAGAAAGCTTTAAAATGAGGTGCAACTCAATATAGGGTGCCATTTAAAATTTAGGAGTACTTTACGCCCTTGCCTAAAGGGTAGGTTTCAAGACACCAAAACTTACGCCATCATGTGTCAGACTTGAAAACAAAATTGTCGTGTCTCGGCTTTATTTTTTATTTCCGATATTTTACAGGTGGGAAGTTTTAATAGGCACACCCTGTTTATGATTAACATTGCATGCAGGTAAACAAAGGTAATAAAGTATACAAATTTCTATTTTTTATATTTGTGCATCTTTAAGTATCGTCATTTCAATTTTAAGTGATTAATTAAACAACAAAATTAGCAATATTAGATTAGTTGCAAAACAGTTCTAATTTAAAAAATGTAGTAAACTCATTGCATTGGTCTTCCTGTAACAGCGAATTTTTGAAGTATAGAAAGCAATTCACAATGTCCCTGCATTAATTAGTAAGTATTGCACAAATTGTTTCTTTTACTTTTTATACTTCTAAATTATTTCGCTACAAAAATCTAAGAGTGATGAGGCTGGTTCTGATCTTTTATTTTGTTATTAATTCCCAAACTTAATATTTCGCGCATTATTTTTGACACGTTTTCTTACACCCGCAAGACTAAAAACTAAAATTGAACATGAAATAAGTAAATATCAGTATCAAGGCCAGTACACTGTTGTGGTTCAGGACTGTGCGGAAAAAACACCTTTTACATAGACAAATGGTTCAACACACACGCCCCCTGATGACGCAACGCTTGAACTCAAATTTATAGATATTTCTATCAAATCTAACCCAACTAAATATTTTACCAGATGAACACTAGCAGGTCCTCATATCATTTTAACATGATAAACAAACAAACCTAAACCATTTATATATGGCTTAGAATTGTAAAGATGATTCAGGATTGTGCATTCAAGTTACTATTTCTGGCTTGGGATTGTACGATTACTATATATATATATATATATATATATATATATATATATATATATATATATATATATATATATACAGGGTCGCTGATAAGTCTGGAAACGGTCGATTATCCGGGAAAATATACAAGGTGTCGAAAAAAGTTTTATACAAAAGTTTTTGGGTTCTTCAATGTCTACTAGGCGGTGATAATTTCATTTATACAGGGTTGGTCATACAGGCGTGGCACACCAATTTTTTTTTTTAATGGAACACCCTATATATTATTCGATATTTCAATCCTTCTCTTAATTTTGAGCAACATTTATCAGAAGCATGATGTACATAAACTCAATCGTTTGCGGGTAAAAAAATAAATAAAAATAAACGCTATTGTTTTTAAAATCTATTGGATGAAGAACAAAAATAAATGAAAAGTAGAATATCTCTTGAAAACAATCTGTGAGTGTGAAAAGAACCGGTTGCGATGTTTTTAACATTGTTTGGAATCCTATTTTATAAGATGTTCAAAGTGTTCTCCATTGACCTCCTGACAATAATGAATTCGCTTAACAAAACATTGCACTGCATTTACAAGAGCGTTTTGAGGAATGTTATTAATTTCATGCACAATCCTTGCTTGCAACTCTTCAATATTCTGCGGTCTATTTTGGTAAATTAAATTTTTTACATGACCCCACAAAAAAAAGTCAAGCGGCGTCATGTCGGGAGACCTAGCTGGCCATTCAATAGTTCCCCTGCGCCCTATCCATCTGCCAGGAAAGGTTTGATTCAGATATTCCCGTACCTCAATTCCAAAATGAGGGGGTGCCCCATCCTGCTGAAACCATATTTCTTCCGCTGGTAGATTTGGGTCGTTATTGTTCGGAAATAATCGACTTACGTCTGGAACAATTGATTCTTGCAAAAGTGTCAAATATCGAGCAGAGTTCAAATTACCGTGTATAAAATAAGGTCCTATGATATGTCCACCAATAATAGCACACCAAACATTTACTTTTTGCGGTCTTTGGGTGTGAATTTGTTCCATCCAATGTGGGTTTTCGTCTGACCAGTACCTACAGTTGTGTCGGTTGACTTGTCCATTCAAACAAAATGTAGATTCGTCGGAAAACAAAATGTGGTTGGCAAAGTTAAAATTTTGGCGTAACTTCTCCATAATAAGTTCACAGAACTCGATTCTGCGATCAAAATCGTCTTCACTCAGTTCTTGCAATAAATGAATTTTATATGGACGGAACTTTTCCCGCTTCGTAATCTTTTGAATTGAATATCGACTCATATTGTGATTTAAAGCCAATTGCTGTGCCGAAGTTTTCGGATTTTCCACCACATCCAATATTACATTCAAAGAATTTTCTTCATTTGTAACGGTTACTGGCCTTCCAGTTCTAGGTTTATCCTTGATACCGCCAGTTTCGTGAAAACGATGCAAAGTTTTCGAAACTGTGGATTTGGAGATCGATTCCCGCTCAGGATGCAACTCATTGAACATAATCACCACTTGAGCAAAACTTCGTGTTCTATCACCGTACCCTATCATCATTAAAATTTCGATACGTTCGGTTTCACTTAAACTTGCCATTTTGCACAAAAACTGTTGACACTAAATTACTAATGTTTCAAAACTGTTGACACTGAATGAATGTTTGACATTCGTTGTCCTGGAAACATTTTAAAACAAAAGAATAATACTGCGTTTCTTATGGGCATCTTATCTTATCTTGGGATTCCAAACAATGTTAAAAACATCGCAACCGGTTCTTTTCACACTCACAGATTGTTTTCAAGAGATATTCTACTCTTCATTTATTTTTGTTCTTCATCCAATAGATTTTAAAAACAGTAGCGTTTATTTTTATTTATTTTTTTACCCGGAAACAATTGAGTTTAGGTACATTATGCTTCTCATAAATGTTGCTCAAAATTAAGAGAAGGATTGAAATATCGAATAATATATAGGGTGTTCCATTAAAAAAAAATTAATATTGGTGTACCACGCCCGTATGACCAACCCTGTATAAATAAAATTATCACCGCCTAGTAGACATTGAAGAACCCAAAAACTTTTGTATAAAACTTTTTTCGACACCTTGTATATTTTCCCGGATAATCGACCGTTTCCAGACTTATCAGCGACCCTGTATATATATATATATATATATATATATATATATATATATATATATATATATATATATATATATATATATATATATATATATATTTGTTAATGTATGGGGAGATCTGTGTTTATATATATATATATATATATATATATATATATATATATATATATATATATATATATATATATATATAAAACGTGGTTAAAAATAATTTTCTGGATGTATCTCGACGGGGTATAAGAAATTTACTAATTTGATGTTATGGTACATTATTTTCATCTTGTTACATCATTTGTTTTTCAAGTTGTTTTTCATCATTGATATTGTTTTAAAATAAAAATGCATTTTTTTTTATTATACGGTGACAGCTTTAAAAAGTCAACAATTCTACAGTACAATTTACGGTTTTCTAATAAAAATGGTTAAGTTGAGTAAGGAAAAGAGAATTAAAGTGTTCTTCTATTTTCAGATGAAACATTTTGTTTAAATGGAACGGTCCATAGACAGAATGATAGATATTAGGCTAGAGAAAATCCTCATTGGATGTGGCAAGTTCACACACATCATCCTCAAAAGGGTAATGTATGGGCGAGAATTATTGACGACCATATGGGCCCATTCTTTTTTGGAAATAATTTAATAAGAGAAAGGAATTGTTACAGTTGCTATAGATTCATGAACTGGTTGCATTATTTCCCAAATGCAGACAGTCTTGTCTTTTTTTCTCTCTCAGGACACGTCTGCCTGTTTGCCGCCCCGATAGTACCCCAGCCTTTGGCTTATTGTGCATGCCCTTTGTCTTTTCTACTCTACCCATTCCAAAATCACTGTGCCTTGAACTAGCCTGCACAGCAATTGGTAGGGTGAAGTTTTATATTACTGTCTCTGGTCTAGGCTGACTGTAGATCAGTTGTCTTTTGGAGTCCAGAGCTGTACACTCGCACAAGATGTGCCGGGCTGATTCCTCCCCCATTCCGCAGAGTCTGCTTGTCAGGTCCCCCTCGAACTGCCCCATTTTATGCAGGTGTTTCTTGACGGCCATGTGTCCCGTCAAGAGCCCTGTTATGTTTCTGAGCTGTCTTCTGCTGAGATTTAGCAGCTCTACAGCTACTTAATTTGAACTGGGTTCCCCAATTAATGTCTTCCCATGGCTAAGCCCTGCATAATCTGCACAGTATGCCTTGTGTTGGTTTCTGACCCAGGACTTAATGGATCCCCTGGCAGTGCTCTTCATCACGCCTAGGACCGGTTTTGCTGATCCTCTCTTCGCAATCTGTCAGCCTCTTCATTGCCTTTGACCTCCGAGTGAGATGAGGCTGACCTCATTCTGCGCAGCCAGTTCGCTTGTCTCAGCATTCACTTACCACCCTGGAATTTACCTGTGGGCTACTTAGCGCCTTAAGGGCTGTCTGTGGCTATGAGGATCCGCTTGTTGGTGTAGCCCCTCCTCTTGTTCTCCCACACACAGTGCAGGATGACGTACATTTCGGCCTGAAAGACTGTTGCATGGGCTCAGAGGGAAATACTATGACTTACCCTCGGTCCTTCCGAATAAACACCTGCCCCCGTCGGATCCATCCGTGAACCAGACGAGCGTGTCCCGTGGTAAGCCCGGCGTCTCCTCCCGCCATGCCTCGCGGTCGGGGATTTCCACTGTAAAATAGTTTTCCCTGCAGATTCGCGGGCTCGCGAAGTCTGACCTCATTTCAAGCATTCACGACCTCCTGAATTTTGCAGTGGCCTGTGCAGCCTGGGTTGATCGGCAGTCTACCATTGCAGGCTAGTCTGTATAGTCCTAGCCTGGCCTCCCCCATGATAACTAAGTGTAGGGGGGCAGATCCAGCAACACCTCCATGGCGGCTGTTGGGGTTGAAGTCACGGCTGTTGGGGTTGAAGTCGCGGCTGTTGGGGTTGAGGTCATGGCCCCTGTGATGCCGAGGCAAGCCATCCTTTGGATCTTGCCTAGTTTTTGTTTGGCACTGAATTGTGTCATCTTAGGCCACCAGACCAGTGCCACGTATGTTAACGATGATCTGACCACCCTTGTGTAAAGCCAGTGGACCATACTAGGTCTGACTTAGTAAACAATAATGTTACATGATGGATCAGTAAGATGGATAGGAAGAAGAGGTGCAATAGAATGGCCGGCTAGGTCTCCCGATTTAACACCTTTAGATTTCTTTCCTTGGGGGTTATAAAAATCGACCCAATAATTTAGATCTCAATGAAAAAATTAAACATAAGATTAGTTTCATATCACCGCAAACTTTGCGAAATGTGAGAAATTTTACAATCGGCTTGGGTATTGTCGGTTGGTACATGGTCATCACTTTGAACATCTAGTGTAGTAAAAATTCTTATCTCTTTGGTTATTTTTGTAATTAATGTTGGTGTTAATAAAATATAGAAATATTTAAACTTTAAGGCCTTTTTTCTAATTTTTTGTTCAAATTAAATGTAATATATTACAATTTTTTATATCATTGAAAAGAAAAGTACTATCAAAATCAATAATAAAAAATAGGTGGGCATTTAAAAAAATATAGATGACGTCATAACTTAAAAAGCAAATAACATAACAAGATGAAAATAATATAATATAACGCCAAATTAGCAAAATCGTTATACCCCTATAAGATTTTTTCCAGAAAATTATTTTGAACGTAGTTATCGAATTTATAAGTTACTTTATTTTCACACTGTATAAAAAAATAATTTGTTAAAGGACATTTTTGGTACAAACAAATAATATGCATACTTAAATATAAAAGTAGATCAGAAATTGCACCAATAGGAATAAGTCATAAAAAGATAAGAACAAACAAAAACAACTTAGAAGTTTGTTTTCCAAAATGTAAGATTAGTATATTTTTAACTTGAAGTACTTGAATTAATACAAGGTATAATATGATATACAAAATGGGCACAATTCTGAACACATAGGCTCAAAGAATAAAATAAAACATCCAAAACAAAAAAGACATTTTATTGAGTCTTATAGGATAAAAGTGTAATATTCTTAAATTACTGCATATTTTCTGTACAATTACTTAGTGAAAATAAAAGAATTTATCACGTTACAGATGGGATTACAATATTGTAAATGCATAATAATAAGCTCAAGATAGAGAGGAAATTAAAATAATAAATACCACTCCTAAAAGACTGCATCTGTTAATTTAATTTAACTATCACTAATTTTAAAATTTAAACATTTAGCTTACAATGATAAAATAACAACAAAAAAAATAATAAAATAAATGAATTCCCTTTTTAAAATATAAATACTAGATGAAATCCACAAATTGGGAATTGAATTATGAAAATAAACTATAGAGATGAAATAAAGTCCATATTTAAATGTACACAAAACTATACAGAAGTTTTCCTATGTAGAAAATATATAACACTAAAAGTTCATCACTGCCTACAACGGTAGTTGTTTTTATGATAGTTCTTATGATGGAAATTACGTCCGTGCCTATTGCCCGTATTGTAAAACTGCTTATAATGGCCTCCATTATTTTGATTCCAGTTATTCTTAGAATTGTGATACTCCTGGAAATATGAATGAGAAAAATTTAAAACTTTAATTCTTTGATGATCGCTTTCAGTGACTTTCAACAGCAGTGAATGTCCACTAATTGGTATGTAGTGGGTGCCTCACCTCACTGAAAACACATGGGAAAACATTTAAAATTTTCCACTTTTTCAATACCGTGCAATTTAACAATATAGTGATCTTTTAGACTGTGCAAAATACACGAAGGTGATCTGTAGTGCAAAGCGTGAAACAACTTTCTCAGTCTATATACAGGGTTAGTATAAGTTAAAAAACCTCTTAAGCACCTTTGTTTTTTAAATTGTATACAACAATGTCTGCTCATTTGGATAGTTGCACTGCCAGTTTTTTTTTCCAATGCCATTGAACATATTTATAAGAACTAAGTCCTGGAAACGACTCAAATCAGCAATACAATCTATTAATTACCTTTTCACTAAAGGAAATGTAAGTGATTAAAAGTTCTTGTCTAAGCAAATATTTTCTGGCGATACAGTAAAAACTCGAAATTTTCTTTGAGGAGAACATTTTGCTATTGCCATATATTTTCTGTTCAAATTGTTGTATTAAAGGAATAACTAAAGTATTATTATTATGAATTGTATGCATTTGATTATCCTTAACTAGAAAAGGTATTGATTAGATTTAAAATCTAAAGATTCTGCATTAAAAATGCAGAATTTTTCTAACTCAAATCATATACAGGCACTCCCGTCAGCGAAAACAAGTTTTGCAACACATGTCAAAGTAAAATGTAGATTTTTTAACAAACTGTTTACTATCAAGTTAGTCAATTCCATAAACAGTGAATTACCTAATTCGGGGAACCACAAAAGTTATTTATTCGTTTTTTAATGCATTGCGTTTGTGCTGGCTTTATTAGTTTGTACGGGGCACGCTCGATATTTTGTTGGTCGTTACTTCGTCGTTTTGGCCATTTTCCGAATTCTGCCGGATAGCTCTGTAGTTCGTCAGTTTCAAGGTCGTCTATCCAGTAGTTTGCCAGTCGACAGGCGGACCGTTGCCATCTAGATTCAAAACAAACCCCGAAACCCTTGCAAGCGTAGTCAAGTTTCGTTGTACTGCTTTAAGTGAGTACTTTTGCAGTTCAAATTGAACTACCGCACATTGAGCAGTACAAGTGATACATGTAAAAAACATCGAGTCTGGACTTCGATTTTGCCAAACAATGAAAACTGAAGGAGATCGAGCTGCGTTAATCAGGTGGTTTTTACAAGAACGACATCGCCATTCTCTCATTACAGAGGATGTGTTGAAAGCGAAGGTGATGTCCCCCTACACACTTATACGAAAACGGATCAATAAACCAGTGATTTTTTGAATGAAACACAGGATTTTTGACAAAAAATTATTTTATTTCTCAACATAGTCTCCTTTGAGCTCTACACACTTCGTCCAACGTTTCTCCAATTTTTGTATCCCTTCCAAAAAATAATATTTGTCGAGGTCCTCAAAATAGGTATTTGTATGTGAGAAAATTTCATCACTGGAGTCAAATCTCTTTCCGCCGAGCCATTTCATGAAGTTTGGAAACAAGAAATAGTCAGTCAGTGCTAAATCCGGAGAATTGGGAGGATGAGGGAGCAATTCGCAGCCCAATTTATGCAATTTCACCATGGAGACTACAAACCTTGCATTGTTTTGGTGAAAAATAACTTTTTTCTTGGCCAAATGCGGTAGTTTTTGTTCAAATCATCCCAATAAGTTGGTATAATATTCGCCATTGATTGTTCTTCCCCTTTGAAGGTAATCAATGTGGATTATACCGTGTGCATCCCCATCATGACTTTATTGGCTGACAAACCCACCTTGGCCTTCTTCAGCGCCGATTAGCACGGAGAAACTCACTGTTTTGACTGCAACTTGGTCTCTGGTGTGTTGTGGTGAATCCATATTTCGTCCACGGTTACGAAACGGCGCAAAACCTCGCCCCTATTGCAGTCGAACAACGCCAAACACCCCTTCGAAGTTGTCACACGATTGCGTTTGTAGTCGATTGTTAGCAAACGCGGCATCCATCTTGAGGATAGCTTTCTCATACCCAAGTGATCATGCAAAATCAAAACCACTGGGCCATATGATATGCCTATGGCTTCCACAATTTCCCGCACTTTCAATCTCCGATCGGACAACACCATATCGTGAATTTTTTCAATTGTTTCGGGTGTAGCGGCCTCAACTGGGAGTCCAGGACGTTCGGCGTCATCTGTGCTTGTACGGCCGCAACTAAATTCAGTAAACCACTTTTTACCATGGAAATTGATGGTGCGGAGTCCCCATAGTATTTATCAAGCTTAGCCTTGGTTTGAGTGATCCCTTTTTTCGCAAAAATAATGTTTGATGAGCACACGTTTTCGTTATAACTCAAGACGTTGTCTGCTTGCAATGGTAGATAGCCATTGAAAGCAGACAACCTCTTGAGTTATAATGAAAATGGAAAAAAGTCAATTTCGTGTGCTCTTCAAACATTATTTTTTTGCGAAAAAAAAAGCATCACTCAAACCAAGGCTAAGCTCGATAAATACTATGGGGACTGTCTGCTTTCAATGGCTATCTAACACAAACTAAATGACGCAGCTTGGTCAAAATTTGACAGGAGTCAACTGACAGATGCTTGTTGACAGGAGCAGTGTCCGTTGATAGTCGCTGGCGAAAAGGTTAGTAGTGACCACTCTGCTGTGAAACCGTTTGTAGAAAATTTAAAGAAATATGTTGAAGAACTTGGCCTCACACATCAGCAAATTCACAACATGGATGAGACCGGCTTGTTTTGGAAGCTACTGCCACAATCCTAGCGCTGAGTACTGAAAGGTACCGAAAGACAGCATTACGATTAGGCCATGCGCACACGCTGCAGGAACACACAAATTACAACTTCTAGTAATCGGGAAGTCAAAATATCCCCGCAGCTTAAAATATATACATCTACCAGAACCCAACAAAGGCATTGATGACGAAACTTCTGTTTAGGAAGTAGTGACAGTAGTACACAGATTTTTGAAGAGCAGAAATCTTACTTGACGGACAATGTTAGTCCTCGACAATGCGCCAGGTCACGATCCTACCGCAGAACTAATGTCGGGGGCGGCCTTATCAAAACCCTATTTTTACCAGTGAATTGCACACCGATACTGCAGTCCATGGACCATAATGTGATTTTGAGCTTCAAAATGGGTTACAAGAAGAAAATGTTATTGTTGGTGATTAACCAAGACTACGACCTCACACAGGCAATTAAAAAATGAAACATCAAATACGCTATTTACATGGCGCCTGCAGCTTGGCATGGTGCAAAAACCGTCGGCCATGGTTTCCCATGACGACTGTCATTCAGAAACATGAAACTTGGGAACTAGAAGATGAGTTGCTGCTATCCCAACTTATTGAAGAAACATCGAAAAAGGCTCAGAATTCCAACATTCAACGTAATGACGTAGAAAACTGGCTCTAAGAAGATGACAGCAGTGCTCACGAAGCTAGCAGACGAAGAAATTTTGATGGAGATGGGATTGGAAGAAAACAAAAAGGTGAAAGTGACGTCTCTATGCCAGACAGGACGACGACTGTCTAGTTCGAGGACGCCCAGGTGGCCATCGAAACCAGCATCTTGTGGGCGGAAAAAAACTCAGTCGCAGCAAGCACTTTGGTCACTTTGCGAGGTAAGTGAAAATCCAATGATAAAGATTTTTCGGGACAAAAAACAAACTAAGATCGACCATTTTTTGTGCAAAATGATTTTAATGGCAGGAGTAAACTCTTATTTGTTTTTCTACTTGTTCCGTTCATTTTAAACAAGCATTTTTTCTTTTACATTTTAGAGTGATGTTGATTTTGTTTTTCTTCGAATTGCTATTGTGTTCATTTGTTAATCTTGTGATTTATTTTTTTAGAAAAAAAGGGCCTAGTTTGATGCAGTAAATGGCATTATAAGCAGAGCCGTTTAGTCGTAATTACTTAACTGCACCATCCCTATGGTTTTTGCCAATATATGCAGTAGTTCGTCACTTTGCTGGTCCCAAAGGTGGCGAACTATCGAGTGTGCCCTGTACTTATGCCGCTAACATGTCCCCTCAAAGAAAACTTAGAATTTTAACTATACAGGGTATACTCATATTTAGTAAGTACACTTTGGGGAACCCAATCCACCACAACACATTTTTCAGACCTGATGATCGTTTCGCTAACAAAGTTAGTGCCATCAGAGGGATGAATAAACTAACTAACATCCCTCGGATGACGCTCATTTTCTTAGCCAAACGATAACCATGTCAGGTCATGAATAAACTAACTAACCTAGCTTATTCATTCGTTTGATGACGCTAACTTTGTTACGGGGTTCCACTTTCAAAAGCAATTTAAAGTTCCCTGACTCAAAAATCAAATTTTTCATGACTAAGGGAAGTGCTCTTTGTGCTTTGTTTAAATAACTTAGGATCAGATGATTAAATTACTAACTGTTAAAAAACATAAGTAATAAAATTATGTGGTATTAAAGCTTCCACGCTTAACTGAATATAAAGAAACAGAATTTCAAACAAAATAATGTTAATACAAATATTAAATTCAGTCAACCTTTTTAACTATTTTTCAATTTTTTTTATTAATGTCATCTATTTGATTTCAAAATATTAAAAAGTTTCGCAGATAACCTTAAGACTCTTTGTCTTAGAACTTGTTATATAAACATTTGCTACAAACGTTTATTTTATTAATTGTTGCCCTTACTTGTTGAACCCCTTTCCATACTAAATACTGATGTAGAGACCACTTCTCTGGCTCACAAGTGTTGCCTTTCTACTCTGTAACCAGTTTTGCTGCTTGACTGGCTAGCACAAGAATTTTTAACTGATGTTTTTCAAGATCATGTTTTAAGCGTCACAGCCACCAAGATCACCTGATATAATCCAGGAGATTACTGACAGTGGGTATACTCATAAGAACTAGAGCAAGAGTGTGCAAATTAAAAAAATAGTATTAGCAACCAATTAGTGAAATTCAACCAGAAATGCTACATAATGCTAGGTAAAGTTTAGATGAATAGTTGCCAATATACAAATAAAATGAAGGTAATATTGAACAACTAGTTTTACATATAAATAATCCTATTATTAAAGCAATTAGTTCATTTACGTTATTAACCGTTAAAATATATAATAGGTTTAATATACATCTTCAAGTTCACGTTAACGTTGTGCTCTAAACTTGTATCTGGAAATAAAGTAGATACACTAATATTGCAATCTCACCTACTACTTAACATTCAGGAAAAGGGAGCTTATTTCTGATAATGAGATTACTACAATTGATTCCAATTTCACTTGAATCATATTTATACAATTTCTATCGATCTTAATTTCTATAAGTTCTGGATAATTTGCAGCAAACTTCATTACAGAACACTGTATTATTTATCCAATATTATATTAGACAAGGATATATGTTTCCTTGTCTTTGCCAGTGGCTCCTCCAACTTTGTTTACTTGGATGTATAAACATCTTTTGACATTTTATTAAATAAATTAAATATCTTGTCTCTGTTTCTCTATGGTACTACTTATAAAATTAAGACACCAACACCAAATAAAAATAAATACATCGGCATGTCAATTACTGATATTTTTGGTATCAGTAGTATTCGTTACTTTTGTCAATAGTATCTGTTACTCAGTATTCGTTATCGTTGCCAAATATTTTCACTATTCACATGCACTAAACTGGTTATGAGTTATACTAACTGTAACTACAATAACTACCTACACAATCCTGGGTAGAAGGGAATGTAATCGACAAGTGACATGTGTTAAGACTTAGAAAATAAAGTGGTCAATAATAGAGGTGTGCGAAGCTTCAAAATTCCGAACCGAACCCGAACTCGAACCGAACCTTCGGTTCGAAAATATGTTCGCACTAGCGATGTTGAAGTAGTTCGAAGTTCGAAATATGTAATTCTTAAAAATAGTTCGAAGTTCGTTGCTCAAAAATACTTCGAAATTTAACTTTACAGGCATTGAATGTTGCCAAAGGTAGCGAAGTTGCGGCCCCTTTAACTCGGTAGCGGCGCTTTAAACTCGTTATCGGTCTCATTGGGTCGGTAGCGTAACTTCAGGAGATTCCACTCATGCATATTTTTGACAGTAGATGGGACATATTGAGACACGACGGAGCCATTTAGCAATCACAGAATTATTTTTCTTGTATATTCTAGCCTCCCAACATCTATTTCAGTAACAACATTATGATGGTGGTGTTCGAAGGCGATCGGTAACGTAAATTTTCAGAATTTGAGGATAATTGCAGATTGCCTTTGGAAAACACTGGTTTCAACATGCTTTATTTCACAGTGAGCCAAAACAGTTCAATATTCACAATCAGGAGACAGTTCAAAGTTGTATTGGTTATTTTATACCTATCATGCTCACTTTGAACTCTCTATATGTTTGATAAAACTGCCTAGCCAATACCAAACAACAACATATTTATAATTGAGCTTATCTACAGATCTACAAATCTAAAAAAGTTTAAAATATTTTTTGTTTTTAATTTAAGGTTGACCCATCTACACAAAGATCAGCACCGGAAGGCATTTTCACCCAATCAACCTGCAAATTTGTCGCACCTTTCCTTTTTGTAAAAAGAGCGGGAATCTTTTACATATCAAACATTGTATGTTACAATATTCCTAAATTTTGTATTTAAGGAAATGATATACGAACACTGAAGAATTTTGGGTAGTTCGATGTTCGATTTTGAATTTCTAAGAAGTTCGAAGTTCGACTGTGAACCTTAGACATACTATTTCAGAGGTTCGAAGTTCGATGCAACATATTTGCTTGGGTTCGTTTATAGTTCGGTTCGAACAAAACATGGGTTCGCACACCTCTAGTCAATAAAAAGATCGACAAAAGCAACTTTTAGCACAGTATTCAAATTAGCGTTTACTTTTTTAAAAGTTGACTTTTTTCTATGTGGTTTGCACTGCACAGAAGCCCACTTAGCCTATATTATGCAGAAGATCGCAATTTTTTTGGAAAAGTTAAAAATTTTAAAATATACTGGGTGTAAAAGTTCCTAAAGTTTCGTGGTCCGCTATTTTGTTAAAAAAATTTTGTCTCCCATTCAGGGTTGGCATGTTTAAAAACATTTGTTTTAAACACCTGCTTTTAAACATGTTTAAAACAATGCCTGGTGTTTCAAACATATTTTTTTAAACAGTTTTAAACACATGTTTTAAAACAGTTTGTTTTAAATAACTGTTTTTTGATAACTGAAAGGAGGTTTCAATTTCGTATGAGTTTTTTAGTTTTCGATAAATAAAATTTTTTTAATAAATAACTTTCTTTTCACTAAATTGCTTTAATTTTATTTAAAAAATATGGTAAATATAGCAGTAAATTAACACAAGAAGCAAGGCATTTTATTTGAGTTTGAGCATTATTGATAGTAACTTAAATTAAATAAATCGAAAGAAATAATACTACAGGGCTTTCATTAATTCCTGAACCCCATGTGACCGCTTAAGTTAGGTAACCCGGCATACACGGTTGTACAACCCGAATTAATGAAATCCCTAAGATGCCAGTGCTGTCTCATATTTCCTTTGGGGTTTTATAAAAAATTATAAAAGTTGAAACAGTAAATCTCTTAAATGTATTTATTATTTAGTATTTTTAACAGCACGTCTGTTCATGTATGGTTTACTGTTATTGATTGTTAAAAAAATAAATTAAAAACATAATAAAATATTACTTTTATTTTGTATAGATATCAAAATTTTGTAATGTACGTAAACAAATTGAGGTCCGATTATTTCAACTTCTAATTTACGGTTTGAGGAATGTGTATTGTGTAACATGTAACAAATATGTACCTGTTTGGGCAGATTACTGACAAACAGATTTGGTAGGCCTTCGTTCCATACGATGTCGTATATATACCTTAACATACCTACACTTTTAACTTACCTAAAAATGCAATGAAAATGCTAAGTTTTAATTAAAACTGTTTATTTTTATTGTCCAACAGATAGAAAACTATTTGAAGAAGGTAAACACTGGTCGAACTTGGAAAATGCACAATATACATACAAAATAACCGTCAAAAGGGAATTGAGCGCCAATGGACTGAACGGTCAATTGTCAATTGATTTAGTAACTTTAGGGTCCCTAGTCTAGTGGTTTTGTTGGTTAGCACCTGGGGAAAAAAGGTGCTCCTTAAAGGGTTCCGCTCTTGCTTGAAATGACATTATTATTGCCACAATATTAGGATGTAAAGTA
The DNA here is from genome assembly GCA_964006375.1 of Tillus elongatus. Lineage (NCBI taxonomy): Eukaryota > Metazoa > Arthropoda > Insecta > Coleoptera > Cleridae > Tillus > Tillus elongatus. The sequence continues at coordinate 185,050,786 of OZ023263.1, forward strand.
TTTGCATATTCCATACCTTAGTCAGTTTGTTTGCTGGTTAATTTTCTCCCACAAAAACGATGATCTAATAAATTAACAAGAAAATGACTAGGAGACGTTGCCATTTGAAAACGTTTTCCAACTAAGGTTATATCAATTGCAGAATAAGCTTGAAAGTCCTGAATTAGTCAGCCAAATTTCAGTTGCTTCACTAATAGTACAACTGTTTCTTTGTACCTTGTCTAATGCCACAGAAATTTGCTCTAACTTTTCAGGATAATCAATTTTTAAATTCATATAATCCACTAACTTCATTACATTAACGTCAATTGATAACCTATTGTCAGTATATATTTTTTGACAGTATATGCCAGTTTTCGAGATACCATTAGAGACAGTCTGCCTAGGTGTTCCATCTGACATCCTGACGTAAGACTAAGACTTTACCACCAGCTTGCTTATATTTAGCGGTAGCAAATTGAGCATTTCGAAAATATTTCATAATATTTGTGACATGACTTTTTATATTAGGAATCTCGATGTCATGGGCAAGTAGGTTCATGATGTGTACTGAACACCCATAAGTTAAGATATCAGGTGATCCTAGCTCTTCGCAAGTTGATAACAGTGATCTTATCTTTGTCATATTGGCAGCGTTGTCAGTTACAAAGCTTCTCACAGTACAGTTGCATTTGCGACATCCTTTTACCAAAGATGCCATTTCGAAGTTACACTTTTTACATATCACCCTTTTTGTTTATGTTTAGTGCCGCTGTTTCTAAAAAGTTAAACCAAACTGGGCCCTTCCTTCGTCCAGACATTATTATTTGTTATTTTGACACTGTGTAATCGAATATTTGCGTAATTTCCCACTTCCCACCATTTAATTATGTACCTAACCTTAACACAAAAGAAAAATAGAGAAAATAGAGCACTGACACTGAGAATTAGACACCTGTATTTTACCATTGTTGCTTGGTAAACTTATTAGCACATATACCCAACTTGAAATGGTGTTTCGTTGTTATTCTTAGTTTTCTGTTTTAAAACATGTTTTTTACTCCATGTATAAAAAAACGTGTTGAAAAAAAAAGCTTTTTGCCAACCATGCTCCCATTACTTTTGGAGCAAAGACAATTGAATGAAGAAAAGCATGAATTTAATAGTTTGTATGAATTGGCGAATGCAGGTCGGGCAGAGTGGAAGACTATTCGCCAGGATTTCGTTGCGAACTTGGTAAGCAGTATTTATTTATTTATTCATATACCATCCAACAGCTTAAAAGCCAAATTAAGGATGGGGCAATACACAAAACTTAATAATTAACAATAATCAAACTAACAATACAAAAAAAAGTCACAAATTAATCGCTTTGAAAAACATTTTTATCTCTATGTTACATGAGAAGATATCTAGGCGGTCTTGCAGTACAGAGTAATCATTGCACATCTGGTAAATTGGAGACGATCGCAGCAATCGTGTACAAGCAGTCGGGAGATAGAATGTGCCTGGAAAACGTGCTGCAATACGAGACACATTGAAATTAAGTTGCTGAAGCAGACTAGGGCAGTCGAATACGGAATTAACTAGTTTATATAAAAATATAATGAAACTGCACTGCCTGCGCATCGACAGACTCTGCAGACTAAAGCGAAGAAGTAAACTTTCCTGAGGAAAACCAATAGACGGATATCGACCATCCTCACAAAAGCTAAGAAATTTTAGAAATTTCCTTTGCACTGATTCCAGGCTTGCCACATGTATCTCATAAATAGGAGCCCACACAACTGAGCCATATTCAAGTCGGGACCTAACCAAACAGCTAAAGAGCAGGGGGAGGGTTCAGTCTGTGAGAAATTTTTGCTGTTTCTTATCAGAAACCCTAGAGTTTTGTAAGCAGAACTGACAGTCTGCTCATAGTGTGGTTTAAAAGATAGAGTACCATCAAAAACAATTCCAAGGTCCTTAACTGTCCCGGGGCGATCAAGTGGAAGCCCTCTTATATTGTACCCGAAAGTGATTGCGTGCTTATTTCGAGTAAAGGACATCACACAACACTTGGAAACATTCATAGAAAGACCACTCTGACAACACCATTCATCAAGGATCTGAAGACAGTTCTGGAGCCGCAAACAGTCATCAACACTCGAAATATTTCCGAAAATCTTAATATCATCTGCATACATTAAAAAAGGAACATGTAAAACATGTTTAACTGGGTCAATAAATATATTAAACAGTAATGGACCGAGTATGGAACCCTGCGGCACTCCCGAGGTTACGTGATAGGTGTTAGATTTGAAGCCCCCAACCTCAACAAATTGCCTCCTTCCATCCAGGTAAGATCTGAACAAGCCAAGCAAGCCCTCGGAGAATCCTATAGCCCTCATCCTGTCAATCAGAACAGAGTGATTTAGACAATCAAAGGCCTTAGATAGATCAGTATACACATCAACCTGTGAAGAGCGGTCAAGAGCGGACGCAATGAACTGTGTAACGTCAACTAAATTCGTTAAAGTTGATCTACCTGGAATGAAACCATGCTGAGAAATAGAGAGTCTATTTTTGATGTGAAACAGTATTCGCTGAAAAAGGCAGGCCTCGAAAATCTTACAGAAGACACATATAGTATGGCTATTGGTCGATAGTTTGATGGATCACCACTATACCAAGAGGGATAGCGGAAGTGCAGCATGTTAATGGTGGTCCCACTCGATATAAAGTTTCCTTTTGTAAATTATGCTCTAAAATGTTATTATTAAGTGTTATTATTATTAAATATTTTATAATAAATAGCACTTTAGCAGATATAGCTATGATAGCCCACAGCATAAACAATAAAAGTACTGAGGCCAGCCTGTGTAATGTAAAAACCTCATTTGAACGAAACATCGTCTGGTTAGGAAAAACTAATGTAAATGAGCTTTCAAACCATACAAGGCCCATCAAAATCTGCCGACGCATTTCTAAATTAGTGCTTTTTAAAATATCGCTACCAAGATTTCTACAATTTCTTTGTTTCACCCTGTCAAAAGGCCTCAATAAAAAAATATAAAAAAACTGGCAAAAACGTCTGGAGGTACTGATATTAGCTAACTTATTGTCCATAATGGAAGACGATAATTTTTTTTTAAACGAAATGGCGGACACTGAAACTTGTGCACTTTTACACAGCTTTATTTTACACCCAGTATAATATAAAATTTTTAACTTTTCCCAAAAAATTGTGTTCTGCATAATCTAGATCAAGTGGACTTTTGCCTACTAGCTCACAGAAAATTGTGCTAAAAATTGCTTTTGCCGATATTTTTGTTGACCACTTTATCATGTAAAATTATCTTTTAGAAAGCCCAAGTAATCAGAACTAAAATCACGCAAACAAATATTACTCTTACTTAAAGAATTGTATTTTATTGACTTCGGAATTTTTTGATTGTTAATGTAATTTGATCCAATCCTACTTTTTTTTAAAATAATTTTTACATTTATTATTCAATAAAGATATATAAAAATTACAACTTGATATGGTTGTCGCTGATTCCTCATTAAATCCATTTTCAAATATAAATACTGAAACAATGTACCGCTTTAGTGTAATGCTGTTTTTGAAAAGAGAATTTCAAACTGGGTTTATAATGCATTTCTTATGGGCAAACGAAATGGTAACTTTTCAATCCCGTTATAATATTTCATTAGAATTTCTTAACTATGAGTTCACCAATATGGAAATCTATGGAGATGAACCAACTTTTTCAATGAGAAATAATCGAATCCTGCGTATTAGAAAATTCGTAGGTCTTAGCTTAACTCTTGCGCTAGATCACTTATACACGATTTGACATGCAAGGTCTTCGAGGTGGTTGCTTCGAAATCTCTTTGTATCGATTGGAACAGGAAACTACTGTTGTCCCATCTCTGAAGCTAGACACGGATATCAAATACTCGAGTACTGATACCAGGTTCGAGGGAAAATCTGCCATTGCTACTTGTAAAAGAAAAGTAATTTGAAACTCGTGCAGTGAATACGGTGGTTCCTACCAAGTAACAGATATAAAGAGTAACGAATAGTTACTATATTGACATGCCTAATAAACATACTTGCATTCCTTTCGTCAATATTATAATTTTACTGCTAAATGCATATTTCAGTATTCTTATTAACTGGTGGAATAGTTTTGTCTTGCTAGTAGACAACCAGGCTTTGTATCTGTAATGTACAGTCCCCTAGGAGGAGAGCTAGTGTCCAAATTGAGTAAGGTGTTTTAACAAAGACTAGGGAGTTGTTGACTGATGATTAAATAGTAATTACTTGGAATGGTAATGACTACAGTGACTGTATAGATAGTGTAGTGGTACGTTCGTCAGAGTTTTCATTGGTCAGTCGGGTCAGGTAAATCTGCGGGTTTCTTGGCCTCTCTCTGCCTCTTTTTCAGATCCTATTTGAATAGCAGGCTAAATTTTTTCTCCTATGGTGGTTTTGATTCCCTTTCTTATTACACAACTTCAGGAGTCCCTCAGTGATCTAACATCGGACCTTTACTCTTCTTACTTTTCATCAACAGCCTGAGCTTTGTTTTGAGAGCTAGTCACCTTCTTTTTGCTGATGACCTTAAAATTTATTTTTCTATAAGTGAAGTTGATGATTGTGTAGAGGTTCAGCATGCAATATATAGGGTTGGCAAGTGGCCTGATTATAATAGACTGTACCTGAATTTGTCAATGTGTAGGGTGGTCTCATCTTCAAAAAGAATACCTTGCATCAAATATCATTACAATCTCGATGCCTCATTAGTCCCTAGATGTAGCAGCACAAAAGATTTAGGCACTACCTTTGACAACAAATTATCTTTCAACTGACATATAGAGGAAGTGGTAAGTTCAGCCCTTCGTATGCTTGTCTTCATAATTAGAAACTGTAGTAAGTTCCGTAATGAAATGGCACATAAAACTCTTTATTTTTCACTTGTACGTACCAGGCTCGAATATGGAGCACTAATTTCTTCTACATATTATACTTCTCAAAAGTGTTGCCTTAAGTCAGTTGAGATGAGGTTTCTGAAATTTTTGAGATCTAAAATAGGAGGGGAATATCCTCCTCGTGGATTTGATACTGCTTCAGGTGTGCGGAGTTGACAGTCCTGAACCTTATAGAAAAGATGCTTCTATAAGGTTCCTTTGTAAGCTTTTAAATAATTTGCTAGATTGCTCAGAACTGCTCAAACAGATGAAATTTCTTGTACCTAGAATAAATGCTAGAAGCTGTGATACTTTCTACCTTCCAACTACCAGAACAAATCTGCTTATAATATCATACCACTGTTGGCAATTATAGCTCAAGAAGTAACATATGTTACATTAATTGCTTAAGTATAGAAATAAGATCAGCAGAGTCACACGTTCTAGTTTTTGTTTGTAGTCTCTTTAGTTTTACTTATGACTATACAATGATTATGTTCGTAGTCCTTTAAGATTTTAAAATAACTATTAATTTGTGACAATACTAATGCATAACATATTAGTGAATGATTGGTGCCGGAGGGAGCAGATGTCTGTGAACCCCCACATCATCATTGCTCCATTTACCAGAAGAAGGTTGGATAAATTGAAACCCCCTATTCATATGGGGAAAACAATTCCATTTATGGAACAGGAGAAATATCTGGGGGTTACTCTAGATAAGAAGCTCAACCGGAACGTACACTTAGAGAATGTAATCCGCAGGGCAACTGTCCCTGTGGACATCTTGAAGAATCTGTGGAAATAACTGTGAAACAAGCCAACAACAGATGTACTGGCTCTATGTAATGGTTATCAGAGCGATGATAACCAATGGAGCTATAGTTTGGTGGCCTAAGACACTTCGTTGTATCCCGAGGGACAAACTGGCTCAGCTACAAAGACAAGCTTGTCTGAAGATAACAGCTGCAATAAGTACTGCTCAATCAGCTGCTCTGGAAGTCCTCCTAAACGTTTCACCTCTTCACATTTGGCTGGAGAGAGAGAGAGAGAGAGAGAGAGAGAGAGAGAGAGAGAGAGAGAGAGAGAGAGGAGAGGCGCTACGTGTACAACACACAGATTAAGACAAACGGCTGACGGCATCTTGAAGGCGATCAGCTAAGGAAGGACCGGACTCCTCAATGACAGTGAGTCATGAGGTTCTGGGAATGCTCTCAGACCTGATGCCTAGAAAGATCAGTAGAGATCTGTCTTTCAAGACCGTCCTTTCGGAAAGGGATGAATGGGAACGAAATCAAACAACCCTATTGAGGGCAGATCTCTGCTGGTACACAGACTGCTCCAAAACAGATCGGGGGGCAGGATCCGGCACATATGGGAGCAACACCGATGCAAGAATATCATCTAGCCTTGGAAAGTATACAACCATACACCAGGCAGAAGTGTATGCCATCGAGATGTATGCAAGGGAAATTATACATAACCATTGCACACACAAATCGATAAAAATATATTCAGACAGCCAAGCTGCAACAAAGGCACCTGGTTCCTATCGTTGCAATTCCAAAATGGTATGGAGCTGTAAATTTGCTCTCAACAAACTAGGCAGCTGCAACGAGGTGTCGCTGGTCTGGATACCGGGTCACTCTTGCTTGCCAGGGGTGGTGCCCAGGCGGACTTTATCGGACCAGAACCTGTGCTAGAGATTTCATCATGCACAGCAAAATGCACCTTAAAGACATGGACAGATAGAAGGACAATCCAGCAATGACAAAATCTGCCAGGATTAACACACTCTAAAGCCTTCATAAATGGCCTTTCAGAGTCAAGGGCTAAAAAACTTCTAGAGCTAAACAGACAGCTGAAAACTCTGGTCGGCCTGTATACAGGAAAGTGCTGCTTGCGTCACCACATGCACAGCATTGGTCTCGGTCAAGAGACTGAGTGCCGGCTATGCATGGAAAGTGACGAAACAGCAAAGCATGAGCTATGTTCCTGTCCAGCTGCGGACATGACCAGACACCAGCTCTTAGCAAGAGACAGCTTGCATCAGAAGATTAACAAAAATTGTCGACCTCTGCAGGAGGCTGGATTTGTTGGGCGAAATATAAGACAATTAGGCGTGAGTCACAATAGACCTTAAGGTCGCAGTGGAGGGACCGTTATTGCCCACTCACAATTTAACCTAACCTAAAGTATAAAATCTGTACATTTTTTTGTCCTTAAATTGGGCGTAAGCCCGTTAGTTTGAGTTTGAGAGTTTACATCACCTGAAAAGTATTTTTTTAACGTCAGTCTAATTCCGCGACTATTGGCATGCATTGACGCCAGGGCAGCAGTTTCACCTCACTATCCTGGAAATTTTGCTGAAACGCTGCCTTTCTGTAAGGAGGGTAGGGATATTTAACGTGCCCAACATCGCATGGACACGGGATCGACTGATTTACGTCTCTCCAAAGGGCGGAACGTGCAGACATTCAACTTGCTCAAATACAATGCCATAACCCCAATTGATGTTAATGCTACAGTGTGTACTGAAAAAGTGAAAGGAGAATCCTGGGATCGAACCCAGTACCCTTCGGTTCAGAGGCACATGTTCTTACCACTGAACCACCGAGGCTCTCACCTGAAAAGTAATCACTCGTAAAACGAATCCTGGCAGAATTCTTGCAAATTGCGTGGAGAAATGTATGCGAACGTGATGGGTTGGGTCGAAACAGCGAGAGCAGAGAGATGAAATTGAACGAAAATGTTTTGTTTGCAAAACGGGAAAACGAAGCAGAGGTTTTGAGGTGACAATGAAGTAGATTGTGCCTTGGGGTCGTTTAAAAGTTTTTTTTTGGTGCTCTTCTGCGGCGCGTATTTCCCCCAAAGGCGCCACATAGGGACAAGATAGTGTTTGATATTGAATCTTTAGGAAATTTTACACCTGTGAGGCTTTTTATTTCCATATTTTCAGCAGAAATTAGACCAAAGTTGAAGATACATTTCAGTCGTAAATTGGGAACGCCAACCGGCAAGCGTTGTTGCCAAAGCTAATTAGGCTACTGAAACGGCTAACATCAGTCGGGATCTTTTCTATCATCAGTTCCAAACGTCTGCACAGGCTTTATGTTGGTTGTCCATGGAACCATGCAAAAAGACAGGTACAAACAATTTTTAATGGACAGACTGCTTCCCCAGTTAAGAGATTCTCCATGCCATAAAGCCAAATTAGTCATTAAATACCTTCAAGACAATGACATCCTTTTGCTTCGTTGGCCTGGAAATTCTTCATACATAAATCCAGTTAAGAATGTCTGAAGAGGAAAATATATATAAATAAATAAAGGGTCCTTTTGACAGAAAGGATACTTATTTATCACGGGAACCATCACGAAAAATTTAATGATATCGTCATTACCTGCATAAAAGACATGCCTTGATGTATTAAGACGCTAATCGAGAGGAATGAGCAGCAGTATATTCTTGGCATCAGAATACTACGATTTAACTTATCTTAGCCCAAAAGTCAAAATTGAAGGAGACAATTACAGAGTGTTCAAATGAGAAACTAAATTACAAATTTCCGTAAAATCTAGAAAAATGTTAAACGTATTCACTTGAATACAGATTCGTTTTTTATGGTGATAAAAAAATAATTATTTCTCAATTTAGCTCTAGGGGATAGAAGGGGTTGTCTGCTATACCATTCCGGTCTTAAAAATTCTCACACTTTGTTTATTAGCTGTGCTAGTAAACTTTTGATTAGAAGGTAGTATTTTCCTATTAAAAAGGTATACTTGTTGAATGGTGCTAAAATAAACTTTTTGAAATATTGGCCATTTAAAAAGTAGTGCAATAAAATATTTGTGGTAGTTCTCAGATAATATTTTATTTACCACACAGTAGGCATCTGCCATAATACATTTATAACTGTCAAAATTGCATCTTGGTGTCATTGTTGTTATTTTTTTATGATAATCTAAAGCATTCTCTAACAAAATTGTTTTCCTACTGAAGAAATACGAGAAATGGTTTGATTATGTGCACTGGAATATATTACTAGATGTATGACGTGCAAATGTATACTAGAGGTGTGCGAACCCATGTTTTGCTCGAACGGAACTATGAACGAACCCAAGCAAATATGTTACTTCGAACCTCTGAAATAGTATGCCTAAGGTTCACAGTCGAACTTCGAACTTCTTAGAAATTTAAAATCGAACATTGAACTACCCAAAATTAATCCGTGTTTATATATCATTTTCTTAAACACAAAATTTAGGAATATTGTACCATACAATATTTGATATGTGAAAGATTCCCATGCTTTTAACAAAAAGGAAGAGTTTGGCAAATTTGCAGGTTGATTGGGTGAAAATGCCTTCTGGTGCTGATCGTTTTGGCTCATGGTGAAATAAATCATGTTGAAACTAGTGTTTTCCAAAGTCAATCTGCAATTATCCTCATAAATTCTGAAAATTTACGTTACTTATCGCTTTCGAACACCGCCATCATAATGTTGTTACTGAAAAAGGTGTTGGGAGGCTAGGATATATAAGAAAAATAATTATGTTATTGCTAAATGGCTCCGTCGTGTCTCAATGTGCCCACCAACTGTCAAAAATATGCATGAGTGAAACCTCCTAAAATTATGCTATCCACTTAATGAAACCAATAACGAGTTTAAAGCGCGCTACCGAGTTAACAGGGCCGCAACTTCGCTATCTTTGGCAGCATTCAATGCCAGTAAAGTTAAATTTCGACGTATTTTTGAGCAACGAACTTCGAACTATTTTGGAGAATTACATATTTAGAATTTCGAACAACTTCAACATCACTAGTGCGAACATTTTTTCGAACCGAAGTTTCGGTTCGAGTTCGGTTCGAAATTTCGAAGCTTCGCACACCTCTAATGTATACCCAAATGCATTCAAACAGAAGACAACTGGATCAAAAATTTGTTTTGTCTAAAATGACATATGTCCGGCAGTCCAAAAAATATAGCTCATCAACAAAAAGATATTTTACTTCGTCTAGTAGATAATCCAGAAAGTAATTTTAAAAGAATATGCGCAGTTGCTAATGTAAGTAGATCATCAGTTCTAAGCATATTTCATGACATATTTAAGGATATTTCATGACATTTATTTCAAACCATTACAAAATTTGTTGCCCGCTGCAGGGAGACTACAATTTTGCCATTTCTTCAGAAACAAACAGAGTGCAGATCTACTGTCTGTGAATTAAATACTACTCACAGATAAAGCTACCTTTACTGGGATGTGTTCAATATGAGAAACAAACATGTGGTGGAATGAAAATTCTCAAGTAACAGTAGAATGTAATTAGTAACATGAATTCAAGATTACTGTTTAGTATGGAATAATTGGAAATCACATCATAGATCCATAAGAATTACCACCAAATCTAAATCAAAATTCCTACCTAAATTTTCTAAGTGATCTAATTGGCGATTCATCCTTAAACGTAAGACTCAGAAATAGAGAAATCTGCATCCTCTCAGACGGTACTGAAGACCCTGAGATCTTTCAAAACTGACCTGGAACTGCAAAAAATCCTTGAAGCAACTGGCTACAGACAACAAAGGTAACTTTGGCGTGGGTACCAGGGGCATCAAGGCTATCACGGAAATGTGGAAGCGGATAGCCCAGCAACAACACCAATCTATGGTCCAGAGCCCCATTTTTTTCCCCTTCAGGGCATGTCCACGTTTGCTGCCCCGATAGCACTGCAGCCTTTGGCTTATTGTGCATACCCTTAGTCTTACTCCACCCGTTCCAAAATCAATGTGCCTGGAACTAGTCTGCACAGCGATTGGTAGGGTGAACTTTTATATTGCTCCCTCGAACCGTCCGATTTTATGCAGTTGTTCTTGACGGCCATGTGTCCCATTGTGGACTAACAAAAAGCCATGTAAGAAATGAATTTAATATTGGGAGAGGAACCAAATGCTGCCATACTGGAGGAAAACTTCAGAATTAAGGCAGGCAAAACGGTTCATCACCATATCAACAGAGTAGACTGAACTGTTTCTTGAAAGGAACAGGAACGACTTTATAATAATCACAGGACTTTTCATAGGACACTCTTCAGTAAGGTATCACGTTATGAAGATGGGTAAGGCAGACAGTAAAAACTCCAAATACTACACTGAAGCAGTAAAAACAGAAGAACACTTACTAAGCGATTGCATAGCTCAGTTCTGCAAAAGGCTCAAATACCTTGGAGGGGTGACTCTTAACACCCCCAAAATAGGTGAAATAGCCCCCAAAAAGATAATAGACTATATGAAAAGTCTGAACAGTTTGGGCAGCTATTAGAAAATAAGTCATGCACAAAAGACCCATTAGGGTCACAGCGCTGAGAGGCTAAAGGCCTTTAAGACTCATTAAACAATCTATAATCAATCCAAGGTGAAATATGCATTTTATGCAAGACGGTGCACCGACACACTAGCTAAATGACATGTATCTCCAAAGATTGATAGGCTGTGGTAGCAATTGGCCAGCTAGTAGCCCAGCTTTTAACCTACCACAGTGACACAGTAAACACCTGCAACACAATTTATTCTCAGTACCTCCCTTACATTAAAATAATTTATTTTGTTTTCTCCATTTGAAATTGAAAAATTAAAAACATAAATGCGTCAGTCATTCAGAGTTGATGTATTATCACTAGAGTGTGCGAAGCTTCGAAATTTCTAACCCAACTCGAACCGAACCTTCGAAATGATACACATGAACATTTAAGTATTTTGGTTAGTTTGATGTCCGATTTTGAATTTTTAAGAAGTTCGAAGTTAGAGTGTGAACCTTATGCATACTATTTCAGAGGCTCGATGTTTGATGCAACATATTTGCTTGGGTTCGTTCACAGTTCGGTTCGAGAAAAACATGGGTTCGTACACCTCTAGGATCACTCAACAAGTTTGAAAATATGTTTTGTTTATTTATTTAACCTATCATTTCTCAGCCGATGCTAAACACTTAAATGTTCTTCGTATTATATTACTGCAGCCACTTTTAAAGCCGCCAATATTTCATAAACTGTTGATTTTTAGTAGAGGTGTGCGAACACATGTTTTGTCCGAACCGAACTATGACCAAATCCAAGCAAATATGCTGCCTCGAACTTCGAACCCCAGAAATAACAACTCCCAGGTTTACAGTCGAACTTCGAACAACTTAAAAATTTCAAATCAAACACTGAACTAACCAAGATTCTTTAATCTTTATATATCATTTCCCTAAATACAAATTATAGATATATTGTAGCATACAATATTTGCTACGTAGAATATCCCCAATCTTAAAAAAAAAAAAGTTCAACAAAATTTAAATGTTTCGCTTTCGAACACTGCCATCATAATGTTGTAACCAAAAACGCGTTGGGATGCTAGGATACATAAAAAAATAAAATTCTATGATTGTTAAATGGTGCTGCCAGGTCTCATCATCCAGGAACTCTCAAAATACTCATAAGTGAAATATCCTGAAATTACGCTAGTGACTCATGACAGCATTGAATGCCTGTAAAGTTCAACTTCGAAGTAGTTTTGAGCAATGAACTTCGAACTATTTTGAAGAATTACATACTTCGAACTTTAAACTACTTTACCATCACCTAGTGCGAACATTTTTCGACCCGAAGGTTCGGTTAGAAAATTCGAAGGTTCACACACCTCTAATTTGAAGTCGTTTAGCAAGTATACCTTTTTTTTATTAAGAAAATACAAGAGAATACTATTTCCTAACCAACAGTTTCCCAGCGGTGGTAAAAAAAGTGTAATCTTAAGACCTGAAGGGTCTGGTAATCATCATCCTTTACCCGCTAGAGTCAAATTAATTATTTTTATAACCTGTTTCAATTTTTAAGATTATACGTTAATTACTTTTCTAGATATCAACGGAAATCAAATTGAAATTTTTCATTTTAACACCCTGTATCTCTTTCAATTTTGACTTTTGGACTGAGATAGATTTGGTTAAATAAAATTATTTTTAAGTCAAGAATCTACTGCTGCCCTGTGTACCATTTCTTTTGGATCACTATATGTGTACATATTTTCAGATTTTGTTACCTTTTAAGTTGAATAAAACTAAAAGTGGTTATATACTTAGGCCCAGTTACATAAAGCATAGTTAGCTGAATCGAGTGATTAGTTAACAAGGAACCTAACCACAGCTTGTGATGCACATTGAGAAGGGAAACGTTTCTCTATAATATTGTCATTTAACCCCACTCTATGATTTCACAATGACAGTTGTTGAGCCACAGACAAATATATTAACACACCTGTCTATAAACACCATGCCCTGCTCATCACTTTCAATTAAAGATAAATTTATATTAGCCCTAGGCTGTATACTGTGGTCACATGTGATTGCAAGCAATTTTAATTTACCTGCCAGTATTTTGATTTGATCGTTGGTAACATTCATGTTCCTGATGGTTATCTGATAGATAGTACAACAGATGCATGCAATTAAATTTGACAAAGGTGATTCGCTGTCAAAATTATTAGCTTGCTAGGGTCACTAGTGACCCCAGCTATGTTTACGTATAGTCGATTTTTAATGATGGTGGTGCCATACTCGGTAAAAATGTCAAGAAAAACAATTATAACAACAGATCCGGATTATGAAGACATTGTTGGATTGGTACAATCAGATAAAAACTGAACATGATACAGGTAGTGAAGTTGAAGATTTTATAGAACGGGAATCAGAACATGAAGATTATAGTTCTTTTGGCAAGGATGAATTTGAGGATGATAATTATAATAATGGTTGAGGTTTCAAAAGGTAAGAATGATTTTTAATAGAATATAAGAGAACCTACAATAACAAGAACAGCAGCTAGAAACATCATAGTTAAAGTTCCTGAAATCAAAAATCATTTAATTTCTACACTAAAAGAAGCCTGGTATGTTTTATTCACTCCTATTTTGCAAAAAAAAAAAATGTTTCTAAGTACATTCACTAAAATAACAAAAATAAATGTGCTACAAAAAGAGCATCCAAATTGTTCCAACACCATGAAAATTCAGTTGACAATGCTTTAGGCAACCCAAGCTTAGTTTATTATTTAAAAATTAGTCAAATTCTTTACCTAATTCCAGTAAAATGTGAGTGAATAATAATTTGAGCAGGGACTGTAGACTTAAATGTACAATTATTACATTTTGGAAAGGAATACAGTCTGTCTATTTAAATATATATTTTTTTAACCAACACCTAAAATTAATGTATTAAAACGGAAACTTACTTGTATGGGATTATATCCTGGATTTGACTTGTAGTTGTTAGACATCTTCGGATGTTTTGCCCGACCTTGATCACAGTTGTCCATATATGGTCTCTTTCTCTCCTCCCTCCTTTCGTTCATCACCTCTTTGTCTAACTGTGACCTAGTGCCATTCCACGTTGATACAGGTGCAGAATATCCACTATGAGACATCTTAAACAGCTCACCTATTGTGCTTTGTGTCTTCTTCTTTTCCCAACTTTTGCTTTCCGATGATGTAGGTTCATGTGTCAAATCTGAAGATGAAGTGACTTGCCATTCACCTCCTGATGCAGCTTTGGTAGAAACTCTTGATTCAACTTCTTTTCCAAAATGACTTGAATCATCTGAATTAGTTGAATCACCAGTTTCATACGGTACAAGTTTCGCCATGTGCTGAGAAAATGAGGTGCTAGATTCTTTAGGTTTTTTAGGTGACTCTTTGTTACTAGACAGGGGAATGCATGAGACAGAGCTGGAAACTTGTGATTCGTTTGAACTAGTGCAGTTTGGTGACTTTGTGGTTAAGGGTGATTTTTGAAGATCTGGTAAGGGGAAGAGTGATTTTGGTTTTTCTGGCAATGATAGCAAGGGCAGTTTTTGTTTTTCAGGGGATGGCAGGGCCGTCTTTTGCTTAACTACTAGGGTGAGGGGTAATTTTGGTTTAAAATCATTCACACTGGAAACTGGTGGTTTAACTGTTATCGTAGGACGATTCTCTTTTTGAACTTTGGATGAGGTATCGTTTTCAGAATCACTTCCATCACTACTTGACGAACTTCGTGGCAGTTTTCCATTACCATTGTGTACAGTTGAGGATACAGCACCATTCAAAATCCTATCAGGTGGCAATTCTGGCCCATAAGGTTTGCTACTTGTAAGACCATTAACTGTAGGTTTTACAGAAGTGCTGGTACATTGTTCTGGTTCTATTACTGAAGTGGATTGTGTTTTCATTTTACTTGTTATGGTGGATGATTTAGGTGAAAACGGGGGTGATTCTAATTCATATAACATTATATATGCATTTGTGTTGAACACAGCCTGGTGAGATATTGGCCGAACCTGAAATTAACATTACATTAACTAATGTTGGTACAAGGAAAAAATTCTTTTGTAAACTGTGAACACCTTGCCAACCTAAAATAAATTAGATTCAACAGTACTTTGTGCCATCTAAATTGGTATATTTTGCAGTTTAAAAAGAATATTTAAGACATATACAGGGTTCTTCAGTAGGATCTGAATACTTCTGTTCTGTATACATAGCAACTAGCATGAAAACAAACAATGCGTGTTTATTCATTAAATTAAAAGTGCTATAACAAAACTGTTTGGGACGCAGCAAGTGGGTTATGGTAGTGAATTTTCATAATATATACCATAATAGTGTTTTAGCCTTATATTAACAGTTACAATAAACTTACTTTATTTAATTATGAACAGTAAAGAATAAGGTAAGGAACGACAAGCAAAAACATGATATCTCGCATAAATATTTATAAAGTAATTTGGATACAAACCTCAAAGCAATTGATAAACAGGAAATATACTCAACAAAAAATACACTAGAAAGCTGAATATAAAAAAAATCTTGTGATTCATGCATTGGGCGGTGACTATGCATGCAGAAGGGGAAGAAGAACCTCCAGGACGAAGATGGTTTCTGCCCCCACACCCAAAAACATGGGGGGTTCTCCTTCCCCTTGTGCATGCATACAACCACCTTCAAAGCATAAAGCACAAGAAAAATTTCTTGGGAGCAACCCCCAAGAAAGTTACGGTTCCTAGGGCGAATATGGGTGTTGTGCGGGGTAGACAGGGTTTAAAGAAGGTATTGCTGCAAAACACATTTTTTGATTAAGTTTTAATGTTAATGGTGAAAACCACATATCAATATCTATCACTGTTTCAGAGATACAGGGTGTTTTCGACACTGTGCACTTTTGGAAAGTAGCTATAATCATGTTTCTTTTGAAATTCTTTTAGTTCCATTTAAATATTTCTAAAGCACTTTTTTAGATACAACTCAATGGTGTGGATTACATTTTTTATTTTTTTATATTGCAGCAATTGTTCTCAAGAAATGCGCATCACAACTTGCTCCTGTCCTGACTCGTCTGTTTCAGACATCTTACAATAGAGGCATATTCTCTAATAACTGGAAAACTGCTTCGAGTACAACCCGTCCCCAAGAAAGGATCCAAAGCGCTTCGTAGCAACTACAGGCCTATTTCTCTCCTTTCAGTAGTCTCTAAAGTGATGGAAAAGTATATAAACACTGAATTACTAAAATTTCTTGAAAAACATAGTCTAATCCACGACAGGTAGTATGGATTCCGTCAACGCAGATCAACCTCCGACCTCCTTTCCTTTGTCACCCATTCTTGGAACAAGTCTATGGAACCACATGGTGAATCCCAGATTGGCGCTCTAGACATATCCAAAGCATTCGACCAGGTCTGGCACGCAGAGCTGCTTAATAAACTTCCGGCCTATGGCCTACCACCAAAACTCTGTACCTGGACAGCAAACTTCCTCTCCAACCAGAGCATTACTGTCGTCCTGGATGGCCATTCCTCTAAACTGTATCCAATTAACGCAGGAGTTCCTCAAGGTTCAGCCCCTACGTTGTTTCTTCTCCACATCAATGACCTCCTCTCTAGCACATCCAACTCAGTTCACAGTTACGCGGAAGACAGCACCCTCCATTCAAATATTATATAATATTCTAAGCCTGTCTCTTTAGCCCAATTAGATGAGGATCGCAGACTCATGGAGGGTTCTGTCTCTGTGGATCTCCAAAAAATATTAGACTGGGAAGTAGAAATCTTGTACAATTCAACCCCACCAAATCACAGTCTTGCTTTCTTTCTCATAAGAGATACACCAGCCCTAGACCCATCACAATGAACAATCAAGTTGTTCAAAGTAATGAGTCCTTTTCACTTGTTGGCATTTCTGTGGATCGAAATCTCAATTGGCACCAACATGTCACATTAATTGCAGAAGCGGCTGCTAAGAAATTAGGTTTCCTTTTCCGGGCTCGCAAATACTTTTCACCAGCTAATCTCTATACCTTATATACTTCACAAATAAGACCAAACCTCGAATACAGCTACCACATCTGGGGTGCTGCTGCCGCTTCTACACTCGCTATCCTGGACTCTGTTCAGAAGAGAGCTATACGTCTCATCGGTGACCCTACCCTCACCCAAAGGCTGTCACCATCCCTTGCCCACCGTCGAGCCGTTGGTGACCTCTCTCTCTCTTTTATAGATATCTGCACGGGCACTGTTCAGAGGAGCTTTCTTCATAGTTCCTCCACCTGCTGCCCCCAACAGATCTACCACTCAACTGTACCTTTTCTGAATGTGTCTTGCTGAGTGAGTCACTTCCAATGGGTGTGAGAAGTGCAAATTGTAACACAGCGAATTATAAAATTATAAGTCTTATCTAGAGTTCGTATGCAATTTAAAAGTGTTTCAACCTTCTCCAAGGATAAAAGTTCATAGGCGTTTAATCCGGTGACCTCGCTAGCCAACGGTTGGGACCTTAGGTAGCTATTCGATTACTGCCAAAATCAGCGTCCAAAATTTGTAACCACATTTATAGTTCCTTACTGCTTAAATTTGTGCTTTTTCAATATCCGCCATTAACATTAGTTCTTGGTAGTCCTGATGGTGTCGTTAACTTTCACATAGAGGTTATCGGATTATTTTCAACAGCTCCTAAAACTACTATTTCTTCTAACTCCGTGTCCCTACTTGAAGCATACCTTTTAGGCTTTTTCCTCTCAAATAGACCATTGTTAGTTAGTAATGAGCAAGAACTAGGACCCCAAGAACCCATACCTGGGGTCAGTTTCAATTTTTATATGTTTATATATATATATATATATATATATATATATATATATATATATATATATATATATATATATATATATATATATATATATATACCTTCCTTCTGTAAATGGCTTGGACAAGTTCGTTAGCCAGAAATTTCGGACTAGGTTTTCCAGGGAAACTTTGGGTTTTCTTTTTTCACTGAAAATAACGAAGCTATGGCAACCAAATTTGGTGTGTGGGTTTACGTTATAAAAATGAAACCATATAGCCGAATTGAGATCTCTATGTTACAAGAAGAAAAAGTTATAAGCATTTAATAGAAAAGTTTTTGGTGTCAGGTCATTTCTATGAAAATTCACTACTATAACGCACTTTCTGCGTCCAGACTTTTTTTAAGAAGATTTGTGCAAAACATCAAGTGTGCCATATTCTCAGAACGACAATTTCAAGCTTAATTCAAATATGCCAAAATATACTGGTGTCCCATTTAAAAAAATGATTTTTCGCTTTAACTACAAAAATATAATAAAAAATCTAGACCATTAAATTCTATGTAAATAAGTGCCTTGGAAATGTTTTCATGAAAATAAAAAAAATTCAAAAAATTCTACCATAACGCACTTTCTGCGTCTAGACTTTTTTTTACGAGTTATGCAAAACATATGCCATATTTTCAGAATGGTAATTTCAAGCTTTACTCAAATATGCCAAAATATACTGGGTGTCCCATTTTAAAAAAATGATTTTTCTCTATAACTGCCAAAATATAAATAAAAAAATTAAAAAAATCTACACCATTAAATTCTATGTAAAAAAGTGCCTTGGAAATGCCATGGAAATTCAAAAAAGTTATAGCCACTTTCCAACATTGAGCCTCAGACACCAACATCAGTTTTCACCTATCTTGTTTAGAAATAGGGGATTCACTTTAAAAGTGAGTAAACTGTACACAAACTAGATACCTAATGCAAAAGAACTGGAAAACAGTGAAATAAGAAGAAACTCGAACTAAGATAAGTATGACTTACATCAGTAATACTAAAATTAATACAAGCATATAATAGATGGAGAGGTTAGGAAATAAGAGACATACAATAAATAGACAATTTAAAAATGTAGGAAAGCAAAAAAAATATATACAGGATCATCCACGGTGAGTGTCCTATTAGAATATTTCTTAAACTATCTGTATCTGAGCACTGAAAATTTGAATGTCACGGTTTTAGAGTAATGTCCATCTGATGGTAATAATTTTCAAAACAGCCAATTTCCGGTTATTGCAAATACAAACTTCACTGTTTTAAATAGGACACCTTACTGCATTTTCAAATATCTGGTTAACTTTTAAGTTGACTTTTATTTAGTTATTTATTTATTTACGGGCCAGGAGCCCATTTCAGATTAGTACAAAAAATTATATATATATATATATATATATATATATATATATATATATATATATATATATATATATATTAGAGGTGTGCGAAGCTTCGAAATTCCGAACCGAACCCGAACCGAACCCGAACTCGAACCGAAGCTACGGTTCGAAAATATGTTCGCACAAGCGATGTTGAAGTAGTTCGAAGTTCGAAATATGTAATTCTTCACAATAGTTCGAAGTTCGTTGCTCAAAAATACTTCGAAATTTCACTTTACAGGCATTGAATGTTGCCAAAGGTTGCGAAGTTGCGGCACCTTTAACTCGGTCGCGGTGCTTTAAACTCGTTATCGGTCTCATTGAGTCGATAGCATAATTTCAGGAGATTTCACTCATGCATATTTTTGATAGTAGATGGGACACATTGAGACACGACGAAGCCCTTTAGCCATCACAAAATTATTTTTCTTGTATACCCTAGCCTCCCAACACTCATTTCAGTAACAACATTATGATGCCGGTGTTCGAAGGCGATCGTTAACGTAAATTTTCAGAATTTGAGGATAATTGCAGATTGTCTTTGGAAAACACTGGTTTCAACATGCTTTATTTCACAGTGAGCCAAAACAGTTAAGTATTCACAATCAGGAGACAGTTCAAACTTGTAAGTGGTTATTTTATACCTATCATGCTCACTTTGAACCCTCTCAATCTGTTTGCTAAAACTGCTTAGCCAATACCAAACAACAACATATTTACAATTGAGCTTATCTATAGATCTAGAAATCTAAAAAAGTTTAAAATGTTTTTGGTTTTTGTGTTTTTGATTTAACGTTGACCCATCTCTACCACGATCAGCACCGGAAGGCATTTTCACCAAATCAGCCTGCAAATTTGTCGAACCCTTCCTTTTTGTAAAAAGAGTGGGAATCTTTTACATATCAAATATTGTATGTTACAATATTCCTATATTTTGTATTTAAGGAAATGATATATAAACACTGAAAAATTCTGGGTAGTTCGATGTTCGATTTTGAATTTCTAAGTAGTTCGAAGTTCGACTGTGAACCTTAGACATACTATTTCAGAGGTTCGAAGTTCGAGGAAACATATTTGCTTGGGTTCGCTCATAGTTCGGTTCGAACAAAACATGGGTTCGCACACCTCTAATATATATATATATATATATATATATATATAATATATATATATATATATATATATATATATATATATATATATATATATATATATATATATATATATATAATAAAGCAGTTAATAAAAGCATACAAAATGGTTACAAGTTAGACAAAATGAAAAAATAGGCAATACAGACAAAATATAGGCAACAAATATTAAGTACCGATTAAATAAACTTACAAAGTGACAGCTGTTTTAAGAAAACTGATTTTCTCATGAAAAAGTCAAGTTCACCAGACAATTTGTTGGCCAACACTCAACATCTAATTAAATAAAGAGTTGTGACTGTAGTTGGTACGATGACAAGCCACAAGAAATGAACTCTTTGAACGAGTTACTCTTGGTGGAACAAAGAAGTTGATCATAGAAAGTAAGTTAGGACAAGAAACCTCGAAGTTAATTATATTGTAAAAAAGTTTTAAATCTTTTTGTTTGCGTCGAACATCAAGAGGCATGATATTAAAATACATTAGTAAATCATCAATACTACTATAATGATGGTGGCTTTTGAAAGCAAGAAACTTTAAAAACTTGCACTGTACTTGTTCAAGACTGACAGAGTGACATGTATAGTAGGGAGACCATACAAAAGAGGCATATTCAAGATGAGGACGTACAAGAGAAAAATAAAGAATTTTAACAGATCTAATGTTGGTGAAATAAGAGGTACATCTTTTAATAAAGCCAAGCAACTTCAGAAACATAGAAATCACATTAGAAACATGAGGAATAAATGAAAAAGATGAATCAAATGTAACACCCAAATCCCTAACTAATTCAACAGACTTCAATGGTACACCCTTGATGTAATAGGTAGGTTCAAGTCTGTTCCTTCCTCTATAAAAAGAAATTGATTGGCATTTAGATGGATTGAGTTCCAACTCATTGTTAAGACACCAGCTTATTATGTTGTCAATGTCGTACTGAATCTTAAAAAAGTCTGAAGGACTTGTGATACTGGAAAATAATTTTAGATCGTAAGCAGACAATAAAAATCTACAATGAGAAAAACACTCATGAATATCATTAATGAAGATATTAAATAGCAAAGGCCCCAAGTGAGAACCCTGTGGCACGCCAGACAAAACTCTTATCCCATTGGACATAAAATTCCCTATCCGCACCACCTGATATCTGTCAGAAAGATAACTACCTATCCAGCTGAGAAGTGGGTCGCCAACACCAAACATATGTAGCTTATGGATTAAGAGGTTATGGTTCACTCTGTCAAAGGCCTTTGAAAAGTCAGTATAAACAGAATCAACCTAAATACCCGCCGCCAAGGACTCCGACAAGTAGGCACTGTACACCAACAAGTTTAGGTCAGTAGAACGACCTGATATAAATCCGTATTGCTGGTCAATGATTGAACCTCTAAGGAGAGAAGTAAGGGTCTCACATAGAAGATCCTCAAAAATTTTAGGAATAGCGCTAAGAATACTTATCGGTCGGTAGTTCTCAACAAGACCTATGTCACCAGATTTAAAAATTGGAAGAATAAAACTAAGTTTCCAACATGTAGGGGAAACGCCCATTTCCTGAGATAAATTAAAAATGAACCATAAGGACCTAGACAAATTAAAACTACAGCACTTAAGAAGAGAGGGGGGAATACCGTCTGACCCAGGACTTTTACCGACATCTAGGGCTGCAAGTTTAGAATAAATGTGATATTTTAATGTGGTGCACTGACAGATTCAGCTCAGCATAAGAAAATTCATGGGTAGGGGCAGAACACTTATTGCCACTGTAAACCGACAAAAAATACTTTTATCGGCATTCCCTATTCCCTACATATACGTTCAATAGTTTGGAGAAAAGAATTGTGGTTACAAATTGCAATGGTTTTGAAGTTAGTAAACTCATCGCATTGATGTGTTTACAGCGAAATTTTCACACTAAATACATAAATATCAAGTTGTTATGTACCAAAAAATAAATTCTTATTTTTGAAAACTTGACAGATAATTCTTAAATCTTTATCTTTCCAACTAATTTGGTTTAACAGTAAATTATCAAAAACAAGACTTCAACACCTTTCGATTTTACTTACCATACTGTCATCAAACTGATAGAAATTACCAGACGGCACCTGTGCCACAGCAGTATAATGTCCGCATCCAACTGTGGGCCCCATGTGTGTAACCAGAGCAACGAGTCTGTACACTAATGGCACGCTTGGTCTGTGACGAACGTACCGAGTCAGATCCAACCTTTGACGGAACATGATGTGCTTCGTTATTTTGTTGTTCGTTACTGAGAACCGCTTCAGTTGAATGCACAGCACCATCGGCGCTCGTTCTAGTGAAAACTGTTTGGTGGCTTGTACCTAAAAAAAATTGGATATAAGTTATATATCTATAAATATTATGGTGTCTACATTTCGGCTGTTTGAATTTCTTATTTTTATGAGTATTCATTTTCATTTCGTACTTTTTAGCAGTGATAATTAGTAGTTAACCCCTGCTTTCTTTGTGCAAAAATATGCATATTTATGTCCCTGGCAACAATAAAACTGTATAAGATTAAAAAAAAGCTAGAGGTTTTCTTAGTTTTCATTTCTTCTATTTATATTTAATGTACATGTCCCATTTGGGTTGCGATTGCTGGGTACCTCGGTTATTAGTACTGATAGAACCTTTTGGTTTTCATGAACCTTAGCTACTTTTTTGTGAAACGAAAGATGCCAGAAAACAAAATTGTCACAGCCCTCTTAGTTTTGAGCTACACGGCGATATTGAAAATATTGCATTTTCAGGTACCCCTTGTATTCTAGTTGTCTGACAACTTGTCAAAAAGGTAAAGACAAATCCTTTTACAACTTTTTAGGTAGAATTTAGTGATACAGTTAGTTTTTTCTACATATTACTGTTTTTGAAATATTGACCAATCTTCTTTTTTAATGAAACACCTGTATATAAGCTTCTCAAAAATATATAACATTATCGGTCTATTTTAATAAACAACGAAAAAATTCCTAATTGTCATAATTCACATTCATAATTTTGCAGTCAAAAAATCCTGCTGTTTATCGTTTACTTGGAACCAAGTGACGGTACCCAAAATTTGTTCTATGCCGTGTCACTGCTTATCTTAATTATACAAATTTTGTGTTTCATTTTCAAATTTGCCTGTTTTTTATGTTTTTATTTATTGTGTGAAGGTATATTTATGACTGTGGCAGTAAACAAAACTTTTGAACATTTTGAGAAGTACAATATGTTATCTTGTTTTATATTAAGTAATAAAATTGTTGAAGCAGAATCTTTTTTTCCCCTCAGGGCTCGTCCGCGACTTTGCCGCCCCGATAGCACTGCAGCCTTTGGCTTATTGTGCATGCCCTTAGTCTTTCTACTCCACCCATTCCAAAATCACTGTGCCTTGAACTAGCGATTGGTAGGGTGAAGTTTTATATTGCTGTCTCCGGTCTAGACTGACCATAGATCAGTTGTCTTTTGCGGTCCAGAGCTTTACACTCGCACAAGTTGTGCTGGGCTGATTCCTTCCCCTCGCCACAGAGTCTGCATGCGAGGTCCCCCTCAAACCGCCCTATTTTATGCAGGTGTTTCTTGATGGCCATGTATCTTGTCAAGAGACCTGTTATGTTTCTGAGCTGTCCACTGCTAAGATTTAGCAGCTCCACAGCTCTCTTTGAACTGGGTTCGTTAATCACTGACTTCCCATGTCAGCCCTGGACAGTCTGCCTAGTACACCTTGTGTTCGTTTCTACCCCAAGACTAATGGTTCCCCTGGCTGTGCTCTTTGTCACGCCCAGAACTGGTTCTGTGCCCATAAATGGTTCTGCTGACCCTTTCTTCGCAAGACTGTCAGCTCCTTCATTGCCTTTGACCACCAAGTGATCCGGCACTCACATGAGGGTGACCTCATTCTGCCCAGCCAGGTCGCTGGTCTCGTCTCGGCACTCACTCACCAGCCAGGAACTTACCTGTGGGCTACTTAGGACCTTAAGGGCTGCCTGTGGCTATGAGGAGCCACTTGTTGGTGTAGCCCCTCCTCTTGTTCTCCCGCACACAGTGAAGGATGGCGTACATTTCGCCCTGAAGGACCGTTGCATGGGCTGGGAAATATCATGACTTACCCTCTGTCTTTCCGAATAAACACCTGCCCCCGTCCCACATTCCCCGCCAGATCCGTCTGTCAACCAGACGAGCGCGTTCCGGGGTATGCCAGGCGTCTCCTCCCGCCATGCCTGGTGGTCGGGGAATTCCACTGTGAAGTTGTTTTCCCTGCAGATTCGCGGGCTCACGAAGTCTGACCTCATTTCAAGCATGGGCTCCTTCACGATCTCCTAAATTTTGCAGCGGCCCCTGAAGCCTGGGTTGATCTTCAATCTGCCGTTGCCATCTAGTCTGTATAGTCAAAGCCTGGCCTCCCCCATAATGACTAAGTGTGGGTTGAGGGGTGCAGATCCAGTAACACCTCCATGGCGGCTGTTGGGGTTGAAGACATGGCCCCTGTGATGCCCAGGCAGGCCATCCTTTGGATCTTGCCTAGTTTTTGTTAGGCACTGGATTGTGCCACCTTAGACCACTAGACCAGTACCACGTATATTAACGATGGTCTGACCACCGTGTACAGCCAGTGGGCCATACTAGGTCTTAGTCCCCACGTTTTTCCATATAGCCGCCTAGTAACAGCTGAAGCAGCATCTGAGAAGTATCTTAACAGGTAAATAGTTAGTTTTCAGTTATGTTTAAATACTATTGCTTTATTTATATTTAGATATCCTGAAAGGAGGAAACCCAATACATCTACTTTTTACTGAATAAAAAAAATTACTTGGTCACGGAGCATATAACAAACCTCGTTCAAAAACATATATTAAAGAAAATCGAGACATTGAGGAAGTCACAGTTTTGGCTAATGTAGAAGTTTACCCTACAAACTCCTGCAGATCCATTGCAAGGAGCATAGGGATTCCAAAAGCTAAAGTTCAAGAACTTCTAAGGAAACACAAATACCACCCATACAAACTTTGGCTTGTCCAGCAACTGCACCCTGGGGATGCTGATGTCACATAGTCTCCTGCAATTGGTATCGGGAAAGATGTGATATGGTTAGATATTTTGCAATGAAGGTTATATGGCCAGGCAAAGCACATTTTAGTAATTCTGGTATACTTTATAGACACAATAGCAGATTCTGGTCACAGGAAAACCTAGAAATATTTCCCAGAAGAGAGCAGGATAGGTTTGGTCCTAAATGTGTCTTGTTTCAAATTATCAGATCAAATTTATATATTTGAGGGAAACCTAACAGCCAATCGCTACATTGAAATTTTAGACAGCTATACCTGAATTGTTCAATAATGTTCGTTTAGCGCATATAAACGAAATTAATTTTTAACAGGACAGGGCTCCTGCACACAATTGCGAGGTTATTTCAGGAGAATAATTTTCCAAATCAATAGATTGGAACCAATGGGCCTATAAGGCGGCCCGCTAGGTCCTCAGACTTGGATTTCTTTCTATGAGGATCATGGAGAATAAAATTTACAAAGTTCATTATGATAATGTTCAAGACTTAGGAAACGCAATAGGAAAACGTTTTTGCTACTTACAGAATCATCCCGTTAGTTTGCTTAATTCCTTAAAACGAATAGAAAAAGTATGTGAAGCTTGCATACAACAAAATGCAAATCATTCTGAACAGTTCTTCTGATTTAGTAGATTACTTTGGTGCTTATGTTAGGATTTTCAAAGTTCATTTCTGCTGATAGGCTTATTGGATAGTAATAATAATTATCTATTAATGTTACTTCGTGTTGTTACATGAATCTAGGTACCTGTACTGTTTTGTCAAAAATTAGCAATAGATGTATTGATAAAAATAAGATGTTAATAGTGGATTTTCTTAAATTTAAAAAAAATTTCTTCAAATCAACACGAACTAGGACCCCCTACAACCCATATCCGGGGTCAGTTTCAATTTTTATATGTATATATATATATATATATATATATATATATATATATATATATATATATATATATATATATATATATATATATATATATATATATATATATGTATGTATCACACCGATAACTCAAAAAACAATGGTCCGATATTGATAAAATTAGGCACGTACCTTCCTTTTGTAAGTGGCTTAGATAAGTTCGATAGGAAAATCTAACCAGGTCTTCCCTGAAAATTTTGGGGTTTCTTCCGGGAAAAAATTTTTATCTCAAAAAATATAAAAGCTGTGGTAACCAAATTTGGTACTTAGGTTTATCAAATTAAAGGGAAACCCTATACCAAAATTTATATTTCTACGTTGCAAGAAAAAAGTTATAAAACATATTTTTGTGCCAGATCATTTCTATTAAAATGCACTATGATAATGCACTTGCTGTGCCCAGACTTTTTAAATAATTTTCTCGATTTATTGCTAGCATATAGAAATAAATAAACAGCAGCATTTATATCGTTGATTAAAATAGATCCATAATGTTACATATTTTCGAGAAGCTTGTGAAAATACAAATTAATTTCTTGACAAATATATAAGATGCCCCGTGTAAAAAACCAAACATTGGGCTGGGCATTATATCAAAAACAGTAAAACAGTATGTAAAAAAAAAAAAAAAAAAGAGAGAGAGAGAGAGAGAGACTACGCCATTAGATTCTGCATAAAAAGTTCTAAAGGATTTGTTTTTACCCTTTTGACAAGTTGTCATACAACTGAAATAACAGGTGGTACCTGAAAATACAATATTTTCAATCTTGTCCTGTAGCTCGGAAACTAAGACGGCTATGACAATTTTGTTTACGGAATCTTTTGTTTCATAAAACAGTAGCTCAGGTTCGCAAAAACTGCAGGGTTCTATCATTGCTAATAACCGAGATACCCAGCAATTGCAACCAAAATGGGACACCTGTACAATGGGATAAAAGAAAAATACCAGCAGGCTATGGAATCATTTTAAGAACTGTTACCACTTCTTAAGTGACACATATTAGCTTACCTATTCAGATGGCAGACCAGTTGCCAGTTTGTCACAACTTCAAAATTATTATGCCTTAATTTATATACAGTTTAAACAAATCTTCGTGTTTCATGGAGGAAACTTATTCTAAGATGAAAAAGGAATGTTTAAAAATGTTGTGTAAATGTTTATAGCTGCATAGAAGTTGCACAAATGTGAAACGTCTTCCAAAATAAAAGAAGCAACAGTACACTAGAATTGTTGGACTTTCATAGTTGGAATTTTTATTAACATTGTGTAATGTACCGGGTGATTCTTTATAATGTCGCCCCCCTTTAACTTTGTTATTTTAAGTGTCCCAAAAAAATTGAAAGTATGGTTATGTAGGTGCTAAAAAATACTTTTTTTCTACGTATACAAAAATTTGAAAAAAGATCAGTATACAGGGAAAACCAAAAAGTTCATTTTTTTCAATGGATCATCCTGTATATGAATTTATTTTTCGATTCCTCGTAAAATTCTAAGCATAATTTATATAACATACTGTATACTTAAAATGAATAGTTTTTGAAATATTCGCATTTGAAACGTTATCAAATATTTTATTAAACAACTGTTACAAATCAAGAAGTCCTAGGATACCACGCTTTTAGTTGAAAACAAATAACTGACAGTGACACTCTGTCAATATTGTTGTAGTTGTATTGTTTAGTAAGTAAAAATGCCGTACTCAGACAGAGAAAGACGAGTTATTTTAAGTTATTATATTAAAAATAATTTAAATTTTTGCGCTGCCATTAGAAATATGATAGAAGATAATCCCAGTATGCATGTCCCAACTCAAAAAACGTTCACATCTATATATAGGAAGTTTCAAGAAACGTCAAATTTACAAAGGAGAAAAAGAACTGCTATGAACGTAGATGAAAATACAGAATTGAATATTTTACTTGCTATAGAAGAGAATCCAAACAATTCCATAAGAAACATTTCAAAGACATTACGAGGAACACAAGAAAATATTCAGCGAGCTTCATACAGAAAAGTCAAAAGAACGTGAAGAAAATGGAATCTAAAGCCATATAAGATTAAACCCAGTGACACTGTCAATATTGTTGTAGTTGTATTGTTTAGTAAGTAAAAATGCCGTACTCAGATAGAGAAAGACGAGTTATTTTAAGTTATTATATTAAAAATAATTTAAATTTTTGCGCTGCCATTAGAAATATGATAGAAGATAATCCCGGTATGAATGTCCCAACTCGAAAAACGTTCACACCTATTTATAGGAAGTTTCAAGAAACGTCAAATTTACAAAGGAGAAAAAGAACTGCTGTGAACGTAGATGAAAATGCAGAATTGAATATTTTACTTGCTATAGAAGAGAATCCAAACAATTCCATAAGAAACATTTCAAAGACATTACAAGCAACACAAGAAAATATTCAGCGAGCTTCATACAGTAAAGTCCAAAGAACGTTAAGAAAATGGAATCTAAAGCCATATAAGATTAAACCCACTACAAAGCTTACCCAAATGCAAAAAGATGATCGGGTCGCATTTTGTCAACTGATTCTAGACAGAATAAACATAAATAACAATTTTTTGAAAACAGTTCTATGGACTGACGAGTCTACTTTTTCTACTAGTGGCCTGTTTAACCGAAAAAATACCAGACAATGGGCAAGAGAGAATCCACATTCTTATAGGGAATCTAAGTTCCAAGGGCGACAATCTGTGAATGTGTGGTGTGGTATCCTGGGCAATCGAGTTATCGGTCCCTATTTTTTTTGGTACTGTTTTAAATGGAGTACGCTATTTATATTTCTTGGAAAACGAGTTCGAAGAATATTTCGACGATTTGCCTTTAAATATATTACAAATTATAATTTTTCCACAACATTCATGCTGTGCTTAATTACCTAAATGAAAGGTTTCCTGGATGGATCGGAAGAAATGCGCCAATTAAATGGCCTGCTAACAGCCCCGATTTGACACCTATAGATGCGTTTCTTTGGGGTTATATAAAAAACCGTGTATACGACCACCAAATTGAAAACCTCGATCATCTTAAAGAAAACCAAAAAGTTCATTTTTTTTCAATGGATCACCCTATCTATGAATTTATTTTTCGATTCCTCGTAAAATTCTAAGCATAATTTATATAACAAACTGTATACTTAAAATGAATAGTTTTTGAAATATTCGCATTTGAAACGTTATCATCAAATATTTTATTAAACAACTGTTACAAATCAAGAAGACCTAGTATACCACGCTTTTAATTGAAAACAAATAACTGACAGTTACACTCTGTCAATATTGTTGTACTTGTATTGTTTAGTAAGTAACAATGCTGTCCTCAGACAGAGAAAGAAGAGTTATTTTAAGTTATTATATTAAAAATAATTTAAATTGTCGAGCTGCCATTAGAAATATGATAGAAGATAACACCGGTATGCATGTCCCAACTCGAAAAACGTTCACATCTATATATAGAAAGTTTCAAGAAACGTCAAATTTACAAAGGAGAAAAAGAACTGCCGTGAACGTAGATGAAAATGCAGAATTGAATATTTTACTTGCTATAGAAGAGAATCCAAACAATTCCATAAGAAACATTTCAAAGACATTACGAGCAACACAAGAAAATATTCAGCGAGCTTCATACAGTAAAGTCCAAAGAACGTTAAGAAAATGGAATCTAAAGCCATATAAGATTAAACCCACTACAAAGCTTACCCAAATGCAAAAAGATGATCGGGTCGCATTTTGTCAATAGATTCTAGACAGAATAAACATAAATAACAATTTTTTGAAAACAGTTCTATGGACTGACGAGTCTACTTTTTCTACTAGTGGCCTGTTTAACCGAAAAAATACCAGACAATGGGCAAGAGAAAATCCATTCTTATAGGGAATTTAAGTTCCAAGGGCGACAATCTGTGAATGTGTGCTGTGGTATCTTGGGCGATCGAGTTATCAGTCCGTATTTTTTTGATACTGTTTTAAATGGAGTACGCTATTTAGATTTCTTGGAAAACGAGTTCGAACATTATTTAGACAATTTGCCTTTAAATATATTACAAAATATAATTTTTCCACAACATTCGTGCTGTGCTTAATTACCTAAATGAAAGGTTTCCTGGATGGATCGGAAGAAATGCGCCAATTAAATGGCCTGCAAACAGCCCCGATTTGACACCTATGGATGCGTTTCTTTGGGGTTATATATAAAAAAACCGTATATACGACCACCAAATTGAAAACCTTGATCATCCTAAAGACTTGATACGGAATGAAATCATTAATTTAAATGAAAATAACCCAGCATTCATAACAGATTCATTAGAGAAAATGCGAAGAACCCTTATACAATGTGTTGAAGAAAATGGAGGCCCGGTAGAGCATCTTTATATTTAATTAGAAACTGTTTTTGTTATATTATTTATTGATAGATTTCTTGATTTGCAACAGTTGTTTTGGTTTAATAAAATTTGTGATGATAACGTTTCAAATGCGAATATTTCAAAAACTATTCATTTTAAGTATACAGTATGTTATATAAATTATGCTTAGAATTTTACGAGGAATCCGAAAATAAATTCATATATAGGGTGATCCATTGAAAAAAAGGAACTTTTTGGTTTTCCCTGTACACTAATCATTTTTCAAATTTTTTTTATACGTAGAAAAAAAGTATTTTTTAGCACCTACATAACCATACATTCAATTTTTTTGGGACATAACAAAGTTAAAGGGGGGCAACATTATAAAGAATCACCCTGTACAAGCACAAGAGCTATATGGAAACAAATAAACTTGTAATATATACCCATTTGATGATTTTTGGACAAATTACCTACATTTACAGATTTCAGATGTTCTACTAGTGGCGTGCGGTCCATGGAAGCAAGGGAAGCATTGCTTCCCTTAAAATAACGACTACATACCTAAACCGCATTATTTAAAATCCCTTTTGTATTTTAAATATTAAATTTCAAACTCTGAAACTAATTTAATTATAAAATTTTTTATTTCGCAAGCTCACACACATAATTATTTATTATGCATCATACTGTATTTGTATATACGCAAGGACGTCGTCACAGTAAATGTGACCGCATGCGGACAGCATGAACCTGATCTGATACTAGGAGTGGATGCAATGACTTCAGTTAAATACACGTAATCAGCAGGCAACTTTATAAAAGAAACCCCAGCTCGGCGCGATGTACGCGTGTTTTTAGAACGTGTTGTACTACAAAGATCCCGATGCGAGTACAACGTGAATGTGTCTGATTATTTCGTAGATATAAGCAGTCGCCTAAGTTAAATACATTGGCATTTTATGATTATTAATATGGCTGCAAGTAGATCAGCTTTTAACAGCGGTGACGGTGGGGGTGGGGATTTACAAACTTTACAAACAAGTGGTAATAATAACTGTAATTGTATTGTGTGTTTTTTGATAACTAAAGGATTTTCAGCTTTACAGTTTCCTGAAAAACTTGCTATTATTAATAAAAGTAGGCCGAAACCTACTCTAAAAAACTTAAATACAAGAATTAAAACATGTACCTATTCAACATTTCAACGCGGAAAAAACTTATAAACAATATAAATGGTTAATGGGTTGTGAAAACAGTTTTGTTGGTCTTGTAGTCTATTTGTGACTGAAAAGGGCGTGTGGAATAAAAGTGCGTTTTCCGACTTGAATAATCTACATAAACTAGTACAAAGACATGTTATGTCTAAAGCGCATTTACAGACCATTTTAAAATTAAGTGTCTTTGGAAAAACGCGAATTGAATACGCCGTTGACAAGCAGATAGAAATTAGTCATCGCCAACACAATGAACTGGTTGATAAAAACAGAAACATATTAAAAAGACTTATTGATGCTGTGTGTTTTCTTGGTCAGCATGAATTGGGCTTCAGGGATCATGACGAAACAACTACATCTGCAAATAGAGGAAACTTTCAAGACCTAGTTTGTTTAATATCCAAATACGACATTTCTTTAAAAAATCACTTGGAACAGCCTAAAGTTTTTTGCGGGACATAAAATCACATTCAGAATGACTTAATTTCAGCTGCTGCCACTATTATTTTGAACAGAATTAAATCTGAAATTAAACAGATTCGTTTCGTTGCTATTGTTCTAGATCAAACAACCGATGTAACTAATTTAAGCAAACTATCTGTAGTAATACGCTACGTAAAAATGGATGGGAGTGTACAAGAAAGATTTTTAGGCTTTAAAAATGTGACAGAAGGTCGTACCGCAAACACTCTATACAAAATTGTGCTTAATATTATGAAAGATATTGAGGAGGCTGATAATAAATTAAATGCCCAAAGCTATGATGGGGCTGCTGGTATGGCCAGACATTTAGGAGGTTTTCAAGCTAAAGTGCGGGAAACGTTCTCCATTGTTTTATTTGTACACTGTTGTGCTCATAAATTAAATTTAATTTTATCCCAATCTGTAAATCATATTAAGGAATGTAAAGTGTTAAATGGCTGCTTTTTTTCCAAATCTACGAAGCACACACAAACCTTAGACTCAATTGTTAAAAAACGTTTACCCAAAGTAGTTGCAACCCGATGGAACTACAACGGCAGACTTGTGTTAACTATATTTGAATACCGTGAATCGTTAATTTAACTTTTTGAAAACATAATGGAAAATAGCAAAAATTGGGACGCAGAAACAATAAATAGTGCTGGAGGATTTTTGGATGGTTTGAAAGGAGACTTTAATTTTAATTTTTTACTTAATATACTTTCGGAAATATTTCCGTTTTTAGATAATGTATTTAACATATTGCAGTGTAAAATAAATTACATTGGTTTTTGCCTGAAAAAAAAATAGTGAATTTAAATCATTTATAATTCAAAAAAAGAATGAATTTGATAAGTTCTGGGAAAAACAATTGAATTAGGAGGTGGAGCCACGAAGAAAGGATGTGGGCACTGATAATGTGGGAGACCTTCAAACTTCTTACCGCCGCCTTTTCTACGAAATTATAGATCAAATTCAGCAGCAAATTCACTGCAGATGTTATTATCTCAGTGACTTGACATTTATTGAATTGTGTAATTTTGGAGGATTTAAAGGGATACCTTTCCCAGAAGATTCATTCGAATCATTATTTCACCACCATGGACATTATTTTGACAAAGCCTTATTACGATCAGAACTTACAGTCATTTATGAACCCGATGTTATTGACACAAAAACTAACGCGAGTGAACTTTTAACTTTCTTAAAACAATCAAAATTGGAAAATGCATATTCTGAAGTGTTCAAATTATGTGAATTAGTATTAACAATTCCTGCTACTAGTGCATCTTTCGAACGAAATTTTTCTATATTGAAACGTATCAAGAGTTTTGTTAGAAATTCAACAGGACAGGAAATACATTCCCAAATTTCAATTTTGTCAGTTGAAAATAAACTCGTCCAGGAAATGTACCAGAATCCACAGTTACATGACGACATTATTAACGAATTTTCCAAAAATGACAGAAGAATCGAGTTACACTACAAATAGGTAAGTTTCTAAGAATTGCTTCCCTTATTTGAAATGTCACCGCACGCCCCTGTGTTCTACTGCCATCAGAGAACATTTAGTGATCTACTCTTAATTCTTCATTAAATGATTCAATATTAATTACCAGATTAAAAGAAAAATCACAGTGCACTTAATAGATTGCTGTGGGCAAGTCGACCCTTTTAGTTCTACTCACCTTTTTCCTACATGATTCACAATGGTAAGATTCATCATCCAGCTTCTCTCTTGAAAAATACCCTTCCAGCGCTTCGTCTAGTGTCTGTGCTTTCCTAATGTCTAACAGTAAGTCTTGAAAATGCTGAAATGTAGTGCTGACATGACCACACTCCAAGCATCTCACAGCCGATCTCAAATAACCACCCAAAATCTGATTGAGTGGAGTCGTTTCCTTAGTTCTAGAATCAAATTCAGTGTGGTTTTTGAATCTGCTTAAGTATGCCTTTTCCATAGCTTCCACCAAGTATCTAAGAAACTCGTGAGCGTCCTCCTGGCGACCAGGAATAAGGTTTCGACACACTAGCCGCAGCTTATTGTAGATCAACAATGGACGGATAGAATTTGAATTGCGCTGAGAGTCCAATAAAGTCTTTCGCATTGCACAAATTATACATGATACTCCTACAAAATTAAAAATATATTAAAAATAAAATGGAGATAATAATAAACGGTTAAGACATCAATTTCAAAACTTCAATTTAATAAATATGGTAGGTATTACAGAGTCGGTATAATAAACAAACTTCATTTTTCACATGTTTGGTTGAACTTAAACACATTAAATCAGGATGTTTTAAGAGTTTAGTGAAACAAAACGTAGCTTACCTAAATCCTGACATTCTAGAGCATGCTCTTTGTCTGATAAAAGCCAATTAGCTAAAGCGGGGACATGAAACAGTGCTTGTAATGTTGAATTTAAATAACAAGTGTTACCCATATTCACCATACCAGCACCAACAGACCAATCATTATTTTTCCAGCCCAATTGAACTGCTTCCAATGGATATAATTCACATTTTGCTACTTTTAGAGTTTCATCAGCACCCGTATCTTCTTCAGGCTTACTGTAATAACAATTTTCATGTGTATAAAATGTTATGGTAAAACAATGAAAATATTTATAATAAATTGCTCGTTTTTCTGCTAATTACTGGAATATTGATTTGGAACTTTGTAATAGGAGGTTATCGAGGATGCCGCTTCCAACCGTGATACCTATTTTGAGCTACATCATAGTTGGCGCCACCTACACTAAACCCGAATGTTTTACAGGGGCATAACTTTTTCGATGATCAACTTTCTGCAAATCTGTTCAGAAAAACTGAAAACTACTAATTTTTTGTACGAAAAAGGCATACTAGTTGAAACTCATAAAGTGAGTGGTTACCGAGATATTGCAGTTTTAATAATGGTGTGCATTGAAAATCTCTCAAATCTGAAATTTTATTCTGGCCCAAAGTTCATCTCTGGAGTTACAAACATTATTGTATATGTACCAGTTGTTTCAAGTAACCCCAATGGAAAATTCTAGAGGATTGAGGTCGGTGTATTTTAATCATAATTTTCTAATTCTAAATCAATTCCTAAAAATTGGGAAGTTTCTCTGGATTTAATTCGATTTCATAGAATAAGTATGTTTTTGGCAAATAAAAGATGTATTCCTGTGGACATATCACGGCGCTAATAACTATAGCAGTTGATTGGCCGGGTCAACAACTGCCAATGAAGTAGATGAAATATCTTGTTTTTCGTTTTCATAGGGATGTCATTTGCGTAACACAATAAACATAATCTGTCAATTTTGACAAGCACATGGTTTTTCAATTAAGAGCAGTAGGTAGTTATTATTTCTGAAATGCCTCGCCATAATGAGTTTAGCAATATTAAGAAGAGAGATATGATCTGCGTTTATGCGCAATCAAACTTCCGTAGCCACCAAGCCGCCGCCAGATACTTGGAATTATATCCTAGTCGTAGACAACCAGATCACAAGACCTTTAGAAGATTATACGATAAATTAGGTATGTAAAAGAGTAATATGCACTCATTGCCATTGATTATTTCTGAAACGAAAGTTTTGACAAAATTCACACCTGAGGGCTGGAAAAATCGTGAAATACACATTTTGTTACACGGATGTGTATCATCTCGTCCTAATGTATTCGTAGGTGAAACTGGTTCTTTCAATTCGAAGTCGGAAGTTGGTGGACCAAGACGTCCTGTACATCAAGAGGAAGAGATATTAGTACGCCTTGCAGAAGATCCGGAAACAAGCGTAAGACGCCCCTCTGCAGCAACTGGAATAAATAAATCATGTATTGGTAGACTTCTCAGAAAAGAAAAGTTACATCCTTACCACTTCACACCAGTGCAGAATCTTTTACCTCTAGATTTTCTATCTAGATTGGATTTTTGTGAACGCATTCGTCGGTATCAGAATGACGATCCGTTTTTCTTCAACAACATTCTATTCACTGACGAAGCGACATTCACAAGAAGAGGAGTTTTCAATTTCAAAAATGCTCACACATATGACAGCAGCAATCCTCATTTGACGCGAGAACATCATTTTCAACATGAGTTCTCCATTAATGTCTGGTGTGGCATACTAGGCGACGTGTTGTTGGGACCAATAGAACTTCCTGCAAGGCTCAATGTGGAGAATTATTCAATTTTCTTGAGAGATCAACTTCCTATTCTCTTGGAAGATGTCCCTCTAGACGTACGCAGGAGATTATGGTTCATTCACGACGGGGCACCTGCCCATTATGGACTTCCTGTCAGAGAATTTCTGAACCAAAATTATCCGCACCGATGGATAGGTCGAGGTGGAGATTTTCCTTGGCCTGCACATAGCCCCGACCTCAATCCTCTAGATTTCTTCCTCTGGGGTCACTTGAAAGAATTAGTATACAAGAATATTTGTAACTCCAGAGATGAACTTTGGGCTAGAATAATCGAATCCAGTGATATATTGAAAAACGATTATCAAACTTTTTTTAAGGTGAGGCAAAATTTTGGGTTGAGACTAGAAAAATGTATTGAAGTAGGCGGAGGCCATTTTGAGAATCTTATTAAATGAATTGTTCGATAATTGTCAATTTTTTCTTATAATTTAGTGATAATAATAATGTTAATAAAATTTCAGATTTGAGAGATTTTCAATGCACACCATTATTAAAACCGCAATATCTCGGTAACCACACACTTTATGAGTTTCAACTAAGTATACCTTTTTCGTACAAAAAATTAGTAGTTTTCAGTTTTTCTGAACAGATTTGCAGAAAGTTAATCATCGAAAAAGTTATGCCCCTGTAAAACATTCGGGTTTAGTGTAGGTGGCGCCAACTATGATGTAGCTCAAAATAGGTATCACAGTTGGAAGCGGCATCCTCGATAACCTCCTATTACAAAGTTCCAAATCAATATTCCAGTAATTAGCAGAAAAACGAGCGATTTAATTTTTTTCAAAGTCAATTTTAACACACTGTATATCGAAAACAAGCAACAATCGGACAAAACGTATTAATGAAAGTCTATTTAATGTTTGATGCTCTATCCGAATATATGGTTTTGGCCCATTGTTAGAGGGACACCCTGTATATATATATATATATATATATATATATATATATATATATATATATATATATATATATATATACACAGTGTAACTTCTATTTAACGAATATGGAAAATCCACACAAAAAAAATTGTTATATAGAAAATGGTTAATCTTGCAGGTTAGATGGTTGAGTTTGTGCACAGGTACAGAACAAACAGAAATATTTTTTTAAATCGTATTTTCATTGCCCTAATTTGTTAGGGATTTATACCGGATCTATAATTGTTGTTCAAGGTATTAGGAGAAATCACGTGCAGACATAAATATCAAAGAAATTTATAATTAATTCCTTGCTTGCAACATGTATGTAATCCGTAATTTTCTTTCGGCTAGCACTACTGAAAATGGTGTGATTTTAATAAAAAACGTCGCATTTATTCAGCGAATCAAACACACTTTCCGGAACACTGTCACAATATTGCAGAGCTAAACGACACGTTTTGAAAGCCCAAAGCGCTTGTTCGCGGGAAGGTTTTTCAACCGGTTGCTCTTGTAAGTTATCGGCATCGTCACTATCCTGTTCTACTTCACATCTCACACTATTCAAAATGTCTTCCTCACTAGGATATTCATTGGTAACAACATTAGAATGTATGTCAACATATTCAGCAAGAGTAACGTTATCAATTTTTCCTGATGATTTCAGCACATTCTAAAGATGATTTAGTTGAGAGAGTGGCAGCTCACCTTCCTCATTCCATTCTTCATTTGTCTCTACACCTTGTTCAAATCCCGCTCGCTGAAAACAATTTTTAATGGTGCCCTCGTTTATGTCATTCATCCAAACTTTGGAAAGCTCTGAAATGCAATCCCTAAGATTTATTGCAGTTTGTGGGTTCCGATTTGGGTCTAATTCATATACAATCTTCATCAGTATTCTTTTTCTATAATGGAATTTCAGATTTTTGATGATTCCTTGATCCGTAGGCTGCAATTTTGCTGTTACATTAGGCGACAGAAATACAAGCCGCACGTTTTTCAATTTTTCTGCGATACTGGGAGGATATGCAGGACAGTTGATGAGAAAAAAAATATATTTTCCTGGCTCATGCATTTATCGATCTTCTTGATCCATTCTTCAAACATATCACCAGTCATCTATGCTTTTTTGTTGAAATTGTAATCCACTTCAAATGATTTTGTTCCTCTAAAACAACGTGGATTTTTGGATTTCCCCATCATCAGCAATTTAAGTTTTTCACTTCCAGTCATAGTAGAACCAACTAGAACAACGATTCTTTCTTTGCTCTGTTTTCCTCCGAAGCAGTTGTCATTTTTGAAAGCTAATGTTCTGTTCGGCAAACATTTATAAAAGATACCCAGTTAATCCACGTTGAAAACATCCTTGGGTCTATACTCCTCCATGAGTTTCTTTAAGACATTTTGTCTCCAATTTTTACAGTCTGTATCACTCACATCAGAACTTACTCCACAAATGATCTTTCTGCTATTCCATGATATCTCTTAAATTTGTCTAACCATCTGGTGCTAGCAGTTAATTCCGAGTGTCCAGGAGATCTAGCAAATTTCAAGGCTTGTTCTTTGATGATAGTACCTAATATCGACATATGTTTTTCACGCAAAATATGCACCCATTTCAGGACCACATTGTCTATATTTTCATAGAACCACAACTTTCTGCGTTTTGTATCCGATGGCCTACCAGTTTCAACTGCATTAGAAATGAGCTCCCGATTTTTGAGAATTGTAGATAAACTGCTGGCAGGTATTCCATACTTCTGGGCGATGTCTTTCTCCTTAATGCCGCTGTCGACGTCATTATAAATTTTCAATTTATCATTCAAACTGAGACACTTGCATTTAGACATTTTTACGGACAGAAAATTACATACAAGTTTCGTATAATACAAAATCTGCTTTTATAGCCAAAATACAAACTGTAGAAAGAAACAAGGAAATCATCCACTCACAAATCACGTTTGCTAGGCTTATTGTTAGACGTTTTGTCTTATCTTTTACGCTCCAGAATAAATTTTAACGTAAATAAGCAAAGCTCTATTAGGCACGTATGTATTATCAGCAGTCATTAAGTGCTCACCTGTCATCAGTGACGTTTATGTTTTTTTTTACTTGCCGGACATCCGTAACCTTGAATAGGGGGAATTGTTTCACATTCCAGAAGTAATTCTGACCTAAATAAGCAAATCTGCATTTTGTCACATATATCGGCAGTCTTTAAATGATCACCTGTCATGATTTATTACCCCAGTGACGTTTATAACGTTGTACTTGCCACTTGCCGCACATCAGTTACCTAAAAACCCTGTATTCCCAGAAAAGGATACTTTATTACAGTTTGATAAATTCGTAATACAGTGAATTTACTTCGTTCTAGGGGGTTTGTTATTTATGCAATGTTAATCCAGGGGCCAAGTCCAACACAATTATTCGTTATAGAAAGAAATTCGATAAATAGACGTTCACTATATGGATGTTCCACTATATATATATAAATAAAGGTGAATTTGCAGTTTAACTCACGGACGATTTGAAAAATATCGACTGCTGATAGATAAAGTTTGGTGTCTTAAATGCACGCTGACGCAAATGTTACCTTTTGTTCTCCCTTATTTCCCGAGTCATTCGCATTTAAAGTTGTTTACACATTACACAGTTTTTTAACAATTTCCTAGTACGGTCCTGCCACATGCCGTCTCATTCCCTCCTAAACATTACATTTGGCATAAGGTGTCCATTGTGTTTGGGAATCGCTAGAATATTCTGGAATCAGAATATCGGAAATTGTCATTATAACTGACAGTTTACACATCGCTTTCAGTACGGCGCTAGTACCAGTACGCTTTGGGCGCTTTCTCATGCATTCCTGTATTACGAACATTTTTTCTGAAATTGTGTGCTGTTTACCTTGTTCTGTTGATAACCAGTGATATTATAGTGGCTTATAAGCTGCATGTGTGGCCCCTTTTCTTGGTCGGTGACACGTTATTTGTTTCCTATGTTGTTTTTGTGGCGAGGAAATTGCCATGTCGAGGCTGTCAAATTACAAGGTCAGGTCAGGTTGCCTACACAAGGGCCGGACCTACATCATTTTCCTGAGATGTTAAGGTAAGTTTGTGTAAATTTGTTGTTCTTTTGTGTAAATTTCGGGCGATCCTTAAGTAGACGGGCCCCGTCATTTCATGCAGCATTGCCGGACTGTGCTTATGGCTCTAGGGTCCTCACTGGCCTGACGTTTCTGACCAACAGGACTCCCTGACCTAACTTTGACCTGACCTGACCTACAGGGCAGGTCAGGAAGGTCAGGTCAGGCAGCCCTGTTGGTCAGAAACGTCAGGGCAGGGAGGACCCAATGCAGCATGAAATGACGCTCTCGTGATGCATGGACCGGATCCGTCTGCTTAAGCATCACCGACCTGGCCTGACCTGCCCTGTAGGTCAGGAAGGTCAGGTCAGGCAGGCCCCTACAGCAATAAGCACTATCCGGCAATGCCGCTCTCGCGATGCATGAAATGACGGGACCCGCCTACTTAAGGGTCGCCCTTTTCTCGGAGGAGGGGGGGTTTGTGGTTGCAGAAACAACATAGAAAACAAATAACATGTCACCGACTAAGGAGAAGGCCACACATGTCACCGACTAAGGAAAAGGCCACACATGCACCTTATAAGCCACTACAACACCAATGGATATTAACAGAGCAAGGTAAACAATGCACGATTTCAGAAATAACGTTTGCAATACACGAATATATAACAAACTGTCTAAACGCGTACTGGTACTAGCGCCGATCTGAAAGTGAAGTGATAAACTTAAGACTTAAACTGTGAGTTATAATGGCGATGGCCCACAAGCCTAGAATATTCTCACACTCAATGTGAACTTTATGCCAAATGTAATGTTTAGGAGGGAAAGGGATGTCACGGGACAGGACTGTACTGGAAAATTGTTAAAAAAACTGTGTAATGTGTAAGGAACTTTAAATGCCAATAACTCGGGGAATTAAGAGAGAACAAAAGGTAACAATAGTGTTAGTGTGCATGTAAGACAGCAAACTTTATCTATCAGCAGTCGATGTTTTTAAAATTGTTCGGGAGTTAATCTGTAAATTCATCCAAATAACCACTGAATCATTTTTAAACTAGATGTATAAGTTTCTTTCACTGACTTTTCAGCTTTTTATGTGAAAACTAATTTTAAATGACCCTACTTATATTTGAGGTTATGTATTTTGAAAACATTTTGATCAATGCTTCTTAAACTGTAGAATACATAATGAACGCTGAAATAAACATTTACTTAGACCTAATGCAATTGTCCTCCTAACATTGTGATTTATGTCCAGCTTTGGCAACACTGCATTGTTTACAATATTCAAACATCAACATCAACATGAGAACAGATATAAGAAAATTTAGAATTACACATCTAGGGATAAGGCAATACAAATTTTAGTTTCAAAAACCATGGATAGCGTTTAAAAAAATTACAACAAAAGTTGTTTAATGTTAACATCAGTAGGTATTTAACATTAAGAGAGGCAACTCTGTTGACTACCTTGGTAACAACTGTGACAAAACAACAAACAACCTTTCTGCTTCGACAGACCTATTTCGAACAAAATCTACAGCCCTATAAACTTATGTTTATGTACCTACATTAGCCCTCGAGCTTTCTTCGCAATTTTTTTGGTCAGATATTGGTATGCACCCTTTAGTTAGGTAATTAATAGGTACAAGAACATGTGAAATTAGCATAAATTAAAAGCTTTTAACATAACCTACATTTGGAAAACACATTACCTCGCTTTTGGGGTCTCCGCACTCTTAAGGATGATGTACTTCGACTTGAGTTTCTCCAGAACAGTGTTATGGTAGCTGCCAGCAGGTTCGAATTCGGGATTGGACAAAAGGGCCTTCTTCGTAGAGCCCGCTAATTGCGAGTCGAGTGAACTGTCGGCATCATTTTTGGTCAAAGATGTGCGGAGGGCCGCGTTAACGGGATCTAATGTAGAGGCCGGCATCCCTGAAAAAAGCCGCACGTGTGATAAACAGAATCCCCGCGTTGTATTATCACCACCTACCGTATTGTTTGTTGCCAAATAGTGCTATCTTCTCTGTATTTCCTTGCAGAAACACATCACTGTTAATGTCCTAGTTGAACTCGATGGCTGTGCGTGTTTTCTTTATGACAGCACAGCCCGCGGTGGGTATTTTTCAACATAAACTTATCAAAATGACACCACGATACCTGAATAGCGGATCGAGAACAACCACACTTTCGATGTCCTGAAATCACACTGTTAAATGCGCATGTGTCGCAGCGCCCCAAGGGCAGCGCGACAACTACGGGCTCTCTTGGTATTGAACTGTACTTGTCAAATCTATACTTTTGAATTAATGGAATGAATTATATATTTTTAATGAATGCACCAAATTAGTATTTCGCGCGCGATTTCAATAGAGATAATAGTAATATTAAACTATATTAAAAACCGCTAAAATTTTTCAAAATTTTTCGAATCGCCTGTCAGTTTGACACACGCAAATTTAATTTAAATATGCAGACTAAATTTAATTTTATATCATGCGTAGTTGGAAACTGTGACTGAAATTACAAAAATATTTACAGTGTTT
Organism: Tillus elongatus; assembly: GCA_964006375.1. NCBI lineage: Eukaryota > Metazoa > Arthropoda > Insecta > Coleoptera > Cleridae > Tillus > Tillus elongatus. The sequence goes on from OZ023263.1 coordinate 185,094,216, forward strand.
TTATCAAACATTAGAAATATTTCACCAAACGATCTCAATTGTATTATCGTTATATTTTATATAGGAACCGGCAAACGGCAAGGAATAAGTTGCCCATGGCTTATAGTATATTAATGTCTCATTCTGAGAACATTAAACATAACGGTACTTTTCTTTTGAATACTGAGTGCATCTTTTAACCATTATAACTTCATTTGGTTCAAGAGAACAGATAATTATGAAGTTATAGGAAAACTTCCAAGTATGTCTACCGTATACCTATATATCAATTACCTATTGCATAGTTGTTTAAAACATTTTTGTAGGTAGGTAGGTATCAAAGAGCTTGTCATTGGTCATTGGTATAAAGTATATACATAATGGATTTTAATCTTCAAATAGAGGCTGTTGTTATGCAACTTACCTAATTACAGAGATATTTGGGTTGCATAACTAGATTACTTAAAAGTTAAAAGCACCGAACTTCTTGCTAGGAATCTACGAATTAATGTAAAGGTAAAGTGTATCCACAGTCTAGTCTAGAGTCTAGATGATCCTAAAATACGTTGATGTAAACTTACTAAGTTACACTTATGAGAAGATACAAAAGTTTATAGTTGCACCAAAAATAAAAAATGTACTTACGTGTTTTAGGAGTCGGGACGCGTCCAAATTTACCTGGGTATTCGGTCCCAATTAATCAAACTACACTCAGCGAGATCGACTTAGTCCTTAAATTAAATTGAAAACACTATTTAGTGTCTAGTGGCTAATCTTAAAAAAACTCTGGACGCAGCAAGTGCGTTATGGTAGTGAATTTTCATAAAAATGTTTTTAATAGCAAATATGTGTTTTTTTTCAGAAAGCCGGCATCAAATTTGGTTATCAGTATAACCTATATAGTAAAAACAATGTGCCATGTTTCATCAAAATAACTTTATTGTTTGAAAACGTACAGAAATTTCCGAAAGTAAACTTAAAATGTATGGTTGTTAATTGCAGTTGTTGATATTAAATCCATACGTAAACATTTAATATACTTTATTATTTCACTAACTGAATAAACTATACATTTAACTATAAAACAATCACAGACAGCATATAACAGATAACTGACCGAGCGTGGAGAGACGTATCTTCACTGTGTCGGTTAGTAGCGAGGAGAGAGCGAGAGAGATCCCTGGTGTCTCTTATATAGTAGTTCTTGACAGCTTGCTGTCGAATAACGTAACGCAACGTTTTAGCTGTCAAGAGAAACATAGGGTAGTGTTGACTAAAACACTGCGGTCGGAACCACCGCCACATACTCCCCTCTCAGTGGCAACGCTATTAGTTCAAGTATCTTCGTGGAAATCGAACTCTACGTCCATGGCGTGTAGTTTGAACGGGAACGGGAACTTCACTGTCACTTTCAGTTTCACTGGGTGTTGGACTTTCACTGTCACTTTCAGTTTCACTAGGTGTTGGACTTTCACTGTCACTTTCAGTTTCACTAGGATGTCTCTGAGGGTGGAAAGTTGTCTGTTCGTTATCACAAAGAATGAATGCGGGTTTAAGACGGTCAACAGAAATTGTCTCTTCTCCGTGTGATTTCTTGATTTTGAAGACTTTGTCAGTTCGGGATAACACTTCAAAGGGGCCGTCATAAACTGGTTCGAGAGTTTTTCGCGGAATATCAATGCGAACAAAAACAAAAGGAGCTTCCATAAGCTTAGGATGGACAAATACCTTTTTTGCAGTATGGTGTTTAAAAGGTACTGGTCGAAGTTTCCTTATGTCTTCTTTCAGCTGAGATATAAGTGGTGGAACATCATGAGCTTGTGTGCTGTTGAAAAAGTCGGTGGGAAGTTTGATTGATTCTCCATAGACTATTTCAGCGGGTGTTGAGCGATATTCTGGAATTATGTACGATCTGAGTCCTAGTAACACAATTGGCAATTTAGCGACCCAGTTTTCGTCCATATGAGCTTTCAAGGCCTGTTTCAGAACTCTATGCCATCTCTCGATTACACCATTTGCTGCTGGGTGGTAAGCTGTGGTCTTGATGTGGTCTGCACCTAGTGTTTTAGTGAGGTGTGTGAAAAGGTGGAAATCGAATTGTTTACCTCTGTCTGTGGTGATGTATTGCGGAACACCGAAACGAGAGATCCAGCATGATAAAATAGTGTTCGCTACTGTTTCTGCTGTAATATCTGACAATGGAATTGCTTCGGGCCATCGAGAAAATCTGTCTATTATTGTTAACAGATAGCGTTGACCTTGTGATAGTGGTAATGGTCCCACAATGTCAACATTTATATGCGAGAATCTTCTCATGGCTGGGGTGTATTGTCCAATGGCACTGGAAGTGTGTCTCCATATCTTGACTTTCTGGCAGGGAATGCAAGTTTTAGACCAAAGAGATACATCGCGTTTCAATTTGGGCCAACAAAATCTATCCTGGACCAGATCGACTGAAGCTGATATGCCTGGGTGAGATAAATTGTGGATAGAATCGAAAATCTTTCGGCGAAATTTGAGCGGAATGAATGGGCGAAGTTTCTTTGAAGAAGAATCGCAAATAAGATTCATTCCGTTGTCAAGAGGCATGTTTTGAAATTTGTATGAGGAAGATTTAGACTGCAGAAGGTGTTTGAGTTCCTCACAAGATGACTGAGCTTGCGCAATTTCTTGGAGTGACACAGTGGAAGAAAGTGAAATTGTTTCAATGCGAGAACAATAGTCTGCGGGAATGTTTGTAGGACCTGGTATGTAGCGAATGTCTGTGGTAAATTGACCTAGGAAGTCTAAATGTCGTAGTTGCCTTGGAGATGCTTTATCGACGCGTTGTTCAAAAGCGTATGTCAAAGGTTTGTGGTCCGTATAAATGGTGAAATGGCGACCTTCTAGGGTATATCTAAAATATTTAACTGCCTGATAAGCAGCTAGAAGTTCGCGATCGTAGGTGCTGTAAGATTTTTGGGCTGAAGTAAGCTTTTTAGAGTAGAAACCTAGGGGTTCTAGTGTTTGATCACGTAATTGTTGGAGGGAAGCGCCTACGGCATAATCAGAAGCATCGACATGGAGAATCAGTGGTAGCGAAGAAGACGGATGAGCTATTAGTGTAGCGTTTTTTAGTGCCTCTTTCAAACGTTCGAATGCTTCTCGAGTCTGAGGAGTCCACTCGATTTTACGTTTGTCGCGTTTTTTGGGATTCTGGCAGAGGTCGAATAGTGGTTGCTGAATTTCCGCAGCACGTGGAAGAGAACGACGGTAGAAATTTATGAGACCTAGAAATCTTCTGAGTTTTTCAATGGTATCGGGAAGAGGTAGGTCGGTAATAGCTTTGATGCGTTCAGGAAGTGGAAATAATCCAGATTTATTTACACGAAAACCTAAAAATGAAATTTCGGCCACTCCGAAATCACATTTAGATGAATTGATACGGATGCCGTTGTCTTGAAGTGTCGGAAAAAGTTTTGCTAGATGCTCTTGATGTTCTTTTTCAGAGGCTGATGCAACGAGAATATCGTCAAGATAGGAGTAGGCAAAGTCAAGATGTCTTAAAATTGAATGTAAATATCTTTGAAATGTTTGTGCTGAATTACGAAGGCCAAATGGGGTTTTAACAAATTCGAATAACCCAAATGGAGTTATGACTGCTGTTTTGGGAATATCTTGAGGTGCTACTGGGATGTGATGGAAAGCGCGAATGATATCTAATTTTGAAAAAATACGTTTGCCTTCTAACTGGGCATTAAAATCCTGCAAATTTGGAATGGGATATTTGTCTGGGATTGTTTTAGCGTTTAGTGCTCGGTAATCCCCACATGGTCTCCATGAGCCATCCTTTTTTTGCACCATGTGGAGGGGGCTTGACCATGGACTTTTGGAGGGTCTACAAATTCCCAAGTCCATCATGTGCTGGAATTCTAGCTTTGCTTGAGCTAGCTTTTCCGGGGGCAATCTTCTAGCTTTTGCAGTGACAGGTGGTCCTTCCGTACTTATAGTATGGAAGAACTCAACCTCTGGAAGGTTGCTAGAAGAAGTTACCTTAAACAGGTCAGGAAATTGTTGTAGCAATTTGAAGTACTGGTGTGTCGGGTCTACGAGATGAATTTTAGAATTAAATCCTGGTGGTGGGTTAGCACCGGTCTTAGAGAGGTTTGTCTTTGTATCGATTAAACGTCTATGTTTCATATCTACAAGTAAAGCAAACTCTGCTAGAAAATCAGCGCCTATAATTGGTTGCTTGATATCGGCAAGTGTGAAGGGCCAGCAGAACCTACGGCGTAAACCTAGATCCAAATCTAATAGTTGTTCGCCATAGGTATGAATAGGGGTCCCGTTTGCAGCATACAAGGTACGTTTCGATTGAAATTTCCGTTGGTCGTGAGTGGGTGGAATAACTGAAATATCCGCTCCAGAGTCGATTAGAAATTTCATATTGGAGCGTCTATCAAAAATAAAAAGGCGGCGTGTTAGGTGGCTCTCGTCTCCTGCCGCGTGGAGGGAGTGCCTTATTAGTTTTCCGACACATGTTTTGCTTTGAAATTGCAAGGTTGGATGCAACGTTTGGCCTTGTTGCCAAATCGTTCATGATACCAACACGTGGAGGTTGAGGAATTTGCGGTTATGGAGTTTCGAGAAAGCTTGGGTCTTTCTCGGGAGGTAGATCGGGAACGCGTTCGCAATTCGTTGACTGATGCTGTTAGCTTCTCTAATTGCGCTTCTAATTTGGCTAGCTTGTCGGGCTCGCGTGACTGAATTTCAGCCACGTTGTATTTATCTCTGGAAAATTCCACGATTTTGTCTGCTGTAACCGACAAATTTTCTAGAGAATCGTTGCTCAAAGCCAAAATTGAACGAACGTTGACTGGTAAACGTTGTAGAAATAAAATTTTAAGGAAATTTTCTCCAATCTGACTACCGGCTAAAAACTTCATTTCGCGTAAAAGTTGCGATGGTTTTCTGTCGCCTAATTCTAATTCTGTTAAAAGTTTATTTAGTTTGCGACTATCGGACTCTTCAAATTCTAATAAAAGACGTTTCATTAGATCTGAATAGGGGGTTGATGATAATGGTTGGGTTAAAAAATCTGAAATTGACTCTGCGACATCAGGATCGAGTATAGCGAGTACATGACTGAATTTTGTCTTTTCAGAACTGATCCGCGATATATCAAACTGGGCGTCAACCTGCATTTGCCAGATTTTCACGTTACGTCTCCATATAGGAGGTAATTTTATTGCAACCCTTGCCATGATATTGCTGCTTGAAGAATCTTCGGCCATTGTGAAAAAAAATCAGATAATTTTTAAATTAGAAAAGACTGACCTGTTTAGATATTAGTTTTCTGTAGGCATGAGCACGTGCGTGGAAGTTAGGCGACGTCGGCTGGAACATCAGGCTGGGCATCTTCGGCTTACGGCACGGGGTCACCAATATGGTTGTTAATTGCAGTTGTTGATATTAAATCCATACGTAAACATTTAATATACTTTATTATTTCACTAACTGAATAAACTATACATTTAACTATAAAACAATCACAGACAGCACATAACAGATAACTGACCGAGCGTGGAGAGACGTATCTTCACTGTGTCGGTTAGTAGCGAGGAGAGAGCGAGAGAGATCCCTGGTGTCTCTTATATAGTAGTTCTTGACAGCTTGCTGTCGAATAACGTAACGCAACGTTTTAGCTGTCAAGAGAAACATAGGGTAGTGTTGACTAAAACACTGCGGTCGGAACCACCGCCACAAAATGTAACCGAAAAAATCCGTTTCTTGGTCAACCTTATAGGTTAATAGCAAATTGAGCTTTTCAAATATGAAGCATTTAATCAAAATTCGATACTATAACGCACTTGCTGCGTCCAGAATTTCTTAACTTACAAACATGCATTATATTTCGATGGAAAATGCAAAAACATAAGGCGTTTTCCACTAAAAAAAATATTATTTGTATCACCAACGACTTATGGGCCAGCCTGTGATGGTAGCAATAATTTTTTAAGGTGTAGCTCAAGACACCGTATAATTAATGTATACAATATTTTTTCATATCTTGTATAATAACGGAGATATTAAGCTTTATTGATTTTTTACGAAAATTCTACAAAAATTATATACCATTAAACGATAAATTCTATAGCTAAGGCTACTGCCAAGCATCGGAGAAAGGGTCTATTTCAAATGAATTTTCTGGAAATATTTTAGTAAAATAAAGGACGATGACGGTTGAAACTAAGACTTCAGGGTTTGTAAAACATTCTTCTTAAGACATTTGATTTCCAGAGCCCGTATTAGATTCAAGTTCTTTGCCTAAATGTTGCGAATTTTGACGTTTTAAATTGTCACTTTGACGTTTTGAGGAAAACCCCAATTTATTTTTCTTTAAATGCGCATAACTTTTTTGTCTTTTGACCTACAGAGCTAAATTTTGGTAGGTAGCTCACCTATAATGACATGAACCCGCGTACCAAATTTGGTTGCCCTTACTTTGTTAATTCGGGAGATATAATTTTTTTTCGAAAGAAAACACAAAATTTTCCGGGAAAACCTGGGCAGATTTTCCTGGCTAACGAACTTATCCAAGCCATTTGCAAAAGGAATTTATTCACCAAATTTAATCAAAATCGGCCCATTATTTTTTGAGTTATCGGTGTGATACATATATATATATATATATATATATATATATATATATATATATATATATATATATATATATATATATATATATATATATATATATATATATATATATATATATATATATATATATATATATATATAAACATATAAAAATTTAAACCGACCCCGGATATGTGTTCTGGGGGGCCTAATTAGCGCTCATTTGAAGAAATTTTTTCAAAATTCAAAAGTCGGGATCTCCTCATTAGTAAATTTTTTTTAAGAAAATTCACTAAAAGCAGGCATCAAATTTGATTACCAGTATAACATATATAGTAAAAACAATGTGCCATGTTTCATCAAAATAACTTGATTGTTTGAAAACGTACAGAAATTTCCAAAAGTAAACCAAAAGTGTTACTGAAAAAATCCGTTTCCTGGTCAACCTTATAGGTTAATAGCAAATTGAGCTTTTCAAATATGAAGCATTTAATCAAAATTCGCAACCACAACGCACTTGCTGCCTCCAGAATTTCTTAACTTACAAACATGCATTATATTTCGATGGAAAATGCAAAAAAATAAGGCGTTTTCGACAACAAAAAATTATTTGTATCACCAACGACTTATGGGCCATCCTGTGATTGTCGCAATAATTTTTTAAGATGTAGCTCAAAACACCGTATAATTAATGTATACAATATTTTTTCATATCTTGTATAATAACGAATATATTGAGCTTTATTGATTTTTTACGAAAATTCGACAAAAATCATATATCATTAAACAATAAACTCTATAGCTAAGGCTACTGCCAAGCATCAGAGAAAGGGTCTATTAGAAATGAATTTTCTGGAAATATTTTAGTAAAATGAAGGACAATGACGGTTGAAACTAAGAGTTCGGTGTATGTAAAACATTCTTCTTGAGACATTTTCTTTCCATAGATCGTATTAGATTCAAGTTATTTGCCTAAATGTTGCGAATTTTGACGTTTTCAATTGTCACTTTGACGTTTTGAGGAAACCCCCAATTTATTTTTCTTTAAATGCCCATAACTTTTTAGTCTTTTGACCTACAGAGCTAAATTTTGGTAGGTGGCACACCTACAACGATATAAACCAGCTTACCAAATTTGGTTGCCCTTACTTTGTTAATTTTGGAGATATAAATATTTTGCGAAAGAAAACACAAATTTTTCCGGGAAAACCTCGGCGGATTTTCCTGGCTAACAAAATTATCCAAGCGACTTGCGAAAGGAATGTACTCACCAATTTTGACGTTTAAAATCGCAATTTTGACGTTTTGAGGAAAATCCAAATTTATTTTTTTTGAATGCCTGTAACTTTTTTATCCTTTAACCTACGGAGCTAAATTTTGGTACGTAACTTGCCTATAATGAAATAAATCCGCATATGAAATTTGGTTGCCCTTACTTTGTTAATTCCGGAGATATAATTTTTTTTCGAAAGAAAACACAACATTTTCCGGGAAAACCTAGACTGATTTTCCTGGCTAACGAACTTATCCAAGCCATTTGCAAAAGGAATTTATTCACCAAATTTAATCAAAATCGGCCCATTATTTTTTGAGTTATCGGTGTGATACATATATATATATATATATATATATATATATATATATATATATATATATATATATATATATATATATATATATATATATATATATATAAACATATAAAAATTTAAACCGACCCCGGATATGTGTTCTGGGGGGCCTAATTAGCGCTCATTTGAAGAAATTTTTTCAAAATTCAAAAGTCGGGATCTCCTCAATAGTGAATTTTTTTTAAGAAAATTCACTAATATGGGCTATATTGCCATGTTGCATTAATACGTCGCCTATAATTCTACAATTTTTTTTATACGTGTTAATTTAGGTTTGATAGTTGACAGGTTTTACTCTTTGCAGGCAAAAACGCTATTAAACAGTAAGTGAAATACAAGGAAAGAAAATTTGTTCTTATAATCGATTTAACTGATGGTCACACGTAATCATGCATATTAAAATAACTGTCTGAGTAGGTATACCTTACATATATGTACATTTAAGTACCCATATGCCAATAAATTTTTTATTACGCAAGTTCAACAGGCAGTTCTTTTAACTTTTTTTGCTTTTGTAATTTTCAATGAATTATGAATATTTACTATAGAACGCAAAATAATAAGTAACAATTTTTGTTTAGCATTTAAAAAACAAAAGTTTTTTCAGACAATCATTTGTTAATTGAAAAATTACATATCGGCCACAATAAGATGTTTTATTGTGACCCATATATTTTGTGTCAAGTTTGCCCAAAGCACATGCCGAATAGGTTTAAATGGTTATGCTAATAATTAACCGGAAAAATACTAACTAATTTCAGAACATTGTGAGATGTACGACAGGGACGCCATCTCATCGGTGCGAAACCATACGTAGCATGTGGTCACGACAGCTCTAGTTAACACAAAATGTTATAGATAGAGACTGTGTACAACCAACTAACAATTTTGTAAATTGTCAGCAATGGACCATTTCTTCCCTAATAATTACGGTGAGAATACATCTAGCCTTAACTAATTTCAGGTTTTCTAATTTCAAAATCCTAAATTTACAGTTGAGAAACGCCATGCCACTAAAGCGCCCAAATTAATAACTAAAATAAATTGCTGCCGGTATGAAAATGTGTAGGTGTAACTATTCGTTCGTTGTATAGATGGCAGCACAGATTCGAATGTATTCAAAAGAGAAATATGAAATTTCTCACTGTGGCCCACGTTTCATTGTGGCTCATTTCATTGCGGTCTATGTTTCATTGCGGCCCACCCTACCCTACCTACCCCCTCTTTGTTTCTGTTAATATTATATTTATAATAAAATACGTACTTATGTAGATTGTGAGATGTACAACAGGGTCGCCATCTCGGCACGGAACCAGGTTGTATGTTGTCACGACAGCTCCAAACAACACACACACACACACAAATAACACAAAATGTTATAAAATAGAGACTGTGTACAATTAATAACTAACAATTTTGTAAATTGTCAGCCCTGGATAATTTCTTCCCTAATATACTGACAATTATGTAAAGCTAGATGTATTCTCACCATAATTAGAACCGCAGACCGGTTTCGCTCTAATTATGAGTATACGTATACTGACGAGCGAGACCGGTCTGCGGTTTTAATTATGCTGAGAATACATCTAGCCTTACATACATTTTCCCTATATTATGGAAGAAATGGGCCAGGACTGACAATTTACAAAATTGTTAGTGGGTTGTACACAATCTCTCTTTCATAAGATTTTGTGTTATTTGGGGCTGTCGTGACATCAGACTACCTGGTTTCGCACCGAGATGGCGACCCTGTCGTACATCTCACAATGTTCTATGAGGCTGGCTACCAATAGTTGTATTACTTTATAGGTGTGTTCTCGCTGTAATTAGTATACCGTACTGACAAGCTCTAATTAGAGCGAAACCTGTCTGCGGTTCTAATTATGGTGAGACTACATCTAGCCTTAAGTACTTATGTTTCCTAAATTTGGATGTTTTTGTGTAGTTCCAGTGCCTCACAAAATGAAGATTGGAACCTGTGATGAGCACTGATAAGTACACTTGGAGAATCCAAATTACCACAACACATCTTTTTAAAGTCCTGGCGATTTCTCATCCTCTGCTGACTTTAAGTTTGTTAGTGAAACGATCGCCAGGGCTTTAAAAATATGTGTTGTGTTGATTTGGGTTCTCCAAGTGCACTTATCCAGTGCCTCAACAAGAGTATATTGATCCTGAAAACAAAGCAATGCAAAACATACAAGAAATGTTTCAATAAATAGTTTCTGAAACAAACCAAAATGGAATGTTCTCTTTAAACGTACCTATGGCAGTAGAGAGAACGTTTCCGTAAAATGGCAGAAACTTTGTTTCAGAAAGGTTTAATTAACGTTACCTTGGACAGCAATGTTAAAAAGGGTTTACTTTCAATTATCTCAAAACGATGATTGATGATATTTAAGAGCTGGAATAAACTTTTTCGTGATAACTTTTAACATCTAGACTACAATATGTAATAAGCTATTTTATAAGAAATTTAGCGCTATAATTAAACGGTAGCTTATCCTTTATGGAAAAAACAAAACATCTTTAAACCACCATAATCATCGGACTAAAAATACCAGAGGCAACTCCTCATATAAAAAATTGGGCTGTACAACTCTAAAAGACGGCGCCGGAGCTTAGCCTCATTATGAGGGCCCGCCTGGCCCTGAGGTACATTCCAAAGGCATGGAGACTGGTCAGGGTTGTATTCATTACTAAACCTGGGCGTCCAACAGACCAGACAAAGTCCCTGAGGCCAATAAGTCTCATGTCCTTCTTGCTAAAAACAATGGAAAAACCCGACCGTCACATTAGGGGCGGTGTACTGGAAGAATATCCCCTACACTGCGGACAATATGCATACAGGGTAGGAGTCTAAAAAAAACAGCACTGCACCAACTGGTGCTGAAACTCGAGAATACGCTGTAGAACAGGAAGGTGGAGCTGTGGGCCTTCCTAGCCACAGAGGGGGCCTTCAGCAACACCTCATTCGGATCGGTACTGGAAGCTACCAGGAGACGTGGAATAGAGGAGACCTGCTGCAGGTGGATCGGTTCCATGCTTAGGGACATGGCGGTGTTCACCTCACTCTCGGGAGGGACTCTGCTGGCGGGGGTCGCGGCGGGGTATCTGTCTCCCCTGCTCTGGTGCCTAGTCGTGGACGGCCTGCTAGGGAGGCTCTCGGGAGGGGATACGAGGTATAGGGCTATGCGGACGACATTGTCATCATAGTCCGAGGAAAGGTTGCACAGTCAATGTGGGAGCGCATGCAGACAGCACTGAAAGTGGTGGGGTGAGCAACCGTCATACCGTTTACGAGAAGGAGGAAGTGGGAGAGCCACACAGCTCGCACTCTATACGGTAGGACCATTCCAATGGACAGGGAGGTAAAATATCTTGGGGTCGTATTGGACTCTAAGCTAACCTGGAATGGTCACGTTGAAAAAATACTGCGTAAGGCAGTTATGACCCTAGCCGTCACTAGGCGGCTATATAAAGAAACGTGGGGACTAAGACCTAGTATGGCCCACTGGCTGTACACCAGGGTGGTCAGACCATCGTTAACGTACGCGGCACTGATCTGGTGGCCTAAGGTGACACAATCCAGTGCCAAACAAAAACTAGGCAAGATCCAAAGGATGGCTTGCCTAGGCATCACAGGGGCCATGACTTCAACAACAACAGCCGCCATGGAGGTGTTGCTGGATCTGCCCCCCCCCACACTTAGTTATTATGGGGGAGACCAGGCTAGGATTATACAGACTAGCCTGCAATAATAGACTGAAGATCAACCCAGGCTCCAGCGGCCACTCGAAATTCAGGAGATTATAAAGGAGCTCATGCTTGAAATGAGGTCCGACTTCGTGAGCCCGCGAATCTGCAGAGAAAACAAGTTTACAGGGGAAATCCCAGACCGCGAGGCATGGCGGGGGGAGACACCGGGATTAACACGGGACGCGCTCGTCTGGTTTACGGACGGATCCGGCTGGGAGCGTGGAACGGGAGCAGGTGTTTATTCGGAAGGACCGAGGGTAAGTCATAGTATTTCCATCGGAGCCCATGTAACGGTCTTTCAGGCCGAAATGTACGCCATCCTGCACTGTGTGCGGAAGAACAAGGGGAGGGGCTACACCAACAAGCGGATCCTCATAGCCACAGACAGCCAGGCAGCCCTTAAGGCCTTAAGTATCCCTCGGGTAAACTCCAGACTGGTAAGTGAGTGCCGAGGCGAGATGAGCAACCTGGCTGGGCAGAATGAGGTCACCCTCATCTGGGTGCTGGGTCACTCGGGGGTCAAAGGCAATGAAGAAGCTGACAGTATCGCGAAGAGAGAGTCAGCAGAACCATTTATGGGACAAGAACTGGTTCTGGGCGTGACAAAGAGCACTGCCAGCTAAGTCCTGGCGAGGAACGAACACAGGGTGTACTGGTCAGACTGTCAAGGGCTCAGACATGGAAAGTCAGTAATTGACGAACCCAGTTCAAAGAGAGCCGTGGAGCCGCTAAATCTTACCAGAGGACAGCTCAGAAAAATAACAGGTTTCTTGACGGGACACATGGCCGTCAAGAAACACCTGCATAAGATGGGGCGGTTCGAGGGGGACCTCGCATGCAGACCCTGCGGCGAGGGGGAGGAATCAGCCCAGCACATCTTCTGCGAGTGAAAAGCTCTGGACCGCAAAAGACAACTGATGTACGGTCAGTCTAGACCGGAGACAGAGCAATATAAAACTTCACCCTACCAATCGCTGTGCAGACTAGTTCAAGGCACAGTGATTTTGGAATAGGTGGAGTAGAAAGACTAAGGGCATGCACAATAAGCCAAAGGCTCTAGTGCTATCGGGGCGGCAAATACGCGGACGAGCCCTGAGGAAAAAAACTCTAAAAGACAAGTTGTGGAAAATCCGTATGAAATCCGTACGAATCCAAGCTCATTTACTGTTTTTGATAAATTGTATTTCAAAAATAGCTATGTAATAATAAGTAAACAATGGCAATAAACGCTTCTCGTAAAAAGTTGAAGATAAACTATTGCTTAAAATACAAACGAAACAGAACAGTTTATTCCTTTCGGGACACTACATAATCATAGGTACACTTGTCACACACGTCTATATTAAAATATCTATTAAATTGCCTCACTTTACCTGCAGTCGATTTTTTAATATCCAACGCTGGGGTAGGCCTGCTATTTTATTCTCATAATTTAAAGGTCTCTTTTCTAAAATAAAGGAGACTGATGAATTCACTTTTAAATAGATTATATGCCACACTATATTAAAGTGAAATGGACAGAAGCCCAACGCAACAACGCACAAAAGATAAGCGACAATCGAAATGTTATAGAAGTACACATCCATAAAGTGCTCCGCGGCTAGATAAAAGCAGTGGGATGTGCATCAACGGCCACTGGTTTATCGCATATACAATCGTATAGTTCTCGCTACAGTGCCGAACTTAGTTTACACGTGTTCCGGTGGTGAAAGTAAGTATATTGCATACCGCTCGCTTTGACGGGCGAGGAGCTTCGGAAATAAATATTGGCAGCACGGGTCTCCGAAACATTTAAGATTCTGATTCTTTGTCAAATTATTATTTTAACAAACTTATTGTGTTGTTAAGGGAATTTCAGTGGGGGCCATGTGCTCTTGTGCCCCTGGTACCAGCTTCCACTGAAAAATACTCTTTCATATACTTAACAAAGAGAGCTGGATTGATTTGGAGGGTGCATTATATCGATGCATAGAAAAATCAAAATACTTTAGTATACAGGGTGTAAATAAATAAGTGAGAAAAAATTCTAGGAGTGATTCCTTGTCGAAAAAAAGGGGGGTATTTCATATGAAAAAATTCAATTTGAGTATCCCTTGGTCAGATTGAAGAGGGCGTCAAAAGAGCCGTTTTCAATTTTCTTTGCAAAAACGACGATAGTTACGAAAATGAATACGAACGAACTTTCTCTGCAACAGAGAGAAGACTCATTGACTATTTCCGTGATGTTCCCCTATGGTTGCAAGGGGTAGAAAAATACACCCCTAAAATTTGTTCCTCATGACACTTTTTTCCTGATCCACATTGTGCAATAAAAAAATTCGTTTTGGATAACTTGATTCATTTTCAACAAAAAAGACCTCTTGTAATTTTTCCGTAAAAAGAACTGTTTCTGAGAAAAAAATTATTTATCATCAAGCACATGGTATAATTAACATAAAATGGCATGTTATTCAAATTTAAATATGAATGGAAGAGTACGAAAACCTAGGGGTGTCTTTTTCTACCCCTTGCAACCGTAAGGGAACATCACTGAAATAGTCAATGAGTCCTCTCTCTGTTGCAGAGAAAGTCCGCTCGTATTCATTTTCGTAACTTTCGTCGTTTTTGGAAAAAAAATTGAAAACGGCTCTTTTGACGCCCTCTTCAAGGGGCTGTATCTGAACAAGGTATGCTCAAATTGATTTTTTTCATATGAAAGACCCCTCCCATTTTTCGACAAGGAATCACCCCTTGAATTTTTTGGCACTTATTTATTTACACCCTGTATACTAGTAGATGCGAAACTGAAGCTAACATAGGGAAAGGTGTAGGACAGGGATGCTCGTATTCCATATTTGTTCAATTTAACACAATAAAACATTGAGATTATTTACTATCAAATTACGTTAATCTTTATCCAATTTATTGGACATGGCTTATTTTTGTAGTGTTGTTAAATGTTCAATGCATGCTGAACGAGATATAGTCTCATTCTTTCGATTTCCTGTTGTTTGAACTAACAAAGGTGATTAATTTGGACACTCTGTCCACTGAACAGGGAAATGCTTGGGTTAAGGCTTTAATACAGGGGCCCGTAAGTAAAAGCCACCTAAAAAATGGGCGTGTTTGTTTAAGACATTTTATAACTAATAAGATAAGTACTTAGCTGTTGTAGAAAAAAAAATAGGTAGGCACTATTTATGCTTGTAGGAAAACCAGCTGCTCTGGAAGATGAAACTAACCCAGACTGGTTGCCCAACCAGAATTTAGGATACATGTCTGTCCAACCAAATCAATCTGCATCTTTCCGATTTGAAAGGGCTTTAAAAAGAGTTAAGATTCAGCGAGAGATTTGTTGTTATAATATTATAAAGATTAAAATATTCCTAAATTGTTGTCTCTTATAGATCCAAGCCGAAGTTCTTGCTGCCGAAAATCATACAAAAGAATTTAATGAACCTCAGCAGGAAGAGATCTCAGCAAAACAAATTCAGGAAAACTGTGTTGGTAAATTAGTTCAAACTAATGTGTTTGATGTCCTCGAAAAGAAAATTGAAGAATTAAAATTAAATGGTCATCCTGAGCGCATATATAATTGCGCCGAAACTTCATTTGCACATGATCCTTTAAAGACAAAAGTTGTGGGAGCTCTAAATACACCTAGCAGGCGCACAATAAGTTCAGCTGGAAGGGGAAATACACAGTTTTAGTCTGTTATTCGGCTTCGGGTACCAAAATTCCTCTGCTTTGTGTGTTCAAGGGAAAATCCATTATGGAATGTTGGATTGACGAAGACACTCACAATGCAACCGCTTACAGTGTGCAACGGAAAAAGAATGGATGGACAGTACATTGTTTAAAAACTGGTTTCAGAGTGTTTTCTAAAGAATATTCCGGAAGAAAGACTTGTGTTACTGGTTTATCATGACCAATTAAGCCACGTGTCAACCGAATTGATAGTTTTAGCTAAACAAAACAATGTAACAATCGTTAAACTGCGTCCCCACATCACACATATACTTTAACCACTTGATGTTGGCGTATTTAAGAGCATGAAAACTAAATGAGATCAATGCCTAACCAAATGGCAACGTCTTAATCCTAGGAGAAAAATTCCGAAATGTGACTTTGTGAAGACTTTAAATGTGTTATATGAGGCGATGCCAGAAAACAACATAACGAATGCTTTTCAAAAAATAGGTATTTATATGATCCAGAAAAAAAATTGTCCAAATAGGGAAGCTATAGATATAAGTATATTTAAGACTAATGATTTGAAGAGATACAATGATATGCAGAAAAGAAAACAGAACGCAGTCCAATGGACATTAGAGGATGAAATTAAGCCATTACAGAAAAGTATTTATCCAGATTTGTTTTCCGTGCCATGCAGTTCAAATCAAAACCAAAAACCAGTAGACAATGAACCATCTACATCTCTTCAAAATCAACAATCAGGAGACAATGAGTCATCACCATTTCTTCAAAACCAGCAATCAGGAAAAACAACACCATCAACATCTTGTGAACATACTGAGATACCAGAACCAGAAGAGTCTGTCTCTCAGACATAATCTCAAAACCAACAAATGCCACAGCAAACATTTGAGGAACTGATTTTAAAACTTCTTAAACCAAATGCTTCTGATGCAGTCCATCATGTAAAAACCAGGAAACGCGTTTGCACAGTTGCCGATATAATAACAAGTGACGAATACCTCCAGCAAACAGCACCCCAGGGAGGTATAAAACGGCTAAAAACTCGCATGTGGCAGCCGAAGCCCGAAAGCTAAAGTAGAATTGGTCCGGCTAGATGCTAGTTAGCTAGAGGGTGTTAAAGTTTTTAATTTTTTTTGGTTTATTCCAAATTTTTCCAAAACGACTGTAGCATTCCGAATAAATTTTCGAGGGTAAAAGTTATTTAAACTAGTATATATTTTACTGCTAAAAAATTGTGAACAGCTTACCAGGGCCATGCATATGGACTATCACTGCAATAACAAAAAACCTGTAAGCCACTGACTTTCTTTCTTTTGTTAGCACATTTACGTAGACCGTTTAAAAGCGAGTTCTCGATATTTTGTCGATTTCGATCTCTTTATTAAGATAAACGCCATTATGTTGTGTTATGTAGTGTATTGATTTTTTTAAAACATTTTTAAGGTTCTTTATTTAAACTATTTGGTACTTAAAAGTAGCCGAATGGAATCACAGCAATTATTGAAAATGGCCACCTGTACCTTAATTAAAAACCCTCGTCGGTACAAAGATCTTCTCACTCTGGCACAAATGCAAAGATTTTGTCGAACTCTTACAAATAATAGTTATATGCGTTGTAAAAGTTTTTCAAATGCTTATACTTGTGTCTTGTAAACAAGCTCTTTTATGTGCCCCCATAGATAAAATTCCAAAGGATTTAAGTCAGGGGCTCTTGATGACCGTGTTACTGGACCACCACGACCAATTCATCGATGACAGTTTGTTTCCAATAGGTACGCCCTAACAACAACCAAAAAATGCGTCGGAGCACCATCGTATTGGAACCACCTTCTGTTTCTCACTAACACAGGTAATATTTCTGGTAGATCATTCATCAGAAAATTTAAATATGGCACATGATTCAGTATATGTGGAAGAATAATTGGTTCAATAATTTCATTTCCAGTGATATGTACCAGCCCAAATATTTATAGGAAAATGATACTGCGAGTTGGCTACTCTTAGAGGGGTTTTCCTCACGCGAGTTATGCAAGTTATGGAAAATTATAATTCCCTTTCTTGCTTAGTCTGTAAGAGACCACGATGACAGAAATGTTGCTCGTTCTCCAACTTGTTTAAAAAACACTGACTAAATTCTTGTCTCGGCCCACAATCTCTTGGTAAAAGCTCTTGGGCACGTGTGTGGCGGTATGGTTTAAATTGTTAATTTTGCCAGTCTCTGTGTACAGATGACGCGGAAACAATTCTTATTTCGTTCGAAACGATTCTAGTAATTTTAGTGGCGTTACTTTCCATTGAGAAGTAACTCTTCAACTTGAACAGTTCGTTGGTATCTTCTGTGCCAAGAATCCGATTATAAAAATCAAAAGGCACCGGTTTCCCATAAACGCCTGCAGATATGCTCAAGGATATTTTTGCTGGGTGCTCTTCATCCGGGAAATCTGCATGATAAATTCTCACCGCTTCTCTTCCATTTTGTCTCGCTTTACCATTAACTAATAACATATCGGTTACTTCAGCTAAGGTATATATATATATATATATATATATATATATATATATATATATATATATATATATATATATATATATATATATATATATATATATATATATATCATCGTTTCTTTACTTAAAGCGTGCGCCGTTCGCTCACGAGCTGCGGCTGTCACAGTGTTCTTGAGCCACACAGAGTTACGGTCCGTGCTTTGTAACCGGCGTCTTTCCAAAGGATGGCTTGCCTAGGCATCATAGGTACCATGTCTTCAACCCCAACAGCCGCCATGGAGGTGTTGCTGGATCTGCCCCCCTCCTACACTTAGTTATTATGAGGGAGGCCAGGCTAGGACTATACAGACTAGCCTGCAACGGTAGACTAAAGATCAACCCAGGCTTCAGGGGCCACTGCAAAATTCAGGAGATCGTGAAGGAGCCCATGCTTGAAATGAGGCCAGACTTCGCGAGCCTGCTAATGTGCAGGGAAAACAACTTTACAGTGGAAATCCCCGACCGTGAGGCATGGCGGGAGGAGACGCCGGGCATACCACGGGACGCGCTCGTCTGGTTCACGAAAGGATCCGGCGGGGAGCGTGGGACGGGGGCAGGTGTTTACTCGGAAGGACCGAGGGTAAGTCATAGTATTTTCCTCGGAGCCCATGCAAAGGTGTTTCAGGCCGAGAGGTACGCCATTCTGCACTGTGTGCGGGAGAACAAGATGAGGGGCTACACCAACAAGCGGATCCTCATAGCCACAGACAGCCAGGCAGCCCTTAAGGCACTAAGTAGCCCACGGGTAAATTCCTGGCTGGTGAGTGAGTGCCGAGACAAGACGAGCGACCTGTCTGGGCAGAATGAGGTGACCCTCATCTGGGTGCCGGTTCACTCGCGGGTCAAAGGCAATGAAGAAGCTGACAGTCTCGCGAAGAGAGGGCCAGGGGAACCATTTATGGGACCAGAACCGGCTTTGGGCGTGACAAAGAGCACTGCCAGGGGAGCCATTAAGTCCTGGGTCAGAAACCAATACAAGGTGTACTGGGCGGACTGTCCAGGGCTCAGACATGGGAAGTCAATAATTGACGGACCCAGTTCAAAGAGAGCCGTGGAGCAGCCAAATCTTAGCAGAGGACAGCTCAGAAACACAACAGGTCTCTTGACGGGACACATGGCCGTCAAGAAACACCCGCATAAAATGGGGCGGTTCGAAGGGAACCTCGCATGCAGACTCTGCGGCGAGGGGGAAGAATCGTCCCAGCTTGTAGAAGTGTAAAGCTCTGGACCGCAAAAGACAAGTGATCTACCGTCAGTCTAGATCGGAGACAGAGCAATATAAAACTTCACCCTACCAATGGCTGTGCAGACTAGTCCAAGGCACAGTGATTTTGGAATGGGTGGAGTAAGACTAAGGGTATGCACAATCAACCAAAGGTTGCAGTGCTATCGGGGCAGCAGGGCCGCGGACGAGCCCTGAGGAAAAAAAACCGGCCTCTTTCGGTGCGTTCCGTTTCGCGCGGTTGTGTTCCGTTGATGTCCGCGTCATCGTTACGGTCGCCGTATTAAGCTCCTGCGTGATCAGATTCGCGGATACCGCCAGGCAGGGAGTGTGACTGGGGCGGTACATCTATCAAAGAATAACACAGGTGTCCTAAGGCCAGCTCAACGAGGACAAAAACTTCGCGTAGAGCAAAAGGGCAAAAGGTGGCTTGATCCCGATCTTCAGTACGCATAGGGACTGCGAAAGCACGGCCTATCGATCCTTTTGGCTTGAAGAGTTTTCAGCAAGAGGTGTCAGAAAAGTTACAACAGGGATAACTGGCTTGTGGCGGCCAAGCGTTCATAGCGACGTCGCTTTTTGATCCTTCGATGTCGGCTCTTCCTATTATTGCGAAACGGTGGAATTTGTGTGTAGGGAATGCTAATACACGTTGAATGGGAAAGCAGATGCGAACCGAAATAGCTCATAAAATATAGCGTGTTCCATTTGAAATAAGCGAGTAATTGTGATTTGAATTTTACCAAATGGCATGGCAAATTCTCATCACCCTGTATATTTAAAACAAACACTAACTTACGTTTCGTGTAGGTGCCAACCTGAGGGTCATCTGTACAAAAACTGAGTCCTCTCAGTTGTATTTCCACAGAGAAATAGCGTGCAACGTTCACATTGGTTTTCGCAAGAATTTTCAAAAAAATCGAAAAATTTCGAAAACGGTTGATTTTTCACATATGGTATATTAGTAATAATTTATCACCAATCCAATGTAAATATCAAAAATAGAATGAAAATTGCCATGTTGTATTTAAAATAAGCAAGTTGATGGTTAAACCGGAAGTCTGACATAAAGCAAAATACTTTCACTGAACTGGAATTGGTCTCATTCGTATGTGCGTGACTTTTCAAATTTCAAGTCGGAGTAGTTAGTGAGAAACATTCCTAGCCCTGCGCTCTCTGCGCCTGTCCGGCCTTCAGCGACTCCCGATGCATTCCGCTAGCGACAGCAACCTCTGCTGCTTAACGTGTCGGGCTCCGCGTATTATTTCAGCGGAGCGTACGCGAATATTTCCACCGTTGCAATTGGTAATTGTAGTTTATTACACGGCTGCAATTATTGTTGCTGCATTTATTATTACGGTTTATTATCGAGCTAGATAATCCATTCAAGATTAGTCACTTCGTGACAATATATATATATATATATATATATATATATATATATATATATATATATATATATATATATATATTCCTCATTACTGAACAGATTGTTGAATAATATTTAAAATAAACAGGAAACAAACTATTTAGTACAAAATTTTAAGCAACGTGTTAAATACACCTCAAATTGTTCAGATAATTAAGAATGACAGTATTTTTAATTGTCGCGATAGTGTTATATCCATAGCAACCTTTCTTCCGTTGTTTTTCAATTGACTTACGTTTAAAAATCAAACAATTTTCAAAGGCGTCTTCGTAAATCATTAATCTGATTTTTATTGAGTTCTGTTAGTAAATGTAGTTATTTACTAGGTTTACCTATTTAATTTAATTATAACAATTTTTTAGGATAATGTTGTAATGTAAAATATCATTTGTAATAATGTGCCGATTCATTGGTGTGCTCAAACTTCCTATTTTCTTATCGTGAATCATTACGGAAAATTATGTTAAAAGTAGAAGTCCATTGTTAGACCCCATGGCTTACTGCATGGAAGCTATAAATCATATTAACCAAAAACACCCTCACCAGAGTTTGCAGGCATGTTTTAAAAAGGTGTATAAACTGCATTGAACAAAACGGTGACCATATTGAACAATTTTCTATTTAGTGTATTTTTAAGTTTCTATTTTATTATTTGTTGAGTTCCGTTTCTAATTGTGTTGTTTTTGGAGTTTAAGTTTCTATTTGTTATTGCCGGGTTTTGTTATTAAACTGTTTCACATAATATTACCTAGCATTATTACCTAATTAAGTATTGTAAATTAAATCACAATATTTTTTTTATCGTGAATCATTACGGAAAATTATGTTAAAAGTAGAAGTCTATTGTTAGACTGCATGGCCTACTGCTTTTTGAAAACTTTTTTTGTCATTTGTTTTCTGGTATCAGATTTCATAGCCTACTATCCTCAAAACGGTTTTTTTCAAAATTGTAAGTGGAATTACAAGATTTCTCAAGCATGCTGTACATCATTGGAATGCTCTTTTCACAGGCTATCACATGAGTAAAAAATCAAATATGGCTGCCATAATAAAAACAAACCTTGATACATGTAGCTCAAAAACAAATGACAATCCACAGTTGAGAATAGCACAAAAAGATGACTCTGTAAAAAGTGTCGTGATAATGTGCAAGTCTTAGACATGTCAGATCAACGCAACTTAGATATTGAAGAAAAAAGAAATCGACAAATTATGGTTTTTTCAAAATAACTCGAAAACGAAAAGAGGCAGGGCATATTTGGAACGAGCATGAAATTTTACAAAACATTGCTAATTTAGCCGTCTCCCTATTTCTAATAATAACGGAGATAGCAATACATTCCCATCCAGTTTGGGACACATTGTATACTCGGTGACGCATTTCTCCGGTAAAGCTCAATTTATCAGTTATTATACAAGATACGAGAAAGATTTGTATATGTTAATTATAGGGTGTCTTGAGCTGCATCTTATAAAATTATTTTTCAGTCACAGCGTGGGCCATAAGTGGTTGGTGATACAAATTTACTTTTTTTTTCATTTTTCGTCGAAATGCATCGAAATTGCATGTTTGTAAGTGAAAAATTCTGGACGCAGTAAGTGCGTTTTGGTAGCGAATTTTCATTCTATGTTTCACCTTTCAATAAGTCAATTTGATATGAACCTAGGGTTCGTTGGCTAGAAAACCAGATTTTTCAGGAACATTTAAAGTTTATTTTCGGAAACTTTTTGTACATTTTCACAGAATACAGTTATTTTGATGAAGTATGTTATACTATTAATGTTATACTGGTAACTAAATTTGTGCCTGCTTTCAATTATATATATATATATATATATATATATATATATATATATATATATATATATACATATATATATATATATTTGCTATTAAAAACATTTTTGTCTGCGTCCAGACTTTTTTTTTTGTGTATAAATAAAAGGCATAATTTTCGGTAATAACTTTATTGTTTGGTAGACAAAGACAGGGTAGGTATATCACATTAATTAAATATATGGAGTACATAATTATTTTGATTTCAATTGACATACAGTACATTAAGCTCGATAGAAATAGTATAAATAAATTAAATCAGCAAAACAAGCTGAAGCCATCTGTTATCACACAAGGGTAAAGCTTGAATAAACAATATCATCAAGTGTACATCAGATTGTTTGTACAAGATTTATTTATATACTTATTTATTTATAATTTGATTGCCGTTCATTCCAGGTGCAAGATATGTCAAAGTTTATAAAATCCCCAATAACTTAACGATCTTTATAAAGACGCCATATCTTATAATAATATCATATCTTTTATGATTGTTCTGTGTGCGTTCTTATAAGAATATTTACCAGTATGTAGTGTACATAATCAATTATATACCTGCATCTATTTAAATTATGATTTTTTCAAATAATAACATATAATAACTTGATAATGAAAAGTTAATTACCTTTTGTATTTATGACATTAAAAATTGCACGTCCAAAATTTGTAGTGGGGAGGGCGAAGCAAACATTTATTATCTTTGATACAGGCTGTTTTTTAATAAGTGCCTAATACTTTAGTTAAGCTAGACTAACAGAGGGATATGATTTTAAATTAAGAAAAAGAACACCGTAGCGGTCTTTACCGCACTTCATACTTCCATTGTACTTCCTCGTTTCGAGGATAGTGGGCGCTGGAAAATAGTTTTTTTCTTTTTTTTTTCTAATTCTTGTATTGCTAAAACTCATTTTTGAAATTTTTTACATGTGCTACGCTTTAAGATACTTAGAAGCAAATATCAGAACACCCTCGTGGCGCAGGTTGCTAGGTGTCGGCCTTTATTAACACAGAACTCCCGCCACAACCATCCTCCAAAATTTCAAACCTGAAAACAAATCCCACCGAAATCAAAACCATAATTAAACAGCTAGCGAATAACAAATCTCCCGGTCCTGATGTAATCCCGAACAAAATATTAAAAAACCTATCTAAAAAATGTATTGTCCACCTCATGTACATAATAAACGCCATCCTTCTCCACCAATACTTCCCGCATCAATGGAAAAGAGCTCTTGTTATTCCAATACCCAAACCCCATAAAGATCACACAGATCCGTCTAACTACCGACCAATCAGTCTTCTCAACACTCTTGGAAAAATAGTAGAAAAAGTCATCCTAGCAAGACTTGAAACCATTGACCGAAAAAAGCGCATCACTATCGACCAACAATTTGGATTCAGAAATAAACACAGCACCGTTTTGCAGGTGGCCAGAATTGTTAACGACATTACCATAAATTTTAATAAAAACAAATGTACAGTCATGACCCTACTGGATATCAAAAAAGCTTTTGATACTGTATGGATCGATGGGCTTATCTATAAACTTATCAAACTCAAAATACCCAATGCGCTAATTAAGACCATCTATTCGTACCTCAAAAACAGAAGCATGACAGTAAAGGTAGAAAATGCCATATCAGGAACCAAGAACATAAATGCCGGCGTCCCACAAGGCTCAATCCTAGGACCCAAACTTTTCAGCCTCTACATAAACGACATTCCACAATTTCCGAAAACAAACTTGGCACTCTTTGCTGACGACACAGCAATCTATAGCCACTCATTCTGGGCACCGGTGGCTAACACCCAAAACCAAATTCACGTAAATATGTTAGAAAAATATTATAACACCTGGAGAACAACCTTAAACGCAGACAAAACTGAAACTATTATTTTTTCAAGAAAATTCACAAACAACAAAATATTCAAGAAATTAAAGGTAGAAAATGCCGAAATAGACCCAAATAGAGATAATGTAAAATACTTAGGTATAACCCTCGACCGAAGGCTTAATTTTCACAGCGAGATTAACCAACTGATCAAAAAAGGACACGCTGCCGTAAAAACAGTCTATCCTCTACTAAAAAGTGCATCACTGAACACTACTAACAAATTACTAATTTACAAGATGATTATTAGACCCATCATCACATATGGGGCCCCTGTTTGGTGCAGCATATCAAATACCAAATACAGAAAATTTAGCGTCTTTGAGAACAAGTGTTTAAGACTAATCACCGGGGGCAACAGATACTCAAAAATATCTGACATGATAAGAACAACGAACATCACACCAATCAAGAAATATGTACTGTCTTTATCAGAAAACTTCTACGAGAGGCAAACAAAAAACAGCCAACTAACCAGACGAATTCTTACAACCAGAATAGACAATCCCCATATAACATTTAAGCATAAACTCTCATTTTCAAGAACAAAATTCGGAACTTAAAGAACCCCAACAATCAACAGGCAATACCGCAGCCCAAACAAACATAGGTATCTAAGATATAGTATAAATGTAAATAATGTAAATATGTATGTAGTGTAAATAATTATAAGTTAATTTGGTCATTTTAAAATCAAACACAAAATAATGTTAAGGCAGGTTTTTCCTAATTTTCCTGCTAATTAAAATTAACAAACTTAAAAACACAGTAGGAACAACATAAAAACCATAGATAGCATTTTTCTTAAGAATACATATATGTTCTTTATTATATTCAAAATATGTAAACATAAACCATGGATAAATCTTAAAATAGGAGCCATGTTTATACTAAGGAAATTGTAAAATAATGTTGTTAGATGTCTAGTTTTCTCTGTTTATAGACTAAAACTTTCTACCTAACTTATTGTAATATTTTTAACCTATGAATTATGAATAAATATTTTGAAATTTTGGCCTGCTAAGCGAGAGGTCCCGTGTTCGACTCCCGGGTGGACCAGCGAGAAGTTGACCTTATCTGGAAAATTGGTAAAATCAATGAAGAATTGGGAATGAATGTGCTAATGGCCTGAGATGCCGCAGTCATTAAGAATGACATTAAAAAAATAATACACAAGTTATTGCATGTCTTTTCAGGAGTCATGGTCCTATTCGCCAAACCCGATTGTTTACGACAGCAGTGATTCCTTTTTGTTTTTGGAACTGAGTTTCCTGCACTCTTCTAAAACTGTTTGTTATGTTGTGCTTTTTCATATCTGTAGGTGTTGAAACTATTTAGCAAAATATCCATCTGTGTAAGGTAATCGTAACACTCCAGTACGATGCGAAAAATGACAAGTTAAAGTAGACAAATAATTTTACTGAGTTGGCGTGTTTTAGGTCAATAATTTGACGTATAGATAGGAAGAAAATTATTGGAATTATTTGTCTACAAACAAATAGAGCTAGCTGAAATACATTTTATATTTCAATGGAAAAATGAAGAAATAACTGAACCCTGCATTTTAGAATATTCGTAGGTCTTAGCTTAACTCGTATTTTTGCGCTAGCGCATTTATTGGCTGTTGACTTGACATGTAAGGTCTTAAAAGTCGGTGTTTCGAGAGGGGTAATATCGTCAGCGTTGCAAAATGTCAACAAATTACTTGAGAAAAATAGATAATCATGTTTTTTTGATTAAGAACTCTGGTTTTTACGACATAGGAGATCACTTCCAGACATACAGACTTAATCAAGTTGTGATAATCTGATAACAGGAAGGGAAATAATTTTTTTCAAAGGTAAGTTAATATGTAAAAATAAATATGGCAACATAACTTCGAGGTTTTTTTTCCTCCCTCAAGGCTCGTCCGCGTTTTTGCCGCCCCGATAGCACCGCAGCCTTTGGCTTATTGTGCACGCCCTTTGCATTTACTACACACATTCTAAAATCACTGTGCCTTGAACTAGTCTGCACAGCAATTGGTAGGGTGAGGTTTTATATTGCCCTGTCTCCGGTCTAGGCCGACCGTAGATCAGTTACCCTTTGCGGTCCAGAGCTTTACATTCCCACAAGATGAGCTGGGCTGATTAGTCTCCCTCGCTGCAGAGTCTGCATGCTAGGTCCCCCTTGAACTGCCCCATTTTATGCAGGTGTTTCTTGACGGCCATGTGTCCGGTCAAGAGTCCTGTTATGTTTCTGAGCTGTCCTCTGCTAAGATTTAGCAGCTCCACAGCTCTCTTTGGACAATTAATGACTTCTCGTGTTTGAGCCCTGAACAATCTGCCCAGTATGCCTGGTGCTGTTCCTCGACCCAGGACCTGATGGTTCCCTTGGCCGTGTCTTTCGATACGCCCAGGACCGGTTCTGGTCCCATAAATGGTTCTGCTGACCCTCTCTTCGCGAGACTGTCAGCTTCTTCATTGCCTTTGACCCCCGAGTGACCCGGCACCTAGATGATAGTGACTTGCCCAGCCAGGTCGCTTGTCTCGTCTTGGCATTCACTTACCAGCCTGGAGTTCACCCGTGGGCTACTCAGGGCTGCCTTGCTGTCTCTGGCTATGAGGATCCGCTTGTTGGTGTAGCCCCCCATCCTTTTATTTTCTCGCACACAGTGCAGGAAAGACCGTTGTATGGGCTCCGAGGGAAATACTATGACTTACCCTCGGTCCTTCTGAATAAACACCTCGTCCCGTCCCATGCTCCATGCCGGATCCGTCCGTGAACCAGACGAACGCGTCCCGTGGTAAGCCCGGCGTCTCCTACCGCCATGCCTCGCGGTCCGGGATTTCCATTATAAAATTGTTTTCCCTGCAGATTCGCGGGCTCGCGAAGTCTGACCTCATTTCAAGCATGGGCTCCTTCACGATCTCCTGAATTTTGCAGTGGCCCCTGAAGCTTGGGTTGATCTTCAGTCTACCATTGCAGGTTAGTTTGTATAGCACTAGCCTGGCCTCCCCCATGATAAGTAAATGTCGAAGAGGGGGTGGTTTTGGGCAGATCCAGCAACACTTCCATGGCGGCTGTCGAGGTACCTTTAAGGAGGGTTATTTAAAAAATTTGTAGTTGCCACTCCAAAGACGGAAACAAGGACAACGACCCAACAGTATTTGAACATAACATAAAAAACAATTTACCTACGTTTCACCTAAGAAATTCGTGGGGAAGAGAAGATACCTATGTTATATAATATTGTATGGATGCTGAACTTTTGAATGTTATTACTTGTATGCTGACAAAGAAGCTTCACAAAGCCACGCGAGTAACAATTTTAACGTACATCGTTTGGTTGTGCGTTATTAATTTCAATTTTCGATATTGACCCAACTTTCCCAACTTCGCTTATGTGCAATCGTTTCGGTAATATTTAAATTTATAAAGTTGCCATTTTATGTTGTATATAGAATTGAAGCTGTTACAATTTTTCTTCTGATAAAAGAATATTTAGCAGATTTTTCCTTTAAAGGCATGAAAATACTGTGGTCTATTAAAGGCTAATTGACTTTAACTTTTAGGAAATTATATTTGAATAACATACCCACACAGCACAGGATATCTAATGGATATCCATCGGATATATATTATATCCATTTTACGTCCATGACCATGATGGATATCATATGGACATCCAATGGATATTGTTAGAGCAGAAAAATATTAACAAAACTTAAATAATGTGAATATATGAGCATTTATTATTCATTAAAATCTAATCACGAATGCAGCAGAATTTCTGGGTGTATATACTTTTTTCAAGTATGTATATATATACATCAGACATCCAATGGATATCCATTGGATATTCCATGGATATACAGAAGACATCTATTAGATGTCCACTGGACATCCAGTTGATGTTCCGTTAATATGTTCACACCAGCAGGACACAACATTGATAAATTATTGAAACCGTTATTTACGTTTGTAAAAGATAAGGGAAGAAAAATAACCCGTTCTAGCATAAGAATTACCGGAAAGCGTTAAAACTAGCGCCAACAATAAATTTCCATCCAAATTCTCATTGCGATTATAATATAATAAAATTATTTTTATTTCAATACAGAGAGTATTCCTGTTTATGTCTGTTATTTCGTGAGAAGAATCTATTATCACATTGGTATTCATTAATGCTCTCTTGAAGAATGAACGCGGGATCATTTAATAACTCACCTTGGGGGATTGGATGCTTGAATTGTTGGCTACAGTGACGAAAATCCGTTCGTATTTGTTTGGTTTGAAGTAGTTTGGACTAAAGTTGAGGTTATAAAATTTAGAATGGCATCTTATGCCATTTTGCATCAACTGCTAAATGAAAAATGAACATCAGCCTACAACTATAGAGTTAGAACATTGAGATATTTCTCCAAATAAAGTGTATGTTGTTTTTATTAATAAGTTTTGTTGTGGGTTCCAGTCAGTAAATAATTTACAGGTGAGTACATAACTTTAAACTTTTTAGTTATGTATATATATTTTATACTATTTACGTAAATACCAATATTATTTATAGCTGGAAAGAGCAGGTTGGTTGATAATAACATGGCTAGTGAACGTGAACTAGAAAACAAATAGCTTAAATTTTACTGGTGGATATTCCTCGTCTTTACTTAGAAGCAAGAAGCAGATCACTTCCGGTAGATTATGAAAGTAGATCACTTACGGGTGATTTAAACTATTGGGTATATAGTCAGTTCCGTCGTGACAACATTAACAACTAATACCTATTATTTTGAAATAACCACTAAAGTGTTGTAGTTATCGCTATAATAATTAAAGTAATGTTTATATATTATATTATTTATTGGATCGTCTTATGAGTTTGATTATAAGCAGTGTCTTTTTTCTTTACAGCAAGAATGCAGACCCGAGCTAGATCATAGATCAAGAAAATAAAGTTATTTAAATCATTTTAGAACACAATAAAATATTTGTGTGCTTATATTAGTGTTTCATTGAGGGGATTGGGTTAGAAAGAGAATCGTGGTGGGTTAGCATCGAATATCCATTTCATGTAAAAGCGATATCCATTTGATGACCACATGTATATTCATACAATATCCATTAGATATATAATGGATATCCATTTCGTGACCACATTTATATCCATACAACTTCCACTATATATCCACATGGATATCCAGATTGATAGACATTGGTAGGACATCTGTATGTCCATTAGATATCCATTGGATATCCATGTATATCGATTGGATGTCCTGGATATCCATCGTGGATATCCATTGGATATCTAATGGACATCCATGTGCTGTATGGAAGGTTATATGCCGTTAAATCCAAGAGGTAATTAAGATACAAAATTCAAGTTACAAAAATCTGTGAATTAACATTACGTTTCTCAAAACCCTTTACAAGCTTTGGTGTCAGTTCAGTTTGTGCATGCCTAAGCATTAATGTGCTCTAATCTGATTCGAAGCTTTTAACAAATCATCTATATGTTGACAAAATATTTTGAAAATTTACCATCCAAATAGAGCGACCAGTATATCGTATTATCATGTACCCTAGAGTGTAGATTGTTTAATGTGTGGTATAGGGCGTTGGCCTCTTAGCGCCGCGACCACAATGGGTCTCTTATGCACGACTCTCCTTCCTAATAGTTGCCTAACAAGTACATACTTTTTATGTATCTAAGTATGTATCCTAATATTATTGGTATTATGATTTTACTGTTTACGTATTTAATTTGAGCCATAATTAGAAACACGGGACGAGCTCTAATAAGAGAAAACCGGTATGTGTTTATAATGAATACCGAAATGCACTACCCTTACCTGTATTAAGGAAAAAACCTACAGGACTGACGATTCAAAATCTAGTTGGTTGGTTGTTATGTATAACATTTTTTTGTTTTTTAGAGCTGTCGTGATAACATAGTACCTAGATACTCACCGAGATGGCGACTGTAGTAAAACTCTAAGGCCAGGTATTTTAAATGGGTTTTGAATGTCATTAGCATAGCACACAATCTCCAATGAAAGCAAACCCGGTATGTGTTTCTCATGATAGTCAAAATATATCCAGTCTTACTAACTCAGTCCCATAATCATTGAGAAATCTCTTAAATTCCGTTCTTCACCGTTAATAAATTTTGTTAATATTAAAAGAACGTTCAGCTTATATAATATATAAGAGTTGTAGCAGCCACTACGAGAAAAAAATGCCCGAGAAAAGCAAGTCTGGCTTATAAAATAACTTTACAGTGGTGCGTACTGTCAAATTTCACATTAACGCGAGGTCAAAAGAACTGGTTCCAGTGAAAAAAAGTCAACAGCAATGCATATTATCTTTAATATTTTTCAGAATCGCATTTGAGGCTTTCCAGGGTAAGTAGATTACATAAACTTAACCTGTCGTCTGTTTTCAGAATCTGGATTATGCAGATGACAATTGCATGTTATTTAATAAATCCAATGATATAATTGATTCAATCATCGGTCATTCTAAATTTGAACATGCACATAAATCCTGCAAAGTGGATCTTCAAACAGACAATCAGAAGTGAGCAAAAAATGTTAAAAACAATTTTTTTCACGCTTGAATAGTTGGCGTGCTCTTCTGCTGAGGACCAAGCACGGCATTAAAAGCAATTGCACGGAAAATAGAGCAGCTTGTCTGTTGAGGATACAGCGATTACTCTATTATTCGAAGCCATGGGAGGAAAGGAGCCGATGGTGAAATTTCTACCTTTATTTTTTGTATTATACCTACCAGAAAGGTTGGGTATTGTTTGGACATGAGATCACTCTGTCTTTTATTGATTGGCGATAATCATTTAAGGCTTGATAGATTATCTGCCTACACTTCTTCCTTGCTGATACATTGGCGGCATGAGTTGTGCTGATACGGTCTTTGTGCCAAAAAGTGTGGGCACAATTTTTAGAAACTATTACTTTTTGGCAAGCTTCATTGAACCAGGGTTTGGATTTGGAATTGATAAGTTTCGATGTATGAGGAATATATGTTTATATGCATAAGAAGAAAATTTCAGCAATGGAGTTGGCGCAGTCTGTGGGATTAATATTTTCAAAACTGACATCTGCCCACATAAACGAAAAATAAAATTTCCTTAATTCGTCCTATTCAGCGAATTTATAATGATATATTTCTCAATTGTATTCTTATAGAAATTGGTCTGCGGGGAGTGTATTGCGGATATGAGACAATGGTCAGACAGCAAGCCTTGCACTTTGTAGTTTCCGGCGTTAGTCGTCAGAATAAATCACCGGTGTAGGCTGCATGGTCAGTTTTATATGTATAATAGAACATTATGTTCAATAATGAAATATTAAGAATTTAATTAATTGTTGCATCACTTGGTGAGACCGTTCCATAATAACTACAGATGTAGAGATTTCTTCTTAGGCTCACTTGTGAGGGCCAAAGAAGAAGTTTCTGCATCTGTATTTATTGTTGCTTCTATAGTACCCTAAAAATTTTCTAGTACGTCCTCGCAGTACTCACGACATGATGTAAGTTTTGCTTTCTGAATGGATGTCTTTAGTTAATGCACATTTATACTTTTTTTAAACATAAAATATCAAAAGCTTCGAATCATTTTTTTAAACAATACAATATCATTCTTAACTAATCACCCTTTGCGTTAATCTTTGTTTTTAGCATGTACTTTAGAATATAATTTCATAAAAAAACTGTGATTTCAGGAGAGACATGAAAGGTGAATAGAAACATATGAACACTGACGTTTCACTAGGGCAGGTAACACTTTCAGAAGGACGCTAGTGCGATATTAAGGTCATCTATATAATACAGCTATCAACACGGTATATCTTAAATAGATAGGTATAGTCTAGTCTAAATGCCAGAATATATTTTAAATAAACTTAATCAATCATCTAATGGGTTAAAAACTTAAGTTACGATATGGGTATTTAATTGATAACGTTGTGTATAAAGATTGTCAGCCTGCGAAATTCGTGAAAGTTGTAATTGTTAGTATTGAACAAGTTGTATAAAGGTTGCAGTTTTGTAATTTTCACCAATTTTTCTGCATTCAGGTGGTCAGTGCTATTACGTATATTACCTACCATCATAAGTTAAATCAGCAAAGCTCTATAGCTTATGTTAGACCTAGAGAAAGGGGTGGTCAGTTGACCTAGGATCATAGCGATTTAAACAAGTTTCCTGCGACTATCTTACGATGTATTTCTATGAAGGATCAATGATCATAGGCAGTTTTTCAAATATTTTGTTAATCCTGCCGAATCTTGATAAAAATTCATGACACTTGATTTAATGAAACGAACTAAACCGACCTTTACATATTTAATAGACTATAAACGGTTTTCGCTTATACAGTAGCTTTACAAGGGCATTTAAGTACCAAAAAGTCAGCGACTTTCATAAAAAAAGTATATATACTTTCAAGGTTGATCTTAAGGCAAACCTAGTTGGTAATTCTCAAACTGATGCTTACAAATTTTAAAATGGGATTTTAAATTCATTTGGAGGCACGTAACTAACAAAAACACTTGCATAGTGATGTTCCTTCTTCTTCAAATCAATTTAGGGTATAGTAAGGTGTCTTTTAAGTACCTACACTTGGATAACTCGTGTATGTGTTTTGTTTCTTTAACGTCGGCATATTTCCGCGACTATGGCCAATCACCGACGCCAGTGAGCAGTTTCACCTCACTATCCTGGAAATTTTGCCGAACCCCTGTCTTTCTGTAAGGAGGATAGGGATCTTTAACGTGCCTAACATCGCATGAACACGGGACCGACGGCTTTACGCCGCCTCCGAAGGGAGGAACGTGCAGACATTCAACTTGCTCAAATACAATACCAGAACCTCGGTTGATGTTAATTTGACAGTTTGTACTTAAAAAGTGAAAGGAGTACCCTGGGATCGAACCCAGTACCCTTCGCTTCAGAGGCACACGTTCTTACCCCTGAACTACCGAGGTTCTCTAATCAACACAACACATTGAAAAAAACTGACGATCGTTTCACTGATCAAGGTAGCGTCATCAGAGGATGAATAATTCTAAATATCTTACATCTACAGCGCTGCTTATATTTTTGCCCAGGTAGTCAGTCCATAACGATAGAGGGTGATCCAACAACACAAAAATTAACATATTTTCTTGGGTGAAAATACCTAAATTATTTTATTATCTATCGGACGTGCTTCTGCCGATCTTTCTTGTGAAGTGATCTATCAACCGACTTACCATAGACGGCGGTGCGAAGTTCATACACTTTTTATTATTACTATATTTAGCAATATAAAAATATGTAGTGTATGAACTTTGCACCGCGGCCTATAGTAAGTCGGTTGATAGATCACTTTACAAGAAAGACCGGCAGAAGCATGTTCTATAGATAGTAAACTAATTTAGGTATTTTCGCCAAACAAAATATGTTAATTTTTGAGTTGTTGTCTTTTTAGTGAATTTTCTTAGAAAAAATTCAATAATGAGGAGATCCCGACTTTTGAATTTTGAAATTATTTTGCAAATGAGCGCGAACTAGGACCCCTAGAACCCATATCCCAGTGCGACGCCGTGGGCGGCGTGAAAGGGAGTAAGCATCGTTTTCCATCGGCGTGTACGACAAGAACTGCTGTTCTCTTGCCGCAAACTGTAGCTTTTCGTCTGCATGACGGGCAAGAACTTCGGTGCTCTCGACGACGGACGCGTGTCAGTTTCAATTTTTATATGTTTATATATATATATATATATATATATATATATATATATATATATATATATATATATGTATATATATATATATATATATATATATATATATATATATATATATATATATATATATATATATATATATATATATATCACACTGATAACTCAAAAAATAATAGGCTGATTTTGATAAAGTTTGGCAACTACCTTCCTTTTGTAAATGGCTTGGATGAGTTCGTTAGTCAGGAAAATCTGACAAGGTTTTCCAGAAAAATTTTTAGTTTCCATTCGAAAAAAATTTTTATCTCAAAAAATAAAAAAATATGTTAACCAAATTTGGAAGGTAGGTTTACGATATAAAAAGTAAACTATACACCAAAATTTAGATTTCCATGCTGCAAGAAGAAAAAATTATAATAAAATATTTTGTGCCAGATCATTTCTATGAAAATTCACTACCATAACGCACTTGCTGCGTCCAGGCTTTTTATTACTACCATATTTAGCAATATAAAAATATGTAGTGTATGAACTTCGCACCGCAGACTATGGTAAGTCGGTTGATGGATCACTTTACAAGAAAGACCGGCAGAGGCATGTCCGATAGATAATACAGTAATTTCGGTATCTCCGCCAAACGAAATATGTTCATTTGTGTGTTGTTGGACCGCCCTCTATCGTTATGTACCGACTACCTGCATAGGAGTATAAGCAGAGTTGCAGATGTAATATATTTATCATCCTCTGATGACGCTTACTTGGTTATTGAAACGATCGTCAGGTTTTTAAAAATGTGTTGTGGTGATTTGGGTTCTCAAGTGTACTTATCAGTGCTCGTCACAGGTTCCAATCTTCACTTAGTGAAGGTATATTTTGGTGATCCAAATAATTTGGTGATAATATTAAAAAAAATATATAACTGATATAGCTGACTTATTTCATTATTTCTGATGGACGCTATTGGAATCTTTTACTTATAACGGTTCCAACGATGTAATATATGTTGCCTAATATTGGAGTCCTTTAACCGAGGGAGCCGAGTACAGCTGAATCATAACTTCCACATTTCTGTGGTAATCTTCTCTTGCAGAAAGACTTTTTTATGAAATGAATTTGGGGACGATGACTTGATTGCAATGAAAATTTATATTTAACCCTTGCGTAATTGGCCCAGACTTAAATGTCATGCGATAAACTTCTGAAGCGAAATATTATCGATGTTTTATGAAAAATTCTCAATTTTCCCCAATCAACCATCTAATTCTTCACCTTCTTCTCACGAACAATTAAAACAAAAAAATTATGACCATATGGAACCCAAAAACCAAGAAAATTTATATTACTCGAGCTTTAATGAAAAAATGTAAATTTTCACTGAATCACCCCCTCACTTCGATATACCGACCGACCGAAAAAAAAAATTCCTTCCGAAATTATGTTTTCTACCTTTATGTTTTGAAACTTTTTACGCCGTTTTGGCAAAAACAATTCGAAATTTTGGTCACCGACGCCATATTTCCACGTGTGACGATGTGGAAGTAAAAAGTTGTTTGTGGTTATTTGTTGACGATTTAAGCATATACGAGGGGGTATTTAAAAGAAACCGAGCTGATGTTGTGATGGGCGCAGCTTTTTAGTAACGTGTTCTGTCGCTAGGAGCCTATAGAGCTATCATTCCCGAGTCCCGAGTAAGTAGAGTCAGTGAGCCAAAAGCGTCTTAACCAAAGAAGGTTCTGTTCGACTTGCGTGAACTTTAGAGTGAGATTTTTTTGTGTGCTCCTCGTTTTTGTTTTTGTTTGCTTTTTGTTACCTTAGTTACGAGCGTTTTCAAATGAGAGCTTGAACGAGTCTCCCTTCAAAACATGCCGTCTGTAATTTAGTTCTTTTACCGACAATTTTCAACCCATGCAGACGAGAAACAATTTTTAGTGGCCACAATTAATGGTTCTTTCATAAGAAACTTGATTTCCAGTTAATTCTGCTGTCAAACAAAACTTTTAAAACGATTAGGATTTGAATCACTTTTGATCCACAATACCCTCAATAGTAAGGTAACATGTCAAAAATATTTTACATTCTCTCAAAAATTACATTTGCTGATTAAAATAATTGAATTTATTATGGCTCCCACTAGATTATGTAACAAGCCCGCCAAACAACTTTTCTGACCCCATTAAAAACATTGGAAAAAAGTGCAATTCATTATTAGTCACATGGTATAATGAAAAAAAAGTACAGTTCAGTTGAGCAGTTTGTATTTTTTATGAGTTCAAAAAAAATTAATAGAATGACCAAAATCTGTAAAAAACATTAAGAAGTAGGAAATAGCGACAGAGTTATTAGATTTTACAGTTGAAACTTATCGAACTAGCGGCCGCAGCAGAACCGGAGCGGCACACGCATTACAAATGACGTCACAATACTGTTGATAGGGCATAATGTTTTCTTTACAAATTTCTAAAGTTTCAAGACCTACTGCTTTATCATTTTTATATAAATTTTATTTGGATCTTCATTTTATTACGAGTAAAAAACCCAACATTTTCCAGAATTGGAGATGTTCCAATTAATTAGTAATGTACACATTTCTTTGTTAACCCATCCTGCCTTCCACACAACACTTAACTGATAATCGATTATAGTCGAATCTGCACACCAGCAACTCAAAAGGCAAACCTTAAGACCATTAATCTCCTTGGCCACTTAACCTTAGCAGACTTAAACAAAAAAAAATGACCACCTGAAAGCGTAATTGGTTAACTTGGCAGATAGAACGGTTGAGCTTTATTCGTTTAAAATCGGAAGATTTTAAGATACAAAATATAAAAGTGCAAGAATATGTGTCATTTTATGTTTTCTTTTTGTTTTGTTAATTTTTTATCCGTAAAATCGATTTTTACAGTTTTCGTACATTGAAGTAATATTTATAGAGGCTGTACAGAAACTTAATTGACCAACTGAAACTCTAGATAGTTCAGCTTATTCTTTATGAATCTGTATAACCTTAACCCAAAAATGCTTCTTAATGGAGCTAGAAGATGGCGGCTTTTAGTCATTTTTTTAAAAATATCTCCAAAAAGCCGTGATTTCAAAAGGTCAGACTTACTTACTTAATGAGTGAACTTCAAATGACAAACCGGTCACTATACATACGATTCTATTGCGATCATTTGGTGGAGCAACATATATTTTGATTTTTTATCTTTTACTTTGTGAAATTTTTGATATAACATTTTTGAATGTTGGATAACTAATAAACCGGTATTATTGTTAATTGCTGCTACAATGTACCGTTTTCGCGAAAAATGATTTGGTAAAAGTTTACTTTCCTACCACATGCTCGATTTTCCTCAAATCTTGTATACTTACGTAATTCAGCACGCAGATGACGATAGTATCGCAAGGAAATCTGCAAGGGACGTCTATTTTGCGAGATACCGTTAATTATTAGTCTCATTTTAAGTTGTTTTATTTCCTTTTTTTTCTTTTGCACACACCTTAATTGGAAATGTGATATTTTTTCCTACTTCCTTTTCTACATTTCAGATGTGATAAGAGAAAAATTTGCTGACTCACCTTCTCTAGATCGATGGCAAGTCATGCCATCTGTAGAAGCTTCATTAGGCCAGCCTTCTTTCCTTATTTTGCATGTGTGGCGGAAGAAGGGATATCTGATTATCACCTTTCTTCAGCTAGATGGCATGTCATATCAGCTGAACAAGGTGCGTTAAGCAACGATCTGCCTTATTTAGTTATGTTTTATTTGTGGCGGAAGAAGGGATATCCGATGATCTCTCTTTTTCAGTTAGATGGCATGACATGTCATGCGAAGAAGGTACATTAAGCAGTCATTTGCTTCCTCTCCTTGTGTTTCATTTATGGCAAGAGCTCAATCATTCAACATTTTCCATTATATATATATATATATATATATATATATATATATATATATATATATATATATATATATATATATATAGCAGTTATAAGCAGTTTGATAGGTCGTTTTTGTAAGTTTCCAAAATTTAAAGTCTCATTAAGGGCCATCCACCTGAGAAATCTATGGGCAGTGAAAAAACGAAAGTTCTTTGCTAAAACATGCTATTTTGAACCTTTTTTGTCGCATCTTTAGGAGCCTGGAAAGAGTTATAGCCATGATATACAATTCATAATTAAATTAGAATTGCCTACCGAAAGCTGAACAAAGTGAAAAAAGGATATATATATATATATATATATATATATATATATATATATATATATATATATATATATATATATATATATATATATATATTTAACATACACAAAATGTTAAACTTAAGTTATATTTGTACACTTAAACTAATTAAAAATTCATATTTTTGGTGGTTTCAAGTAACTTTTCAATTCTCTCCCTGCATCCAACTCTACGCTTAAACAAAAATTTAGCTAGACAATCGATTTGAGGTTTGTGTCGTAATTGTATTTTGATACATTTATTTTATATATTTGCATTTGTTGTGGAAATATAAACGTAAATATAACAAATATCATATGGAAAACAGATGGGTGTATGACAGACGGCATACACATTGTTAACTGATAAAAGGTGCCCGAAAAGTGCGTTTAAAATCGCCGCAAAAATAACCTAAACATTCGACCAACAATTAACGATAGCTCTTAAAATAAAAGTCTACGGCAATTTCCTTGCCATTTTCGTGATCTGCGCACTGAACTACGCAAGTGTGCAAAATTTCAGGAAAATGGAGCATATGACAAGGAAGGAAACTTTTACCAATTATTAGAATTTTTCTTGTTATTTGCATGTATTTTTCACACTGCTTAATTATTTCATTATTAACAATAAAAACTGGCTTTAGAAAATCAACAAAATGATATTTATGCATGTTAGTCGCTCCCAAGCACAACCATTTTTAACTAAACAATTCATACAATTTTTGTACCAAAATTCCGGAACTATGCCTCAAAATTAGTTCAACATCTAACAATTTCTGCTTTTACCACTTGACATACAGACTGTAACAAAACTGAGGGGGTTCAGATTGTTTCATTATTTTTTTAAAATTCAACTTTACAATGACCAACTGCTTTCTTGAAACTTACAACATATTTAAAAAAACTTCCATCCATGTCAAAACATGAGGTCTATTTATGGGTATGCCCGTTCTCAAGTAAAAGAAAAATTGTGGTTTTATCTAGGTCAGTTCTGATATTGACATTCCAGATAATTCTAGAGCCTCAAGGAACTATACAAACTACAAATCTAGAAAAATCTCAATTGTGTCAAATCAGCAAACATAAACTGAACTACTTGACATAGCAAATTGGGCTACTGAAAATAAACGCACAAATTAACAAATGTAGAATTTAACACCACTATGGTGATTTGTCAAACTCAGCGAAAGTAATTGTCTATGTACTTAAAACTGTGGCAGTCTTTAAAACTAACATATAACATTCATGCTTGTTACGAGGGTGATCACAAGACTAATGTCTACAGAGCTATGGGGCCGCAGGCGGACACTGCTATGTTTGTTATTTCATCCACTCCCAAATAAGCCGTTACTAAGCCCGTTGGGATGCTCCCAGCGGTTGTAATAGAGCTCTCGCTGGCCACTACCGCAGGGTCACAAGTTTACACACTTATTCGGTGTTTGAGCGCAAAATGGGTCAAATCTATTGGAATTCACTGCCAGTTGACGGAGGTATATGGAAATTCGTGCATGTATGTCAAAAACGCCCGCGAATGGTGTAGAGAGTTTACAGTTTGTACTGATATCCACGACGTAATAAGACGCGGGAGACCATTAATTTGAGACAAAAAATTATGCGTCGAGATCGGACGATCAGGATTTCAAGGAGCATTATTCATAGGATCTTAACCAAAAAGTTGGAATCTCAGAAGGTGTGTGTACGATGGGCCCCGGGAATGCTCACAGAAGACCACCAAGCGCAACGCGTTGACACTTTCTTTGACGAAAAGGAATGATTCAGTTTTCACTGCGAACCAAATCGATATGTTCTATTTCATACCTGAGACAAAAAAATAATAATTCGGTGAGTGGCGGCATTCAAACAAACACAAACTTACGGCAGTCATGGATACCTGCGTTTTAGGATTGAAAAGTGGTATTATAGGTTAACTTCCAGGAACACAATAAATACTGACAGGTATTGGGAGACACTCAAAAAATCAAACGGACGTTCCGGAACGGGCGAAAAAGGAAGATGTTGATCAATAGCGTAAGCCTCCTCCACGAAAACACTTGCCCCACGTCACCCGCAGAACCGCCTCTCTCCTGCAACAGTTTAGATGGGATATCATCACTTATCTACCCTACAATTTGGACTTGGCATCCAGTGACTACCACGCGTATCATAAATTGTAAGAGCATTTGGCTGGAAGGAGCTTTAGTGACGATGACGAGGTGAAAAATGAGGTTCAACGCTTCCTTAATGACATGGTGGCAAGTTGGTATGACACGGGCATACAAAAACTGCTACAGAGCCCACAAAAATGCATCGACCGAAATGATGGCTATCTAGAAAAATAGGGGAATCTCCAGGCTTTAAAACAAAGTACAATCAGTTAAAATAAACGTTTCTTTCTATTTCTAAAAAACTAGTTGACTTTACTTTTGGGATAACCTTCATACATTTCTTTTTTTGTTGTTGATTTTCCAAAGCAAATTTTCTTTTCATTGATAGGTGTCGTCATAACATGTTGAAGCCCTTCAACACCCAATACAGATATAAACATCTTTTTTTCTTGGATTCACAAATGCTCGTTAACTTTTCTGCAACCGGTTTCACCTTTTACGGCATCGTCAGGGTTGTCCAGGACGTAAAATGCAAAACTGGTTGCAGAGGAAAAAATAAGTAGGTCTGAAGCTATAGAAAAAACTTTCCACCTCTGTGCTCAGATTTTTCTTGGAGATGGTGCATCGCAGCGACAATAAAAGGAAATATCTGTTTGTTGGAAAAATTGTAAAAAATGAGAATTTAGAACGGCTCCCACCACAATAGGACGCTTACCATAATTATTACGTTAGGTTTAATGTTTAAGTAACTTTTTGGAGATACCTGAAAAATAACGTAAATACTCCAAGGTCACGTTAGGAAGGATTTGTGGATAAAGCTGACTTAACTTAAACCAACAGAATGTTTCTTCTAGAATTTGAGTGTTCAATATGTCAGTAGAGTTTTTGGACACACTGTTTAATTTTGAGGCAACTATTTCTTCTTTATTAAAAATTCTACAAACCCTAAATATCTTGTAAATACGTGCAAACTGTAGCAAATATTTTTGTTCTGAAAATAATTAATAACCTTTATTATTGCCTTCCCATTTCGTGCAATACTTATTCATTTTATTCACTAACCATTAGTTTGTGAGTTGCTTTAAACAATCATCTGAAATAAAATATCACTGGCATTTAAGACAAAGAAGGACAAGGCCGCTTTGGAAAAGTTATTGCCAATTTAAACATACAAATACATATCTAAGTTTCGACGTTTCGACACCTTCTTGCTGCATTCGTTAACGCAAACAGCAGACACAGATATCAAAATCATCAGCTCCGTCTAAGGGTTACAGTTGATCATGTGATAAAGTCACTCGGAATTTAAAACTAGGATATTTTAATAGACAAGTTCTTTTAGATCGAGTGTGCGTGTTATAGATGGAGACACGGCAGCTACATTCGTTCATATTTCATCACTAAAATGTTGGCCAAAATTATTTTCCTAAATTAAAAAATAATTCTGAAATATATTTAAGTAAGGCCCTATTTGTCAGTTCTGATTCTGATGGAGATTTTATGTATTTAAGTGCAATATGCTGATGTTCAGGCAGGTCTATCAGTACGACAAAGTGAGATGCAAATTTTGTTTATAAAGATACCAAAAGATCCCACCAGAGGTTTTTTCTCTACTCGCTAGTTCATGAGTGCACGTTAAAACACTATTCGTAATTATACAGGATGTTTTATACCATATTTTATTAGCGAAAATGTGCAGTTTTTTAGACTCAGTCCAGATCTGGTTTTAGATCAACCAACTGGATTCAGATGAACAACAAAACATATAGGTTAAAGTTAAAAGCTACAGATCACTTACCCTTACTGTATTTGTGTGTGGTTTTATTTCTCTTACGTCGGTCTATTTTCGCGACTATGGCCAATCACCGACGACAGGGAGCAGCTTTACCTCACTACCCTGGAAATTTTGCCGACCCCTGCCTTTCTGTAAAGGGGGCAGTGGTCTTTAACGTGCTCAACATCGTATGGACACGGGACCGTCGGATTTCACCTACAAGGGTGCGTTTTCCGCGCAGTGTTTCTTTAATAATAGTAAAAGATAAAATAGTCAAGTGCGAGACTAGCGTAAAATATCTTGGGATCATAATATATCAGCTTTTGAAATGGAGTTGTCATCTTGAAACCCTCAACAAAAGGCTCAGAAAATGTATACATATTTTTTATATTCTAAGCATCTTAAGTCAAAGGATTTTGCTTCTGACGTATAGTTTGGTCCAGTCTATCTTCAGGTATGGAATATCGTGTTAGGGATCGGAATATGAAACCTATATAAATCCTCTACGAATCACACAGAACTTTATAATTAAAATTGTATTAAGCAAGGAGATAAAATATCCCTATAACTTGTTGTATAACCAGGCAAAAAAAGTACTTAATATCACTTTTGTACATAATGGCACTCATACAATT
This sequence comes from Tillus elongatus, assembly GCA_964006375.1. NCBI lineage: Eukaryota > Metazoa > Arthropoda > Insecta > Coleoptera > Cleridae > Tillus > Tillus elongatus. The sequence continues at coordinate 185,137,283 of OZ023263.1, forward strand.
CACGCACACTACTATAAGCCTTCAGAAATAATTAACGTACGATTACAATACAAAGGGAAAAGTGGGTGATTTTCTGACGTTTAGGAAGAACAGTTCACAGCGTGATGTATCATACATTGGTCCAATGTATCATAATCTTTCGCCACTATATATAGAAAAATTTAGACAATTATAAATGTAGGAAAAAACTTTTGAAATATGTAATGGCCAACTTTGTGACACTTGAGCAAGTGGTTCGGGAAAAAAAGAATGATGCTTTCATAATGCGTGTATCCATTTGGATAATTGAGGTACATGAAAGAGTGAGGATGTGTGGGGATGTGAGAGTGTGCGTACGTGGGCGTGGTGGGTAAAACATTTGGTCAGTGTGTATTATTCTTTATTGTGATTGGGTAGGTATATATTGTAACGGGAAAGAAGGGGTTTAGTATTCTAGTGTAAACATCAGATTCTTCCTCAATTTTTATTGTGATGAGAGGGGAATAGACTTTTATCGTGGCCTACTGTAGAGATTATTTAATGGCAACGAGTAGGGACCAGGTTGGAGAACTGGATCATACGGACAAGATACGGCCTGTTACTGTGTTACTAGGGAGATAATTATCCAAGTGATTGCTCTGAGCAACAGCTAGTTTAGGTGATTCAGCACATACAAGTTCTTCTTAACTTACGTGCTTCTGTGTCTAATATTAGTCAGTATATATTATTATATGTATTATTTTAAATCGAATTGTAGTATTTTGATGAAACGTATATTCTTGTGGATAAACAAATAAAAATAAACAAGTAAACAAAACACCAAATGTTTAGTAGTGAAATTAAAGTTTTGTTTAATTGAAATTATTTTTATAAAAAGAAAACCAAAATTATTGTTTATGTGACTTGTATATTTAAAAGTCCCGTCAAATTGTTAAGATGTCGTTAGTTCTCCTCCGACAATAATGGATACCATGATATAATGACTTAGAAGAGATATGATATTGCGCATATGCCATGCCCCCTCCTAAGACGTCACGTGGTGAGTAACGTTACAGAAGTCCAACTACACACTTAAAACAAAGTCATTATCAATCAAAAAGTTTCTATAGGTCAGTTTAATGCGGTTGAAGTTACGCCCATTTTGTCTTTTTCAGATAATATAGATCGCAGCACTAAATTTAATCTTTTTCATTTTTATTACTTCCAACTGCATGCACTTAAATATTAGTAAAATATGTAATTTGTTAAGAGGTTGTGATGAAACGTCAAACCCCACTGCAGGATAGCATATTATTGTTGCATTGGACTCACCACTTGACACCATGCGCGTGACAGGTCTAAAAATAGGTAGTCGGAATATCATATCTCTCGTTATTTGTATCATGAATGGATAATACTCTGCGGCAGACATTTTTAAACAGCAGTTGTCATTTTGAATAAGAGTGTGTTCTGTGATTCTTAATTACCCTGGAGCAAGTGAAAGTAAGTAGTATACATTTACTCGTGTATTTGTGTAAAACTCTGGTATTGTTGTTTAAATTGGCAGCAACTTTTCCTTTAGCTTTTACGCAAACGGTAGCGTTGTAATGAAACTTAATCTACATTTAACATTAACACCAATCTGTCATAGAAAAGTTGTTAGATCAAGATAGAAAATTTATCCTAAGTCTGAGACGAATAATAATCAAGGTGACGTTAAAACCAATAGATACATATAATGTTTTTCATTTCATTGAGAACTACGAATAGTCAACATATAAAAAATATTCACTACATTTGAATATGTACAACATCAGTGCTTCAGTGATTAGAAATCTGTTAGTTTGTCCAAAGTTAGACATACCACGTAGAAAAAATAGCGCTGAATTTGATAGTTACAACCATTTCGTAGGAAGTTATAGAACGTACAAAATACTATCATGTACTAAATTGGTTATTTATTCGCCAAACGTTGCTTCTGTTTTCGGACAAATTCAACTGCCAGCCTGTCCATTGTGCGAGATTCCAAAATCTGAAGAATCGGATGATCTGCAACATAGATAGATAAAAATAATATGTATGGCAAAAAGGAATCTGACATTGCTCTATTAAAAAATTGTGTGTATCGCGGGACACACGATCGAAGCGAAACTTTTTACGTTTGAACGATAATAGACATTTATTCTACATTATTGGTAAAATTGATTACTTTAAATGCGGAAACAATATATATATTTCAAATTAAATCACCATTGATCATTCTACAATGACGTCATTGACAGGTCGGCCATATTGGCTGGGTGGCATACAATTCCATTTGATTACGTATTTGCATATCAAAATATTAAGATTATTTACTATCAAATCATGTTAATATTCATCTAATTTATTGGAAATGCCTCATTCTTGTAGTGTCGTTAAATGCCCAATGCGTGCTGAATGAGATAAAGTCCAATTCTTTCGATTTTCTGCGGCTTTATTTTTTATTTTTATTTATTTCAACCACACACCACGAGGGCTTACAGCCTAAATACTATCGTACCGTGGGTGTCGACAAGGAGGAAAGAGGCAACTTGTTAATTCTGGACTTGAAGGTTTGGAGGTTCGGGGGAGAAGGAAAAACATGTGCCGGCAAGGAATTCCACAACTTGGAAGTCCTCGGGACAAAAGAGCGGGCATAACAAGATGTTCTATGTCTGGTGACCTGGACAGTGAAAGGGTGCATTCACTCTGTTCCCCTGGTAGATCTGTTGGGGGCAGCAGGTGGAGGAACTATGGAAGAAAGCTCCTCTGAGCAGTGATCGTGCAGATATCTATAAAAGAGAGAGAGGTCACCAACGGCACGTCGGTGGGTAAGGGATGGCAGCCTTTGGGTGAGGGTAGGGTCACCGATGAGACGTATAGCTCTCTTCTGAATGGAGTCCAGGATAGCGAGTGTAGAAGCGGCAGCAACACCCCAGATGTGGGAGCAGTATTCGAGGTTTGGTCTTATTTGTGAAGTATATAAGGTTTAGAGATTAGCTGGTGAAAAGTATTGGCGAGCCCGGAAGAGGAAACCTAATTTCTTAGCAGTCGCTTTTGCAATTGATGTGACATGTTGGTGCCAATTGAGATTTCGATCTACAGAAATGCCAACAAGTGAAAAGGACTCATTACTTTGAATAACTTGGTTGTTAGTGAATTTTCTTAAAAAAATTCACTAATGAGGAGATCTCGACTTTTGAATTTTGAAAAAATTTCTTCAAATGAGCGCTAATTAGGCCCCTCAGAACACATATCCGGGGTCAGTTTGAATTTTTATATGTTTATATATATATATATATTTATATATATATATATATATATATATATATATATATATATATATATATATATATATATATATATATATATATATATATATATATATATATATATATATATATATATATTTATATATATATGTATCACACCGATAACTCAAAAAATAATGGGCCGATTTTGATTAAATTTGGTGAATAAATTCCTTTTGCAAATGGCTTGGATAAGTTCGTTAGCCAGGAAAATCTGCCCAGGTTTTCCCGGAAAATTTTGTGTTTTCTTTCGAAAAAAATTTATATCTCCCGAATTAACAAAGTAAGGGCAACCAAATTTGGTACTCGGGTTTATGTCCTTATATGTAAGTTACCTACCAAAATTTAGGTCTGTATGTTAAAAGACAAAAAAGTTATAGGCATTTAAAGAAAAATAAATTGGGGTTTTCCTCAAAACGTCAAAGTTGCGACTTAAAACGTCAAAATCGGCAACATTTTGGCAAATAACTTGAAACTAATACGGGCTATGGAAATCAAATGTCTCAAGAAGAATGTTTTACAAACACTGAAGTCTTAGTTTCAACCGTCATTGTCCTTCATTTTACTAAAATGTTTCCAAAAAATTCATTTGAAATAGACGCTTTCCCTGATGCTTGGCAGTAGCCTTAGCTATAGAGTTTATCGTTTAATGGTATATAATTTTTGTCGAATTTTCGTAAAAAATCAATAAAGCTCAATATATCCGTTATTATACAAGATTTGAAAAAAATTTGTATATATTAATTATAGGGTGTCTTGAGCTACATCTTAAAAAAATATTTCTACAATCACAGGATCGCCCATAAGTCATTGGTGATACAAATTTTCTTTTTTTTTTTTAATCAAACACGCCTTATGTTATTGCATTTTCCATCGAAATATAATGCATGTTAGTAAGAAAAGAAATTCTGGATGCAGCAAGTGCGTTATGGTAGCGAACTTTGATCAAATGCTTCATATTTGAATAGCCCAATTTGCTATTAACCTATAAGGTTGACCAAGAAACGAGTTTTTCGGGAACACTTTAAGTCTACTTTTGGAAATCTTGGTACATTTTCACACAATAAAGTTATTTTTATGAAACATGGCACATTGCTTTTACTATATAGGTTATACTGGTAACCAAAATTGATGCCTGCTTTCTTAAAAAGAAAACACACATATTTGCAATAAAACCATTTTAATGAAAATTCACTACCATAACGCACTTGCTGCGTCCAGAGTTTTTTTGTGATGGGTCTAGGGCTGGTGTATCTCGTATGAGAAAGAAAGCAAGACTGTGATTTGGTGAGGTTGAATTGTACAAGATTTCTACTTCCCCAGTCTAATATTTTCTGGAGATCCATGGAGCTAGAACCCTCCATGAGTCTGCGATCCTCATCTAATTGGGCTAAAGAGACAGGCTTAGAATATTTTATAATTGTGCTGTCGTCCGCGTAACTGTGAACTGGGTTGGATGTGCTAGAGAGGAGGTCATTGATGTGAAGAAGAAACAAAGTAGAGGCTAAAGCTGAACCTTGAGGAACTCCTGTATTAATTGGATACAGTTTAGAGGAATGGCCATCCACGACAACAGAAATGCTCCGGTTGGAGAGGAAATTTGCTGTCCACGTACGAGTTTTGGTGGTAGGCCATATGCCGGTAGTTTATTAGGCAGCGCTGCGTGCCAGACCTGGTCGAATGCTTTGGATATGTCTAGAGCGACACTCTGGGATTCACTGTGTAGTTCCATAGACTTGTTCCAAGAATGGGTGACAAAGGAAAGGAGGTCGGCAGTTGATCTGCGCTGACGGAATCCATACTGCCTGTCGTGGATTAGACTGTGTTTTTCAAGAAATTTTAGTAATTCGGTGTTTATATACTGTTCTATCACTTTAGAGACGACTGAAATGAGAGAAATAGGCCTGTATTTGCTAGGAAGCGCTTTGGATCCTTTCTTGGTGACGTGTTGTACTCGATCAGTTTTCCAGTTACTAGGGAACATGCCTCTATTGTAAGATGTCTGAAACAGACGCGTCAGGACAGGAGCAAGTTCTGGTGCGCATTTTTTGAGAACAATTGCTGGGATCTCGTCAAGGCCAGAGACTTTCCTGGTATTAAGAGAAGAGAGCATCTTTCGTACCTTTTTAGTGTTAAAATGATATCCGTCATTTTATGCGCGACATTGTGGACTGTTGGTGGTTGAACATTTGAAGGTGGGTTGAGAGTAGAATTGCCGGCTAACAGAGGTGATTATTTGAATGCTCTGTCTATTGAAAGGCGAAACGCTTGGGTTAAGGCTTTAAAACTGGGGCCTCTAAGTGAAAGCCACCTAAGAAATGGGTGTGTTTGTTCAAGACTTTTTTAAACTGGTAAGATAAGTGCTTAGATGTAGAAAAAAGTAGGTAGGTTATACCTAGTATTTATGTTTGGTTGTAGGGAAACCAGTTATTCTGGAAGATAATATTAACCCAGACTGGGTGCCCAACCAGAGTTTAGGATAGATTGCCACTGTCCAACCAAATCAATCTGCATACTCACGATTTGAAGGGGCTTTAAGAAGAGTTAAGATTGAACGCGAAGTTTGTTGTTATTATAACATTATAAAGCTTAATATATTCCCAAGTTTATGTCTCTTTTAGACTCAAGCTGAAGTTGTTGCTGCAGAAAATCCTACACAAGAATTTAATGAACCTCAACAGGAAGTGATTTAGCAAAACAAATTCAGGAAAAGTGTGTTAGTGAGTCAGTCTAAAGTGATGTATTTGACGAATATTTAAGTCGTGTTTTTAAGGCTTGCACACTTTTATGCGCGCTAAGCTGGAGGCCGGTGTAATAACTATGACTTAGAATTATGTAATTCATCAGGTCCATCATGGTAATGTTGGGCAACTTATAGATATCAAGCCTGCATGCCTCGGGAGGAATTGTTAAATGGTCAATATTGTCGATAATTTCAATTTTCTTATAGTATCGTCGCTTTACATCGCCAGTAGGGGTCAAGTAGTCTGTTCGAGACATCTTTATTGAAAAACTTGCAAACTCCAACAATAAATCTAATTTAAAACTCAAGCTAACACGAAATCGCATGCAAAGCAAATGTCAAATAATCAATGTGTGCCGCTCAGAGAAAATGACGGACCGGTCAAAGTCCCGTGTTCTGGAATCTTAAATATGGTAAAAGTTTACTTTCCGAACATAGGATCGATTCTCATGAAATTTTGTATACAGACGTGCTTTAGGGTGTAGATGACGAAAATCATAATGAAAATGAGGGCAGAAGCAAACTTTTGGAGTTATTTGGATTTTTTGTAGAAAAACGTAAGTTGTACTTACTTTTACGACATGCCTTTGTTATGATTTACACATTTTCGGTGATTGTTCGTTTAATATCAAGCTAAAGAAGGGTGTATTCATGTATTATAATTCATCTTCACATAGTTAGTGCACGCCCTATACTGTTTACGTGTCTCTGTAGATTTTCCTTCTTTTCATTCATCGATAATCGATCCTATATTGACGTTGACATTTGGCATATAAAACCAACTTTATGTTATAAATTTTGATATTGCAAGAAAGTTATTTACTAATAAAAACGACACGTGAAAACCATGAAAAGTGAATATCTTCTACTAAAGCATTACGTGAATATATTTATATCGGTCATGTGAAGCGAAATATGCTTCACAACATGTCGCAAAAATGAGTACTTTTCTTACAATAACTCCAGCAGTTTGCTTCTGTCCTCATTTTTGTAGTGATTTTCATCATCTACACCATAAACATGTATGTATACAAAATTTCATCAGAATCGAACACATGTGCGAAAAGTAAACTTTTACCCACAATATTAATAACATATCATGATATGGTGCAAACGAAAGCAGTACTTTAATTATTTCCTCTATCGGTAACTTTGGAGAAAAATCCTGAAACGGATTAATCTTTAATTTTAGACGTGCCTTCGTGATATATCTTTTAATTCGTCATCTGTGAGCATAATGTAGTTAGAAAGGTATTAAATAAAACTAGTTTTGTAGTAATTAACTTCTAGGATGCTGTGATTTTGACAGTCATTCACCACTTACATTATTAAATACAACTGACAGTAATTTGAAGTGTTTGTAAGAGGCCTACAAGGTAAATTATTTTTCTGTAAGATGGTACTGAGTGAAGATGGTACTGAGTAAGATGGTACTGAGGGAATGGTAAAAAAAGGTAAAAGCACTTTGAGGAAACTGGAAGTATACAACATGAATAAGAAACGGGTCAAGACTAGATGCATTCTCGCAACAATTAGAACCGTAGACCGGTTTCGCTCTCATTAGAGCTCTTCAGTACGGCATACTAATTGCAGCAAAAATGCACCAAAAATAACACGGCTATCGTATAGCCAGTCTCAAAACACTAAGTGAGTAGCGAACGTGTCGCCACCTAGTTCGGAACCAAGTACTTGTTGTCACGCCCGCTCCAAATAATACAGAGTATTAAAAATAGAGACGGTATACAACTAACTAACAATTAAAAAAAAATTGTTAGCCCTGGCCCATTTCTACCCCAATATAGGGACAAAGTATGTAAGACTAGATGCATTCTCGCAACAATTAGAACCGTAGCCCGGTTTCGCTCTCATTAGAGCTCTTCAGTACGGCATACTAATTGCAGCAAAAATTCACCAAAAATAACACGGCTATCGTATAGCCAGTCTCAAAACACTAAGTGAGTAGCGAACGTGTCGCCACCTAGTTCGGAACCAAGTACTTGTTGTCACGCCCGCTCCAAATAATACAGAGTATTAAAAATAGAGACGGTATACAACTAACTAACAATTAAAAAAATTGTTAGCCCTGGCCCATTTCTACCCCAATATAGGGACAAAGTATGTAAGACTAGCTGCATTCTCGCAACAATTCTCTCTCTATTTCTAATACTCTGTATTATTTGGAGCGGGCGTGACAACAAGTACTTGGTTCCGAACTAGGTGGCGACACGTTCGCTACTCACTTAGTGTTTTGAGACTGGCTATACGATAGCCGTGTTATTTTTGGTGCATTTTTGCTGCAATTAGTTTGCTGTACTGAAGAGCTCTAATGAGAGCGAAACCGGTCTACGGTTCTAATTGTTGCGAGAATGCATCTAGTCTTACATACTTTGTCCCTATATTGGGGTAGAAATGGGCCAGGGCTAACAATTTTTTTAATTGTTAGTTAGTTGTATACCGTCTCTATTTTTAATACTCTGTATTATTTGGAGCGGGCGTGACAACAAGTACTTGGTTCCGAACTAGGTGGCGACACGTTCGCTACTCACTTAGTGTTTTGAAACGGGTCAACCAGAAACGGTAATGGATGACAACAAAACTATAGATATAATGAAGATCCACATACGTCTTCACGTAGAGCTGCATAAGTATATCATGTAAGTTATTTTCAATCTTTCGTGTATTACATAAGAATAAATTTAATCCATTCAAAATTATGTTATTGCAAGAATTAATTGATTAAGATGATTTAGACTGTGTAGATTAGAGTTTAGCGAGGTAAGGATGGAAAAAATTGCAACTGACAGGAATATCGTTAACACGATATGTTTTTACGACGAACCAACCTTTACACTGTGTGGGAATGTAAATCTACTAACTCTAAGGTACTGGAGTGACGTAAGTCCACACTGGATGCGCGAAAATCCTACTCAAAGACCACAAAAGTTAAATGCATTGTCGGGTATACTAGGTACACAGTTAATTGCACCTTGTTTTTAGAAGGAAATTTAACCGCTGAGAGGTATGAAATGCTACTTAGAAATAAAATTGTACCTGCAATGAGAAACCTGTTTAGAGCCAATTTTAATCAGATATGGTTTCAGCGAGACAGAGCTCCAGCTCATTTTTGTGTAAATGTTGCAGAAATAAGGCAACGAATTATCGATGAATCTCGATTGATTTCCAGAGAATTATGGACAAATGTAATTCTACCATCGATTGTTTAAAGTCATTTAAGCGGTTTTTGAATTTAAATAAACGACGTATTTGGCACAAAATGCGAGCTGACAGTGGTCTTTTGTTCACGACCTGGTGCATTTCTTACGTTAATCAGAAAGAGTCTCTGAGTATTACCGAATTTTGAGTCAATTGGCAATAAATTTCACTTGAGCCAATTTGCGCTTTAATTGCTGTAGAAAAACTCCCGTCAAACTAATTCAGAATATCGACATAGGAGACAAAGTGTCTCACCCAGCATTGTAGCAACAAAATACACCTGCCTAATAATCGTTAATGGGAAGTACCGCTCATTCTCTCCAGCCTTCCCTCTCTTATTGGAGTTTGTGAGCATGTGTCAGGCATGGGAGATCAGATGCCAGTGTATGAAATGGAGAGATATTCCACTTGAAAGTTTAGGATTCAGTCCTGTGCAAGAAAGGTGATGCTTACTGTTCTCAGATGTCGCTGATTATTCGACAAAAGGCTTCACATAAATGGTCAGTATTATTCTAATTTATTAAGTGACGTAAACCCATACAACAAAATAGTCGCGAAAGTGGAGAAAGTCTGACATCAACAGCGCTGGGTTCGAACTATCAGAGAATCGAACGTATTTTTCAGATCTGGCACCACGCGACTACATACTGTTTTTAAAACTCAAAGAATACTTCAGAATGAAGAGATTTTATATATTCTACAGTATTGTACGAATTAATTGAAGTTCATCAGAAGGGGAAATGTGGGAGAAAAAGGAACACAACTTGCCAAGATGAATCGTTTCTTTTGAGAAATCGCAAGCTAAACCCCAGAAAGACAAGCTACTACCTTCAACAAGTCTTAGAAAAAGCTGAAGTGAATATTCATAACTACAATTCGCAGACGCCGTTTGTAGGGGTGAAGAAGAGCTGTGATACCTCAAAAGAAACAGCTTCTGGCGGAGCCTATGATGAAAAGACAAAACAGACAAAAAATATGCTCATTGGACAGAAGGACACTGGAGAAATGTCTTGTTTTCAAATGAGACACAAATTCGTGCCAAAAGCCGTGGACGAAAAGTTAACTGCAGATCACTGGTCCAGACAGTGAAACATCCTGCTAAGAAGTTATTTTGGGGCAGTTTTTCATATATGGGAACAGGGAAACTTATACCCATCAAAGGTACGATGCACAGTGTAAAATATAAAGAGATTTTAAAAACCTATTTATTCAGAGAACTGGAGAAAGTTCAAGCAGTTGGCGAACCAATCTTCTAACAAAATTTATCATCGTATCATGTACATGGAAAAATATTTCAAGGACAAAAAGATAACCCTTATAGAGTGGCCTGGAAACTCACCCAACATCACCAATTGAGAACTTGTGGTCTATATGCAAGATCAGATTGTTAAAAATGGATTGTACAACAAAAAGTAAGATGATTGAGGCTGTCGTTCAGGTGTGTTTTCGAGACGACAAAATCAAGAAATATTGCGAAAATAGTGCTGCAAATTGAATCATAACCTCTACATAGCTGTCATGATCTACTCTCCTCAGAAAGACATTCATATAATTCAGGGTCTATGACTTGATCACAAAGAAAATATTCATATTCCTGTACCCATAAACTTCTGAAACGTTATATTACTCGAGAGTTTTAACAAAAATTTCAATTTTCACTAAGTCACTCTCCACCCCATTTATCCCCTAGCCCCTGCAGTGATCTTACCCAAAAACAATTCGAAGCGTTCCTTTATAGAGTGCTGACTGGATACCAAATTTGAAGGTGGTGTTTCAATTCGTTAGAAATTTATTGCGCCTACTAACAGACAGGCATACAGGTCGACAGACCGACCGACCGACAGAGAGACAGACAACAAAAGTCATTCCAGCATCAGGTTTTCTATATGTTATAAAACTTTTTGCGCCGTTTTAAGAAACAAAAAAAAAATCGAAATTTCTGTCACCGATATTCCACCCCACACATTCGACCCCCAATCTAATTTCAACACAGGATATCAAATGTTTGATGACATTGAAAGATTTCTAATAAACAAACCCTGAAACGTTAGATTTTATATCGCGGCTACAGACAGATATACAGACTGACAGATCGACAAACCGACAGACAGAAAAATGTCGTTCCCAAATCATGTTTTCTATATGTTTTAACACATTTTACGACGTTTGGGCGAAAAAAGGTTTCTGAAGTTCTTGTCGTCGATGCCGTTAAGATGATGGGGAAGTAAAATTAAGTGATTCTATGCCAAAAACAAGGCGAAGCTGTAATAAAAGCCAAAGGGGGACATAATATACCCTGTCGAATAACACTAGAAATTTATAAACTAGTACTCTTTGCATTTTTTCTTTCATCAAACGATATTTAACGTCTGCCTGTGTTCACATTAATTTGCACAATACTGTAATGAAAAGAAAGTGGATGTGAATGGTTGGCTTCATGAAGTTGGAAAAAATGTTGTTTAAAAGGTGTCAAAATGTTAGAGCACCATTGGGAAAAATGAGTTAAAGCTAAAAGCGATTATGTTAAAAAAGAAACATTATTGTGTATTATAGGTAGCACGGGCAGAGAAAAAGTACCCGATCCCGCATGTAAATTTTACACGCGCAAGTTACGTGGGACAAAATATAGTGTAGTTTTATACGTACTCTTTTGGTGTTGTTGCATAAGTATCAGTTCAACTGGTTTGAGGCCGTGGAAGTTATCTACACCAGGCCCCGTGTCCGTTACGCCAGGTATATTTCCCAAGGCCAGGAAGGCTTCCCCGGCGAAATCATTAGCTGTGAGCACATCGTGATCCATGGCGGTAAAGGCGACCATAGCGCCCGGTGCCCTGCATTGCTCCAAGCTTACGCTAAATTCAAAACATTCGTCGAAGATGGGATGCAAGGTCTTCTTGTGAACGTTAGTCTGCTGCTCGTTGCAGTGAGGAAATACTCGATGTGGGAGCAGCTCTATGATGACAAAAGGATCACTGAAACCGTTGGGGTCTAGTGGGATTATGTCACGAGCATGGAGTACCTGTTAAGGAAAGATGAAACAAGATGAGTGTCTTCCTTAGTTTAAGTTATAAATTTCTTCGTAAGTGACAAACCTCAGTCATACAATGCATTTGTGTGTTGCACATACAAAAAAATTCAAGTAATATGTCATTTAAAACCTTTGAGTTCAGCTCTGTAATAAAATAATATTTTTTGTTATGTTCCTGAATTTTGAATTGCAGTAATTAAAACTTCCTCTAAATCTGCGATTTGGAAAAAACAACAAAGAAAATTTACAAACAAAAATGATAAACTCAGAAAATTGTCCCATGACATTTGTGTGTGATTTAAAGTAAAACAAACAAAATTACAAACACTTGTGTGGAATCAAAATGTTTGGTCTGAAACACTAAAAACAAAATTTACAACTTAAAACAACATTGTAATCTAAACAACATCGAAACCAATTTTTAAACTAGCAACAGACTCAAAATCAACGTTAGATTCAGTTCTTTAAAATGTACAATGGGTCCTCTAAATATTGTACTTAAATAAAATGTAGATATAGTCTACACAAAAATTCAGTTTCAGAAAGTCGGTCAGTAAAAGTTCACAAATAGTCAAATAGAAAGCGAATTCTTGTATTTCCTGACTGATATACTCATAAGTACACTTGGAGAACCGAAATTCCCACAACACCTAAAAAAACCTGACGATCGTTTCACTAACCAAGTTAGCGACATCAGAGGATGAATTATTCTAAATGTTTGCCGACTAAAACAGTGTACATATTTCGGTGCAGGTACCCGGTGGCTTGGAAGATTGAGGTTGGTTCAAACAAAGCAACACATTATTACTGCTTGCTTGCTGGAAATTTACCTCTATCTGAATTCGGTTATCAACACTACCACGTTCCGATTATCTGTATCTTTAGTAAAGTGGTCAATCAACACATTGACTCACATCATACGTGCGCACAAAAAATGGCCAGTCTGAATTTTTTAGAAAACAGGTTAATTAATTTTCCTTTAAGTATATATATATATATATATATATATATATATATATATATATATATATATATATATATATATATATATATATATATATATATATATATAAGAATTAGAGTAGGTGTTTTAAGAACGTGACTGAATATAACGGATACATTGCTTGCTTAGTGGAAAAATAATTAACAGAAAACAAAGAAACTGTTAGCGGAACCAATGGCTTTTAGAAAAAGCCGAAAAAAACTTTGTTTGTTTACTATTTGAACCGCGAATTACGAGGGCTCTAGATAACGTTTTTGAAAAAGCTAATTTGCAACAAACATTTTCCAAAAAAAAGTCTTAAAAATTTGCTAGGTAACCGAAAAGGCAAGGACAGTACCGGTAAAATGTCTGGGATCCATGAAATAAGTTGTAAAGATTGTGATCTTAAATATGCGTGGCAAACTAAAAAAATTGTTGAAACTAGATTTAAAGAACATTTAGCACAACTAAGATACGGTACTATAGATAGATCTTGCGTCGCCAGGTATGTCTGGGATAATAATAACCACGTAGATAAAGATAACTTAAAATTAATAAAAAATGTTAGGCAACCAGGACAGCTAAACGCTTTCGAAAGTATATACAGGTGTCCCAAAAGTCGTAAATCAAGCGTCATACGAAGATAGGCTAGCTCAAGCCCTTTCAAAAAAACCCTATATGATCTTATCAAAAAGTTTACGGTTTTCAAGATATTGGCAATTTTATGAAAAAAATGAAAAACGTCAAATTTTAAGGTATCTTGCCCCTCCCCCCCCCCCACCCCCCCATGCTAAAAACATTTCCGGAATGTGGTTTTTGTGCAAATTATTCCTTAATAATCGCATTATCGAATCAATCTAAATTATTCTGTGTTATTATTAAGAAAATCTGAAGAACAAAAAATAAATAAAAATCGGACTTTTCTTCCCCAATTTTTTTAATTTTGAATAAACCCCCGTACTTAAAAAATGTTAGAATTATTTTCTGGCTCATAACTTCACAAAACTTCTCTGTTTTATGGAGATTAAAAAAAAGTATTATCAATACCTCTAAAAGTAATTAACTTTTGAAGCCACATCGACCTTCGAAGTTCTAATGGTGTGTCTTCTAGCAGTTCTGTCAAATTATTTTATAAAAAACGCCAAATATCTTTGGTCATTTAACATAAGAGGCAGTCCACTGGTCCCAAAAATGTTCCGTTAAAGATACTGGCCCAGGATACCCATTTTTTTTTTTTTTTGTTCCCTCAGGGCTCGTCCGCGGCCTTGCCGCCCCGATAGCACCGCAACCCTTGGTTGATTGTGCATACCCCTAGTCTTACTCCACCCATTCCAAAATCACTGTGCCTTGAACTAGTCTGCACAGCGATTGGTAGGGTGAAGTTTTATATTGCTCTGTCTCCGGTCTAGAGTGACCGTAGATCAGTTGTCTTTTCCGGTCCAGAGCTATACACTCGCACAAGATGTGCTGGGCTGATTCCTCCCCCTCGCCGCAGAGTCTGCATGCGAGGTCCCCTTCGAACCGCCCCATTTTATGTAGGTGTTTCTTGACGGCCATGTGTCCCGTCAAGAGACCTGTTGTGTTTCTGAGCTGTCCTCTGCTAAGGTTTAGCAGCTCCACAGCTCTCTTTGAACTGGGTCCGTCAATTATTGACTTCCCATGTCTGAGCCCTGGACAGTCCGCCCAGTACACCTTGTGTTGGTTTCTGACCCAGGACTTAATGGCTCCCCTGGCAGTGCTCTTTGACACGCCCAGAGCCGGTTCTGGTCCCATAAATGGTTCTGCTGACCCCCTCTTTGCGAGACTGTCAGCTTCTTCATTGCCTTTGACCCCCGAGTGACCCGGCACCCAGATGAGGGTCACCTCATTCTGCCCAGCCAGGTCGCTCGTCTCGTCTCGGCACTCACTCACCAGCCAGGAATTTACCCGTGGGCTACTTAGTGCCTTAAGGGCTGCCTGGCTGTCTGTGGCTATGAGGATCCGCTTGTTGGTGTAGCCCCTCCTCTTGTTCTCCCGCACACAGTGCAGGATGGCGTACATCTCGGCCTGAAACACCGTTGCATGGGCTCCGAGGGAAATACTGTGACTTACCCTCGGTCCTTCCGAGTAAACACCTGCCCCCGTCCCACGCTCCCCGCCAGATCCGTCCGTGAACCAGACGAGCGCGTCCCGTGGTATGCCCGGTGTCTCCTCCCGCCATGCCCCGCGATCAGGGATTTCCACTGTGAAGTTGTTTTCCCTGCACATTCGCGGGCTCGCGAAGTCTGACCTCATTTCAAGCATGGGTTCCTTCACGATCTCCTGAATTTTGCAGTGGCCCCTGAAGCCTGGGTTGATCTCCCAGGATACCCATACCGAAGTTTATCTTAAATTGATGCTGAGACCGATCCTCTCTGAACTCATGTGGATTTTCAACTTTCCATTTATGAAACTTGTGAAGGTTCATTTTTTATTTCAACAACACACCACGAGGGCTCACAGCATAAATACTATCGTACCGTGGGTGTAGACAAGGAGGAAAGAGGCGACTTCTTAATTCTGGACTTGAAGGTTTGGAGGTTCGGGGGAGAAGGAAAAACATGTGCCGGCAAGGAGTTCCACAACTTGGAAGTCCTCGGGACAAAAGAGCGGGCATAACAAGATGTTCTATGTCTGGTGACCTGGACAATCATTTTTACATGCTGACTCCATTAAACTTTACCGAATAATTTGGGATCTTGTAATTCACTTGATTTTCCATTGTATCAAAAAGCCAGAGTAAAACAATGTCCGTTAGTGAATTAATTCACTGAGAAGTAAGCACGCGTGTAGCAAGCAGAAATTAGTAATCTTACTGACACTGACAGAAATAATTTTCATAAATGTCAAAATCTGTTGGTTTTTGTATATTAGCTACCTGATTTCACTTCCAAACTGACTTCCAATTGTAGACAGTGAATTACTTGTGGAAATACTGATAATGTTTCATACCATTTTAAATTATCCATAAAACAGGGAAGTTTGTGAAATTATGAGCCCCAGTAAGTTTTACAAAAAAATATTTCAGTACGGAGGTATTAAAAAAATTGGGGAAGAAAAGTTAATTTTTTTCGTCAGATTTTCTAAATAATAACACCAAATATTTCGGACTTAACCGATAACGCCATTATTGATTATATATATATATATATATATATATATATATATATATATATATATATATATATATATATATATATATATATATATATATATATATATATATTACTAAATATAATAATAACAAAAATTGTATGAATTTGGTTCCGCCGTCTTTGTCCAATTTGTTGATTGACCTTTTTGCTAGAGGTACTCGAAACGTTGGAGTGTTTATAACCGAATTCAGGTAGAGTTAAACTTCCGGCAGCAAGCAGTAAATTTTTTTGCTTTGTTTGAACCACCCTCAGTCGTCCAAGCCGCCGGGTCCTCTACCGAAATATTTTCACTGTTGTACTCGGCGAACATTTAGAATTATTCATCCTCTGATGAGGCTAACTTAGTTAGTGAAACGATTGTCATGTTTTTAAAATGTGTTGTGGTGATTTGGATTCTCCAAGTGTACTTATCAGTGCTCATCGCAGGTTATAATCTTCACTTAGTCATATACTCATTTCACATTTTTCAGACACCAAAACTTAAGCCATCATGTGTCCCCCTTGAAAACAAAGTCGACGTTTCTCGGGTTTTTTCTTTTTTTTTACTTCCGATATTTTCCAATTGGAAAGTTTTAATTGGTACACCCTGTATATGCTATATTACACAATCGCATTTTTTTATTTATTTACAAATTTAAACAACACTTACCTCTACACAAAGTGAATCATGATTAAAATACGCCCTCACAGCTAAGCTACCATATGGACTACTTGTGATACTCAGCTGTTCTTGTAGCCTCTGTCCATAAAATATCTCAATTAAGGTTTCCGTATCTGTTCTGTGATATTGAAGTCTCTGTTCTATTTGACAGAAGGCTCCAGAATGAAGCGTCTCAACTCCAAGACCTTGTCCTTCTGCGTGGAAAAAGTTTTCTAAAATTTCTAAGGCGGAATGAAGTCTTTCATGGAACATGGCTGGCATTTCTTCATTACTTGCGTTTCCGTCCATTTGGTAATTTAACTCGGCTAATGTATACTCCCAGATCTTAAAAATTAAAAATTAAACAATAAAAATTTGGCATTAATATATATTTTTAGGTCTTTTCTTGTTATATTTTCTAAACCTTTACATCAATGAGTCTGTAAACAAATGTTTAAAAAAAATATGGGACAGATTTATGTCTAACTTAATAGTACAGGCAATAGATAATTTGTTTCTGCATTAAACTACAGGAGTTATTTTTTTGTGTTGATAAATAGGTTCAGAATTACGTACTGAATGTAAAAACACAAAATCCTTACAAATTAGGAGGGCGGAAGTGCCGCCATTTTGAGAAAAACCGTTTCGATCTATATCTCCGTAACTGTGCACTTTAGGCCAAAAATGGTAATGACCTTTATTGTAGATAATTGCATTTTTCATCTTCTTTGTGAAATATTTTTTTTATCACTTACCGTTTACAACTTATACGACTATCAGCATTCATTTATTGACTTTTTTACCTATATCTTTATTAATAATTGTTTAAAGAATAAAATGCTTATAACTTAACTTTTCAATAGACAAATTTTCTAGAACTTTCACTTAAAACTTTTTTTTCTCAAACTAATATTAGTGAATATTCTTTAAAAAAATTCACCAATGAAGAGATCCCGACTTTTGAATTTTGAATTTTTTTTTCAAATGTGCGCTAATTATGCCCCCTAGAACACATCTCCGGGGTCAGTTTCAATTTTAGTATGTATATATATATATATATATATATATATATATATATATATATATATATATATATATATATATATATATATATATATATATATATGTATATGTATATATATATATATATATATATATATATATATATATATATATATATATATATATATATATATATATATATATATATATATAATATTTATGTATGTATCACACCGATAACTCAAAAAATCAAGAACAGATTTTGATTAAATTTAGTGAATACCTTCCTCTTGCAAGTGGCTTAGATAAGCTCGTTATCCAGGAAAATCGGCCCAGGTTTTCCCGGAACAATTTTGTGTTTCCTTTCGAAAAAAAATCATATCTCCGGAAATAACAAAGTAAGGGCAACCAAATTTGGTTCGCCAGTTTATATCATTCTAGGTAAATTACCTACCAAAATTTAGTTTTGTAGGTTGATAAATAAAAAGTTATAGGCCTTTAAAAGAAAATAAATTGGGGTTTTCCCCAAAATGTCAAAGTCGCGATTTAAAACGTCAAAATTTGCAACATTTACGCAAAGAACCTGAAACTAATATAAGCTATGGAAAGAAAATGTCTCAAGAACAATGTTTTACAAAGGCTGAAGTCTTAGCTTAAACCGTCATTGTCCTTCATTTTACTAAAATATTTCCAGAAAAATTTGTCGATTGAAAAGTGAAACATTTAACGCGTTATAACTTTGAAAATATTGATTTGAGAAAAAAAGTTTTCAGTAAAAATTATAGGAAATTTGTCTATTGAAAAGTTAAGTTATAAGCATTTTATTTCTTAAATAATTATTAACCAAGATATAGGTAAAAAAGTCAATAAATGAATGCTAATAGTCGTATAAGTTGTAAACAGTGAGTGATACAAAAAAATTATTTTACAAAAAAGATGAAAAATGCAATTATCTACAATAAAGGTCATTACCATTTTTGGCCTAAAGTGCACGGTTACGGAGATATAGGCCGAAACGATTTTTCTCAAAATGGCGGCACTTCCGATATCCTAATTTGTAAGTATTTTGTGTTTTTACATTTGGTACGTAATTCTGAACCTATCTATAAAAAAATCCTGTAGTTTAATGCATTATGCAAGAGTAACGGGCTCCTCTATTGCCTGTACTATAAATAATGCCGCTGGATTTGTTCTCTAACGCTTGAAACGGTTTAACAATAATGGTTAAAATAATAGGCCACGCGCACAATTTTCTTTACGGCCACTGATGTTACTAACGCCGATCGCTTCTTCAAATTAATGCTGATATTATGGTGCAAGTGCGTTTGTTGTGTTCGTGCTTGTTTTTGTACATTATGTCAGAAATAACAAGTACTGTATAGTAACTGGAACGGTGTTAGTGACGCCGGTGACTCCCCTACTCTGACAGATAAGTGTGGGAGGAATTAAATTAAAAAAAAATATATCTCCTTAAATATTTAACGTATTAAAATAAAACAACGTCAATGCGTTTGTGGAAATTATTTCTAATAAAAAAGTTATATTATGGAGTTATTTTTTAGAGCCTCGGTGGTTCAGTGGTAAGGACGTGCGCCTCTGAACCGAAGGGTACTGGGTTACATCCCCAGGGTTCCCTTTTCACTTTTTCAGTACACACTGTAAAATTAACACCAACCGAGGTTGTAGCATTGTATTTGAGCAAGTGAAATGTCTGCATGTTCCCTCCTTCGGAGGGGGCGTAAAGCGGTTAGTTCCGTTTCCGTGCGATATTGGGCACTTGAAAGATTTCTACCCTCCTTACAGGAAGGGCGGGGTTCGGCAAAATTTCCAGGATGGTGACGTGAAATTGATTGTCGTCGGTGATTGGCCACCGTTGCAGAAATAGACGGAAGTTAATATATTAATATATTTATATTTTCAAAGAATAAAGTTATTTTGATTAAATATGGTACATTGTTTCTACTATACAGGCAACCAAGTTTGATGCCTACTTTCATCAAAGAAAGACATTTGCCATTAAAAATATTAAAAAAAAAAATGGCTACCATAACGCACTTGCTGCGTTCCGAACTTTTTTTAAAATTTAAATTCTTCAATATTTAATTAGTTTTTATAATTATAATATAAATATATATATATATATATATATATATATATATATATATATATATATATATATATATATATATATATATATATATATATATATATATATATATTATAATTATAAAAACTAATTAAATATTGAAGAATTTAAATTTTAAAAAAAGTTCGGAACGCAGCAAGTGCGTTATGGTAGCCATTTTTTTTTAAAATATTTTTAATGGCAAATGTCTTTCTTTGATGAAAGTAGACATCAAACTTGGTTGCCTGTATAGTAGAAACAATGTACCATATTTAATCAAAATAACTTTATTCTTTGAAAATATAAACATTTTTCAAAAGCCTGGATGCAGCAAGTGTGTTATGGAAGTGAATTTCCATAAAAATGTTTTTATTAGCAAATGCGAGCAGACATCAATCTGATTAGCGGTATAGCCTATGTAGTAGAAACAAAGTACTATATTTTATCAAAATTACTTACGGTTTGAAAATATACACAAATTTTCCGAAAATAAACTTAAATGTTGGTTTTCTAACCAACAAAGCTCACGTTAATAGCAAATTGAGTGATTGAAATTTGAAGGATTTAACGAAAATTCGGTAAATATGCAAATTATCTCCTGAACGCTTTAAAAAAATTGTTTTCAGAAACATTACTAGGACCCCACCTGGATGCACAAACCACAGGAAAAATTTGGGCGTTGGGGTGTCTGCTTCGTCGTGGGGATTTTCCTTCCCCCTCGCGTGCATATAACCACCCTCGCTGCATAAATCACAAGAAAAATGTCTTGTTCCTACCCACCGAGGAAGTTACGGCACCTGGGGAGATACGGGTGCTGTGCGGGGTAGGCAGGGTTTAAGGGGGATATGGCTTCAAGATGTGAAAAAGACAACTTTCAAGCCCGTTTTATTCGCATTTCCTGCTCATATTTCCTTTGTACTACTTACCCTGCCAAGCACCCCTACCCACTCCTGGTCCCGTAACTTCCTTGGGGGGTGTGATCAAGAAATTTTTCTTGGGGTTTGTGGATCCAGGGGGGGCTAGGCAGGTTTCTGAAAACAGTTTTTTGAAAAGCGTTCGGGAGCTAAACTGTAAATTTACCGAAAATTAGCTACCAAAACGCACTTAGTGCGTCCAGATTTTTTCTCTTACAAACGCATCATATTTCGATAAAAAATGGAAAAATGCATTAACGAATTTGTTTTACGAAAATTCGCTAAAAATTATAGACGTTAAACCATAAACTTCACTAAACCTACAGCGAAAGCATCAACTTAACTAAACCGACAGCCAAAGCATCAGAGACAGGGTCTATTTGAAGAGAATTTTCTGTAAATATTTTAGTAAAAGGAAGGACAATCACGGTTGAATCTGAAACCTAAGGGTTTGCAGAACACCCATTTGCAACATTTTCTTTTCAATATTCGTATTTTGTTCACGTTCTTTGCCTAAACATTGCCAATTTTGACTTTTAAAATTGCGAGTTTGACGTTTTGAGGAAAACTCCAAAATGTATTTCTTTAATTGCCCATAACTTCTTTGTTTTTAAAGCTAGAGACATAAATTTTGGCACAGAGTTCATTCTTTATAATACAAATACGTGTATCAAATTTGGTTGCCCTTGTTTGTTATTTCCGGAGAGATGAATTTTTTTAGAAAGCAAACACAAAATTTTCCGGGAAAACCTGGTCAGATTTTCCTGGCTAACAAGCTTATCCAAGCCACTTGCAAAGGGAAGGTACTCACTAAATTTGATCAAGATTGGTCCGTTATTTTTTGTGTTATCGGTCGGATATATATATATATATATATATATATATAATATATATATATATATATATATATATATATATATAATATATATATATATATATATATATATATATATATATATATATATATATATATATATATATATATATATAAACACAGATCTCCTCATTAGCGAATTAAAAAAAAATCGCTCAAAAGAACTTACGTACTATATGCAGGTCAAGTAAGAGCAGCTAGATAGGTATAAAGTTAATAAGATTGGAAAAAGATTAGAAAATATTTAAAATAAGTAAAAATGTTATCTACCAACTGTTAAAATAATGTAAAAGGTTCACAATAAACAGACCCTAGTTCACTTACTGATTGATAATGCTCACTGAAGTGGTTATAAGAAAGATAGATGGAAAATTTCTCCACATTTTAGCCATAAAGGGGGTTTAAAACATACAAGAATAATTAAAGCTGGTGTAAAAGAATTCGCCAAATATAATCAATAAACAGATATGTTGTGAAAAGTTTGAGATTGAAAAATAAATTTTTAAGGAATAATTTAACATAATGAATTAGGCAAATCTAGTAAGGTAAAATGTATGGGTTGTGTATAAACAATAATGGATCAATCAAATACGTTTGTAAATCGAAATGAAAGCGGGAAAATAGGACAATAAAGGGAAAATATGAACTATTTGTGTGTAGAAAGTAAGTACGTTATCTAATAGGTTGATAATTTAAGAATACATTAAAAGATAGGTAGTTTTATGAGGAAATTTTTGAAATAAATAGAAATCGGAAAAATGTTAGAAAAATCAAATAATTAAAGAAATAGAAGTATAGTTTTAAAAGAAGTCCAAGGCACAGTCATTTTAATTTACATAATGAAAATATAAAAAGAGTTCAGAAGTGACTGTAATGGGTATTAGAAGAAAGCTTAATTAACAGAGAATTTGTTACATATAGTCATCAATGAAATCAAATTAAAATTAAGGAAAAAAATAGTGAATAAAAAATGTAAATATAAATATTTATATCAAAGTGTCAAAATAATAATATTTGACGTTTTAAGTTTGTCGGGGAATTTTAAACAGAATACTGATTTCTTATTGATGGATTCATTTATATATATATATATATATATATATATATATATATATATATATATATATATATATATATATATATATATATATATATATATATATATATATATATATAGGGTGGTGCATTGAAAACGAAACGCACATATTTGCGTCCAGATAATTTTTTTCAAGAAACGCTGAAACACGTCAATTTTAATATTAAGAGGGACATGTTTTAACATAAAACTCAACTTTGTCACATCAACCCCTTAAGGGTGGTGATAACAATCCTTATATTTTAAATAGGGAACATGGGTTGAGTGTTACATAATTTGAAGGCTGTTTCTTTTTTGAATTCAGCACACATTTTTTTTTGGAACTTTTATCAACTCGTTTAAAAATTATTCACAGTTGAAAATGTAAAAACGCATTTCACTCATTCCGATAAGAAATGTGCTGATAGTCAATGTTTTGTTGGTTTGTAAAAAAAATTGACTATCAGAACATTTCTTATCGGAATGAGAGAAATACAGTTTATTATATCAGTTTATCGGTAGGTTTGATACTTGACAGTACTACCGAAAATTAATTTCACAATGGTGTATTCTGTAGAAGAAAGAGTTGAAATAATTACCCCTTTTTTAAAAAACGATAGCTGTGCCAACCGTACCGCAAATTTGTTTAATGAACGACATCCGAACAGACATGTTAACAGAAAATACATTTTGGAGTTAGTTGCAAAGTTTCGACAAAGTGGTTCAGTGGCCAACAAAAAACGGGATCCTCAACGTGAATTTCCGGTTAGAAATGAGACTACTGAGAATGAGGTTTTAGGACAAATTGCTGCAGACCCAACTTTGAGCACGAGAAAATTGGCCACTGTTTCAAACATCAAAAGAACACTATTCAGCGAATATTGAGCATCATAAATTTCGCCCGTATAAAATTCATCTTGTACAACAACTGAATGAAGATGATTTTGATCGGCGGCTGGAATTTTGTGAAGTTATGACTGCACCAATACCTGATAACTGGAACTTTCTGTTCAATATCTGTTTTTCAAACGAGTATACGTTCTTATTAAATTCTACAGTCAATCGTCATAATTGTCGTTATTGGGCAGATAATAATCCAAGAAATTTTCACGAAGTCCACACTCAAACTCCACAGAAATTGAATGTCTGGACTGGCATTTTTGGAGACCGCTTAATCGGACCAATTTTTCTTGATGGCAATTTGAGTGGCGAAACGTTTTGGAGTTACTAGAAGATATAGTTTACCCTCTAATAATTGACATTGTTGAAAATGATGATCGCTATCAAGAAAATCAATTAGTGTTTCAACAAGATGGAGCTCCTCCGCATTTTTCACAACGTATTAGGTAGTTTTTGTACAGAGAGTTTCCAGGACAATGGATTGGGCGTAGAGGTTCTATTGAGTGGCCCCCTAGATTACCGGATTTAACTCCTTTAGACTTAATTCTATGGGGCCGTTTAAAGAGTAGAATTTACGCAACAGAACCGGAGTCTCTGGAAGAATTACGACGACGTATTGTTGAATAATGCCGTCTAATAACTCCACAAATGCTCCAGAATGTCAGAGCTCGTTTTGAACAAAATTTCTACTTTTGTGTGGAGGCTGGTGGTCAACAATTTGAACACTTACTTAACTGAATAAACATTTTTGAACGTTTGTTTCTATTTTTTAGTTTTTTTTATCGAAAAATTGAGTAATTAGTGCATTTCTTATCACAATGAATGAAAAACGTTCTTACAACTCCAACTGTGAATAATGTTTAAACGAGTGGATAAAACTTCCAAAAAAATTAGTGTGCTGAATTCAGAAAAGAAAGAGCTTTCAAATCATGTAACACTCAACCCATATTCCCTATTTAAAATATAAGGGTTGTTATAACCACCCTTAAGGGGTTGATGTGACAAAGTTGATTTTTATGTCAAAACATGCCCCTCTCAATTTTAAAATTGACGTGTTTCAGCGTTTCTTAAAAAGAATTTCTCTGGACGTAAATCGGTCTGTTTCGTTTTCAATGCGCCACCTGTATATATATATATATATATATATATATATATATATATATATATATATATATATACATATATATATATATATATATATATATATATATATATATATATATATATATATATATATATATATATATATATATATATATATATATATATATATATATATATATATATATATATATATAACCAACAAAAGAGGGGAAGAAGTTTAGTATTTACAGAGACCTTAAAGAGTTAAGTGGTGTTCTCCCAGAGCAAAAGTCATCGCGTTACTAGGGACAAAGCGAGGTCACTAGGGGGAATCCGCGTGTTTGTGTTAAATCTAAAACATTAAAAGTTGACGTTATATAATTACGAAGCGCAGTTTTGGGAGATAAGGAGAATGTTATTGTAAACAGTTTGTTTTCATGGGATATTTAACATATAAATAGATTAATAAAAAACCATACGGTTAAAAGTCAGCAAGTGGAATTTAAAGAAGAATTATTAAAAGTGATAGTAAATTTTAGGTGTGAATAAGCAACATCAGTCAGCGATCGTTCATAGGAGACGATACAAAAGTCGTCCACATCACCAAACGCACAGACGCGTTAAATGGGAATCAAAGAGACGATGATGGAATATTGAAACAGGAGAGACATTGCATTAGAATTGATGCTATTGACAACATCCGAAGAAATCAACAACTCCAAAGATTTATTACTTTAACAATCCAGTTCAAGTGAATTAATTTCAGTCTACATAAGGCATTACCAAAATTACACAGAAGAAACAGAAAAGAAAAATTGACAGTCGCACACCGCTATTTTCACAGATAATATTGAGAAGAATGATTGATACTGATCGAAGAGAGCAACACTAAGGGAAACGAAACAAAAATAAAGACGTTTGAAAGAGAAAGCCTATCACAGCTCAGCATTAACAAGAAACATAATAAATATCAAGTAGGTGACTACAATGAAGACGACGATTGGCATTGTATTGTTTGCATGAGAGATTGTGCAACAGAAAATCCAAGGAGAAATAGGCTCAAGGCCTGGACTCATGAGCATTGTACAAGTGATACATTTTATGTTTGCCACAGTTGTGAGATTAAGTAATTGTTACATGCCAGTTGTGCCAATCAATAAATTACTTAAAGATATTTATTCTTATCTTTATCATCCAAAAGCCGCGGGATAAACAACCCCGATTCTTAATACAACCAGTTCGTGTAGGGTTGTCAACACATTCTTGAAATATATTAAATTATAAAATACATATATGCAGCGCATCCAGAATATTTATGTATTGTCACGAGATCTCTGAGATGTTTGACTTAAGAAGACTTCAAAATATTCCTTAAATGATTTGAAGTAAAAAAATGAAGTTGTAAATTATGTGAAAACCCGGTCTCCGCTACTAGGTCATCACTTATAATTAAAACAGAACATGCTTGAATTCCTATTAAATCTGCTTCCTATTACAACAGAGTCGATGTAATTTCACCCCAATATTGGCACATAGCTGACTGATTAATACATCCTGGTTTTGGTATCCAAGCTACTGTAACATAAGATCAATGTTGTGATTGGTAGACTACATATGCATGTTCTCTGAATGAAGTTGTATGGCAACATTATAATTAGATACATGCAAGTGTAGATTATTGAATTTTAATAACAATGCAGGTATATTATATCTACTTATTAATCACAATTCAATCAACATGCTATTGTGACTTGATTTGTAGAATCTGTAATCATTTTACAAATTCCGTACTGTAGTGCTATGTTTTAGAGTATTTTCGTAGCAAACATTTGTTACGCCTTTAGCTCATACAAACACAATATAACAACAGACGTTAGAAAGTAGGTTGAGAAAAAGAAAATCTCTGGGTGGCGTCACAAAAGATTCCGGCTGCTCAGCCTTGGGTAGGGTTCTTAACCTTATTAACCCAGTGATCTCAGCGCCACACTGTCGAAAGAAGTGAATGAAAATATGACTGGCGACAGTCAAGTAAAATAGAGTGAGAAGACCTTATCTAACTAACCTTGACAGTGAAAGGTTAGCAAGACATCTAACGAAATTGCAATTTAACACAATAGGTTGAGAATAATACGCACACCTAAAATTTGAAACTTCACATTTATATATTATACAAAAGAGAAAAAAAGATTACAATAAGTATGTTTTAAAAGACAGAAAGTAAAACAGGTATATAACAAGCAGAATTAGCAAGAATCAATGCGTGGAATATAATAATAGGTATTCAAAAACAGCGTGTAACTTTTACAAAAGATTGTATAGCAATCCGTAAACCTTTTACGGAATGCGACAGATAAAAAATGATTAAAACATTTTCAACAAACTTATACAGTACAGTTATTTTACTTCAAATGAAATTGATGAACACGATTGTACTACAAATGGTAAATGGTTTATCTCGGATGAATACAACCAATCAAAATGGCTTGAGATTTACGAGGCCTGTAAATTTGTACACTTCACCGCAACCGCCGCTTCAGTTGTAACATGTGACGAAAATGCTCCGAACGTTGGGAATTCCGCAACTTGCGCAAGCATAGGATCAACGTGTAGCTGGTATATATATGTATATATATATATATATATATATATATATATATATATATATATATATATATATTTATATATATATATATATATATATATATATATATATACATATATATATATATATATATATATATATATATATATATATTTATATATATATATATATATATATATATATATATATATATATATATATATATATATATATATATATATATATATATATATATACATATATATATATATATATGTATATATATATATATATATATATATATATATATATATATATATATATATATATATATATATATATATCCGTCTAATAACTCAAAAAATAATTAACCGATTTCAATGAAACTTGTAAGCACCAAATATGCGGTGTTACGTCAATAGCGAGAAACTATTGCGATGTGACGTTGGGATTGCGCCGAGTGCACTTACAAACTATAAGGATGTTTACATTAAAACTAAAGAATAGTTACCTAATGCAACCATGCACGCACACTTTAACCAGCGAGTTAAAAAAAACAACAAAAATGTTACACAAAAATTAAGGTTGTTACTCTGTAAAAGAAAAAAAATGTTCAATACTGCTCCACTGAATCCATATATTTTCTCAAGGAAAAATGTACCCACACACCTGCATTGGAAATAAGGGTGCCAAATCATCGACAAAATTTTGTATGATAAATATTAAAAGAAAATCAATAGTTACTTGCAAAGTCAATCCACTTAAAGCTTAAAAGGTTTACTTGCTTTAAACAAATTAATTAAACTATATTCACGAAGTTAT
Source organism: Tillus elongatus (assembly GCA_964006375.1). Taxonomy (NCBI): domain Eukaryota; kingdom Metazoa; phylum Arthropoda; class Insecta; order Coleoptera; family Cleridae; genus Tillus; species Tillus elongatus. The sequence goes on from OZ023263.1 coordinate 185,165,728, forward strand.
GTATTACTATAGGTATAAGAAATTCAACAGACAATGTCCATGAACACTTGTGGCCCTTTAAAAATATTGCCAAATTAGTTTTAAGCAAATTATATTACATGAAAATTATCTACAAGTTACAATCTATAATTTACACCATACAAAAACACCAACGATAACGTGAATATTTTAACAAATTTTAACTGATATGTACACTGTAAAATGAAGGAAGTTATAAGTCTGCCAACAATAACATACTAATTAGGTTTCTGCAAACTGCTGTTACTTTGAAAGTCAGTAGAGGCAATCACTTATGATAAATAAACTCCATACAGCTCCCAATTAGCCGGGAATATAAATTCAGTCAGCAAAAGGTAAAATGGAACACACAGTTTTCTATTGACGGGAGAATGACTTCCAGTGCGTAGGTTATACATTTACTCTCTGGAATCTAGTTTTGATACTAGGCGCCCTTTATAAATTGCACCAAACCTCCTTATTTAATTCGGCATTTTTAGAACACAAGTGACAATCCATTTTTCTAATTAATTTCCACTAGCGGTTTTACCACAACGACTCACACAATAAAGTCCTCACTAAAAATTCCATACTAAGAAAACCATGTAAATTCATCGGCGATTCCATACCTAATCAATTTTTCACTGGCGTTTCTCATCTTCTTTTCTTTCTCGAAACTAACCATTGTTTGCACCGATATATTTAATATAATATAATTAATAATTAAAAAAAATCAGAGAAAGTTGTTGCACAAATTGCTGGCCGTAACACATTCGCTAATGAGGATATCGCCACTTTTCAATTTGGGAAAAGGTCTCTTCAAATGAGCACGAACTAGGACCTCTAGAATCTATATTCGGGATAAGTTTAAATTTATATACCGATATATATATATATATATATATATATATATATATATATATATATATATATATATATATATATATATATATATATATATATATATATATATATTATATATATATATATATATATATATATATATATATATATATATATATATATTATTGATATTTAGAAATATAAAACCTGGATTAAAACTTACAAACTAGCATGCAAAACTAAAATTAGCAATAAAACTTTCGAACTACGTATTTACAACTAAAATGTGACTGATAAAAAACCTAAATGTTCAAAAGAATTATTGACACAACACTAACGCAGCCATATAATGCCACTCGTTTGAGAAAATGGCAATATCCTGAAATTTGTAAGCCATTGTACAACAAATGCACAAGCATCGTGAACAGGCACGTAGGTTCATGCATAATCCTGACCCCAGCAGGAGAGACGTGTTTGCACAGAACAGTTTGAGTGAGCATTGCCAATCAATTGTTGACTTTATCTGAAATGTAGAGATAAAAATTTAAGACATCTCTAGTAACAAGAAATTTACAACACCATGTTTGAATAAATAGTCCATGATGTTATTTATATGCATAACAGATAAAATGCATGAAACAAATACGTATACACTCAAAATATACATATATTCATCTCAATTACACAAGGCAATACTCAAAAGTAATGTAAAAATGAAATTGATGTAAAATAATTTACCGAACGTGCAGAGGACCAAATATTCAGTAAAATTTCTAAGTTGTCAACGAATACTGCACTCGTTTCAGTACTGCTCTGCATACACAGAAAGGCGGGGCTGTAAATAAAATGGGAAAGATAATTAAACCAAATGGATAGGAGAAATTAAGCCTAAAAAAGTAAATATTATATTATTATTAAAATTTGAAACAAGTTAATGTTAAAATGATCAATAAAGGCGTTTCTCAAATAAATAATAGTACAAATGAGTTTGTAAGCTAATTTTAAGCAAGTTCTAAAACTTTTAATAAAAAATGAACACTAAAATGAAAGTGAACAGAACTAGCTCAGAGTCATACATATAAATTTTCAAAGTCCAAAAGATAAAGACAATGACTCTAGTTCTATGACAATTAAAGTGTTATAGATATAGACAGTGTTGTTAAACAGTATAAATAGCCAAAAATGTTTATCTAGTTGAGTTATAATTTGAGTTTTAAAGATAAATTTGTTATAGTTGAATGCAAACCAAACATGTTGATGTTTATTATTAAGATATTATCCTTTTAAATTGGGGAATTTGTTTATAACCACTACTAAAAACAAGTTAATTTTATGTGCTATGTAATTTCAGGCATTTAAAGTCAGGAAAATAAACCATTCCTTTTTGAAAATTACCAAATATTATCTGTTTCAATGTTTCACGTGCATTGATGTTTTTGTTAAAACTAGTCAGATTAAACTTAGTCTAATTGAAATGAATATGCAATTAATAGCTTATCGATTGTGAAGAATTAGATTTTGTGATAACAGCCTCAATTAAAAAATATAATAAGGCAACAGACTTATATTTCTCCATGTAAAGCAAAATTTTGGTAAAATCTTTTAGGTTAAACATCAATATCACAATATGTCAAATTATACTGCGATTTACGTTTACGTAAAAATTGACAGTTGACATAATAAGGAATTTAAATTTAGCAGAATGCTATGGAAAATAACGTTTGTGATTATTTGAGAAAACTAAAATCAAAGGCTCTCTGGTAATTCGGTTGCTAGATGAGCGGGATGCCATAGTGTGTTGTTCCCGAAAATAATGAAAATATTATGTAAATGAAGACAAAAATATTCCAATACAATGTTAAACTATATACGACAGTATAAGCGACGGAATATATATATATATATATATATATATATATATATATATATATATATATATATATATATATATAAGGATAGTGAAATTGAAGATATAAATTTAGGTGACGCTATCAAGCGTCATAGTCGATAAAATACCTTTTCTAACAGTTAATTTGTAAAAGGAACAGCCAAATTGTCTAAATAGGTCAAGGACAAAAGGGAAATATACGTGTAAGTACACATTCAAGTGAAAATTTTGTGTTTTAAAGTGAAAATCAGACAAAGCTATATACCAAGCATGTGTCCATAGCATCGGCGGATTCTGGGCGATGCGGGAGTTAGTTGTTAGGCCCAAGATTGATGTTCCATTGTCTAAGAAACTACAATTGAATCGAAGATCAGCAACAGCAAGGTACTCCCGAGAGAAACAGGTATCAATTTTGAATTACTTAAAGGCCTTTTGGTATGTAAGAGTACATTGTAAACCTATAACACTTCTGTATGTGTAAGAACATTATAAGTTTGTAACACTTTGATATTTAATTACGTTTGTAAACACAAAACTTTGATTTGTCGTATGAAACTTATAAAATCTAAAATTTATATAAAGTAAAGTTAATTGAAGACAAAGATATAGTGCTAGAAAAGATATTTCAAATAATACTATGTAAACTGTTTTTGAGTGGTGGGGTTTTGTTTTGTTGTTTGTAACTATATACATAAGAAAAATAAATGTGAATAAGGCTATAAAGTATTATCATTTGAGAAACAAAAAAACCAGTGGGAAACGTATTAAGGAAAACTTAAATAGTTTAATAGATGTAAAAGAAGGAAGTCACTATTTACCTTAGAAGCATGGAGTAAAAAAGCCGGGATATTTAAAATATATGCGTTAAGCTACTGTATGCAACTAATTATACTTGTATATACAATGAAGGTCACATAAATAAAATATACTCATTCATCGATTAAAACACACACCTATTAAACTAAAACCACAAATTAAATACATAGAAAATCAATATACTGGGTGTTTCGAAAACCAAAATACATACAAACAGGTAAATAAAACTTATTTTATCTGCAAAAGATACATCAATTAACATTATATATATATATATATATATATATATATATATATATATATATATATATATATATATATATGCAGGATATTTGACTAAAAATTAATATAAATGTTAAAAACTATCTCTTATGTTTAAAATAATCACTTATATATATATATATATATATATATATATATATATATATATATATATATATATATATATATATATAAGTATGTGTGTATCACAGAGATAACTATACATTTTTGTTAATGGCTTGGATAAGTTTGTTAGCTAGGAAAATAGGACCAACTTTTTCGAAAATTTAATACATACCAATTAATATAATACATACCACCGGCTTTATTATTTTACAGCATCATCAGGCAAAAAAGCCACAGGAAAAGTCTGTGTGTATTTAATTTGTTAGCGAATTTTCTTACAAACAATTATAATAAATTTCCTTGAAAGAATAAATTGTTTCTAATTTTCTTGAAAACAAAATGTGTTTAAAATGCTTGTGCGAAAGAAAAAATATATAATGCGATTTTTTTCACAATTATGTTCCAATTAATTCTAGGAAAAAATATTTTAGCGAATTGGCGTGAAAAATGTTTTATCATCCTTGTGACGTAAAATTTTGTCAACCGATTTCTGATAAAATGATAAATGATACTTTTTATCGTAATTTTGTTAGATATTTTTTAGGGTATTTTTCTGGATTTGTTCTCAACTTTTTTGGAAAACAATTTTTAGCGAGTTTGCATAGAAAAAATTCGCATATGACGAGATCACGACTTTTAGACTTGTTAAACATTTCTCCAGATGAGTAATAGAACCCATATCCGCGGTTAAGGCAATCCTACAGTTTCGCTCTCCCTACCCAGCCAGATTCTCGCGTACACGAATTTCTGTGTTCGAGTTTACGCAGTGTTGCCACTTAATGCTCCATAACTCAGTTCTTTACTTCTCTGACTTAATTAAAAACAACATCTAAAAATACTAACGCAGCAAGCATATTATTGTAAAGACTAAGATATCAGTATGCATTATGAAAGCAATACAGACTCAGCAAGTATATTATGGTAACGAATAAGGGTGGCCTATTCAAAACGAGCTGGCAGCCATAACTGCCATGAAAAGATTTTGTCGAAAAGAACCTGAAACACGTCAGGTTTGCTTGTGATAGGGACAACTTTTGACGCAAAAGTATAGCTCAAACTTTAGCTTTCTAGCGGGAGTGTTATCCCTCAATTTATTTCAAATACGAATAGGGGTCATGTGCAGCTCATCGAAAAGAGCGTTTGATTCCGTATATATTGCTTTTTTATTTTTGAAATTAGGTCTATTCGTTTGCAAGATATGGATTCTTGAAATATCACTAATGTATTTCCCGAGAAATTCTTAATGCTCTAGTTAGACCTAACCAGCGTTCATTACAAGATAAAATGTTGTTAATGGTTTGCGTAGGTAATTAAAAGTAATTTAAATTAAGGTGCTCCAGAAAAACCTCAGCAAAATATGTCTTGTGATAACGCATTTTTGATAGCAACTTTTAGTGCCTAGATGTGAATTGAAGAAACTCGATCGATGAAAAATTCAGTTGTGATTATTGGTTCGCATTATTGAGTGCATTTTTATAATCAGTCATTATGGTGTATTCAATTGCTGAAAGAGTTGAAATTGTGGGCATTAAAAAAAATCATGAAAACGCAAACTAAACATCACGTGTATCCAATAAGCTGCACTCTGATAGGTGTGTTCGCCATAAGTACGTGTTCAACAAGTTCCATGAAACTGGATTAGTGGCTAATAAGAAACGAAATCCTGAACGTGATTTTCCCATGGTGAACAAAACCACAAGCCTCTAAGTGATAGGTCAAGTTAGTGCAGATCCAACATTAAGTACACGTAAATTAGTTGAGATAACTAATCTACGTAGAACGACAATTCAACGAATTCCGAAAAAAAATTAAGTGTCATCCATTTAAAATCCAGCTAATTCAGGAATTAAATGAAGATAATTATGACCGGCGCTTGTAATTTTGCGAAAATATTTCTCAAAGAATAATTGACAACAGGCAATTTATTTTTAATAATTGTTTTTTCGACGCAAGTGCTCTCTTTCTGAATGGCACTGAAAATCGTCATAATTGACGGTTCTGGTCTGATGAAAACCCTCGTGTTTTCTATTAAGTCTACACAAAACTCTACAAAAAATCAATGTTTGGGCGGGTATTTTTGTGATCATATCGTTGGACCAATCTTCATAGTCGACATTTTGATAGAAGAACGTTATTTGGAAATATTGCAAGACTTAGTATACCCTATGCTAATTGACATCGTTGAGAACGATGAGAGATACTTGGAATAACAGCTATTTTTCCAACAAAATGGTGCTCCACCGCATTATGCCGTTACTGTTAGAGAGTTTTTGGATAGACACTTTCCCGGTCAGTGGATAAGTCGAAGAGGTGCTGTAGAATGGTCACCTCGATCTCCAGACCTGTAGCCTTTACACTTTTTTGTGGAGGCATTTAAAATCAAAAGTTTATCCTACCGAGTGCGACTCATTGGAGGAGGTACGTGAGCGCATTATTGATGAATGCCAGAGAATTACTCCTGAAATGCTAGCAAATCTCAGGAAAAAATTTGAACAAAATTTATACAATTCTTTGGAACTTGGTGGTGCTCAATTTGAACATTTATTGCATTAAAGTTTAATTCGTTGGTATGTTGGTTTTTTGGTTTGATAGTCTGATTGGTCCTAATTATTTTCAACATTTACTTGAATACAACGTTTTTAAGTGAAACGATTTAGTTTTTTAATTTCTCGGGAAATTCATTAGTGATATTTCAAAACTCCATATCTTCTAAATCAATAGACCTAATTTTAAAAGTAAAAAAAAACTAATCTGTAGAGAATCAGAAGCTCTTTTTAACTAGCTGTCACGTGACCCCTATTCCCATTTGAAAAAATTTGAGGGATGACGCCCGCTGAGGTGGGTAAAGTTTGGGCTATACTTTTTGCGTCAAAAATTGTGTTACAGGCTTTTTCGACAGCATTTTTTTCTGGCACTTTGTTTTGAACATATACACACAGACACACACACACACACAAATATATATATATACATATATATACATATATATATATATATATATATATATATATATATATATATATATATATATATATATATATATATATATATATATATATATATATATTTATATATATATATATATATATATATATATATATATATATATATATATATATATATATATATAGTCTTTGCCATCTACGTAAAATACTTAAAGTTTCTAGCTTTTTACAATAACATTTACATAATGTATTTCAAGTGCTACCTTATTTATATGACCTATTCGATTCTGTAATAATGGACATGTTGCGTCAGTATTTCTTTTTAGCGTATGTAGCGGAGTATGATGTAATCTTAAAATAACAATTTATCATAATATGTATGATGATATCTTATTCGTTACCATAACGCCTTGCTGTGTTAATTGTTATTTGATAAGGAAGAGTAATAAAGTAACTATAAACAGTAGATAATATATGGCTAGAGCCTCGCTGGTTCAGGGGTAAGAATGTGTGCCTGTGAACCGACGGGTACTGGGTTCGATCCCAGCATTCTCCTTTCACTTTTTCAGTACAAGCTGTAACATTAACATCAACCGAGGTTCTGGCATTTTATTCGAGCAAGCTGAATGTCTGCACGTTCCGACCTTCGGAGGGGGCGTAAAGCCGTCGGTCCCGTGTCCATGAGATGTTGGGCCAGTTAAAGATTACTACCCTCCTTACAGAAAGGCAGGGGTTCGGCAAAAATTTCCAGGATACTGACGCAAAACTGCTCCCTGGCGTCGGTGGTTGGCCATATTCGCGGAAATAGGCTGACGTTAAAGAAACAAAACACACACACCCACACAATATATGGCATAAAATAACAATTTAATCATAATACGTATTATAATATCTAATTAACTCGATAAAGAGAAGGAAGTGGCAACACCGCGTAAAATTGTGTGCGCAATAATCTGGCCGGTAGGATGAGATAAACTGTAGGATTACCGAGGTCAGGTTCAATTTTTATATGTTTGTACATGTTTAGAGGTTGGGGTGTCATTAGATTATCCTATTACCGGTTGTCCTAATATCCTCAGGGTAGTCTTGTTGGAATTAGGTGCTGTCAAAACGAAGGGGAGGCATTTTAAACAAAAAGACGTTGCCCATACCACACCTAATGTAGCAAGTTCTATTATGTGCGCCAGCTCTTAACCTACAATTTCGGCATAGAAATCTAGCATCTGGAATGGGTGCCATGTATATGTATGCGTGAAGCTAAAGGTTCTCAGGAGGTTAGGTCATGCTTTCTAAAGTATATTAAAAGTTCGCCTGAAACGGTAACTCACATAGATGTATTTAGTGACAACTCCAGTGGATTAAATAAAAACATAATAAAATTTTAGGCGTATATTGTGCAGTACAAACATATTAAAAGCGCGGACCATCGCGCTTAGGCTTTCATTCATTTATGGACTTCGACCAGGATTTTGCTGTTATAGAAAAGCCAAAGAGAAGACTAACTCACACCTTACTCCTCAAGAAAGGGTTAATTTTGTAGCCGTGGTGGAAAATTTATTGTAGCAAAAATGCAGCGGGATGACTTGAAGCCCATATCTCCTATATATAAGTTTACAAGACCAAAAAATATTTACGGCCTTAGCAAAATACGATGCTACATTTTGAAAACAGAGCAGCCACATACATTTTTTATAAAAGAGTTTGTGAAGGTTGCAACTAGACCATTCTAATTAACATAAAACTTTATTTCTCAATACTGTTACAACTCTAACGGGTTCGTGAGTTCCGCCCGCTATATAACCATACAAGACAATCGGTTAACTTAATCAATTACAGTCAATATTTATTTGAGAGTTCGAGTCCCGCTAACGGAGCGAGTTATGTATAGTTATGTATTCGCCCTGTATATAAGTATATAGGAATATTTTAAATCTAATTGTTAATTTACATTATAGTATAGTTTATGCAATTCTGCATTTCAGCATTATAAATGTTTCCTTTATAATACGTATATAATATAATATCTACTTTAGCAAGTTTATTAAGATCATTAACTCTGTTAACTTTATAATTGCAATTTAGTATTTTTTATTGTAAACTTCCATAGCAATGACCTGATGTCACATGATCGACATCATACCACCCAAGTTATTAAATATGTGTAGATTCATAATTTTAGTTAGTTCTGTATTAGACTTAGCCTTGTGTCTTTGCAGTTCTCATATTTTTTAATGAATTGTAACTCACCAAGCTTTGGATAAATAAATAAATTTACTTTTAAAGCCGTAAACCGGAGTTACAATTTATTTGGCGCAGATCGTGTGGATGTTCAAAGTGCCGTTTTGACGACAAAAATCGCGAAAAAGTGACACTTTAGTTTCAACTATTTATTGAACGAACCGCAAATTACTCCAAGTTTGCCGTAAGAAAGAGCATCGCTGGGTATCCTGAACAACATCGTCAACTACCTGGACAGCTTTCACTGGCGGCGAACCACGACAGCATCTTTAACTGCTCAGCTACTTGGACAGCATCGCCATAGGCCCGATCAGTCATCAATCCTCTGAATCAACCGGACAACATCGCCAAAGGTTCAGCAACAGTTTACATCACTGGGTTCACCTGGACATCATCGCCACGACCCACTAGTAGCCTGGAGACTTGGACGATATCGCCGTAGCTCCACAGACAGAGATGCATAATAGGATTATATTTCTGTAAGTGCTCTCGTTATTTCCTATAATTTTATTCCTTTTAATTTTTATTATTCATGAGTGTTACTGATTCTAATATCGATCAATTAAATAACACAGTAAACTATAGAGGTAGAAGCCCAATAAGGAAAAGTAATAATAATATTTCACATAGTTCTAGTTTAGATAATAATTCTTTTAATTTTAAAATGGCAAATTTACCACAAGCATTTCATTTAAATGCTATACCGACTTATAATGGTGATCAAGCCACATTGGCAATATTTATTTCGGCATGTGATAGCTTACTTACTACTTTTACAAACAGAACTGATGCTAATGACCCTAATAATGAATGGTTATTGAGAACTATTTTAAGTAAATTAGAAGGTAGGGCAAGAATTTTAATCGGAAGTCGCGAAGACGCAACAAACTGGCCACGCATAAGGCCACTTTTGTTGCAGTATTTTTCTGACCAACGAAACGAAGACTCATTGGTTAGAGACCTAATGAATTTAAAACCGAGACCGAATGAACAACCTTATCAGTTTGGCATGCGTATACAGGACGTTAAAAGCTTATTGCAAACTAAAATTAGACTTACATTAGTAGACGAAAATGAGCGATCAGTTAAAACAACAATATATGACAATTTAGCATTGCAAACTTACTTGCATGGATTGCAAGGGCAGTTAGGGTTAGCTATAAGGTTGCAGCATCCAGTTAATTTAGAACATGCAATGAGTTTAGTTATAGAAGAAGAAAATTTTAATTATGCAGAGAAACATTATAAAAATAGTAACAATGCTAGTCAAAATAAATTTACCAATAATATACCCACATCTAATTCTAATTATATTTCTAATTTAAAACCAAATGTATTAAATGCTCCACGGCAACAAATGCCTTATCGGCAGCCGACTAATTTTGCAATACCTCAACGTCCTCCCAATCCGTTTAATATGGCAGTTCGACCTCATAATTCATTTAATCAGCTACGAAGACCCTTACCAGGTCCTAGTAACTCTTTCAGAAGGCAGATAATGCTTCAAAATAACCAAGAATATAGGCCGACTCCTATGGAGACGTCCACTAAAAATTCGACTCGCATATTTAGCAATGCAAATGCGAGACAGCAGCAAAATTTTGCACAAAATCAACCTCATAGAAATTTTAGTTCAGGCGAACTTTTTCATAATGAAATAGAGAGACCAGAGCATTAAGAAAATGCAGAGGTCGACTATTATTGTCATTATCCCGACAGTAATGCATACAACAGTCACTGTTTAGAGAATAATGGCAGTGATATTAATTATTATTCAGAAAATCAAGGTTATACTGAAAATCCTGATTCCACTGAAAATCCTGAAACATATAATGATTATAAAAATTACCAATATGAACCAGATTTTAACAATGCTGTAAATTTTCCAATAGAAGCCTCAGATATAAGCCAAATTTAATATCAATTAACACAGAGAATAGCTGTAAACTTCCTTACGTAATTATACCGGGTGTTAATTTTAAATTAATGATAGACACAGGATCAACTAAATCACTTTTAAGTAACTCTATTGTAGACAAATATTACTCTAACTTTACAAGTACCGAACCTTTTCAGATAAAATCAACCCATTCATCTAGTTTTCACGATAAAATAGCCATTATTCCTTTACCAAGGACCTTTAAGGTTGGTCCAGTACTACATAAGTTTTATGTTTACGATGTGCACCCAGAATATCAGGGTTTAATAGGTTTAGATCTACTACAAATTTTAGGGGCAAGCATTGATTTTTCGAGACGAATTTTAAAAACAAAAAATACAGAAATTCCTGTATTTATTTCAGATAAGTTCAACAAAGAAATAAGGACAGTAAAAAATCACTCTATAATTACATTACATAAAATATTTATTGAACCTCGTTGCCAAAAACTCGTAAAATTACCTGTTAATATAAATAGTAAATTTGGTATTATTAATGCAACGCAATTATGCAAAAATATTCAAACACCTACTGCCTTAGTAAAAATTCATAATGGTTTTGCAACAACCACTGTTATAAATGTTAGTGAAAAACCTATCAGTATAAAATTTACAAAACCATTGCCTGCGGAGGAATTTAACGAAATTGAGTGCAATAATTTAGATCGTGATAGTGAACCAATGGATATTGATTCTGATATCGATTGGGATGAGAAACGAAAATCAAATTTAAAAAATGTGCGTATAGATCATTTAAATGCCGAAGAACAAAATGCCATTGGACAACTGTGTGAAGAATATAGAGATATATTTTATGTTGAAGGAGAACCTTTGTCTTTTACTAATACTGTAAAACACAAAATTCGTCTTAACAACGAAGATCCAATTTTTGTTAAGCCTTATCGCCTGCCGGAAGCACACAAACAAGAAGTAAAAAGTCTGGACGCAGCAAGTGCGTTATGGTAGTGAATTTTCATAGAAATGATCTGGCACAAAATATTTTATTATAACTTTTTTTTCTTGTAACATAGAAATCTAAATTTTGGTGTATAGTTTACTTTTTATATCGTAAACCTACCTACCAAATTTGGTTATCATATATTTTATATTTTTTAAGATAAAAAATTTTTTCAAATGAAAACTCAAAATTTTCCCGGAAAACCTCGTCCAATTTTTCTAAATAACGAACTTGTCAAAGCCACTTACAAAAGGAAGGTACATGCCAAATTTTATTAAAATCGGCTTATTACTTTTTGAGATATGAATTTTTTTCAAATGAAAACTCAAAATTTTCCCGGAAAATCTCGTCCGATTTTCTTGACTAACAAACATGTCAAAGCCATTTACAAAAGTAAGGTATGTGCCAAATTTTATTAAAATCGGCTTATTACTTTTTGAGATATGAATTTTTTTAGAATGAAAACTCAAAATTTTCCCGGAAAACCTCGTCAGATTTTCCTGACTAACAAACATGTCAAAGCCATTTACAAAAGGAAGGTACGTGCCAAATTTGATTAAAATCGGCTTATTACTTTTTGAGATATGAATTTTTTTCGAATGAAAACTCAAAATTTTCCCGGAAAACCTCGTCCGATTTTCCTGACTAACAAACTTATCCAATCTATTAACAAAAGAAAGGTACATGCCAAATTTTATCAAAATCGGCCTATTATTTTTTGAGTTATCGGTGTGATACATATATATATATATATATATATATATATATATATATATATATATATATATATATATATATATATATATATATATATATATATATATATATATATATATATATATATATAAACATATAAAAATTGAAACTGACCCCGGATATGGGTTCTAGGGGTCCTAGTTCGCGCTCATTTGCAAAAATTTTTTCAAAATTCAAAAGTCGGGATCTCCCCATTAGTGAATTTTTTCTACGAAAATTCACTAAAAGGCAAGTAGATACTCTTCTACAACAAGGCATCATACGAAACTCTATATCACCTTGGAGTTCACCTGTCCTTATTGTACCTAAAAGGGCAGATGATAGTGGAAATAAAAAACGGAAAATGGTCGTTGACTACAGAAGAGTAAATGAACGTACTGTAGAAGACAAATACCCAATTCCAAATATATCGGATATTTTAGACAAACTAGGAAAAAGTCAATATTTTACCACTCTTAACTTAGCTTTAGGTTATCACCAAATAGAAATATCTCCTGAAGACACTAAAAAAAACTGCGTTTTCAACTAACAATGGTCATTTTGAATTTACTAAAATTCCAGCTGGGTTGCGGAATTCTCCCAGCACTTTCAAGAAAACTATCGACAACGTCTTAAGAGGGTTGCAAAATGAAATCTGCTTTGCATATATGGATGATATAGTAATATTTTCAACGTCACTCCAAGAACATATGGAAAGACTCAGAGAAGTGTTTGAAAGACTAAGACAAACAAGATTAAAAATACAATTGGATAAGAGCGAATTTTTGCGAAAAGAAATAGCATACCTGGGGCATAAAATTACCAGTGCCGGCGTTACACCGAACCCAGATAAAATTGAAGCCATCGTTAAATACCCGTTACCTCGTAATAGAAAAGAAATTAAGGGATTTTTAGGTTTAATAGGATATTACAGAAAATTCTGTAAGAACCTTGCGAAATTAACCAAACCTCTTACAGCTTGTTTAAAAAAGGGTGCAGAAATAAGACATACCGAAGATTTCATCAACGCCTTCGAAACATGCAAGAAAATTTTAATAAATGACCCGATTTTACAATACCCTGATTTTACGAAACCATTTATTCTAACAACAGACGCTAGTAATGTCGCATTAGGAGCCGTACTAAGCCAAGGAAACATAGGTTCAGACCGCCCAGTTTGTTATGCCTCAAGAACATTAAATGACTCTGAGCAAAAATATTCTACGATTGAGAAGGAATTACTTGCAATAGTATGGGCCACAAAATATTTCAGACCGTATCTGTTTGGTCGTAAATTTTATATATACACCGACCACGCCCACTTGTATGGCTTATGAATTTAAAAGAACCAAACTCGAAACTTGTCAGATGGCGATTGAAACTAGAAGAGTTTGATTACGAGATAATTTATAAAAAAGGCAAGTACAACACAAATGCAGATGCCTTATCTCGCATACAACTCAACACTTTAACCAAAGAAAATAACGACAAAGATAACCAATCAATGATAGCAAATGGCGACGAAGAAGAAGACAGAAACCAAGATCGTGAATTAAATACTCCATCACCCAGGACTGTACGAGAAAATTTGAGACCCAACGTTTTTCAAAGGAGATTACCTTTTGAAGACGTACTTTTAGAGAGTGATCATTCTAATATTAATTTAGAACCAAAAGAAGCTATTAAAATATCCGAAGATGCCATCGAATCAAAACCAAATCAATATTTTATAACAACAGTCCTCAATAACCCTAGAACAGTGAAACATTTGAGAGTAGGAAAACAGGATAAGTTTTTTGTTCAAATTTCCCGCAATAATAACGAGCAAGAAATATTAATATTCTTTAAAAATTATATTGGGTCGAATAAAAAACACTATTTCAATTTCGATACCGACGCTATGTACAAAGATTTTAGTGGAGTGTACATAAAACATTTTAACGACAACGCACCGGAGATAATATCATGTCCAAAACACAAAATACCTTTAATAGAAGACGATGAGATACAGGACATAATTAACGCTCATCATTCAGGAAAGACTAACCACCGTGGAATAATAGAAACTACAAAACACATTACTACCCGATATTATTTTCCAAAGATGCAGCAATTAGTGAAACAGTTTATAGATGCTTGTGAAATGTGTCAACGAGCCAAGTACGACAGACATCCCCCTCAGATAGAAATGATGCTTACATACACCCAGTAGACCCATGCAAATTATACATGCAGATACATTTGTTATAGAAGGTCATAATTACGTCACATTTGTGGACGCTTTTTCAAAAATTGCACAGGCATTTCTGATACAATCTAAAAATGCTGTAGAAATTGCCGACACCCTAATTGACTTCTTTAGATTTTATGGTGTTCCAGAACAGATCAGTATGGATAATGCAAGCGAATTATCGAACAATACAGTACTTAAGTTGTTAACCTTACATAAAATTAAACCTCACTTTATAACACCGAGAAACCCTCAGTCAAATGGTATTGTTGAAAGGATGCATTCAACTCTTTTAGAACACATCAGAATATTAAAACAAAAATTTCCGAAAGAAAGAATAACCTCTTTAATAAAATATGCGTTAATAGCGTATAACACCACAATACATTCTGCAACAAACTTCACACCTTACAGTCTCTTATTAGGTCATACTTCAAGTCGCGAGATTTTTGATCAGGAAGCTCAAATGCAAATTTATGAACAATATCTTCAAAAACATCATGAACTTTTGAACAAAACATATGAAAAGGTGAAAGAAACTTTAGAGGAACATAAAATTGCTGTACATGCAAAAAGAAATAAAGACTTAAAACCACACCCATTTAAACCAGGTATGGAAGTGTACCAAAAGGACGAGCTAAGGAATAAGACAAGAGTAAGATACAATGGTCCATTAAAAATTAAGAAAATTCGAGATAATCAAGCTATAGTGCAACAATCCAATACCACAAGAAGAGTACCACTGAGAAAATTGAAAAGACCTCCTATTGTTTCAGATTCATCGCAATCTGCCGGACCATCAACACGGAAGACATAGCCATAACGATGATCAAAAACAACCCTGGCCTGCTACCCATCAAACTTGGCAATGCTCAAAATATAAATAATTATTGGAGCATAATTAGAACCTTTGATATGCTACCTTTAAAAAACGGATTAAAGTATATAAAAGAAAATCAACAGAAACTCGAGAGTAGCCTAAAATACGTTTCTTATGGAGATAACTATACATACGAAATAGATAATTATCAAAACCTACTATTTTATCATATAGCCGAAGCAGAAAAACTGCAAAAACAGCTTTTACTTTCGGATACGAACAGAAAACGCAGAGGTCTAATCAACGGCCTAGGAACAGTTTGGAAATCAATAACTGGGAATCTAGATCAAGAGGATGCCGAACGGTACGACAAAGCTATTGAACAATTATCACTTAATCAAGATAACGTTAGGTTTATGTTGAAAGAGCAAATTTCGTTAAATCAAGAGGCAACAGAAAAATTCACTAACACTATAAAAATAATAACTAATAATCAAATTCAGCTTAAATCTCAACTCAATTTAGATACTGAAAACATAAATAGACTTGACATAAAAACTGAAAATATAAAGACTGTCTTAACTATTCAAATGTTGCTTATGCAAATGATTAGCGGTACCATTGCGATAAAAGAAACTTTCGAAATATTAGTAGATGCTATCACTTTTGCCAAATTAAATGTTGTTCATCCCTCTATTATAGAATCACATGATTTACTTAATGAACTTAACAAAATATCCTCATTTGAAAATAAACCACATTTGCCGTATGAAATTTCCGAACACACTATTCAAGTCTACGAAAGTATCGCTAATGTGAAATCTTATTATAAGTCAATGCAATTAGTTTTTGTTATTGAAATACCTTTAACAGAGTCAGTATCTTATGATTATTTCCACCTTTATTCTGTACCTATAAAAAATTCTAATTTAACATTCCATACTATCATTCCACATCAAAAATACCTTATCCTAAACGAGAGATACTACAGTTTATCAAGTAGCCCATGCAAAGAAATTAGTGCCGCAGAATATCTGTGTTTGCCACAGAGTACCCAAGAAGTAAATGAAGACAGCCCTTGTGAGATTCAACTTATGCAATTTTCTCACAACTACGAAAATTGTATACAGCATCCCGCTCAACTTAATCACCCAAAAATACAGAAAGTAAACGACGATCAATGGATTGCAGTGTTTCCTCAAGAAACTATAGTCAACAAAAAGTGTTCAAATAACAAAGTTACTGTTATCTTAGAAGGTGCATACATAATTGGTATTCCCGAAAATTGCCAGATACAATTTGGACAACAAATTATTCGATCTTACAAAAGCCCTTTGAAAGAAATTACACATTTGGAGATTCCAGAAATTAAAATGAGTCAACTAAATTTCAAGAAAGAAATAGCAACAATGACACCGCTGAAATTAGATCCAGTCAACCTCGATGAGCTACAGCCCATCTTACACCAAATGCAACATACGAAAGATGCATTACAGAATATGAAATTACCACTATTTCATTCAAGTTTTAACATATGGACTATTATCTTATATATCATATTACTTATAATAATAATAATAATGTTTTGTTTGTACAGATATAGAAACATTATAATGAACCAAGTTCCAAGTGCAGTGTCAAGTGCAGAGATAAGAGAAATTCCCTTAGAAGACATTAACCTGAAAAACTAGGTCACTAAGACCTATGTTTTCATCTGGGCATGGAGGAGTTATGTATAGTTATGTATTCGCCCTGTATATAAGTATATAGGAATATTTTAAATCTAATTGTTAATTTACATTATAGTATAGTTTATGCAATTCTGCATTTCAGCATTATAAATGTTTCCTTTATAATACGTATATAATATAATATCTACTTTAGCAAGTTTATTAAGATCATTAACTCTGTTAACTTTATAATTGCAATTTAGTATTTTTTATTGTGAACTTCCATAGCAATGACCTGATGTCACATGATCGACATCATACCACCCAAGTTATTAAATATGTGTAGATTCATAATTTTAGTTAGTTCTGTATTAGACTTAGCCTTGTGTCTTTGCAGTTCTCATATTTTTTAATGAATTGTAACTCACCAAGCTTTGGATAAATAAATAAATTTACTTTTAAAGCCGTAAACCGGAGTTACAATTTATTTAGCGGACACGACCATCCCTCTGTACCGTACATACGCCAGTTTTCTTTTTTACATTCCGTCCCTTCACCTGTTGAAGGAACTGCGGCGTCACAACACGCGCACACTACTTGATTCTTACACTCATAAGTACTATAATAAAATATTTTCACAGAACATATTATTTTTAATGTTTTTATTAAATATGACAAGAAAATACGACCCTGTAAACAGGCACCAGTCCTACACAAACGTAAATTAATTTGAAGTATTTGAAAAACTATTTCAAGAAATCTGGAAATCTTTCATAGAAATTGGATCGGTTTTAAATGTCTTGAATTGGAAAATATTTTTTAAAATTTACGGCTCTGTAAATAAGTTCTAAATTATGTGAAGTTGTTGACAAACTATGATTAATTTACCATAATTATGATTACTCTACCATAAAGCAGGTTGATCAATAAATTTGACGCACTATCCTTCAGCAATGAGATAAAATTAAATTGTTGAAACGGCTGAAATCTATAAAGTGAATTATAAAGAAAAACCAATAAAAAAACCCAATCTCGCCCAACATGCACTTGTTTTGAAGATAAATAAATATTTAGTTATTACCATTGCAAAGTTCTTCCTGCACAGCGTGTACATATTAACGGTTGAATTATCGTTAAGTCTTACCTATCTAATTTTGAGTCATACATATATTTTATAAAAAGTTGCTTCTTATAGTCAAAGAATAATATATTATTTTTCTTACCTCATGTAAGACCTTCTGAAAGTTCTGTGGTAGCAAAGCCAGATTAAGTGCCTGTAGATGCGAGTGCAAATAGTCCAGTAATGGCTCTACTGCTTGATTTGTCGGCAACGTATCTGGTGACCACGCCACATGGAACATCGCTTTCCTCAAAGCTTCTTGCATCTGTGGCCCTACCCTCTTCAGTATATCCATTATCCTAACCTGTAATTGGCTTAAAGTACTATCTAATTGGTTCGTCAATGTGGCACACTGCGCTTCCGATACTACTGTCTCTAACGTCACGAAGTCGAAATAATTTTCTGGAAAGACAACATAGTGATAACAGACATTTAAAGGGACCAAAACTAATCCTACATATTTATTTGCAAAAAAATTACCATAACAGCAAATTTTTTGAATATATCTATAGGAAAATCCGGTTCAGTGGATTGAAATTGTTCTTTTATTACGTATTTAAACAACACAGAGCTATTACAAAGCCAATACTTTGGTTATTGTCCTCGCGGGTTTAGCATATAAGATAATTTAAATTACACTACTGTGATACAGATGTAAAATTACCAATACAATAATTTTCCAAATTTGGCTTATTTGCTATACATTTGCAAGCAACACTGTTATGTTTTTGCTACCTGTAATTTAAGCCGGGGTTCTTTCTATTAAGGAAACTAGATTAAAATATGTTTATCGCTAATTTGAACGTTGCGTTTGTTGCACATGGTGCAGGTCTCCTATCTAATAAATATACATACATATCTAATATGGCTAATTCTTGGTTTAGCAATTATTCCTGCAAGGATCCTACCATTCGCAGGTGTCTTCTTCTGGATATTTAAAATATAATTGTTTAAGTACAGACCGTCTTTCGGGGAAGCGGATTGACACATTTCTTCGGAACACTTCGAGCGCCAGATTTCAAAGGGTTTGCTCCTTCTCTGATGTCTAGACTCCGTCATTACACTTTGGCCAATGTAATGATCTAAATACTAGAGTAACTTTAATAATAATAATAATAATAATAATAATAATAATAATAATAATAATAATAATAATAATAATAATACTTTATTAGTGCCAGGAATACACACAGAAATATGCACAGCTCACAAACAATACAGATAAAATCATTTAAAAAAGCTACACACATAAAACCATTCAAAAGCCTAACCATAAAATCATCCAGAAACCCTGGAAAACTTAACATCCAAATCCTAAAACACAAACCCCAAGAACTCTTTCACTGAATAGAAGGAATTTCTCAACAGTATTTCCCTCACTCTGTTCCTAAACGTGGGCAACGGCAAGTATCTGATATAAGCAGGTATTTTATTGTATAACTTAATTGCCCAGTAGCCAGTCCCACTTCGACATCTCTCCAGCCGCCATTAGATGAGCACAATGTTCCCCCCTTGTCTCGTACCATAGATGTGGATATCTGGGTGACTCTGGTATTCACCTACATTCTCCTTGATGTACATCAAATTTTCAAAGATATACAGTGCCGGTAATGTAAGTATATCCATGTGTCCAAAGAGCGCTCTACAATCATCCCTGTAACCTGCACCACACATCACACGTATAGCCTTCACTGGAGCCCAAAGAGGCGCTTAGCACCAGCAGCATGAACTCAAACCAAGATAGCATATGAAAGATATGAGCGAAAAGCGGCAAAATACGCTGTCCTCATTACAGCAAGTGAAACACTGCAAACCAAACCCCGAAGCAAGAACAGGCCCCTCGAGACTTTACCAGCCACTGAGTCAACATGTTTGTCACACAGAAGCCTTGAGTCAATGACAACACCCAGAAATTTTGTGCTCTCCAACAGTGCCCCCGCCTCGTCAAGTTGCCTCATAGAGAACACCATTCTATTTGTCTTTTCTCTGTTAAGCAACAGATCATTTGCTGCAAACCAATGTTTGGCTTCCCCCTGAGCCGCCACCGAGCCCCCCAAGGAACCCTCGATACTATCAGCGGTGACAGATATCGTCATATCATCGGCGAACAGCGTGGACTCGGCAAAATCGCTACACTTTGGCAGATCGTTTATATCTATATATATATATATATATATATATATATATATATATATATATATATATATATATATATATATATATATATATATATATATATATATATATACATATATATATATATATATATATATATATATATATATATATATATATATATATATATATATATATATATATAAGAAACAAAATGGGTCCCAGGATGGACCCCTGCGGTACACTTGCAGAAATCTCACCCCCCACCGATGTCACCCCAGCACACCGCACCGACTGACAGCTATGCTCCAGATAAGATCTCACCAACTTTGTGGTGAACGGTTTGATAACCCTTGAATGATGGAGGCTAAACTAGTGATTTCAGAGTTATTAACGTTTAATCGTTTCCTCGATGTATTTGGACCACTAATAGCTTCCTAAAAGGTAGCAGATTTATGAAAAACTGTCGGCAGTTCAAGAGATATTGCAGACAAAATGAATAGCAGGTATCGATTTCCCACCATTTAGTACATATAAAATGACACTGTTTATACACCCGGAAAATATTCTAGGTACCACCAGTATACACGTGAAATAAGAATGGTGTGCAAAGCTCAATAAGAAGTTACTGTGGCCAGACCAACATGAAAGCACCCTGCAAGAACAAGCGAGCGTTAAATGAAGCGTCGAGGAGCCTGTTACAACTGGAGCAACAGGTGGGTGGAAGATAAAGGCGGCAGGTATGCAAGTCACTTACTATGGGGTACGCGGTGATTTAAGGTTAATCAGCAAGGATATAGCAGCCAATACGCGAAAGCTAAGACGAAACGGCTGTGAATGTGTGCTAGAGTGACGTACTCAACATCCCCACCAGTGCTGCAGCAGGACGCAAGCTTCACAATTACTTAAACGGGGTGTGACTACTCAGAATCCCCACAAAAATAATTCCAGCTCTTCGAATGCACAGGGACCGAAAGATTGGTTCGGGCCAAGGAACACTGTGTTATCTGGAGATGGTCGCCTTCTGTAGGATGAGTTAGGCAGGCTATGACTACTCATTATTCCCATCAAGATCAGGGCAAGATAAAAATATTCCGATTACGTAGGTAGGCTGTTACTACTTAGCATCACTACGAAAATAATCAAAGATAACGAAACATATAGAACCAAAGCAATATACGGCTAGATAACAACACGATGAAATACCCGGATGGCTAGAATCAGACTGACAAGTTCGGAATTAATAACATGAAAATTCGTCACAATTTATTAACTAAGACAAGCAATTTCTCTGCCACTGAAATTTTGCATTGAATAAGGAAAATCACAGCGAAAAGATTATCTACTCTTGGACCCTCCCTGAGAGCAGTAACATTGCAGTGTTTTTGTAAGTAGAGGGATACGGAATACGAAGGTCTAGATACTTTATTGCAGGTAGCTTACTCCACGATGTACTGACCCACGCCGTGAGTCCCGCTTTTCATATATGTAGTTTGGAAAATACGTAAAAATCTCGACGTCAATCGAAATTGTATCATTATCTTATCAAATGGGATAAGACAACAAAATACACGTTTAATTTCCATTGTCTGCTTCAAACTATTGCACGGCAAGATATATTATAATTTATTGGCATTATTTTCATTTTATTAATCGATATTTAATTTAATATTTACTTAGATATTGCAATTTGCCCAATATAATAAAAAGTAACTTTGCAGTGGCTAGCAGGGCATCAAGGCATTAAAGTAAATGAGAAAGCATATAGCTTTGCAAAAAGGGCAGCAACACCATTCTATGTTCCAGAGCCCTATTACGGATTAACAAAAAGCCGTGTGAGAAATGAACATGACATTTGGGAGAAGAACCAAATGCTGTCATACTGGAGGAAAACGCCAGGCTTAAGGCGGGCAAAACGGTTCATCATCATATAAACGGAGAAGTCTGAACTGTTTCTTGAATTAAATAGGAACGACTTGAGAATAATCACGGGACTTTCACAGAACACTGCCCAGTAAGGTATCATTTTATGAAGATGGGTAAGGCAGACAGTTAAAACTGCAGATACAGTACTGAATCAGCAGAAACAACAGAACACTTAATACGCGACTGTATGGCTCAGTTCTGAAAAAGGCTTAAATACCTTTGAGGGGTGACTATTTCGAAAATAAAGTCACGCCCAAAGACCCATTGGGGTCGCAACTCTGTGCGGCCGAAGGTGTATACGACTCATTAAATAATTTACAATCTTCAAAATGTCTTACCCAGATTTGATGCAAATCAGTGATGGCTTGTTATTCAACGACATTAGTAGACTTTTAAAATGATGGTTCCTGAGAGTTCTTGGAATCCAGTTAATAATAATCTGTTTTAGAGCAGCGATTATGTCCCCCGACTTCTGCCTTAAAGTCGTTAATCTATCTCAGAGCTCAGGATTTGTTTTGGATAGCAACCGATTTACTTCGACAAGCAATGGCAAGCTATTAAGGTATATATGGTGGTCTCATCAAGTTTCCTTAACTTCCTGGTCTGGAGTACACAAGGACTGTAGCTCTTCTGTGATTGCGTATAATAGTGCAATATTGGCACAAGGTAGAGTTGTAGAATATTTAATGGTTTATAGCACTTAAACAATCTTACACAAACCGAGATCAAATTATTTAAATGATGTATCTATAAATAGTTATTCTAGATTAACAACTCACCTAATAATGAAACAAACTTGAAAACATATTCTAAATTATTGACAGCTATACACATTTCATCACATATCCTAAAGGGCCCCATCCTGTCGAAGTATCCAGTCTCCATGAGGGCTTGATAGGTGATGTCGGCGTAGAGTAGAGCTGCAGAGCATATACAGTCCAGCAGTTGAGACAATAGGGGCACTGAGTATGCCTTAGGCCATTGAAGCAGTCGCCAGAAGTCTCGCAGTTGGCAGAACATGGCCACTACATCGACAGCTGAAGAACTGTGTTTTACCAACTTCTCACCTTCACAAGGTTTTTGAAGATCTATGGCTGTTCTCACCTAGAAAAAATTGCAATCATTTTAGCCATCTTGAAAATAACGGTTTTAAATACTTCACTAAGTAAAGATTGGAACCTGTGGTGAGCATTGATAATCACAGTTGGAGAACCCAAATCACAACACATTTTAAAAGACCTGACGATCGTTCCACTAACCAGGTTAATGTCATCAGAGGATGAATAATTCTAAACATATTATATTCGCAACTCTATTTATATTCCTCTGCAATTTTGCCGGTAGCCGGTCCCCAGCGATTTAGGGAGGTTCAACGACACCTAAATTAACATATTTCGTTTGGCGGAAATATCCGTATTCTTTTGGGTTATCTATCAAGTTTTGTTAAAGTGTATTTGTCGAAAATGTTAGTTCTAGGTTAGGTTTAAAAATGCTATCTAGACAGCTCGTGATTCGAGGTTCAAATGGTAAGCAAGCAAAGTTTTTTTCCGCTTTCTATCTTCTAAACGTCGATGATTCCGCTAACATTTTCTATGTTTTCTGTTTGTTAATTAATTTCTCCACTAGGGAAACAGTGTATCCGTTATATTCGGCCACGTTCTTAATATAATTTTATTCTTTGATATATCTACTTTTACTTAAAGAAAAATTAATTAACCCGTTCACTAAAAAATTCAGATTGGCCATTTTTTGTGCGTATCATGTAAGTCATTCTAAATGTAGCTTAGAGTGGTGTTTGCCTTTCTATGGACATCAAATTCTAAAGTCTCTTTATTTTTGAGCACTAGTACATCAAGAAAGGGTAATTTATTATTAATTTCTAATTCATCGGTAAATTTTATAGAATTAACTTTATTTATTTATTTATTTATTTATTTATTTATTTATTTATTTATTTTTTATTTATTTATTTATTGAATACATGCCCAACAGGATAATCCCATTAATAGGGCACCAAACAAAAAGAACAATATGTAACAATATGAACAAAAAATACTTCTACAACAAAACTAAAATACTGTGGAAAACATCACAAGGCAGAAATTCCACAAAACAGTACATATAATCGCCTTAATAACTGACAAAGTAAGATATAGCCACCCTACGAATAACTGCAGCCTTATCCGAGTAGAAGTCGCACAAGTTTTCAACATCATTAAAGTCCGAGGTCATTGTATACACAGGTGATTTCATATACGAGTTAGTCCTTGGTATTGGAGGCTCAAACACTCTCATCACTCTAGATGCAGCCCGTGGAACTGAGAAATTTAATTGCATCAATAAGTCTGGACAATCAACTTTACCATGAAACAAGTTATGTAGGAACATCATATATGCAACTTTTCTACGCGAATACAAACTGGGTATGCCAGCTTGCATCAACAGTTGGCCGTGATCGCATCCCCTCTGTGGGTAGGTACCAGATGTCCTATATACAAGGTGTTTTAAAAACTAACGCTGAACATCTTCCAGAGCACCAATATGAACACTATAAAAGGGATCAAAAACCAAGCTACAATATTCAAGCCTCGATCGAGTATAGGCAGAATAGAGAATTTTCAAGCTATCCAAATAGAAAAATGATCTGCTATTCCTCATAATGAAACCCATCAACTTCAAACAGGATGCTGTAATTGTTTGAATATGTCCAGTGAAACTTAAATGTTCATCATATAAAATGCCAAGATCCTTGTGCGCCTCAGTCCTAGCCAATGGTACACCACCCACTTTGTAGGAAAAAGCTATACGGCTAGTTTTTCTAGTGTATGTCATCACTTTGCACTTCTAGACATTTAATTTCGGCCATATAGATACCTCCGAGGTTGCGGGATTTAATCGCTCCCCCGGTATTTCCCTGACCTTCCGAAAGTATGTATGGGTGTAGCAGATTTGCTTGTGGTTATGATATAGACTGAATATAATTTTTACACTACTTATTACCTTATAAAGCGTTACAGTTCACTGGTATGCTCACAATATGAAAGGTACTTATCACGCTAATTTATCCTAATACAGGTTATGTTACTGGTGACGGGCCAACGAAATTATTTGTTCCCCACGAAAAGAAAATGCGGGAGTCATGCGGACGGGTACTCCGAGTGTCGTGGTTTACAACTCGTGGATGCAGCCGTTAAGTGGGTCGATTGGAGACCCGCTCCTCAAATGATTAAAATGGCGTCTATCCGTCGAAGTCGGTACCACGAGATCCAACGCTTCGACGCCAGGGCGTCGATAAGGAACGGGAGGGTTATAGGGGAACACCCTGTAAAATGATATTGTCATATACTAACTCCACCTTGGCCTGCTTGTTTACTACAGCGTCCAGACCAGAGTCGAATTGGAACGGTCGTAGGCAACACCCTTGGAAGGTCTGTGTTAGCTACAGCATCACCTGCCAGAAGTATTAAGATACGCCGACAATAATGGGATAGGGCAACGGAGGGGAACTACACTAGATCTCGCGATCTCGACGTCGTCGGACAGGCGCGTGGGAACTGAGAAAAATATTCAAAAATTCGCTATAATTAAATTCAATAAGACAAACCTAAAACACTCTTACCTAGACTGCGTTCAGTAGAGTTATAAACCACGAAATTGCCTCTCACAACCACGGGGCGGACGGTACGGTATTCTAATGTTTTATTGCAATTTTTATGAACAAACTCTCTATTTACTGAATCTAAATTCCAGATATATGTTTCAACGCGCTACGGCAAACGGTGAACTCTATCTGCTTCAGTAGTTATTTTCTCTCTGCAGTCTCCGGCTGAAAAATCTTAATCGGTGGCAGATACCTTATCCTTATCTTTTGCACATATGTTTTTACTCCGCCGCGATAATTCGAAAATGCGTACTTTTAAGAAATATTAATGATAAAAATAATACTTTTTACTGCGTGAAATTTTTACCCATGTGAATTATATT
The DNA here is from genome assembly GCA_964006375.1 of Tillus elongatus. Classification (NCBI taxonomy): domain Eukaryota; kingdom Metazoa; phylum Arthropoda; class Insecta; order Coleoptera; family Cleridae; genus Tillus; species Tillus elongatus. The sequence continues at coordinate 185,192,338 of OZ023263.1, forward strand.
ATATTTATTTTCGAACAGCCGCTTTTAGTATCTACAACTGTTCTGAAAATATCTACTTCATCACAATATATATATATATATATATATATATATATATATATATATATATATATATATATATATATATATATATATATATATATATATATATATATATATATATATATATATATATATATTTGTAACACCCTGATAACGCAAATACAATGGGCTGATTTTAATTAAATTTGGTGAGTGCGTTCCTATTGTAATTGGCCTGAATAAGTTCGTTAGCCAGAAAAATCGGGCCAGTTTCTTCGAAAACTTGTTGAGTTTTTTTCGAAAAAATTTTGTATCTCCGGAAATAACAAAGCTATGGCAACTAAATTTGTTGTGCAGGTTTATATTATAAAAAGTATACTATGTACCAAAATTAAGATATATATATATATATATATATATATATATATATATATATATATATATATATATATATATATATATATATATATATTTGTAACACCCTGATAACGCAAAAATAATGGGCTGATTTTAATCAAATTTGGTGAGTGCGTTCCTATTGTAATTGGCTTGAATAAGTTCTTTAGCCAGAAAAATCGGGCCAGTTTCTTTGAAAACTTGTTGAGTTTCTTTAGAAAAAAATTTGTATGTCCGGAAATAACAAAGCTATGGCGACTAAATTTGTTGTGCAGGTTTATATTATAAAAAGTATACTATGTACCAAAATTAAGATCACTAGGTTAGAAGAAAAAATATAGGCATTTAAAGAAAAAAAAAATTATGACCAGAGAAATTTTGTGTCGATAACAAAATCTATTGTATACTACAGACAAAGAGTATGTTTTTTGGCTCAAAAAACCAAGAAGTACCAGAAAAATTGTTTTCAAAATTTTACAGTTCTTCTTCTTGAAACGCCAAGGTCGCAATTTTAAACGTCACAATTGTCAACTTTTATGTTATGTAGAGAAAACGTGGCAAAAAGTGTGTTTTACAAAACGTTAAGTTTTAGATTCAACCGTCATCGTCCTTCATTTTACTAAAATATTTGCAGAAAATTCATTTCAAAGAGACCCTTCTCTGCTGCTTTGGCAGTAGTTTTAGTTAAAGAGTTTATGATTTAATAATCTATAATTTTTAGCGAATTTGCGCAGAAAAAATTCGCTACCGTGGAAACCGCGACTTTTGAATTTTGAAAATATTTAATCAAATATGCGCGAATTAAGCCACCTAGAACCCATATCCGGGGTTATCTTCAGTTTTTATCTATTGACACATATACAGGGTGACGCATTTCTACGGCAAAGCTCAATATATCCGTTATTATACAAGATACGTGAAAAAACTCTATATTCGAGAAATATATATGTTAATTATAGCTGCATCTTATAAAATATTTTTATAATCACAGCGTGGCCCGTAAGTCGTTGGTGGCACAAATTTTCTTTTTTTTTAATCGAAGATTCCTTATATTATTGCATTTTTGCACTCTTAATCGAAATATAAGGCACGTTTGTAAGAAAAAAATTCGGGACAAAGTCAGTGCGTTTTGGTTGATAATTTTTTTTAAATGCTTCAAATTTTCATAATTTATTTTGATACTAACCTAAAGGTTCGTTCGCCAGGAAACCAGTTTTTTCGATAGCATTTAAGTTTATTTTCGAAAAATTTTGGTAAATTTTCAAATAATACAGTTATTTTGATGAAATATGTGAAAAAATTTCTACTATATAGGTTATACTAGTAACAAAATTTGCTGATTGCTTTCATTAAAAAAAGACATATTTGCTATTAAAACATTTTAATGAAAATTTACTTACATAATGCACTTGCTGCGTCCAGACTTTTATTTATATTACAAAAACTACACTGTACAAGAAATTGTTAAAGCTGCATATGTTTTCAGTTTTTCAGACAAAGGTAACAAGGGCAAAATATCAGCATCTTATAAATTAATTATTTCCACATCGTCAATACGTGACGAAAAAAATTGGAAATTTTATTTCCCCTTAAACGTTGTAAACGTTGATGGTGATATTTTGTCCTTTTATGTTACCTTTGTCTGGAAAACTGAAGACATTGAATGAAATTCCAACTTAGACAGTGAAATTTCTGTAAAATAAAGCACAACCTATTAACCCCTGAAGATGGTTCGAGAAAGCTGAAACGCGTATGGCTTTTAAAATAAAAATCTGTCTGGACAGGTGAGCCTTTAATTTATCCATGCAGTAATAAAAGCTTGTAATAAAAAGAAATATTTTGTTATTGTTATGGCACAAAAGGATTTACAAAACACGTTAATATACCTGTTCTTTTAATATCTAATATTAACTAAGTGTGTAAAACCCATTATACGTAAAAAATTTTAAAACGTATAATTTATAGCAACCATACTTTTAAATCTATGCAGTAGAATACACTTCATGTTTATTTATAAAGTCTTCTAATAACTAAATAACTTAATGAGCAGACAGCCCACACAATAAAAGTTTTTCTTCCCAGCGACAAGCCAGCGTAAAAGCTAATTAATTGTTTCCGACGCAAAAACATCGACCTTTGGTGGTCGAGATCCTTTAAAATAAACTTTTTGATTTACAGAGGACTACTTGGAAACTTCAGGCAACTTGTCTAAAGTTTCGCAACGTTTCATATTTGTGTAAAAACGCGTTCGTTAATGGTTGTGAGTTTTTACGGAAGTTTATTCCAGCAAGAAGAAGGACCCTTACCCAGACTTTTAAAACGATGGAACGTGAGTAAGGTAAGTATTATGTTTTTTAAAACTTTTTCTTCTTATTGTAACTTACAGTAAGCAATTGAAATTATAAAGTAAGCGCTGTTAAGCTTAAATAATTGTGTTTTAAAGGAATAACAAAAAATATTACTTTTCAAAAAGCTAGTAAATAAGTGCAAGGAGTTTTTTTTCAACATTGGTATTAGGGTCATAGATTTTATTATGTCAAAAAAAAAGGCATAAAACTCCTTCTAGTGATACATTATGAATAATGACACTAGGATAACCGAAATCACCACAACACATTTTGAGAAAACCTGACGATAATTTTCCCAACCAAATTAGCGTCATCAGAGGTGCAAAATTCTGAAGAGTTATAAGTGCTCATCACAGATTCCAACCTTAACTTAGTGATACATTATTGTAACCAAACAAAATTGTTTACAATTTGATAAAAAAATCAATCTTGTAAAATTGTCATATATTATTTTACATTTATTATTATTGTACATTTTGAAAAAAAAATTCAGGGTGATTTAAGGTTACTAAGTAACTATTTGGTATTTAGGTTTATTTAAGGCCACATAATTTAACTCTTTAGTTCTAACATTCGGTCTGACAAACCGATCACCTCACTATTTTCCCCGCATCTCTGTCCTCCAAACGTTGATATGGTCGAGCCGCTAGCTATCTTAATTTTATTCACTTAGCGACCAGTTGCCTTGGGGGGAAGTCCAGAGTTGCATTTTTAGTGAATTTTTATTAAACAAAATTCACTAATAGAGAGGTATCGATGGTGAGACATTGCAAAAATTTTTTCAAATGAGTGCGAATTAGGACCCCTAGAACCCATATCCGGGGTCAGTTTGAATTTTTATATGTTTATATATATATATATATATATATATATATATATATATATATATATATATATATATATATATATATATATATATATATATATATATATATATATATATATATATATATATATATATATATATATATATATATATATATATATAATAACTGGTCAGTAAATCTAAATGAAATGATAAGTTACTATGCTATTCTACGAAAAATACTTTAAAAAGCCAACTACCTTTAAAATTTAAATTTTAACGTCACTACTAACATCGATCTGGTAGAGCGAACACACACATTACCAACAATAAGGCAAGATATCCACCAAACTTCATTAAAATAACTTTGTAATATTCGGAGAAAAAAAATTTTTTCGAAAGAAAATTAAAAATTTAAATAACTCAATTTTCTATCAACTTAGAAAGTTGAATTTTGGTACGTAGTAAGGTCTCTTCCAAGGCAACACATCTACTAAATTTAATTAAAACAGCTTTATAATTTTCGCAGAAAAAAATTATTTTTCGAAAGAAAACTCAAAATTTGCCCGGAAAACCCTGTTAATTATTTTTTGAGTTATCGGTTGGATATATATATATATATATATATATATATATATATATATATATATATATATATATATATATATATATATATATATATATATATATATATATATATATATATATATATATATATATTGAAACTGACCCCGGATATCGGTTCTAGCGGTGCTAGTTCGTGCTCATTTGAAAAAAAAAATTGCAAAGTCTCACCATCGATACCTCTCTCTAAGTGATTTTTTTAAAATAAAAATTCACTAAAAGATATATCCCATATCTCTTTTAATGTTGACTTTTGGACTGAGGTAAATTTGGTTGAATTTCCACTGCTGCTCTGTGTACAATTACTTCTAGACCACACTCTATACAAACTAACATAATTTGTCTTGATATGTGCAGCAAAGAAGAAAAAAAAAGTAAATGGAGTGTACACAAACTAAAAGATACTACACTATTTATACTTAAACCGGCAACACTGGCTTCATGAGTCGTTACAACTGGACCTCTAAAAAGACTGTAACAGCGGCAGAAGTAGAAGTCAATGGAAGCCGTGTGCGTTCGGGAAGAAACTATTGACTATTAATAACAACAATTGACTAAAAACGATGAGAGTTGTAAGGAAAAAAATAATTATACTACAGAGGTGTTAAATGATGATAAATTACAATAGGGTTATATATAATCGTAAATGCTGCCAAGGATGAACAATCAGTGAATTCAGTATTATTGACATTTCTCTGAAACTTAAAAATGTATTTCATGAGTCAATGACATTAATAGCAGCTGTCATTGACTAACCAACAGCAACCACATACTTCATCTATGATTTAAACATAAATGTTTCAAATTTGAATAGCTCAATTTTCTGTAACCCTAGAAAGCTGAATTTTGGCACATAGTTAGGTGTTTCCCAAAGCAATAAGTAGACCAAATTTTATCGAAATTTTCGGAAAAAAATTTTTTTTGAAAGAAAACTCAAAATTTTCCCGGAAAGCCAGGAAAATCGGACGGGGCTTTCTGGGAAAATTTTGAGTTTTCTTTCAAAAAAAATTTTTTTTCCGAAAGTTTCGAAAAACTTTCGTCTACATATTGCTTTGGGAAACACCTAACTATGTGCCAAATTCAGCTTTCTAGGGTTACAGAAAATTGAGCTATTCAAATTTGAAACATTTATGTTTAAATCATAGATGAAGTATGTGGTTGCTGTTGGTTAGTCAATGACAGCTGCTATTAATGTCATTGACTCATGAAATTCATTTTTAAGTTTCAGAGAAATGTCAATAATACTGAATTCACTGATTGTTAATCCTTGGCAGCATTTACGATTATATATAACCCTATTGTAATTTATCATCATTTAACACCTCTGTAGTATAATTATTTTTTTCCTTACAACTCGCATCGTTTTTAGTCAATTGTTGTTATTAATAGTCAATAGTTTCTTCCCGAACGCACACGGCTTCCATTGACTTCTGCTTCTGCCGCTGTTACAGTCTTTTTAGAGGTCCAGTTGTAACGACTCATGCAGCCAGTGTTGCCAGTTTAAGTATAAATAGTGTAGTATCTTTTAGTTTGTGTACACTCCACTTTTTTTTTATTTCTTCTTTGCTGCACATATCAAGACAAATTATGTTGTTAGTTTGTATACAGTGTGGTCTAGAAGTAATTGTACACAGAGCAGCAGTGGAAATTCAACCAAATTTACCTCAGTCCAAAAGTCAACATTAAAAGAGATATTTTAGTGAATTTTTATTTAAAAAAAAATCACTTATAGAGAGGTATCGATCGTGAGACTTTGCAATTTTTTTTTCAAATGAGCACGAACTAGCACCGCTAGAACCGATATCCGGGGTCAGTTTCAATATATATATATATATATATATATATATATATATATATATATATATATATATATATATATATATATATATATATATATATCCAACCGATAACTCAAAAAATAATTAACAGGGTTTGCCGAGCAAATTTTGAGTTTTCTTTCGAAAAATAATTTTTTCTGCGAAAATTATAAAGCTGTTTTAATTAAATTTAGGATATGTGTTGCCTTGGAAGAGACCTTACTACGTACCAGAATTCAACTTTCTAAGTTGATAGAAAATTGAGTTATTCAAATTTTTAATTTTCTTTCGAAAATTTTTTTTTTCTCCGAATATTACAAAGTTATTTTAATGAAGTTTGGTGGATATCTTGCCTTTGTGTTGGTTATGTGTGTGTTCGCTCTACCAGATCGATGTTAGTAGTGACGTTAAAATTTAAATTTTAAAGGTAGTTGGCTTTTTAAAGTATTTTTCGTAGAAGAGCATAGTAACTTATCATTTCTTTTAGATTTACTGACCAGTTATTATAGTGGAAAATGAGAATCAGCATTTTTATAAAATTTATGCGTGGTTGGGGCTCCTAGACCGATGTTAGTAGAGGCGTTACAGTTCGAATAATTGTGTTATTATTTTTTGTAAAATAGTATAGCAAAATAATGTTTGTTTCAGGGATGATTTATTACAAAAAAGAGCAAGAACGACTTCAGAAGTTATGGCAGGAGCTAAAAAATAAAGATCTATATTATAATGCTCCAGCGTAGGAAGATTCTAGTGAGGAAGCCTACGTAGAAGAGCGTGTGTGGGATTCAGAGACGGAGCAGGAGTTTGAACAAGAGATAGTGGAAGAATGCGTGAAAGATTATGGTTCGGGGCCAGAGTTAGAAAACATAATTGATGCATATCCAGAGCCTATCTCCAATAAAAAAGCAAGGCTTATGGATCCCTACTTTACTGGTAAAGATAAGTTAACAAAATGGATGAAAGACTCCTCATCCAATCTAAAAGTTAAAACTCCAGCAATGCAGAAGATTTGTGGAAAACCAACGCTATTTCAATTGAAATGTTCAAGCTAACAATGTCATTAGAACGGTTTCGATCTTTACTAAGGCATTTGAGGTTTGATGATAAGAGTACTAGACCTGAGAGGCAAGAAAAAGATAAGTTAGCAGCCAAACGAGATCTGTTTGAGCTGCTTATTTCAAATTGCAAGGAAAATTATACGCCTTCAGAGTATACTACTGTGGATGAAATGCTTCCGGATTTTCGTGAAAAATGTACGTTTCCTCAGTATATTCCCAGTAAGCCCGAGAAATATGGTCCTAAAATATTTGCGTTAGTGGATTGTAAGACGTTTTATACAGCAAACATGGAAGTTTATGTCGGAAAGCAACCCATTGGACCTTTTTCTGTTGAAAATAGCGGAAAAGCAGTTGTTGAACGCCTTGTACAACCAATAGTCAATACCGTTATGCAATAGCCTGTTGGGGAAAGTGGACTATGGTTGGCACCAAAAAAAGAATACGCGAGAACTGACCCATGCATTTCTGACAACTAGACGAGAAATATATTGGTGTCATAAATTCCAAAAAAAAAAAAAAGGAAAAAGGTACTCTGATATCAAGCATGCATGATGATGACGACAGCATTGATGACGATACGAGCGAGCCGGAAATTATTATGATGTACAATCATACCAAGAGTGGTGTTGATACGGTGTAGCAATTACGTGCAAACCATAACTGCGCCTCAAATACGAGAAGATGGCCTATGGTAAATTTTTACCGTTTGCTAAATATATCTGGCACAAATACTTTTGCAGCGTTCATGAATCGAATTTATTTGACTTGGTCACGGATCATCTCAAAAGGCGTACAACAGTCCAACAAATGCCACGTTTACTCGAATCCGAATAATGTAAATCTTTAAATTGGAAAAAATCTCATTGGTAGATGCTTTTTGTATGACACAAAAAATCGTAAAACAAGATATAAGTTTACCCAATGTGGCATTGTCGGGTTAGAACACCTTAAAACAATGTGCCAAGATTCTCTTAAAACACCAGGAGGTAAAAATTTCGACAATACTCTTAAAATTTCAACGTACCTTTCGCTGATTAAATTAAAGTCACAGATTATAAAAAAATATCGATTATTCATAAGCAGACAAAAAACATTAAAGCCGACTTTATTTTAAAATCGAACTTTTTTTTAAATGGGGTTTCCCGTGGACCAGTGGTGTAAATTGCGCTTGTTGATTATCCCCTATCTGCTAAATTTTAATTCATCTGTCCAGATAATTTTCCGCAAAAACAGTCGGTCTTTTTGAGTTTTAAATAATATTTGTTCACAAAGTTCAATTTTTCTAACATCGTCGCCTGTATGGAGTTCTTGAACTGTTATGAACGAATAGTCGTGCATTTTATGCTTGTTCAAAATCGCGTGAACGGCATAAAATGTTAAACCTAATTCTTGAGCTGCCGTTCAAATTGACTGGCGTGGATGAACATTTAAATATTCCAGGACGTTACTTTCATTATCTTCTTCATTCGCAATAGGCTTACGCCGAATACTAGCAAATTTTACATTTCCAAATAAAAAAAAAAAAGATTCTAATCGTTTAAATCTTTGATTAGTCATTGCAGTCAAATAAGGACATCTTTTACTAAACACACGGCAACTTGTGAAATGTAATTGATGTCTATTTCCGGTATTTGCGGAAGTACCGCCATCTTGAAAATATTGTCGTTGAATAGATCACCGGTCGTTACCCACATGCTAAAATCTTCAGAAAAATATTATGAACAGAACTCCTAATACTTAAAAAAAAGTCTGGACGCAGCAAGTGCGTTATGGTAGTGAATTTTCATAAAAATGTTTTTAATATCAAATATCTCTGTTTTTTTAAGAAAGCAGGCAACAAATTTGGTTACCAGTATAACCTATATAGTAAAAACAATCTGCCATCTTTCATTACAATACATTTATTGCTTGAAAGTGTACAAAACTTTCCGAAAGTAAACTTAAAGTGATCCCAAAAAAACTCGTTTCTTGGTCAACCTTATAGGTTAACAGCAAATTGAGCTATTCAAATTTGAAGCATTTGATCAAAATTGGCTACCATAACATCCAGAATTTCTTTACTAACAAACATGCATTATATTTCGATGGAAAATGCAAAAAATGCAATAACATAAGGCGTGTTTGTTAAAAAAAAACATGTCTGTTTTTTTTAAGAAATCAGGCATCAAATTTGGTTACCAGTATACCCTATATAGTAAAAACAATGTGCCATCTTTCATCAGAATACCTTTATTGCTTGAAAATGTACAAAAATTTCTAAAGTAAACTTCAAGTGTTCCCGAAAAAACTCGTTTCTTGGTCAACCTTATAGGTTAACAGCAAATTGAGCTATTCAAATATGAAGCATTTGATCAAAATTCGCTACCATAACACACTTGCTGCGTCCAGAATTTCTTACAAACATGCATTATATTTCGATGGAAAATGCAAAAATGCAATAACATAAGGCGTGTTTGATTAAAAAAAAAAAAAAAAGAAAATTTGTATCACCAACGACTTATAGGCCACCCTGTGATTGTAGAAATAATTTTTTTAGATGTGGCTCAAGACACCCTATAATTCATATATACAATTTTTATTGATTTTTTACGAAAATTCGACATAAATTATATACCATTAAACGATTATCTCTATAGCTAAGACTACTGCCAAGCATCAGAGAATGGGTCTATTTGAATTGAATTTTCTGGAAATATTTTAGTAAAATGAAGGACATTGACTGTTGAAACTAAGACTTCAGGGTTTGTAAAACATTCTTTTTGAGACATTTTATTTCCATAGCCCGTATTAGATTCAAGTTCTTTGCCTAAATGTTGCCTATTTTGACGTTTTAAATCGCAACTTTGACGTTTTGAGGAAAACCCCAATTTATTTTTCTTTAAATACCTATAACTTTTTTGTATTTTGACCTACTGAGCTTATGGTAAGTAACTTACCTATAAGGATATAAACCCGCGTACCAAATTTGGTTGCCCTTACTTTGTTAATTCCGGAGATATAAATTTTTTTCGAAAGAAAACACAAAATTTTCCGGGAAAACAAAATAAAGGTATTCACTAAATTTAATCAAAATCGGCCCATTATTTTTTGAGTTATCGGTGTGATATATATATATATATATATATATATATATATATATATATATATATATATATATATATATATATATATATATATATATATATATATATATATAAATAAAAATTGAAACTGACCCCGGATATGTGTTCTGGGGGGCCTAATTACCGCTCATTTGAAGAAATTTTGTCAAAATTCAAAAGTTGGGATCTCCTCATTAGTGAATTTTTTAAAGAAAATTCACTAATAGACGGTTTTGTTCAATCACCCCGTATATATAAGTTGCATGAATTAGGCAGCGCCACCTATGGGCAGTTTATTGCTCGACCACTTTACGGGAGATGCTGACAAAGGGAGCGTAGGAATGATGATAACCGAATTCGGGTAGAAGGAATTTTCGGTAAGCAAGGAGTGAAAGCTGGTTGATATGAATCACCCTCAATCGTCTAGGCCGAGTACCTGCTTAGAATATAAACACAATTGTAGTCGTTAAACGGTTAGAATTTTTATCCTATGATGATGCTAACTTGGTTAGTGTAACATTCGTCACGTTAAATGTGTTGGGGTGATTTGCTTCTTCAAGTGTACTTATCAGTGCTCATTACATGTTCCAATATTCACTTAGTGATGACGTTTAATGCTGCCTTAAACCATTTTCAGCATCACCAACTATATTGCCCTTTTGACGAGTTAATCTGAGGTCTGTGTATAATAGGTAGATATCATATTCTCAGTAACAGCGACTAGAAGGATTATGAGCTTATAGCAAAATATCGTTCAACTAAAATTGATTCTTGTTATTAAAGCTAGGCTCAACGTATTTAGAAATTCTCGAGGTATACTGGCTTTATGTTTCTCGCTATTAACGATATATAGATTGGGGATTTTATACAGATTTAAAGCATCATGATGTAAATCTTCCATCATAAAAGGAAGACTTAAACAAATCCGAGCTCGGAATAGAAAATAAGTATCGATATTGCCAGTTAGAGTTTGCTTAAGCTGAAGAGATAAATCTGTAAATAGTGTCGCTTACCATCAGATGTTTAAATTTTCCTATTATTAGCTATAAAAGTCGGGAGGTGGCAAGTGCGTTATGGCAGTGAATTTTTTCAGGGTTTATATACCATGTGGTTTAACATTTTACTAAAAGACGTATAGTTAGTAAAAATTATGGAAAATCACTTGTATTTCCTGACGTATTCGTTATTCAGAAAAAAATGTTTTACAAAAGTTTTTCGACAATTTTTTTGCTACAAATTGACGATAATCAATTTTTCCTAACGTAAACAACATTGTTGTCATGGTAATCAAAGTTTATTTTTAAGTAGTAAGATATGTTGTTTTTGTCTTTTTAGGAAGAACGCCTATATCTTAATACGGCACTATAACATTTTAATCGGTTTCCATGGAAAAAAATTGCAAAAAATTAAATTTTATTTGAAAAGAAACTGACAAAACAAAAATAAAATAAAACAGAAATAATAATTACAAACTAACTAAATGTTCAAAATAATGTCCATTATTGTCAATACACAACTAAACTCGCGTTTCGAGGAAGTTAATTAAAACTCTGGACGCAGCAAGTGCGTTATGGTAGTGAATTTTCATAAAAATGTTTTTAATAGCAAATATGTTTTTTTAAGAAAGCAGGCGTCAAACTTGGTTACCAGTATAATCTATATAGTAGAAACAATGTGCCATGTTTCATTAAAATAACTTTATTGTTTGAAAATGTACAAAAATTTCCGAAAGTAAACTTAAATTGTTCCAGAAAAACCTGGTTTCCTGGTCAACCTTACTATAGCAAATTGACCTATTCAAATTTGAAGCATTTAATGAAAATTTACTACCATAACGCACTTGCTGCGTCCCGAATTTCTTTGCTTACAAATATGTATTATATTTCGATGGAAAATGCAAAAATGCAATAACATAGGGCGTGTTCGATTAAAAAAAAAAAAGAAATTTGAATCACCAACGACTTATGGACAGCCTGTAATTTTGGAAATTTTTAAGATGTATCTCAAGACACCCTATAAATAATGTATACAATCTTTTCTCGTAACTTGCATAATAACGGATATATTGAGCTTTAATGATTTTTTACAAAAATTCGACAAAAATGATATACCATTAAACGATAAACTCTATAGCCAACACTACTAACAAAGCATCAGAGAAAGGGTCTATTTGAAATGAATTTTCTGGGAATATTTTAGTAAAATGAAGGACAATGACGATTAAAACCAAGAGTTCAGGCTTTGTAAAACATTCTTCTTGAGACATTTTCTTTCCATAGCTCATATTAGTTTCAGGTTCATTGCCTAAATATTACCAATTCTGACGTTTTAAATCACGACTTTGACGTTTTGAAGAAAACCAAAATTTATTTTTCTTTAAATGCCTGTAACTTTTTCGTCCTTTAACCTACAGAACTAAATTTTGGTAGGTGGCTTACTTATAGTAATATAAGCCCGTGTACCAAATTTGGTTTTTGTTAATTCCGGAGAAATATTTTTTTAAAGTTTTTAAATATGAAGCATTTAATAAAAATTTGCTGACATAATGCACTTGCTACGTCCAGAATGTTTTTTTCTCACACACATGCATTATATTTTGATGGAAAATGCAAAAATGCAATAACATAAGGCGTGTTTGACTAAAAATGAAAATTCGCTACCATAACGCATTTGCTGTGTCCATAATGTTTTTTCTTACACACATGCATTATATTTCGATTGAAAATCCAAAAATGTAATAACATAAGGCGTGTTCGACTAAAAAAAAAATGTTATTAATAGCAAATATGTGTGTGTTTTTTAAGAAAGCAGGCATCAAATTTGGTTAGCAGTATAACCTATATAATAAAAATAATGTGCCACGTTTTATCAAAATAACTTTATTGTTTGAAAATGTACAAAAATTTCCGAAAGTAAACTTAAAGTGTTCCCGAAAAAAACATGTTTCTTAGTCAACCTTATAGGTTAATAGCAAATTGAGCTATTTAAATATGAAGCATTTGATCAAAATACGCTATCATAATTCACTTGCAGCGCCCAGAATTTTTTTCTTACAAACATTATATTTCGATAGAAAATGCAAAAATGCAATAACATAAGACGTGTTTGATTAAAAAAAAAATAGAATTTGTATCACCAGCGACTTATGGGCCACCCTGTGATTGTAGAAATATTTTTTTAAGATGTAGCTCAAGACATCCTATAATTAATGTATACAATTTTGTTCGTATCTTGTATAATAACGAATATATCGAAATTTAATGATTTTTTATGAAAATTCGACAAAAATTATATACCATTAAACGATAAACTCTATAGCTAAGGCTACTGCCAAGCATCAGAGAAAGGGTCTATTTTAAATGAATTTTCTGGAAATATTTTAGTAAAATGAAGGACAATGACGGTTGAAACTAAGACTTCAGGGTTTGTAAAACATTCTTCTTAATACATTTTCTTTCTATAGCCCGTATTATATTCAAGTTCTTTGCCTAAATTTTGCCAATTTTGACGTTTGAAATCGCAACTTTGACGATTTGAGGAAAACCCCAATTAATTTTTATTTAAATGCCTATCACTTTTTTCTCTTTTGACCTACATAGCTAAATTTTGGTAGGTAACTCACATATAATAATATAAACCCGCGTACCAAATTTGGTTGCCCTTACTTGGTTGATTCCGGAGACATAATTTTTTTACAATTTTTTTCGAAAGAAAACACAAAATTTTCCGGGAAAACCTGGGCCGATTTTCCTCGCTAACGAACTTATTCAAGCCATTTGCAAAAGGAAGGTACTCACCAAATTTAATCAAAATCGGCCTATTATTTTTTGAGTTATCGGTGTGATACATACATACCTACATACATACATACATACATACATACATATATATATATATATATATATATATATATATATATATATATATATATATATATATATATATATATATATATATATATATAAACATATAAAGATTGAAACTGACCCCGGATATGTGTTCTGGGGGGCCTAATTAGCGCTCATTTAAAGAAATTTTTTCAAAATTCAAAAGTCGGGATCTCCTCATTAGTGATTTTTTTAAAAGAAAATTCACAAATAATTAAGGGGGAATGCACAATCCGTCTTGTTTGGCCAATAATTTTAGCTTTTAGTCTTTTGAGATTTAATTGCCTGTTTTTGTAGATGACATTATTCAAGTAACCCGAAAGAAAAAAATCACTTGGTATCAGATCAGGAGAGCGAGCAGGTCACTTAATAGTACCACCGAGCCAAATCAATTTTTCTGCAAAAACTGTATCCAAATATTTCCGCACGCGTCTCCCACAATGAATGGGAGCTTTATATTGTTAGAACCAAACTTCATTAATTGGATCCCTTGTAACAACGGCGGGTATAATTTCTTTCATTCATAAATTTAAAAACTTTTCAGCTGTTAGATTTCCCTCAATGAAGAACGTACCAATAATATTGCTCTTTAGTATACAGTCCCAGACATAAATTCTTTGTGCTCGCTGGGTTTGAGCCTCCAGTATGCACTGACATCACCTCTTAATTTACTCGAGAGGAGCTGCAAAGCAACATTCTTACAACATACAATCAAATACAACAGTGTGTTGGAGTAATGAAAGAAGTTCGTTACTGAAGATGGCCAAAAGTATTTTCAGGACTTGTTACAACCACCACGCTTCAACTATCAACACCAAAGTAGTTATGAAATTAATTTCTGGCAAGTGTAAAGAGGATTGCCACGGACCCTGTGGTTGCATAATGCTGATTTGATTTGCTCCAATTTATGTGACAACTGTAGTGCTGCTTACGAAAATGGTTACCAACAGCGTTAGCATGAGGAGGATGGCACTTTAAGTTAACTTGCTCTTCAGCAGATATTGGCTACGGACTCCTACCAACCATCAACAATAGTGGAATGTCACAGCGACCCACATTAGCCGAACTAAACCCTATTTACAACTACTTATAAGGACCTGAAATAGAGAAGCTTCCTGCTGAAGAGGAGATAAAAGATGAAGATGAACTTGACAACTCCAACAAATCCACCTTTTATTTATTTACAAAATAAATTTACACAGAAATTTCAGGAAATAGATCAGGACATCCTCTTATAATCTGCTAAAAGCTGTTCTCACACATTGATAAAAATATACAAAAACATTTTATTCCTTGAGCATCCGTCCTACAAAAAACTGAATACAATCAATTTTGTAGGAAACTTTATCTCGTTTCGGAATTCTAGCTGCTGTTAGAGAAACTCCTGCTAAAAATTAGTTTTCAAAGCAACTGCGCGAAAGTCGAAAATATTATCACCAAAAAAGGGTTTCCCAGCCAAAATGTTTGTTACCAAACCTCAGGTTCGTGCGCAGCATCTCAAAAAACATTAGGAAACTAGAAATAACCTCTTCTTCAGAACTTCAGTAGACATTTTTTTAGTTCACGTTTCCTGGACTATATGCTAGAAATATGCGCGAATTATCGAATCCTGCAAACCGACCATACGCGCTTGATGTAAAGAAACCAATTTAAAGACATGCAACTAAGTAATACATTCTTACCACTTGCATTGATAATATGTTAAAGTTTGATGAGAAATGGCTTTTAAAATTTATGACAGGACATTTATTGGGCAGGACATAATAGCTTTATCTTACGAGAATTTATACTTATCTTGTCAGATATTACAAGATGCTTTAAGGAAATTCAAGTAATGCTATAAGATGTTATTTCTTAATTTATCTTAATGGAAACATTTATGGTTTGATATATAGCAATATTTTTAAGAATTCCAGTTATGTGAAATTTTTTTTTTAAATTTTTTTTTATAAATAAGATAATCGTATAATATCCGCAAATTTTGAAATTGAACACAGTGATAAAAGTGTTTAATTATACAAGTGTCTCGGAGCAGAGAATATAGAAAAAATACGGTATGTAGTGTTTCAATGAATATGAAAGGCATGTGAAGCAGAGAAAAAAAAAAAGAAAATTAGACAACTTCGAACATGTAATGAGAGGGAGAAGTATTCACTATTGCAAATGATTAGACGGAAAAGAGCAAGAGAACAGAGATATAGCAAGGCGCAGAATGCTCGAGCAGCGAAATCACAGATAATTGCTGGTTCCATCTATTTTGTGCTGCCAACAAATGGAGTCGAATTAATTCCGATGGTATCCAACCTCCCATAGAACTGGAAGTTTAAAAGAAGTCCACTTACTAATTGTTATAGGACACAGTATAAAATAAATAATTACCCGGCAGTTGTTTTGAGAGGTAACATGTTCTAAGGTTGGAATATGTATAATACATACATATATATATATATATATATATATATATATATATATATATATATATATATATATATATATATATATATATATATATATATATATATATATACAAATAAACATTGAATTTTTTTAAAGAAAATTCACTAAAACTTGATCACTAAGACCTATATTTTCATCTGGGCATGAAGCAGTTATGTGATCACCCTGTGTATTAGTATATAGGAATATTATAAATTTAATTGTTAATTTACATTAAAGTATAGTATATGCAAACTCTACAATTTCAACATTTGTAAATGTTTCTTTATATTACGAATATCTAATTTAGCAAGTTTTATTTAGATTGTCAACTCTGTGAACTCTAATAATGCAATTAAGTGTTTTTATTATAATTTCCACATCAATGGCCTGATGATATAATTGGACATCACGCCATACGATGTATTAAATAATTGTTAGATCTACAATTTTAACCAGTTCTGTATTTGCCTTGTGTCTTTGCAGTTCCCATATTTGTAATGAATTGTAATTCAAAAGCTGTGAATAAATAAATAAATTTAACTCTAAAGCCGTAAACCGGAGTTACAATTTATTTCGGGGAGGAAGAAAACAGTCTGAAAAGCTCAAGGTTATTTTCAATATCTTATTTATGTATTATTATTCGCCAACGGAATAATATATATATATAGAAATAACCCAATTGAATATGCTCTCTATGACTTGCTTCAAAATTTAGAAATTTTCGACAGGCGCGGAGAAATAAAATCAAGAAGCAGAAATGTTTCAGTTGGCCCCGTCTGCCTCAGTAATGAATTTATAAGTTATTTAAGCTATGTTTTTATGTATAAGAGCAAAGAATTACAAAAAAATGTAACAGTATTTTATGTGCCTACATATATTTTATTCTTCGCTTTATGATTTCTTTATTGTTTTGTAATATTTGCTGCATTAATTGTTCAAACAATATTACATTATTCGTTATATCGTATTCTGTCATTTTGTTTTTGTACTGTTATCGTATATAATTGGTTTGAAAAATATACGTAGCTTATGGAGTTAGACTAATAATAATTAAACGAACGGACATAAATCACGCATCTGACAAACATTTTCATTTGAAGAGCTTGATCGAATTCTAAATATCATATGTATAATTGATTTGTTAAAAATAACAAAAAGGCCAGAGAATAAATGTAAATAACGTTAAATATTATCGATTTAATTACGCTATATGAGAAATACAAAGTCTGCAATATTGTGCGGCAGTAAAAAAAATTATTCTGTTAACGAAAACGCGATAGGAATAACGCCAAATTAAATCATACTGTGTATGATTTCCAATTTGACGGATACTTCTTGGTATGAAAATAAAACAGACCGCATGTCAAAAGTATGTCACTATAAAAAATAATTGGTTACGTTAGTTCTTGGGAGATACCAGGTGATCAATATATGTCATTTCAGGAAAAAAATGGCTATATCCAAAAAAAGACGCTATATGAAGGGCTGAAACTTGACCCAGATAATATACAAAGCGAGGAGAATCCAAATCTGCAATAAAATAAATGGCTGTTCCATTTAAAGAAATATACGTTTGGTGCAACTATCTGCATATAAGAACCCTGTATAAATGAAATCAATTTTAAAATGTGCATTCGTGGAACACCTATCGCATCGAGAAAACAGCATTTTAAAATATGACCTCAGTGAGGCGCTATCTTTCGTCCCCAGACCGATGGGACACCCTGAATATGACGCTATTAGCTATTAGCAAATAACTGAAAAGAAGGATCGTCTTGGCAAAACCACCATTCAATAGTAAAATACCTTTCCTATTAATGTATATTTAAACTTAAGCCGCAGAAAGAGGTCGACTTAGTCATACGTATCAAGTGTTATATGTGTACGTATGGTACGGAAAACTGGATAGTTTTTGAAATGTGAACATGGTAAAATAGCGGAGACTCTACAGTAACGGGAATCAAATTGTGCAAGAATTGGAAGGAAGAACGAACATTTTATTAGGCATATTCAGATACATAATAACTTTCACACAACATTATTTGAAGAACAGATACTTGAAAAAAGAAAAAGGTAGACCAAGAGGAAAACTTTCAAAAAACTTGGTCCAATTGGAGAGATAGGAAAGCTTGCTCATGATGCATCTTCATTTTGGAAATTGTACCACTAGCGTTAACAGTTTTCCATCTCTATACTTCATGACTCACCTTCTAGTAACTCACAAGATAAAGACAAATTTTTTGCTCATTACATAAAGACGATTTAAAAAGATTCTGCAATTTTGACATCATCTTTGGAACATGATTTTACAGTTGACATTAACCGCATCATTCTGTCTGAGGAAATTCTGTCTACGTTAGTAAACTTAAATGCTAATAAAGGTGCTGGCACAGATTATGCGCCTCCTATTCTCTTCATGCTTCATGCCCCTGCAAGACCTCTCAGTCTCATCTTCAATCTTTCACATTAATCTGATATTTTCTGGGGGCTTTTAAAATCTTTGATGCTATTCGTGCCTTTCGTAATGTAGTCGATCAAATGCCATAAATTCTAGGCATTTTTGTATCAGTTCCGTTTTATTAAAGGTATTTGAGAGACTGTGATGCCGACTCTTAGATTTTTCTCCAAGCATATCATAGCAATAGTATGGTCTCTCTGCGAGTAGGTCAGCAATCAACTGTAACAAAGTTGCTTTATTTTACTAGTTATATAATTTGATCATTGGAAAATAGTGGTGAAGTACACTCGGCCTATACTGATTTTAGCAGAGCTTTTCTGTAAGTCGTTCTCTGTTAATTCAGAAATTATATCCATATGACATTAGATATATCTGCTGCCGGCATTTCTCCATACGTATCGTGAAGACAGAACCATCGGAGTTAGAGCTAATGGGCGTTACTCTAATCTTACATATGTTACTCCTGGGGTGCCACAAGGTTTACACCTTGGTCTACTTCTATTCAACATTTTCATCAGACCACCTTACTTAATGTTTGCAGTTGGATCCAGCCAACCTAGATGATCTACGCGCCATCGTAATTAAATGCAACATACGAAAGATGCATTACAGTATCTAGAATTACCTGCATTTCATTCAAGTTTTAGCATATGGACGATTATCATATTACTTATAGCACTAATGTTTTGTTTATACAGATATAGAAACGCTATAATGAACAAGGTGTCAAGTGAAGTGTCAAGTTCAGACAAGCTGCACAACGAGAGAAATCCCACTGGAAGACATTAATCTGAAAAACTAGGTCACTAAGACCTATATTTTCATCTGGCCATGGAGGAGTTATGTGGTCACCCTGTGTATTAGTATATAAGAATATTATAAATTTAATTGTTAATTTACATTGCAATTTCAGCATTTGTAAATGTTTCTTTATATTACGAATATATAATTTAGCAAGTTTTATTTAGATCGTGATTACTCTGTGACTTTAATAATGCAATTAAGTGTTTTATTATAATTTCCACATCAATGGCCTGATGATGTATTAAATAATTGTTAGATCTATAATTTTAACCAGTTCTGTATTTGCCTTAGCCTGGTGTCTTTGCAGTTATAATATTTGTAATGAATTTTAATTCAAAAGCTGTGAATAAATAAATAAAATTTACTTTAAAGCGGAGCTACAATTTATTTCGAGGACGAATAAAACAGTGTGAAAAGCTCAAGGTCTTTTTAATATCTTATTTATGTACTATTATACGTCGACAGAATAATATGTATAGAAGAAACTGAATTGAATATGCTCTCTATGACTTGTTTTAAAATTTATAAATTTGCGACAGCCGCAGAGAAATAAAATCAAGAAGCAGAAATATTTCAGTTGTCCCCGTCTGCCTCAGTAATGAATTTATAAGTTATTTAAGCTATGTTTTTATGTATGGGAGCAGAGAATTAAAAAAATGTAACAGTATCTTACGTACCTACACATAGCTTATTCTTCGCGTTATGATTCCTTCATGATTTTATAATATTTGCTTCATTAATTGTTCAAACAATACTACATAATTGTTCTATCGTATCCTGTAGTTTTGTTTTTCTACTGTTACCGTATATAATTGGTTTGAAAAATATACGTAGCTTATTGAGTTAGACAAAGAATAATTAAACGAATGGACATAAATCACGCTTCTGACAAACATTTTCAATTGAAGGGGTTGATTGAATTTTAAATATTATACGTGTAATTGATTTGTCAAAAATAACAAAACGCCCAGAGAATAAATGTAAATAACGTTAAATATAATCGATTTAATTATGCTATATGAGAAATACAAAGTCAGCGATATTGTGCGGTAGCAAAAAAATTCTTTTCACGAAAATGCAATAGGAATAATTAATTTTAATATACTTTAGTAGCGTGAAGATGCGTCCATTCTAAAGGCAACATTCTAGATTACATCTCGGCTTTTGTGGTGATTTTCCTTTTTAGATGGACAGCAGATAGCTATTCGTTACTTAGGACAATCATAACACATACTTTTGCGGTTACTATAGGTTTTATACACAGTGCTAGTCTCATCTTCAATCTCTCACTTTAATCTGATAGTTTCTGGAGGCTTTTAAAATCTTTGATGCTATTCGTGTCTTTAGTCATGTAGTCGATCAAATGTCATAAATTCTAGGCATGTTTGTATCAGTTCTGTTTTATCAAAGGTATTTGAAATACTGTGATGCCAATTCTCAGAATTTCCTTCAACCATATCATTGTTGAACAACAGTATGGTATCTCTGCGAGTAGGTTAACAATCAACTGTAACATAGTTGTTTTATGTTACTAGTTATATAATTTGATCATTAGAAAATGGTGGTGAAATGCACTCGGCCTATACCTATTTTAGCAGAGCTTTTCTGTAAGTCGTTCTCTGCTAATTCAGAAATTATATCTATATGACATTAGATATATCTGCTGCCGGCATCTCTCCATACGTATCGTGAAGACAGAACCATCGGAGTTAGAGCTAATGAGCGTTACTCTAATCTTACATATGTTACTCCTGGGGTGCCACAAGGTTTACACCTTGGTCTAGTTATTGTTAACATTTTTAACAGGGCCCCTTACTTAATGTTTGAACCTTTTTTTTAAACTTCAACAACACACCACGAGGGCTTACAGCCTAAATACTATCGTACTGTGGGTGTTGACAAGGAGGAAAGAGGCAACTTGTTAATTCTGGACTTGAAGGTTTGGAAGTTCGGAGGAGAAGGAAAAACATGTGCCGGCAAGGAATTCCACAACTTGGAAGTCCTCGGGACAAAAGAACGGGCATAACAAGATGTTCTATGTCTGGTGACCTGGACAGTAAAAGGGTGCATTCGCTTTGTTCCCCTGGTAGTTCTGTTGGGGGCAGCAGGTGGGGGAACTATGGAGGAAAGCTCCTCTGAGCAGTGCCCGTGCAGATATCTATAAAATAGAGAGAGGTCACCAACGGCACGTCGGTGGGCAAGGGATGTCAGCCTTTGGGTGAAGATAGGGTCACCGATGAGACGTATAGCTCTCTTTTGAATGGAGTCCAGGATAGCGAGTGTAGAAGCGGCAGCTGCACCCCAGATGTGGGAGCAGTATTCGAGGTTTGGTCTTATTTGTGAAGTATATAAGGTATAGAGATTAGCTATTGAAAAGTATTTGCAAGCCCGGAAAAGGAAACCTAATTTCTTAGCAGCCGTTTCTGCAATTGATGTGACATGTTGGTGCCAATTGAGATTTCGATCCACAGAAATGCCAACAAGTGCAAAGGACTCATTACTTTGAATAACTTGGTTGTTTATTGTGATAGGTCTAGGGCTGGTGTATCTCTTATAAGAAAGAAAGCCAGACTGTGATTTGGTGGGGTTGAATTGTACAAGATTTCTACTTCCCCAGTCTAATATTTTTTTGAGATCCACGTAGATAGAACCCTCCATGAGTCTGCGATCCTCATCCAATTGGGCCGAAGAGACAGGCTTAGAATATTGTATATTTGAGTGGAGGGTGCTGTCGTCCGCGTAACTGTGAACTGGGTTGGATGTGCTAGAGAGGAGGTCATTGATGTGGAGAAGAAACAAAGTAGGGGCTAAAGCTGAACCTTGAGGAACTCCTGCATTAATTGGATACAGTTTAGAGGAATGGACATCCACGACAACAGAAATACTCCGGTTGGAGAGGAAATTTGCTGTCCACGTACAGAGTTTTGGTGGTAGGCCATAGGCCAGTAGTTTATTAAGCAGCGCTGCGTGCCAGACCTGGTCGAATGCTTTGGATATGTCTAGAGCGACAATCTGGGATTCACCGTGTAGTTCCATAGACTTGTTCCAAGAATGGGTGACAAAGGAAAGGAGGTCGGCAGTTGATCTGCGCTGACGGAATCCATACTACCTGTCGTAAATTAGACTGTGTTTTTCAAGAAATTTTAGTAATTCGGTGCTTATATACTTTTCCATCACTTTAGAAACGACTGAAAGGAGAGAAATAAGCCTGTAGTTGCTAGGAAGCGCCTTGGATCCTTTCTTGGGGACGGGTTGTACTCGAGCAGTTTTCCAGTTACTAGGGAATATGCCTCTATTGTAAGATGTCTGAAACAGACAAGTCAGGACAGGAGCAAATTTTGGTGCGCATTTTTTGAGAACAATTGCTGGGATCTCGTCGAGGCCAATTATTTCCTAGTATTAAGAGAAGAGAGCATCTTCCGTACCTTTTTAGTTTTGAAAATGATATCCGTCATTTTATGCGCGACATTGAGGACTGTTGGTGGTTGAACATTTGGAGGTGGCTTGAGAGTAGAATTGCCGGCGAACAACGAGGCAAAAAGATCAGCCTTGTCCAGGGCGGTAGAAACAATTTCATCCCCTGAGACAAGAGGTGGGAACGTGCTCTTGCAGAAATTATTCCCAATAGATTTAGCAAGAGTCCAGAAGGGTTTGCTGCCGCTGGAGCTTACGATGACTTTGTTTTTGATGTGGTTATTAAACGAGTTTTTTGCCTCAAAAAGAATGCGGACGTAGCCGTTTCTTGCGTCGTTAAATGCTTGACGGTTTTCTTGACTGGGATTGTGTAGAAGCTTTTTGTGAGCTTTGACCTTTTCAAGTCTGGCCTTGTCACAGGATTTAGAGAAATAGGGCTTTTGAGTGGCTGCAGAGGTTTTCTGTGTACGTGGAATAAATAATTCCATGCCAGCATGGCTAATTTAGGTGACTTTTTTGTGAGATATCAGAGGGGTCACGATGAGAGAAGCAGACAGACGCCCATGGAAACGAGGAAAAGTAATCTCGCATTTCGTCCCAGTTCGCGGAGTTGTAGTGCCAAACGTGTGATGACTGTGTGACCTCGGCTTGCATTGCGCAGGAAGCAGTGACCATGCCGTGGTCTGAGCGACCCAGGGAGCGGTGACTGATATCTTATAGCAGTCAAGATTTGTAGTCAGAAGGAGATTCAAGGGATTTGAGCTGTGTGTTGGGATGCGAGGAAAGTAAGTAGGTTGCTGAACCATATTGGCTAAAGAATTGCTGACTGCAAAGGCCTCCGCTGCTCTTCCTTGTGGATCGTTTTTTGAAGATCCTAGCCATTCCTTATTATGGACATTGAAGTTACCAAGAATAGTGACCTCGGAGGAAGGATATTCAGAAATCAGATGGTCGGTTTTTTCAGAAAGGTAATCAAAGAGCTGGACAAAGTTGTTGTCAGAAGGTGACCGCTTAATGCAACAGATGAATTTAGTTGCAGCCCTGAGAGAGAGTTTTATCCATAGTATGTCTTGTCTTCCAGCTTCTAAATTGTGGAGTCTGGTGCAGGGTAGATTGCTACGGACGTACGCGCACACGCCTCCATGCAATCTAAAAGAAGTAAGAAGTTCAGATCCTGGGAAATTAAAGTGATTAGTGGCTTTTTTGGCGCTGATTTGAGTTTCGGTGAGGAAGAGGAGTTGGGGGCCTCTTAGCCTGGAGGAAATGGTGGATGGAGTTCAGGTTAGAATTTAGGCCACATATATTCGAGAAGGATATGTTAAATCTTGATGCTGGCGCCTCCTGTACACCCCTCTCCCGGAGATCCGAATGAAGGGGTATTTTACCTCCGGAGTCTTTTGTACAAGGAGGAGCCATCATCATTTTTGCTTATAAGGGAAACCGACTCATACACCAGAACCGGATCGTTCGTAATCTTGGCGTCAAGTTGGATTCACAGTTTAGGATGTCACTTTACATTGATGCCATTACTTTAAAAGCTGTAAGAATGTTGGGTTTGATAACGAGATAACTAACTAACTTTTAATTATTGTAAAAATGTGTAAATTTTTTCTTTGTATATTATGCAACATGCACTAAAATTAAAAGACCTGCCGGAGAGAGGAAGTTATGTTTGCGACGACAGAGCAACGTCGCTCTTACACTGTGATGATGATACTGATATGAAAATACGTTACTAGATCTTCTTACATACTAATAAACCTAAATAAAGTTTGCAAAGTGTGACAAATATCAAGACTTACCCTTTGAAGAGCTTTGCTTTTACATACAGCTAACCAACAGCTGACCGATGGCTCGAACCATTCGTGGCATCTCACCAACAGAAGTTTGTGATCCCCACCTGATGGGAGATTCTGATTAAAAGATGCCAAGTCCTTTACTTCCAGATAAACAGAGAATATGAGACGGCTGTACGCAGCATCCTGATGCTCGTTCTGATTCAGGAAGGATATAACTTCATCAGACATCAATTTATCCAGCTGCTTGAATACCACGCTGAAGTATGGGATCCCGTTCGTCCTGCAAATATAATATTAAATGTAGGAATAGTAGAACGGATGAGCACGATATTTATACACAAATTGCGTTATAGCCATGTATAGGCACTTAACTAAAATAGGAAAATCTTGGAGGATTTAATCATTTGAAAGTTTTTCGGTATACACTATATTACATTTATTCATAGAATCGTAAATATATTTTATTTATATTACTTCCATTTCGAGGGTTAAACGCCAGTTTAAAAAAAATCGGACTCTTGGGCTTAAATCTCAATCCACACCTTGTGGTGAAAAGGCATATAGTTATATGCAGCAGAAATCCCGCTGCTTAAAGTAATTGTTAGGCATATAAACCAATTTTCTTATTGGCATAATATTTTCTTTTGTTTCCTGAACAGTTTACCTTTTGGTTCATTCGCCCGTTTCATATGCTGCCCTCGATATATGCAAATAATAATTTAATTTTAAGTGAACCTTTATTATGAAAATTCATTAATAGAGGTCACGGACACTTACGGAAAATTCTTTCAAATGAGCCTGAATTAGAACGCCTAGAACCGATATCGAGGATACGTTAAAATTTGTATATTATACAGGTGGCGCATTGAAAACTAAACAGACAGATTTGCGTCCAGAGATTTTTTTTAAGAAACGCTGAAACACGTCAATTTTAATATTGAGGGGGACATATTTTCACATAAAACTCAACTTTGTCACATCAACCCCTCAAGGGTGGTGATAACAACCCTTATATTTTAAATAGGGAACATGGGTCGAGTGTTACATCATTTGAAAGCTCTTTCTTTTATGAATTCAGGACACACATTTTTTTGGAAGTTTTATCAACTCCTTTAAAAATTATTTACAGTTAGAGTTGCAAGAACGTATTTCATTCATTGTGATAAGAAATGCAAGAATTAGTCAATTTTTCGTTAAAAAAAAACTAAAAAACATAACCAAACGTTCAAAAATGTTTATTCAGTTAAGTAAATGTTCAAATTGTTGACCACCAGCTTCCATACAAAAGTCCAAATTTTGTTCAAAACGATCTCTGACATTCTGGAGCATTTGTGGAGTTATTAGACGGCATTCTTCAATAATGCGTCGTCGTAATTCTTCCAGAGACTCCGTTTCTGATGCGTAAATTCTACTCTTTAAATGGCCCCATAGAAATAAGTCTAAAAGAGTTAAATCCGGTGATCTAGGGGGCCACTCAATAGAACATCTACGCCCAATCCATTGTCTTGGAAACTATCTGTTCAAGAACGCCCCAACACGTTGTAAAAAATGCGGAGGAGCTCCATCTTGTTGAAACACTAATTGGTTTTCTTGATAGCGATCATCATGTTCAACAATGTCAATCAGTATAAATTTGTTTCCCCACTCAAATTGCCATCAAGAAAAATTGGTCCGATTAAACGATCTCCAAAAATGCCAGTCCAGATATTCAATTTCTGTGAAGTTTGAGTGTGGACTTCGTGAAAATTTCTTGGATTATTGTCTGCCCAATAACGACATTTATGACGATTTACTGTAGAGTTTCATAAAAACGTACACTTGTCTGAAAAACAGATATTGAACAGAAAGTTCCCGTAACCAGCTATTCGTGCAGTCATAACTTCACAAAACTCCAGCCGCCGATCAAAATAATCTTCATTCAGTTGTTGTACAAGATGAATTTTATACGGTTGAAATTTATGATGCTTCAATATTCGTGTGAGTAGTTCTTCTTTTGATGTTTGAAACAGTGGCCAATTTTCTCGTGCTCAAAGTTGGGTCTGCAGCAATTTGTCTTAAAACTTCAGTCTCAGTAGTCTCATTTCTAACCGGAAATTCACGTTCAGGATCCCGTTTTTTGTTGGCTACTGAACCACTTTGTCGAAACTTTGCAACTAACTCCAAAATGTATTTTCAGTTAACATGTCTGTTCGGATGTCGTTCATTAAACAAATTTGCGGTACGGTTGGCACAGTCATCGTTTTTGAAAAAAAAAGAGTAATTATTTCAACTCTTTCTTCTACAGAACACACCATTGTGAAATTAATTTTCGGTAGTACTATCAAGTATCAAACCGACCGATAAACTGAAATAATAAACCGCATTTCTCTCATTCCGATAAGAAATGTTCTGATAGTCAATTTTTTGTTTACAAACCAACAAAACATTGACTATCAGCACATTTCTTATCGAAATGAGTGAAATGCGTTTTTGCATCTTCAACTGTCAATAATTTTTAAACGAGTTAATAAAACTTCCAAAAAAATTTGTGTGCTGAATTCAGAAAAGAAAGAGCTTTCAAATGATGTAACACTAGACCCATGTTCCCAATTTAAAATATAGAGGTTAATATCACCACCCTGAAGGTGTTGATATGACAAAGTTGAGTTTTATGTCAAAAAATGTCCCCCTCAATATTAAAATTGACGTGTTTTAGCGTTTCTTAAAAAAATATTCTCTGGACGCAAATCGGTCTGTTTCGTTTTCAATGCGCCATATATATATATATATATATATATATATATATATATATATATATATATATATATATATATATATATATATATATATATATATATATTTGTACTTTAACGTCGGTCTATTTCCGCGATAATGGCGAATCACAGACGCCAGGGAGCAGTTTCACCCCACTAACCTGGAAATTTTGCCAAACACTTGCCTTTCTGTAAGGAGAGCAGGAATCTTTTACGTGTTCAACGCCACAGGGACACGGGACCGCCGGCTTTACGCCCCCTCCGAAGGACGGAACGTGCAGATATTCCACTTGCTCAAATACAATGCCAACACTTCGACTGATGTTAATTTTACAGTACAGTAAATATGTTTATATCTACATGGGAGAGTCTATTACAAAAGTTCGCATCAGGGTTTTCCCGAGAACTGCGGAAAATTTCGGAAATTTATATTATTTTATCAGTTTCAAAATGTCTCAACGCAGCGATTTCGTAATGGTGGCGAATTTTCATTAAGAATAGCTGTATTTATGGAAAAGTTGTGAGATAAATAGTAAATAAGTGTGGAAAAAAGTGGATGCAGCAAATGCGTAATGGTAGCGAATTTTTACAAAAATATTCCAAAATATAATAACTCAATTTTAGATTAAGCTAGAATCTCCAATTTTGCTACATGGAAAAGCCTTCATAAAACTAACATGGAACTAAACCTTATATAGATCTGGACGCTGTAAGTGCGTTATAGTAGCAAATTTTCATAAGTTTCGTAAAACATTAGGTAACTTACTTTATCTGCTAGGAGTTCCCTTTGACCTCTGTCAACTGATTTATGTTAAATTTAGTGTGTGGATGATAGATAACCATCCAGTGACATTCTTTTCTCTGCACAAACACACATTATAAATTTAAGTAGCTGATTCTTATAAAAAGTTCACTCTAAAGCATGTTAATTCTTTCTAATATTATGTCACGTAAATGATGGGACAAGTTGAGTACAAAAACCATTGACAACTAAAAGATTTAATTTTTTTTAAATTTATTTATTTATTTCAACAACACACCACGAGAGCTTACAGCCTAAATACTATCGTACCGTGGGTGTTGACAAGGAGGAAAGAGGCAACTTGTAAATTCTGGACTTGAAGGTTTGTGGGTTCGGAGGAAAAGGAAAAATATGTGCCAGCAAGGAATTCCACAACTTGGAAGTACTCGGGACAAAAGAGCGGGCATAACAAGATGTTCTATGTCTGGTGATCTGGACAGTAAAAGGGTGCATTCGCTCTGTTCCCCTGGTAGATCTGTTGGTGGCAGCAGGTGGGGGAACTATGGAGGAAAGCTCCTCTGAGCAGTGCCCGTGCAGATATCTATAAAAGAGAGAGAGAGGTCGCCAACGGCACGTCGGTGGGCAAGGGATGGCTGCCTTTGGGTGAGGGTAGGGTCACCGATGAGACGTATAGCTCTCTTTTGAATGGAGTCCAGGATAGCGAGTGTCGAAGCGGCAGCTGCACTCCAGATATGGGAGCAGTATTCGAGGTTTGGCCTTATTTGTGAAGTATATAAGGTATAGAGACTAGCTGGTGAAAAGTATTTGCGACCCAGGAAGAGGAAACCTAATTTCTTAGCAGCCGATTCTGCAATTGATGTGACATGTTGGTGCCAATTAAGATTTAGATCCACAGAAATGCCAACAAGAGAAAATGACTCATTACTTTGAATAACTTGGTTGTTCATTGTGATGGGTCTAGGGCTGGTGTATCTATTATGAGAAAGAAAGCAAGACTGAGATTTGGTGGGGTTGAATTGTACAAGATTTTTACTTCCCCAGTCTAATATTTTTTGGAGATCCACGGAGACATAACCCTCCATGAGTCTGCGATCCTCATCTAATTGGGCTAAAGAGACAGACTTAGAATATTGTATATTTGAGTGAAGGGTGCTGTCGTCCGCGTAACTGTGAACTGGGTTGGATGCGCTAGAGAGGAGGTCATTGACGTGGAGAAGAAACAATGTAGGGGCTAAAGCTGAACCTTGAGGAACTCCTGCATTAATTGGATACAGTTTAGAGAAATGGACATCCACAACAACAGAAATGCTCCTGTTGGAGAGGAAATTTGCTGTCCAGGTACAAAGTTTTGGTGGTAGACCATAAGCCGGAAGTTTATTAACCAGCGCTGCGTGCCAGACCTGGTCGAATGCTTTGGATATGTCTAAAGCAACAATCTATGATTCACCGTGTAGTTCCATAGACTTGTTCCAAGAATGGGTGACAAAGCAAAGGAGCATCTTTCGTACCTTTTTAGTTTTGAAAATGATATCCGTCATTTTATATGTGACATTGGGGACTGTTGGTGGTTGAACATTTGGAGGTAGGTTGAGAGTAGAATTTCCGGCGCACAACGAAGAAAAAAGTTCAGCCTTGCCCAGGGCGGTAGAAACAATTTCATCCCCTGAGACAAGAGGTGGGAGCGCGCTTTTACAGAAATTATTCGTAATAGATTTAGCAAGAGTCCAGAAGGGTTTGCCGCCGTTGGAGCTTAAGAGGACTACGATCTTTGTTTATTCTGCTGGACTTTAATGCACAGTAATGTTTTTTTTAAGAACAGTGAATATGTTTTGCGGCATTTTTCAATGTTAGTTAAATTTAATTTAAAAAAAAAGTAGATTATAATTATTTAACTAAAATGAATTTTGTGTCATTGAGTCTGATAGCAATATATGGAATAAATTTTTCAAAGATAGAGCATTTTCGAGAAGAAAATTTGCAACTGTTGATGGAAAAAATTAACTCTCAGAATTGGCCAACGAACTAAGCATCCGAAATAATTTTCCAGTGTAATAAAAAAAGTTATGTCTCTAGCTGGCGTAGAAGCTTCACAAACCACGTTGAGCACACATATATGTATATTTATACAGGACGATTCACGAAACTCGTTGGTTAGAAACCTTCAAGCTTGTAATAGGAACTTCGATCTGAAATTTTCAGCATGCACCTAGTCAATGTCTATCTTTAAAATAAAAATATTTTGATGGCAACCCATCTAGTTATACCGGACAGCCTAATATTATTCTATATTTTGATTCGCCGCGAAATTTCAAGCCAAATTTGTCTTAACCATCATGTTCTAATTTTTAACCACTTCTGAGATAAGTACACGTGGAGAACCCAAATCACCACAAACATTTTTTAAAGACCTATCTTTTTGTCCGAAATCACAGACTTATTACCTTCATGTATGCCTTAACATAAATCCAATTATTATCCCGTAGTTGTTTAACTATTTTCATTTGATTAGAATTTATGTTTTTAGTGAACTTATTTTCTTTCAAATTTTTTACATGCTTCCCGACTACAGATTTGTAAAGATTTGGGTAATTTTTAAATTTCTGTTTCAATACTAGCAATGACATCTACTAGTTCGTCTTTTTGTGACTGCAAACAGAATTTCAGTCCCTTGTTTAAGAGGTCAATCTCATTTCTGTTAAACGACTGAGAAGAAAGATTTTCTATGAGGTCAATTTTCGGAGAAACTGTTTTTTTGTTTGTAATCTGACACTTTACAAGTTACGTTAATTTTTTATTGTGTATATTACTTTTCTTAATTAACTTTGCGTTAATGACTACAAACATGTTCCTCTGAAAATTGCACCAGTCTTCATATTCTAAGTTTCCTTACTTAAAAGTTAACGTTTTAAACAAACTATACGCCTGTATTTCTAACATACTACATTTTGAGATATTGGACTTCTAAATCCAACTATTTGTGTTTAGCAAAATGTTTAACTTTTTGACCTATTTTTGTGTTTGTAGAAATTTTTATATTGAAATTAATGAAATTAGGAAAGGCTGTTTGCAAGATTTTAGAAAGGCGATATCTGCACCTATTAATCTAATTTTAGCAGTTGGCTTCCGATATAGATTCAGTTCCGTGGACCTGGAGCCATAACTCACTAAGTGAAGATTGGAACCTGCGATGAGCAATGGTAAGTAAACTTGGGCATCAAATCTTCAATTAGTGCATTTCTGAGATAATCGTCAATTTCCGTTATTTTTGACGTATCTTTTTTTAAATATTTCAACAACACACCACGAGGGCTTACAGCCTAAATACTAGCATACCGTGGGTGTCGACAAGGAGGAAAGAGGCTTCTTGCTAATTCTGGCCTTGAAGGTTTGGAGGTTCGGAGGAGAAGGAAAAACATGTGCCGGCAAGGAATTTCACAACTTAGAAGCCCTCGGGACAAAAGAGCGGGCATAACAAGATGTTTTCTATCTGGTGACCTGGACAGTAAAAGGGTGCATTCGTTCTGTTCCCCTGGTAGATCTGTTGGGGACAGCAGGTGGAGGAACTATGGAAGAAAGCTCCTCTGAGCAGTGCCCGCGCAGATATCTATAAAAGAGAGAGAGAGATCACCAAAGACACGTCGGTGCGGAAAGGGATGGCAGCCTTTGGGTGAGGGTAGGGTCACCGATGAGACATATAGCTCTCTTCTGAATAGAGTCCAGGATAGCGCGTGTAGAAGCGGCAGCGGCACCCCAGATGTAGGAACAGTATTCGAGGTTTGGCCTTATTTGTGAAGTATATAAGGTATAGAGTGAAAGGTATTTGCGAGCCTGGAAGAGGAAACCTAATTTCTTAGCAGCCGCTTCTGCAATTGATGTGACATGTTGGTGCCAATTGAGATTTCGATCCACAGAAATGCCAACAAGTGAAAATGACTCATTACTTTGAATAACTTGGTTGTTCATTGTGATGGGTCTAGGGCTTGTGTATCTCTTATGAGAAAGAAAGCAAGACTGTGATTTGGTGGGGTTAAATTGTATAAGATTTCTACTTCCCCAGTCTAATATTTTTTGGAGATCCACGGAGATAGAACCCTCCATGAGTCTGCGATCCTCATCTAGTTGGGCTAAAGGGACAGGCGTAGAATATTGTATATTTGAGTGGAGGGTGCTGTCGTCCGTGTAACTGTGAACTGGGTTGGATGTGCTAGAGATGAGGTCATTGATGTGAAGAAGAAACAAAGTAGGGGCTAAAGCTGAACCTTGAGGAACTGCTCCATTAATTGGAAACAGTTTAGAGGAATGGCCATCCACAACAGAAATGCGCCGGTCGGACAGGAAATTTGCTGTCCAGGTACAGAGGTTTGGTGGTAGGCCATATGCCGGAAGTTTATTAATCAGCGCTGCGTGCCAGACTTGGTCGAATACTTTGGATATGTCTAGAGCGACAATCTTTAAGGTATATTAGGTAGAGGTCCTAATACACCTTAAATCCGATCTTCAAGGTATCTTTAAATTAAAAGTGGTAATTTTAATAATATGCTGTACTAACAGTGTACAACTCTTATTAAAATTCACTACTATAACTTTTGCTGCGTCCCAAATTTTTAATACGAGGAAGTAATGAAATCAGTTGCTGTATATTCTCTTCAAAGTAGTGCGCTTTACGACGGCAAGTGCATAGGTAGTGTGAAGAAATAGGCAGGGATACCTGCTTCTTGTGTAAATATCGATGCATAATCTGTATCGTATCGTTTATTCTAAACGTATTTACAGAATAAAATGACAGCTATATATGTACTCGCATATCCTAGACAAACTGATTTAATATATCTACATATTGCAAATACTCAAGATAGGTAGACGTATTGCTGCAGGCAAATATAATGTAATATTACAACCGAAGCAACATAATGCATTTATATTTATGTAAGGTATGCGGAAACTGTCCTAGTTTCTGATCCATTTTTATTTTACGTAAAACTTTTGTGATGTGAATGCCATTACTTACAATATATATATATATATATATATATATATATATATATATATATATATATATATATATATATATATATATATATATATATATATATATATATATATGTGGTAACAATTTCGAAAAAACTTTTTATGTGAGCACGTATTAGGACCTTTAAAATCGTTTAATAGTGTACAATTCTTATGAAAATTCACTACTATAACGCACTAGCTGCGTCCCGATTTTTAAATTAATAAAGGGTGCTCGAGCTATGAAGAAACACATTCATTTGTAGATAACATCGTTTGAGATTTGGAGAAAATTGAAAGGTTATGACAATCTAAATGCTAGTTTTCTTTTACCGTTTTCATAGAACGTTAAAACGAAAATCCGTGACGCAATCAATGCGTTTATGGTAGCAAATTTTCATTAAAGACTTTAAATTTTAATAACTCAATTTTCTCTTAGCCCAGGAACTTCAGCTTTGTCACACAGTAAAGTCTATAATAAAGGAAAACATGTGCCAAGTTTCATCAGAATCGATTTACTATGTTTTAAGTTATCGGTTGGATATATATATATATATATATATATATATATATATATATATATATATATATATATATATATATATATATATATATATATATATATATATATATATATATATATATATATATATATATATATATATATATATATATATATATATATATGTATGTATAAACTGTGGCTATAAAGTAACGCATAAATTAATAAAATTGAAAGTGACCATTATTAAGGAAAATTCAAAAGCACGTCGATTTTTATTATCAAAAACAAACTTTTTGATATAAAAATCTCACCACCACCGTCATATCCCTTCAAAGGGTAGCTACCCCTTTGGAAGTTTGAAATTGAATGGTGGGTACTGTGATACATTTTTGCAAAGCTAATTCAATTCTATATTCGGCCACACTATTTTTTTCTAGAAATAAAATAAAGTGAGTAATAACACATTTTCCGTAACACCTAACACAGGTAGAAGAATGCTATAAAGAATAGCCCAGTCTTAGTCCAGTCTTACGTACTGATATGAAACTTATGATATTGTACTTGAATATCTCAAAGTCTGTAAACAATGTTAAAAATGTTTGACTACTTGTTCGCAAAGAACTGTAGGGATTTTGTTGTATACTATATCGTATCTGTAACAATCTACTGACAATAACAATTATCTGCTGTGTGACATGTGTCATAAAAATGAATAAAGCACACGTTTGGTAATTATTTGCGACATAATCTACAGATAATAGTAGTAAATTTACGTTTTGGTTATCGTGCAAAATGAATACGTATAATTTTCAACTTTTGCTGTTTCAAGTGAATTATGAAATTGTTGGTAAAATGCCTTAATCAATAGCTCAAAGTATTGAAGTTCTAATGATGATTGGTTATGGTGACAGGATCCGAACTCAGGCAGAGCGGTGTATTCTGTTTAATACTAAATATCCGGATATGTCTGTCAATTAATCAAGAGTGAATTAAATAGATAAGAAATTTCGAGAAGCGTCTAGCGTGGAAGATTTTCCAAAACAGGTCGCCGGTCTATAAGTGAAGAAGTGAAATTAAACGTTTTATTGGCAGTGGTAGAGAAACCCCACAGTAGAGTTAGGAAAATTGGCTGAGACAATGAAATTTCATTTCAGATGCCACCTAAGGCATTAAATTTTGAAAAGCTTCATTCTTATAAAATACAGCTTTTGCAGCAGTTATCTGATGACGATGCAGACCGAAGGATGCAGTTTTGGGCAACATTAATGGATAAATGTAATGAAAACCCTTTGCAAGTAACGAATATTCTATTTTCGGACGAATCTACTTTTACACTACATGGAGAAGTTAACCGTTCAAACTGCAGATATCGGGGAAGCGAAAATTCAAGATGGATGCGACAGAATCACCTACAATCTCCACAAAAGGCAAATGTTTTGGCGGGAATTGTTAGGAGTAGGATTATTGATCCCTAATTTTTTGATGGAATTATAACTGGACCACAATATCCACAATTTGTACAGCAATATCTTATTCCAACGTTATTGAACTTATTTTTTGATGGACACATTGCTGGTATGGTAAATCATAACTTATGGTATCAACAAGATGGTCAACCGGACACTATGACATAAATGTTTGATTGTATCTGGATCAACAATTTCCCAAGAGATGGATTGGCAGGCGTGGTGCAATAGAGTGGCCAGCAATATCACGTGACCTAACCCCCTTACATATTTTTGTGGGGTCATTTGAAGAATGTGGTATTGAAAAGTAAACCAGGTACTAACGACGAATTAGAAACAAGAATTAGACCTGAATGTATAAACATTCCTCCAGAGATTATAAATAGAGTCCAACAAGAAATTGTCGACCGTTTGGGATATTGTCAGGTACAAGAAGTCGGGCATTTCGAACGTTTGATTAGATAATACTGAACTATGTAATTATTTACAGGCTTCACTTGTGTTAGGTGTTACTGAAAATAAATATGTCATTATCTACTTCATTTTATTATTGCAAAAAATGGTGCGGCTGAATAGAGAATTGGATTATCTTTAAAAATGTGTATCAGACTACCCACCATCAAATTTCAAATTTTCTAAAGGATAGCTACCCCTTAAAGAGGCATAATAGTAAGGGTGAAATTTTTATATCAAAAAGTTAGTTTTTACAAATAAAAATCGAGCTGTTTTTAGGGAAGGTTAATTAGGAAAATTCACTAATAGACAGGTATGAATGTTAAGATTCTCGGAAAAATTCTTGGAATGAGAGCGAATTAGTGCCCCTGGAATTCGTATCCAGGGTCAGTTAAAAGGCATATATATATATATATATATATATATATATATATATATATATATATATATATATATATATATATATATATATATATATATATATATATATATATATATATATATATATATATATATATATATATATATATATATATATATATATATATATATATATATATATATATAGGTATTCAACGGATAACTCAGAAAATACTCCACTGATTTGGAACAAATTTAGGAATTACCCTTATTTTGTTAATGACTTATTAGAACACCCAATTTTTCTTAACAAAAAAATAAAAATATTTTTTATAACGCAATATCTTTTAAATTATTATTACAACTTAAAAGAACATAGATAGACGTGGTTGTGTACCAATTTTCGAGTCTTTTAACCTGAGAAAAATAAATTTATTCGAAATAATAAAATAATCCTCGACATCACTTCAAATACTCTAATGGAATAGTGTTCTACAAAGACTGTACTGCTATGCTATTTAAATAAATCGTACATAAAAATATAAACAATGAAAGTTGCAATCATTGCAAGATGTAGCTGTTTCTTACCGGGGTTGCCAGTTCTTCAGAAATTTCATGTAGTTAATTCATGTATAAGCATCTCAAATTTTTAGAACTTTTGATAATAAAGAAAATATCTTATAAAATTTAATTTAATCATTAGTTAAAAAATACAGTAGGGCATAGCTGTACTTAATACATGCAAACTCCGAATTACCCATTTCTCATGATTTTTAATTTACCCCTCCAATTCTAATTTACTTTTTCTGGCAGCGTTGTTAGACTGCGTCCGTGCTGGAGCTCCGCTGTTAGTTATCATTCTGTCGTAATGTCATTTATTGTCAACTGTCAATATCAAATTGTATATTTAGGTTAGTAGAAACAGCGGCCATAAACAAAGAAGAAGGAATTGAAAATTAAGCCTGAAATGTAGGTTTTGGACATGATACAATTACTAGAGAGATATGATAATGCGGCTACCTATTTTTGCACTGTCACGCTCATACGGCATGGGGTGAGTAGAGTCGCAACATAATAATATTATGCTAATACTGCGGGTTTGACGTTTCTTCACATCTCATAACCTCTTAGCGAATTAAGAAACTCTTGTTTTTGTTAGATTGTATAAATGTATTATACTAATTTTTGTGTGCATTCAGTTAGAAGTAATTTTTTATGATCAGAATACTACTGTGACATGATGATGAAAGTTTATGACTGTTAACGCGCTCTAAACAACTTCTCTACTTTTCAGGTTTTTGTTGCCACAATGTTAATTAAGCTTACCCCCCCCCCTATTAATTATACTTTCTTGTGATTATATATGTATATATATATATATATATATATATATATATATATATATATATATATATATATGTGATATAAAAATAAAAATAAATTAAAATGCAAGTGAACCTATTTAATTTAGTGGTGTATTCTATCTGATCTGAAAAAGACATTATAGGCGACGAAGTGAGAGGGGATCTTCTTCCCCTTCTGCATGCACTGCATGCATCACCCTCAAAGCATGACCTAAAGGAATTCTTTTATCTTTAGCTTTCTAGTTTATTTTTTAGTGTATTTCTCGTTTTTCAATTGCCTTGTTTGAGTTTTGTATCCAAATTACTGTATAAATATTTATGTTAGAGATCACGTTTTTGCTTGCCTTTCTTTACCTTATTTTTTACTGTTCATAAGTAAATAAAGTAATTTTTTATAACTTTTAACCTAAGGCTAAGTCACTATTATAGACATATTATTCTTATGAAAATTCACTACTATAACGTGCTTGCTGCGTCCAGAACTTTTTTAATTTTCTCACTCCAATGACTTTTTATTTTTTTTAGATAAAAAAATGAAATTTGTTAGGTTAGAATATGACAAATCCAGATTGCCTGGCGTATTCAATTGTTTTCGGTCACTTCGGGTTCCGCCGGAAATATCTGCATCTTTTGATTTTTAAAATGGACCTTCGGTATTTTTTTGGTTGACCTGATAGAAAATGACGTTCTGAATACAATGACACCTCATATATCAACTTTTGATATTTTCGCTTAAAAAATAAAAATATTTTAAATTTCAATCTAGAGTGTCATGACTATGTTAAAACCATAATTTTAATCAAGGAGTCATAGAAAATAGATTTGATCATCTAATTTTTTTTGTCTCTTTTCCTGGCAGGTTCAATTTTTTCAAATGGAACGCGGGTAGCTTATTGGCATATTCGGCAAAAACATTTTTTCTAATAATTTGGCATCGCACACATTGTATTTCCAGTTAAATTGTCGTTCTGATCGTCTATTTCAATTTCATATGATTGATAAGCGTAATGGTATTTGTAACAATTTTGCCTGGAAATAACAATTTGTTGATATTTGACAATGGAGTCAAATTGTTATTTTCAGGCCTATTTATTACAAATGCCATTACACTTATGGCAAATTCCAATGTTGTAATCATATGAAATTATAATACGCGGTTCATAAAGACAATTTAACTCGAAATACCATGTGTGTGGTACCAGATTGCTTTTGCCGAATATGCTAATGAGCCACCCTCGTTTCATTTGAAAAAACTGAGTTATGATTAAAAATACGATTTGGCGACCTTTTAACGCGTTATGGTAGCGAATTTTCACAAAAATGTTTATAATAGCGAATATGTTTTTTTTAAGAAAGCAGGCATCATTTGGTTACCAGTATAACCTATATAGTAAAAACAATGTGGCAGGTTTCACCAAAATAACTATATTGTTTGAAAATGTACCAAAATTTCTGCAAGTAAACTTAAAGTGTTCCCAAAAAAACTGGTTTCTTGGTCAACATTATAGGTTAATAGCAAATTGAGCTATTAAAATTTGAAGCATTTAATGAAAATTGGCTACCGTAACGCACTTGCTGCGTCCCGAATTTATTTTCTTACAAAGATGTATTATATTTCGATGGAAAATGCAAAAATGCAATAACATAAGCCGTGTTCGATTAAAAAAAAACAAAAATTTGAATCACCAACGACTTATGGGCCACTCTGTAATTGTAGAGATATTTTTTTAAGATGTAGCTAAAGAAATCCTATAATTAATGTATCCAATCTTTTCCGTATCTTGCATAATAACGGATATATTGAAATTTAAAGATTTTTTACGAAAATTCTACAAAAATGATATACTATTAACCGATAAACGCTATAGCCAACACTACTGTCAAAGCATCAAAGAAAGGGTGTATTTGAAATGAATTTTCTGGGAATATTTTAGTAAAATGGAGGACAATGACGATTGAAACTAAGACTTCAGGCTTTGTAAAACATTCTTCTTGAGACATTTTCCTTCCATAGCACCTATTAGTTTCAAGTTCATTGCCTAAATATTACCAATTTTGACGTTTTAAATCGCAACTTTGACGTTTTGAGGAAAACCCAAATTTATTTTTCTTTAAATGCCTGTAACTTTTTAGTCCTTTAACTTATAAAGCTAAGTTATATATATATATATATATATATATATATATATATATATATATATATATATATATATATATATATATATATATATATATATATATATATATAAACATATAAAGTCTGAAACCGACCTCGCATTTGGGTTCCAGGGTTTCTAAATAGCGCTCATTTGAAGAATTGTTTTCAAAATTCAAGGTCAGGATCTCCTCACTAGTACATTTTTTTAAAGAAAATTCACTAAAAAACATTAGATGATCATATCTATTTTTTCACGGCTGATTGATTAAAAAATAATGGTTTTAACATAGTTTTAACATAATTATAGATTGAAATTTAAAATATTATTATTTTTTAAGCGAAAATGTCAGAAGTTGACATATGAGTTGTCACTGCATTCAGAATGTAATTTGCTACCAAATAAACCAAAAAAATCCCGGACGTCCAATTTAAAAATCAAAAGTTGCTGAGATTTCCGGTGAATCCGGAAGTGACCGAAAACAACTGAATACGTTAGCCAATCTGGATTTGTGTCATATAGTAACATACCAAATTTCATTTTTTTATCTCAAAAAATAAAAAGTTACTGGGGTGAGCCCCTTTTTAAAAACACCCGTTATATATATATATATATATATATATATATATATATATATATATATATATATATATATATATATATATATATAAACACAGTGGCACAGCGAAAACGAAACAGACCTGATTTTTATATTTACTGTTATTTAAAAAATGAATCGCACACGTCAATTTTTTTTTAGGGGCAAATGTTTTGTCAATATTTTCTTCCCTATGAGTTCATCCCTCTGGCGAGGGTGCATATTACCCCTGAATTTAAAATAAGAAGCAGTATTCAGTGACACCACATTGTGATGCTAATTAAATTCTCTTTTTGAAAAGTGTCAGCGTTTTTGAAAATCGGTTGAGTAGTTTTTGAAAAAAACGCATTAAAAAATGTTGTCTGTCAACAAAACAAACAAGTTTCTTACATTATTTTACATTTACTGGTTACTTTGCTTACAAATTTCTGTTAACGCTGAAACAACGTCTTCCAATAACTGTTAATACATTTCTCCTAGGGCATGCGTATTGAGCGAAGAGGAGCAATAGAATGGCCTGCTGGGTCGCCAGCGTTAAACCCTTTAGGCTTTTAAACCCTTTACGCTTTTTTGTAGGGCCACAGTAAGGCTAGATGCATGCTCGCAACAATTAGAACCGTAGACCGGTTTCGCTCTCATTAGAGCTCTTCAGTACGTCATACTAATTGCAGCGAAAATACACCTATAAAGTAATACGGCTATAGTAGCCAGCATTTCAACACTCAGTGAGTGGTGGACGTGCCGCCACCTAACTGTATACAACTAACTAACAATTTAGTAAATTGCCAGCCCTGGCTTACTTTATAGGTGTATTTTTGCCGCAATTAGTATGCCGTACTAAAGAGCTCTAATGAGGGCGAAACCGGTCTACGGTTCTAACTGTTGCGAGAATGCATCTAGCCTTACATACTTTGTCCCTATATTAAGGTAGAAATGGGCCAGAGCTGACAATTTACATAATTGTTAGTTGGTTGTATACAGTCTCTATTTCTTAACACATTGTGTTATTTGAAGCTGGCGTGACAACATACTACTTGGTTCCACAACTAGGTGGCGGCACGTCCACCACTCACTGAGTGTTGTAGGGCCACCGGAA
This sequence comes from Tillus elongatus, assembly GCA_964006375.1. Taxonomy (NCBI): domain Eukaryota; kingdom Metazoa; phylum Arthropoda; class Insecta; order Coleoptera; family Cleridae; genus Tillus; species Tillus elongatus. The sequence continues at coordinate 185,233,830 of OZ023263.1, forward strand.
AAATAAGGTTTACACTACACTCCCATAATGCGTAGATGATATATGCAAACGAGTCAATGCCGAATGTTAACAAATTTCACCCAAAATGCTTCGCAACGTTCAAACCCGCTTTGAACAAATCTTGTATTATTTCATGGAAGCTGAAGGTTAACTTTTCGAACATTTATTACATTAGTATACTGTTAAAAGATAATAAAAATAATGTTTAATTTGTTTGGCAGAGAACATTTTGAAATACATCTTCTCAAAAAATACTCAACCGATTTCCAAAAACTGTACTTTTCAAAACGGTAATTTGATAATCTTCAAAATGAAATGTCACTCAATCAATTAGGTTCAGGGGTGAAACTTACCCCCGCTATAGGGATAAACTGATGGGGTTAAAAATATGCACAAAACGTGTCCCCATCAAAATAAAAGTAGACGTATGCAAGCGATTTTGCGTTCATTTGAAGAAAGTTTTGCAAGGGCTCATCATCGATACATCTATTAGCGAATTTTTTTAAATAAAAATTTGCGAAAAAAGTCAAATATGAATCATTTAATAGAAATATTGAAATCGATATCAGTAAAATTAGTTTGAATAAAAATATTGATCAAAGTATGCTGTTTTCAACAGTGGTAACGCTGAATTCTAGATTTGTTTAAATAACAATTAAAATATAACATTAACTTACCCTTCAAACAGTGGGTGGTAATACGCCAACCCATGTTGCAGATGCACGTAAACTTCTGAGCAGAAATCTACGAAGGAGCTGTCATATTCCTCAGAAGCCATAATCGATGATTTCAATTGAGCGAACCATTCCGGAGTGCCCTTCCTCAGAGTGGCCACTATCTCCCCACGAATCTCCTTGTTGAAAGGACAGCACTTCCAGAATGCTTTCTGGAAAACGGTGTTTTAAAAGCTGTGTCATGTATTACAATAAAATAAATAGAAGTAACCCCGGAAAACATATTTATTTCGTTAGAGCTCTTTTTCTGTCACATTAGAGCAATGTAGTAGATGGTCTTTATTTGATTCTAACACAGAATGTCAAAAAAAGATAAACTCTCTATGTTTTTTTCAAATGAATAAATTATTCGCTAAAATGGTTTTGGTGTTCTGGAAGTAAATACATAGATCTAATAAAAGATGCAAAATTGCTTTACTGTACCCAAAAGAAAAGAAACCGAACTTATTTAGTATATATATATATATATATATATATATATATATATATATATATATATATATATATATATATATATATATATATATATATATATATATATATATATATACAGGGTGCTTCACGTAAAACTCCCAGGCCACATAGCTTGGTAACAAGTAGGAATTTTTCAACTTTGTAAAAAACAAATTACTGCGGCCATCGGTAGCAGACTAACGTAGATATGTCATATGGTCACATGCAGATTGTAAGTGGCGCTGGCGTCGACAGAAATTATTTGATGACAGGAACTTTAAAAAGTATTTTTAGGTATCACCTCTCATTTCTAAACAATTTTTGTTATATCAAAAATTTTCTAACAGTTGATAGATCTTGAGATAATTATGAGACTTTGGGAGATTACAACTTGAGGACGGAAAATAATTTTTGTAATCTGTGAGAACTTAATGACCTAGGTCAACGATGACTTGAATATTTTTCCGATAGCAAGAACCTTTAGAAATAGTATGTCTGTGTGATTTCTAATTTCAAGCTAATTTTAATATTATATTATGATAAAAGAGGAAAAAAACAATAACTCAAAAAATACAGTTTGATTATTTAATGCTCTACATTTAGAAAACATATTTTATCTATCATCATAACAATAATCATGACCATAACATAAAAACAAACAAACAAGGCGTACAACATATGCTCAAAAACGTTATCATTTGCGGCAATACACATTTCGAAACGATGTCGTGGTGCCTGATTACAATAATCTAACAAAGAATGGCGATTTAGCCGCAAAACTAGCGAAAGTTTATTTATTAACTAGGGCTGTCATATCTTCTATTGGTTTAGCATACACTACGTCTTTCAATAAACCCCACAGGAAGAAATAGTTTGGTGTTAAATCTGACGAATGCGCTGGCTACTCGAAAGGTTCATTAGTCGTTATCTGATCCATCTTTCAGGAGAAGTAATATTTAAGTACTCAGTTACTGAAGCTGCATTATGAGCAGGTGCTCCATCATGTTTCCATCACACTGTACACCTTGTTACTAAAGGGACCTCCTCTAACAAGCTAAGAATATCGTTTTTCAGAAATTTTAGGTAACGTTCGCATGTATGGATCCTTGGACCAAGAGGGGACCAATCAAATGCCCGTTTAAAATGCCACAACAAATATTGACTGCGAGCTTATTTTGATTGCCTGTTAGCTTTGTCAATCTAGGATTTCTGCGAGACCAGTAATGGCTAATATGTCTGTTGAAGAGGCCGTTATTGTGGTAATGGCTTTCGTCAGTCCATAAAATCTTGTTTAAGAAATTCGGTGCTGCTTTCAATTTTTATTATTCAGCTATCAACAGCCGTGCTGCCATAAAGTACCCTTGCACTTTTGTCGGTATTGGCAGTATACGAACATATGTCAGAAGTGAACTACCCCAAAGTGGGGGTATTTTTCAGTCAACTTCTGGCAGCGAGCTGATAGACACCAGCAATGATTATGTACAAATGTATAGCTTTCTTGGATTCATATTTTTTCTGGCAAAAAACTGTAACAAAACAACAGGACCTATCATTCGGTGATGCTTTCAATTTTTATTATTCAGCTATAAACAGCCGTGCTGCCATAAAGTACCCCAAGCTCGTCTTTTAAGAATGTCGCCTTCATCATTAGCACACTCTCAAACGTGCCTTAACTCTGCTTTAGACGAATTTAAGAAGGTCTTAGAAAAAATGAATATACGAAGTGGTGCCTGCCAGCTAACATGTCGGTTTGATTTATTACGATATAATTAGTTATCATGAACTTCTTATTAAAATAAATAGCGCAAACTCCGAGAAATTCCTACTTATAATAGCAGACTTATTGAGGACGATGCATCTTTCTGTGTGTGTTTTGTTTCTTTAACGTCGGACAATGTCCACGACTATAGCCAACCAGCGACGCCAGGGAGCAATTTCACCTCACTATCCTGAAAATTTTTCCGAACCCCCGTCTTTATGTAAAGAGGGTAGGGATCTTAAACATGCCCAACATCGCATGGCCTCGGGACCGACGGCTTTACGCCCCCTCCAAAGGGCGGAACTAGCAGACATTTAAATTGCTCAAATACAGTGTCACAACCTCGGTTGATGTTAATGTTACATTTTGTACCAAAAAAAGTGGAAGAACCCTGGAATCGAATCGAGTACCCTTCGGTTGAGAGGCACACAGTCTTACCACTGAACCACCGAGGCTCTGATGCATCTTTAAAACGGATTTCTTACTCCTTATTACCGGTAACCTCAAAATGTTCATAGCAATACTATCAACGTATAAAAATTAATTTCGAAGACCCACTAAGACCTGTGCATCTACAATTTTTGTGTAAATATATCCATAATACAGATACCAACTTTTAGGTTTTCAAACAAATAAATACGCTTCAGCAAGAGCAGTATAGAGCCTCTCCACCCCCCCCCCCCCCAAATATATATATATATATATATATATATATATATATATATATATATATATATATATATATATATATATATATGATGGTGTGTGTGTATGTATGTATAGTCTCTGTAGAAAAATATTCTTTGTTCGAAAGAAATTGTTATATCTCGGAATCTTGGATATGTCTTCTAAACGAAATGTCATACAGACATCGTCCACCTAAATAGTTAAGCACATAAGAAAGCTAAACTTGTTAGGTTAAATGAACAATTGCGTTTTAAGCATCGGAAAATTTCTAGTAGAATTTGCTACCATACGGCACTTACAGCATACTCACGTTTTTGGAATTATATCGCCGTGTTAAGCAGTTCGCCTTGCTGAAACTTATTTGAAAGTAGTTGAAAGCAAGTTAGATACTTAAAAAAATGGTGCTGCAAATTGAATCATAACTTCCACATAGCTGTGATAATTGATTTTCTTCATAAAGACATGACCCGGACACATAGTAAATATCTGTATTCCTCTACACATAAACTTTTCAAACGTTATATTACTCGTGTTTTATTTAAAAAATGTAAATTTTCAGCAAATCACCCCTTATTTATCCCATACACCCTGAAGCGGTCCTATCGAAAAATAATTCGAAGCGTTCCTTTGTCCCGTGCTAACTGGATACCAAATTTGAAGATAATATCTCAATTCATTCGAATTATTGCGCCGATTAACAGACAGACGTACATGCCGACAGATCTACAGACCGATCGACCCACAGACCGACAGACAAAAAAATTTTCGTTCCAGAATCAAGTTCTCTATATCTTTTGAGAATTTCTACGCCGTTTTGCAAAAGAACAATTTCGAAATTGTTGTCAAAAATGTTCCACCCCCACATTAAACCCCTAATTTAATTTCAGCACAGAATACTATGTGTTTGATGAAATTAACAGTTTTCTAATAAATAAAACCTAAAACGTTATATTACTCGAGTTTATAACGACAAAATGTCAATTCTTACCAAATCACCCCGCATTCGCCCCCTACCCTCTAAAGCGATTTTACCCAAAAACAATCCGAACGGTTCATTTGTCGAGTGCTAACTGTGTACCAAATTTGAAGACGCTATCTCAATTCGTTCCAAAGTTATCGTGGCTACAAACAGACAGACATACCGACCGACAGACAAAAATAATTGTCGGTCCCAAATCATGTTTTATATATGTTTTGATACTGTTTGTCGCCGATGCGATACTTCCACGCGTTGTGACGATGTGGAAGTAATCGCAATTAAAGTTGGCTCGCTTCTTAGCACCACTGCGATATTAATTAAAAAATAGTCTCAACTTGCTTTTACATTTATTACGCCAGTTTAGAGTTTCAAAATGTTTACTAGCGCCTTCGAATCAATTATGATTATTATTCCTGGGAATATCCATATAACCTTTGAGGAATATGGAAAATTATAATTACCCTAAACATGCGTTTTTATTTATTCCACATCAGCGGCCACTTGTCGCAATTTGAGCGGCAGGTCTCAACAACGGGGACGGCGTGTGTACAACATTTTGGTTCTACTGGTAATGGTTGCATGTCAATTTTCAGCTCAGTCGGTGATATGGTTTCCCCGATAGTGGCAATAAACCTTAATTGCTAACAGTTAACGTACCCCTAAACGATGCAGCTTGCTTTAAATTCCCACACCAAGTTTATTCTTAAGAGCCGTAACGTTATTTTAACATTTCTCACTTACTACTATCGGTAGCAGTGTCAACGTGAAACTTGTCAGGAGACAACACCAAAATCGGGGTCTTTCCTACCCAACTTCTAATAGCGAATATATTGTTACTAGTGATGGTTATATATGTATTTTGAGTGGATTCAGGTAAATACTTTCGCCGGTAGTGGCAATAAATTGAAATATGTCAGCAGTAAACTACCCTTAAATGAGGGTATTTTTCAGTCAACTTCAGGTAGCGAGCTTATAGACACCAGCAATGATTATGTGTAAATGTAGAGCTTTTATAGAATTTACAGTTCTTCTGGTAGCACTATAAAATGAAAAAACCTGAAGAGTATACTATCCTTAAATATATAGATTTTTTTGTTAAACTTTGGTAGCAACAAGGAATTGTCATTACCATGCATAATGTAAGATATCAAAGAAATCCTGAAAGATTAAAGCCTCGGTCAGCAAGATACAATTTGGTCAGGAAATTACATCGTCATGTAAACTACCTAACTGTGGGTGTTTCTTCCCCTACTTCTGGTAGCGAGTTTATTGTTACTAGGGATGGTTCTATATGTATTGTGAGTACAGCAACTGAAACGCTTTCACCGGTAGTGGTAATAAAGTGAAATATGTCAAGAGTAAACTACCCCTATATGGGGGTATTTTTCACTTAGCTTCTGGTCGCAAGCTGATAGACATCAGCAATGATTATGTGTAAATGTATAGCTTTCTCGGATTCACAGTTCTTCTGTTAATACTAAAAAATGAAAAAAAAAAAACTCAAAAGTAAACTACCCTCAAATATAAAGTTTTCTTTGTTAAACTTTGGTGGCAAGAAGGAACTGTCATTAGCATATATAAGTTATCAAAGGAATCCTTAGCGACTAAAGCCTCGGTCAGCCTCAGTCAATTTAGTCAGCAAATTACATCGTCATGTAAACTACCCCTAACTGGGGGTGTTTCCTCCAGTGCTTCTGGTAGCGAGTTTACTGTTACTAGGGATTGTTATATAGGTATTTTTAGTGCAGTAAGTTAAACACTTTTGCCGGGAGTGGCAATAAAGTGAAATATGTCAGGAGTAAACTACCCCCAAGTGGGGGTATTATTCAGTCAACTTCTGGTAGCGAGCTGGTAGTCACCAGCAATGATTATGTGTAAATGTATACCTTTATCGGAATCATAGTTTTTCTGGTAGCACTAAAAAATGAAAAAACCTCAATAGTAAGCTACCTTTAAACATAAAGGCTTTTCTGTCAAGCTTTGGTAGCAGGAAGGAACTATCATTAGCATGCATGATATCAAAGAAATCCTTGAAGATTAATGCTTCGGTGAGCAATATTCAATTTGTTCAGCAAATTACATCGTCATGTAAACTACCCCTAAACGGGGGTGTTTCTTACCCAACTGCTGGTAGCGAGCTAACTTTTACTAGGGATGGTTATATATATATATATATATATATATATATATATATATATATATATATATATATATATATATATATATATATATATCTATTGAGTGCAGTAACTGGAACACCTCGGCCGGTAGTGGCAATAAAGTGAAATATGTAAACTACCCCTAAATGGGAGTATTTTTGAGTCAACTTTAGGCGGCGACTGTATTGTTGATGGCAGTGATTGCATACATATTTTCATCATAATCGGTTGGATGCTTCTCCCGATAGCGGTGACAAACTCAAATATGTCAAAAATAAACTACCCTTAAATAAGGGTATTTTTTCAGTCAACTTATGGTTTTTTTCTCATAACGGAGGTGGATGCTTTTTAAGCAGACCGGTGGCTGGCGCTTGCGCGATCTGACTCCAACCGGTACTGTGGTGACTCCCCTTCCCTCCAGGTCGGGACTACCCACTAAACACCTCCTTGAAACCTAGAGACGTGGCGGAAACCACTCACTGGCATTGCTTCACCACGTCCACAACTCTTGTTGTTTTCAAAACATCTACATCCTGTCTTCATCCTCCTTTGACTTCATTATTTCTACGATCCATCTCTCCACAGTATTCCACACCCTTTCACTTCCCAGCATATGCTCCACCACATTATCTGCTGTTAAATATCTGCCAATCTCTTTATACATTTGTTCTCTAATTTGCGACCATCTTGCGCACTCAAAAACCGTGTGTTCTGGTGTATTTCTATCACCACATTACGTACAGTCCACTTTGTCGACTATTTTCATTCTACTCAGGTAAGACCTGAAACGCCCATGACCTGACAGAAATTGGGTAAGATAATAACCCACCTCCCCATGCTGTCTCGATATCCATGTCTGTATGTGTGAAATGAGCCTTTTTGTCCACCGCGATGTTGATATTTCCTCTTCCAATTCTCGCTGCCACTCCAGCATTGTTTCGCTTCTTGCCTTTTTTCTTCTTTTCTATTTTCGTGTCTTTCGTAAGTTACTTCTCTTGCCAATAAGTGTATAGGGATTGCTTCTAAAATCACCTGTATTGCTTTCGTTGCCACTGTTCTATATGCGCTTGCTATTCTGATGGCTACTTTCCTCTGTGTCCCCTCACTCTTTTTTCTATACTTTGTCTTTGACAGCACCGCCTTCCATGCTGGTACACCGTACAGTATGACTGAGTTTACCACACTACTCAGCACTCTGCTTCTCCCTGGTTTTGGTCCACCGATATTTGGCATCAGACGCCCTAGTTTTGCGCCCATCATGTCTGCTTTTGCCACTACTCTTTCTATGTGCACCCCCATGTTCATGTTATATCCTATTTGTATACCGAGGTAGTTCAGGCTTGTCTGCGACTGAATTTCTGCATTCCCCACCTTGACGGTTACTGTTTTCAGTGTTCTTCGACCCCCTAGCATTATACTTTCAGTTTTGGGGGGCGCGTGTTGTAGACCACTTTTTGCCATCCAGTTTTTCACCCTTGCCACTGACTAGTTGATATTTTCTTTTATGTCAGCCTTGTTTTCTCCGCTTACAACCAGCGCCAAATCATCTACATACCCTATAATAGCTGTGTCGTTTACGGACTCCAGACTAAAGACCTTATCGTAATACAAGTTCCACAGTGTTGGTCCCAGGAACGTACCCTGAGGCACGCCACATGTAACCTGCATCCGATATTTCTGTCCAATCAGTAGCTGTCTGTCTTCCAGGTGACTACATACTATTTTCAGCACATATGGTTCAACCTGCCTCTTTCTTAACACTTCGTATATGCCTCTCCAGGGTGCTGTATTAAACGCGTTTTTTACGTCCAATGTTACCATGGCCACAAACCTGTTTTTATTGCCTTCTTTCCTTGCCACGTCCTTTACCTTCTTTACAGCATACATGGTCGACCGCCCCTTGCGAAAGCCAAATTTATTATCTGCTAACCCTCCTCTTCTCTTGATTTCCTTTTTTAGTCTGTTATTTATTACATGTTCATATAATTTTGCTATTCCATTTTTCAGGCTTATAGTTCTATATGACTTCCTTCCTCCCGTTTTCTGTGGCTTCTCTAGTAACACCAATCGATCAGTCTTCCATTCTGACGGAAAACTTCCATCACTGATTAGTTTATTTATCGTCAACTTATGGTAGCGAGTGTATTGTTGGTAGTACTGAGCATATATATAATTGGCACTCAATAGTTTGCATCGTTCTCCCGGTAGCAGTAATTAATACGAATATGCTACGAGTAAACTACCCTTAAATGGTGTATTTTTTAGTTAATATCTAGTAGCGAGTTTATTATTGATAGCAGTGATCGGATATGGATTTGGACCTCAATCGGTTGCATAGTTCTCTCGCTAGCAGTAAAAAACTGGAATATATCAAGAGTAAACTACCCCTAAATGGGAGTGTTTTTTCTTTATGTTTCTGGTAGCAGGTGCTGCTGATGCGTGGGGTCCAAGATATAGAGTTTCATTAAAAACTGTTGCCTACAAGTTGTCGGTCAGCTAAAATAACTAACTTTGGTCGGCAAATTACTTTTCCCCTAAAAGGGAGTCTTATAGTTTGTCGGTTTGATTTAGATCGACTAAGATAGCTACAAAAGTTTGCACATTGTTCTAATATTTTTTAAAACAGCTTGCTTATTTTTTAAACATTCGATGTTTAATTCAAATTTTATAGGCCTTAATCATTGATACCGATATTATTTTTTAAATTCCAGTGAAGAAATTTTTTTTAATTTTTCACTTAGATAAATAAACAAATTGATTTACACTATTTTATTGAGCGTATAACTGCTGATTCGGTGAAGTCATCAGCTCTGTTAAATACAGAATTTGTAAATATTGTATTTGACAAAGCTTTAGCGAAACTGCAGTTATACGTTCAATAAAATAGTGTAAACCAATTCGTTTATTTATCTAAGTTGATAATGGATTTACATCAAGTATCCGCGTCCACAGAATCATAAATTTTTATTTTCCTTGTCACTTTACGAATCAAAACATATTGAATGAGTATTTCTTTCAATATTAATTTAGCCCAGCAGCGGCCTTAGATCTTGGAAAAGCTGATACGATACGTTTAAATTACACTGTATATGTATAATATGCGTGTGTGTATGTGTGTTATGTTTCTTTAACGTCGGCCTATTTCCGCGACTATGGCCAATCACCGACGCCAGGGAGCAGTTTCACATCACTATCCTGGAAATTTTGCCGAACCCCTCCCTTTCAGTAAGGAGGGTAGGGATCTTTAACGTGCCCAATATCGCATGGACACGAGACAGACGGCTTTACGCCCCCTCCGAAGGGCGGAACGTGCAGACATTCAACTTGCTCAAATACAATGCCAGGACCTGGGTTGATGTTAATGTTACAGTTTGTACTGAAAAAGTGAAAGGAGTACCCTGGAATCGAACCCAGTACCCTTAACACGTTCTTACCCCTGAACCACCGACGTTCTCTACACGTATAATAAAATAATGCATTTTAAAACCATCTTGCACAAATAAAATTATTTTGTGGAAATTTTCAAATTCTTCTAGTTACGTTTTAAAACCCATCTTAAGTGTGTCATAGACGCAAGTCAAGCACACAGTATAAAATAGAGACAAACAAAATTTCCATTTTTTTGTAGCAGTAGAATCTACGTTTGAAGTGGAACCAGGAATAAATGGAGCATAAACAAACAACATGAAAAAATATGTATGTACATTTATTATGCCGCGTATCCTCATGTATTACGCAATAAAAGTTTATTACGTTTGTCTGCTTTCCTTGAAATTAGAGAAAAATGGAAAGGAATTTTTCAAACTAGCGTGTATTTAGGTAGATTTAGGTAATAAGTGACTAACTTACGTACCATGTTAGACAAATAAGCTAAACATCTCAGCGTGTACTCCAAACGAACAAGAGATGGTGGATGCAAAGCTGGAAACAACTGACGGTGATGTCTCAAATGTTGCAGCCATCTTTCTGTAACAATAATTAAAAAGTGCGTTTGACAAATTTCTTAACTCGTTCTTTCAAAAATAAATTAAACAAAAGATGGATGGAGGTCTCAGGTGAAACATAAGAAGAACGAAATGGAACAGGAAAGAAATTTTTTGGACAGTCACAATTTTAAGGTTGTTGAATTTGGAGTGTTGTCAAGCAGTTTTGGATGCAACTATCTTTAAAATTATGTTAATATTCACCACAAGTCTTAGACTTATTGAATAAACATGTATAATTTTAAGCAATAATGGTAAAGGTATATATATATATATATATATATATATATATATATATATATATATATATATATATATATATATATATATATATATATATATATATATATATATATAGTTTATAGTTTATTGTGACAATAATAGTACAAAGCGCCTTACAAAAAAGTATTTTACTTGTGCTTGTAAACAGCGCAATTTAGTCAGTTTTTATCCAAACGTTGATACTCCCAAAGTTCTTGACAATGACACTTTTCTAATTTGGCAAACTTCAGATTTTGATCATTAGACAATAATTTACTTTAATATGTTCCTTTTTTCTGTCTTCAACTCAAACCAATCCATTTCCACCACTCTCTATTACATATATATATATATATATATATATATATATATATATATATATATATATATATATATATATATATATATATATATATATATATATATATATATATATGAAAAAGGGTTAAGGGCACAGCCGCAAGGAGACAACCGCATACACGTGTTTCAAGCTTATTAGCCATCATCAGTACGGTATAGCCAGGTGAAGATGGGAACACTTTGGATGAAGATGCAAAAATACACGGAGTCACAACAGGCAACTGCAAATGTGTATTGGTTGCCTGTTGTGACGTGTATTTTTTCATCTTCATCCAGACTGTTCCCATTCTCACCTGGCTATACCGTACTGATGATGCCTAATAAGCTTGAAACACGTGTATGCGGTTGCTTCCTTGCGGCTTTGCCCTTAACCCCTTTTCCTTGTATAGTACAGAAATGCCGTGTTATAGATCCTGTTATAGTTAGTATAACTTCCTGGGCATCAGATGCTCACACAGGTGATTTATTTGCCTCCGTGGCTATTTTGGTTGTTTTCCTCGGATTGAGGGTCTTCCAAATGTTGCTGTAAATGTGCACTGGTTGCCTGTTGTGACTGAGTGTATTTTTGCATCTTCATCCAGAGTGTTCCCATCTTCACCTGGCTATACCGTACTGATGATGGCTAATAAGCTTGAAACACGTGTATGCGGTTGTCTCCTTGCGACTTTGCCCTTAACCCTTTTTCCTTGTATAGTACAGAAATGCCGTGTTATAGATCCTGTTATAGTTAGTATAACTTTCTGGGATTCGGATGCTCACGCAGGTGATTTCTTTGCCTCGGTGGCTATTTTGGTTGTTTCCATCGGATTGAGGGTCTTCCAAATGTTGCTGCAAATGTGCACTGGTTGCCTGTTGTGACTCCGTGTATTTTTGCATCTTCATACAGAGTGTTCCCATCTTCATCTGGCTATACCGTACTGATGATGCCTAATAAGCTTGAAACACGTGTATGCGGTTGCTTCCTTGCGGCTTTGCCCTTAACCCCTTTTCCTTGAATAGTACAAAAATGCCGTGTTATAGATCCTGTTATAGTTAGTATAACTTCCTGGGCATCGGATGCTCACACAGGTGATTTATTTACCTCCGTGGCCATTTTGGTGGTTTCCCTCGGATTAGGGGTCTTCCAAATGTTGCTGAAAATGTGTACTGGTTGCCTGTTGTGACTCCGTGTATTTTTGCATCTTCATCCAGACTGTTCCTGTCTTCACCTGGCTATACCGTACTGATGATGGCTAATAAGCTTGGAACACGTGTATGCGGTTGTCTCCTTGTGGCTTTGCCCTTAACCCCTTTTCCTTGTATAGTACAGAAATGCCGTGTTATAGATCCTGTTATAGTTAGTATAACTTCCTGGGCTTCGGATGCTCACGCAGGTGATTTCTTTGCCTCCGTGGCTATTTTGGTTGTTTCCCTCGGATTGAGGGTCTTCCAAATGTTGCTGCAAATGTGCACTGGTTGCCTGTTGTGACTGCGTGTATTTTTGCATCTTCATCCAGAGTGTTCCCATCTTCACCTGGCTATACCGTACTGATGATGGCTAATAAGCTTGAAACACGTGTATGCGGTTGTCTCCTTGCGGCTTCTCCTTGCGGCTTTGCCCTTAACCCATTTTCCTTGTATAGTACAGAAAAGCCGTGTTATAGTTCCTGTTATAGTTAGTATAACTTCCTGGGCATCGGATGCTCACACAGGTGATTTATTTACCTCCGTGGCCATTTTGGTGGTTTCCCTCGGATTAGGGGTCTTCCAAATGTTGCTGAAAATGTGTACTGGTTGCCTGTTGTGACTCCGTGTATTTTTGCATCTTCATCCAGACTGTTCCTGTCTTCACCTGGCTATACCGTACTGATGATGGCTAATAAGCTTGGAACACGTGTATGCGGTTGTCTCCTTGTGGCTTTGCCCTTAACCCCTTTTCCTTGTATAGTACAGAAATGCCGTGTTATAGATCCTGTTATAGTTAGTATAACTTCCTGGGCTTCGGATGCTCACGCAGGTGATTTCTTTGCCTCCGTGGCTATTTTGGTTGTTTCCCTCGGATTGAGGGTCTTCCAAATGTTGCTGCAAATGTGCACTGGTTGCCTGTTGTGACTGCGTGTATTTTTGCATCTTCATCCAGAGTGTTCCCATCTTCACCTGGCTATACCGTACTGATGATGGCTAATAAGCTTGAAACACGTGTATGCGGTTGTCTCCTTGCGGCTTTGCCCTTAACCCATTTTCCTTGTATAGTACAGAAAAGCCGTGTTATAGTTCCTGTTATAGTTAGTATAACTTCCTAGGCTTCGGATGCTCACGCAAGTCACTTCTTTGCCGCCGTGGCTATTTTGGTTGTTTCCCTCGGATTGAGGGTCTTTCAAATGTTGCTGCAAATGTGCACTCGTTGCCTCTTGTGACTCCGTCTACTTTTGCATCTTCATCCAGAGTGTTCCCATCTTCACCTGGCTATACCGTACTGATGATGGCTAATAAGCTTGAAACACGTGTATGCGGTTGTCTCCTTGCGGCTTTGCCCTTATCCCTTACATATAAAAATTGAAACTGACGCCGGATATGGGTTCTCGGGGTTCTAGTTCGCGCTCATTTGCAAATTTTTTTTCAAAATTCAAAAGTCGGGATCTCCCCATTAGTGAATTTTTTCTACGAAAATTCACTAATAGGATAATTTTGCTCTTACAATTAATTTAGCGATAGATAGTGAAATACGCATCTAGCGGATAATTCTCAATTACTATTTTTGTGGTTTTTGGTTGATCGTGCTTTTTGTTTTTTTAGTGAATTTTCTTAGAAAAAATTCACTAATGAGGAGATCTCGACTTTTGAATTTTGAAAAAATTTCGTCAAATGAGCGCGATCTAGGACCCCTAGAACCCATATCCGGGGTCAGTTTCAATTTTTATATATATATATATATATATATATATATATATATATATATATATATATATATATATATATATATATATATATATATAACACCGATAACTCAAAAAATAATGGGCTGATTTTGATAAAATTTGGCATGTACCTTTATTTTGTAAATAGCTTGGATAAGTTCGTTAGTCAGGAAAATCGGACGAGGTTTTCCGGGAAAATTTTGAGTTTTCATTCGAAAAAAATTCTTATCTCAAAAAGTAATTAGCCGATTTTAATAAAATTTGACACGTACCTTTCTCTTGTAAATAGCTTTAACAAGTTTGTTAGTCAGGAAAATCGGACGAGGTTTTCTTGGAAAATTTTGAGTTTTCATTCGAAAAAAAATTTTATCTCAAAGAATAATATGCCGATTTTGATAAAATTTGGCTCGTACCTTCCTTTTGTAAATGGCTTTGACAAGTTTGTTAATAAAAAAAATCGGATGAGGTTTTCCGGAAAAATTTTGAGTTTTCATTTGAAAAAAAAATTATCTTAAAAAATAAAAAATCTATGAAAACCAAATTTGGTAGGTAGGTTTACGATATAAAAAGGAACATATACACCAAAATTTAGATTTCTATGTTACAAGAAAAAAAAGTTATAAAATATTTTGTGCCAGATTATTTCTATGAAAATTCACTACCATAACGCACTTGCTGCGTCCAGGCTTTTTTATTTTCAAGCTGTAACTTTCACATGCGTAAAACAGGTGATAAAAGAGCAATTTCAATTTACAAGGTAGTGTAAATGTGCCACCAGGTTTGTAGACAATAAATCTTATCAGTGTTTCAGTGTAGTAGCATTTGTTTACCTTCACAATGTAACCGACCACTAGATTATCGATTTTAGCCATTGCAAATTTAATCAAAAGTTTTTAACTGGTATAGACAAGTCTAACAGCATCGGAAGGGATGTTGGAGTAGTTTGTTGTATTAGTTCACAATTTAAGGCTGGCTATTTGATAGGAGCCTTCCCTTAATAACATTTCTCGGGACCCGTAAATGTCTCAAACAGAAATTTGAACAGTTTTGTCTGACAGAAAAAAACTTTCCTGACTACCATATGTATAAGGTAGATGTATCTTCTGCACAAAAACTCAGAACGCACCAAGCCTGAATTTTCATAAAAATATTTTATATCGCAAAAAAATACCAAAATAAGTAGTTTCGGAAATACAATTTCAGGTAAAATTTTACATTTCCTTTGCGGAAAATGTTTGTATCTTCAACATAAGTTATTTGAGTAAAATTAGGAACAGAAGTTGCCTCTCTAGCGACTAGGCGATACGAAACTGTTAGTTTCTAACTTTATAGAAAATTGAGTGATAGGCATTTAATTTTTAGTGAGTTTTCTTAAAAAATATTCACTAATGAGGAGTTCCCGACTTTTTAATTTTGAAAAAATTTCTTGAACCCCCTAGAACACATATCCGGGTCAGTTTCAGTTTATATATATATATATATATATATATATATATATATATATATATATATATATATATATATATATATATATATATATATATACCAACTATAACAGGATCTATAGCACGGCATTTCTGTACTATACAAGGAAAAAGGGTTAAGGGCAAAGCCGCAAGGAGACAACCGCATACACGTGTTTCAAGATTATTAGCCATCATCAGTACGGTATAGCCAAGTGAAGATGGGAACACTCTGGATGAAGATGCAAAAATACACGGAGTCACAACAGGCAACCAGTGCACATTTTCAGCAACATTTGGAAGACCCTCAATCCCAGGGAAATAACCAAAATAGCCACGGAGGCAAAGAAATCACCGTGTTATAGATCCTGTTATAGTTAGTATAACTTCCTGGGCTTTGGATGCTCACGCAGGTGATTTCTTTGCCTCCGTGGCTATTTTGGTTGTTTCCCTCGGATTGTGGGGTCTTCCAAATGTTGCTGCAATTGTGCACTGGTTGCCTGTTGTGACTCCGTGTATTTTTGCATCTTCATCCAGAGTGTTCCCATGTTCACCTGGCTATACCGTACTGATGATGGCTAATAAGCTTGAAACACGTGTATGCGGTTGTCTCCTTGCGGCTTTGCCCTTAACCCTAAAGTTAGAGGCATTTAAAGGAAAATAAATTGGGGTTTTCATCAAAACGTCAAAGTCTCGATATAAAACGTCAAAATTGGCAATATTTAGGCAAATAACTTGAAACTAATACGGACTATGGAAAGAAAGTGTCTCAAGAAGAATGTTTTACGAACCCTGAAATCTTGGCTTCAACCGCGATTCTCCTTCATTTTACTAAAATGTTTCCAGAAAATTATTTTCAAATAGACCCTTTCTCTGATGCTTTGTCAGTAGTTTATCGTTTAATGGCATATAATTTTTGTCGAATTTTCGTAAAAAAGATACGAAAAAAATTGTATACATTAATTATAGGGTGTATTGAGCTGCATGTTAAAAAATTATTGTTACAATCAGAGCGTCGCCCATAAGTCGTTGATGATTTTTTTTTTAATAGAACACGCCTTAAGTTATTGCATTTTTGCATTTTCCATCGAAATATAATGCATGTTTGTAAGAAAATAAATTCGGTACGCAGCAAGTGCGTTATGGTAGCGAATTTTCATTAAATGCTTCAAATTTGAATATCTCAATTTGCTATTAACCTATAAGGTTGACCAAGAAATCAGTTTTTTTGGGAACACTTTAAGTTTACTTTCGGAAATTTTTGTACATTTTCAAAAAATAAAGTTATTTTGATGAAACATGGCACATTGTTTCTACTATATAGGTTATACTAGTATCCAAATATGATGCCTGCTTTCTAAAAAAAAAAACATATTTGCTATTAAAAAACATTTTTATGAAAATCACTACCATTTCACTTGCTGCGTCCAGACGTTTTTTCCTCAGTAGATCAAGAGGCAGCAGAAGATAAAAAGTTTTGTATGATAAAACAACTTATTCAGCTCCCAGTGGCAAAGTTAACAATTCAACGCAAATTCGCAAAAAAATTTGTTACAAAGCTTATTTTTCAACATAAGTTATTTTAGTCAAATTATGAACAGAAGTTGCCTTTCTAGAGACTATGCTATATTATATCGTTAGTGTCTTGCTAGAAAATAGAGTTATAGGTATTTTTGTAAAAAAAATACTTTCAGAATTTATTAAAACTTTCAGCAAAAATGTTGCTTCGAAAATTTGTTGACATTGAAAATCCAGTAAAAGATATTTGATTTCCTGCAAAAAATTTGCTAAAAATATTTTTACAAAAAATCACAA
This sequence comes from Tillus elongatus, assembly GCA_964006375.1. Taxonomy (NCBI): domain Eukaryota; kingdom Metazoa; phylum Arthropoda; class Insecta; order Coleoptera; family Cleridae; genus Tillus; species Tillus elongatus. The sequence goes on from OZ023263.1 coordinate 185,251,380, forward strand.
AAAAAAAAGTTTACTACAAACATCAGACCCAAATGAGATCACAAACCAGTCATCCATCCAGGAAGTGACCCTGCTCGACGTTGATTTACTCCAATTAATGTCGAGAAGTATTCGAACTGCGGCACTCATATTTGCATTTCCTAAGTTGTCAGTAGTGCTCGTCAATTAGAATTATTGATTTTCCGCCAATTGGAAAATATTTTCGCCAATAATCGATGGCTCTAGCATGCCCATTAACTACAGTGGCCGCTAATATGTTTCGCAAAGAAAACAAAAAACGGTGCATGTACATTTAGATCTGACATTTCAGATGAATTCCAAATAAAATCATAGAAAAACTCTATGAAAATAAATATGTCTCAATATTATCATTTATTTGCCACATGACCCAATAGAAACCTGCAGATTAAAAAATATATTGAGTATATAAACACTTAGATCACCACAGACTGTGAATTCGATAATGGTTTTGGTAGTTATGATTTCACAATTAAACAATTAAAACGAAACTGTCACCTATTCTAAATTTATTTGTTTTATTACTGTTCAATTTATACTCTTGGGTCATCCTATTTCCGCTACTATGGCCATGCAGCGACGTCAGAGAGCAGTTTCACCTTAATATACTGGATATTTTGCCGAACCTCCTCCTTTCTGTAAGAATAGCGGGGATCTTTGACGTACCCAACATTGCATGATACACTGGACCGACGGTTTTCCGCCCGCTACAAAGGGCGGAACGTGCAGACATTCGGATTGCTCAAAGAAAATGCCACAACTTCGATGGATGTTAATTTACAGTATGTGCTGAAAAATAATTTAACGCTTCTGCTGGGAATCGAACTCAGGAACCAGAGGCACGCATCCCCACCACTGGACCATCGAGGCTGCTCACTTTCTACTTAAAAAGACCCACACATATTATATCTGTTTCTCGAATTATATTTAAAACTGTACATACTCACGTATATATATATATATATATATATATATATATATATATATATATATATATATATATATATATATATATATATATATATATATATATATATACAGGCTGTTTCAAAAAACATGCACCATCGCTGGTGGGGCAATTCCTCACTAAAAAAAAAGAAAAAAAGTTCCTGTGCACATGGGCCCGGAAACGCATAGTTTCCAATATACAGGTAGGTGAATTTGAATTTTTTTTTAAATTTTTTATAAATAATTTCAAAACCACTGGATTGATTTTAATGAAACTTGGAACTTGAAAGTGTATTATGAAAGTGCATATTTTCAAGTGAAAATCTGCTTACAACTGCGTCAGTGGCGTGCGTACGGGGTAACTGTATAAATTAATTTGGGGAAAAATATGTGCGCCACTGTCTTTTTCCAATTTTGATACATTAGTTATGAAGCTTATTACATAAGCCACAAAAGCTACCTCTTGATATTTTTTCGTTCAGGGTATCCCCTAGGAGATATGATTAATTTTATAAAAAGGGACAAAGTACCGATTAGTCGGCGTAATAATAATAATAATAATATATGTTTACTGCAACCATAAGAATATGAAAAACAAAACATACAGTAAACATTACAGCAATAAACGTGCAAATAACTAACCTACGTAAAACTTATTGGTGATAAACATTGAAATGAATATTACAAACATTGATAAAAAATGATAAATAAAAAATAAAAATAAAAAATGAAAAAAGTAATTGTAAAGACATCATGATTTTTCCAAACTCTTGTTTTTTGTACATTACTAAATTGACTTTAATAACAAAGCTAAAGAAATTGTTGAAAGTGACCACCATTAGCGTCGTTACAATTATTTAACCTTCTGCGCAAAGATCTTCTTACTCTTCTGCAAATATTTTGATCTTCTCTAATGCTGTCAAATGCATATTCTATTCTTCCCAACAATTCTTCTCGTGTATTTACTGGTGTTTTATACACTATTTCTTTTAAATGACCCCACAAATAAAAATCGAGAGGATTCAGGTCCGGAGATCGAGGTGGCCATGACACCGGACCTCCACGACCAATCCATCGGTGACCGTATGTGTTGGCTAAATATGTTCTTACGACTGCTGCAAAATGTGCGGGCGCACCATCATGCTGGAACCACATTGTACCATTTCTCATAAAAAGCGGTGGTAACAACGGCAAATCATTTTGTAAAAAGTTTAAATATGATTCACGGTCAAGACGATTCGGTAGAACAACAGGACCAATTATGTGATTTTCAATAATAGCAGCCCAAATATTGATGGAAAATTGATACTGCGAATTTGCAACTCTTAGAGAGTGTGGGTTTTCATCGGCCCATGTATGTAAATTGTGAAAATTTACGATACTTTTTCGTGTAAATGACGCCTCATCAGTAAATAGTACACGTTTAGAAAAATGTTGGTCGTGCCTAAGTTTGTTTAAGAACCACTGACAAAACATTACCCTTGGTTGAAAGTCTCTAGGTAGAAGTTCCTGGACACGTGTAAAATGATAGGGATATAAACTTTGATCCTTCAGAGTTCTGTGAACTGATGATGCCGAAATATTACCCAGTTCGGTGGCAATAATTCTCGTACTTGTACTAGGATCATGTTCAACTCTATTTAATATTGCCTCTTTAACTCGTACAGTTCGGCGGTATCTTCTGCGTCCAGAGTCAGCTTTTAAAGGTTTTAAAGAACCAGTTTCTCTCAAATGTCTTACAATACGTGGGAAAATATTTTTGTCAGGAATTCTTCTTTGCGGATAAGTTTCCTGATAAACTCGCACAGCTTGTCTAGCATTTTGATTTGTTTGTCCATAAATTAACAACATATCAGTCAAATCCGCTGAAGTGTACTTAATGAAAACCATCTTGAGAGGAGGAAATAATATTAGTATCAACAAATAACTAAAAACGAAAATACTACACCGTATCAAAAGTTAAAGAATAGCACGAAAACTCTTTTGACGCCTACAAAGCACTTCAAAATTGTAGAATTTAGAGAAATGTCAAAAATTATAGTTTCATGGCACTGTTTTCATTACTCCAACGAATCGGTATTTTGCCTCTTTTTATAAAATTAATCATATCTCCTAGGGGATACCCTGAACGAAAAAATACCAAGAGGCAGCTTTTGTGGCTTATGTAATAAGCTTCATAACTGATGTATCAAAATTGGAAAAAGACAGTGGCGCACATATTTTTTCCCCAAATGAATTTTTACAGTTACCCCGTACGCACGCCACTGACGCAGTTGTAAGCAGATTTTCACTTGAAAATATGCACCTTCATAATACATTTTCAAGTTCCAAGTTTCATTAAAATCAATCCAGTGGTTTTGAAATTATTTATAAAATATTAAAAAAAAATTAAAATTCAACTCCCTGTATATTGGAAACTATGCGTTTCCGGGCCCATGTGCACAGGAACTTTTTTTCTTATTTTTTAGTAAGGAATTGCCCCACGAGCGATGGTGCATGTTTTTTGAAACAGCCTGTATATATATATATATATATATATATATATATATATATATATATATATATATATATATATATATATATACCAGTCTGAATTATACATATATTGTTAGTTTCTTCGTGTTGATTGTGACGAATTAAACTATTAAATACTAACGAACTAAACACAAAATGACAAATAAATGAATTTTATTTATTGACAATTGGAATTATTTCGCTCAACGAGTAACCAAAAAGTGATAGTGCTGTTTGGTTAGTTAATATAAATAGAGGCTGTTTGAATGTAATTCAGCAGGTTACCACATACTATACGATTTTTGGTAAGTGAAGATGGAACCTGTGATGAGCACTGATAAGTACACTTGGACAACCCAAATCATCACAACACATTTTGAAACGATCGTCAGGTTTTTAAAATGTGTTGTCTTGATTTCGGTTCTCCAAGTGTACTTAACAATTTTTGGTTTTAGTTAAACTCTTTATAAACATTCTAAAGTGTATTTATGTATTATATAGAAATTGTATAATAACAAATTATACAATTTTGGTAAGAAAATCGCAAATATATATTTAATAGCGAAATTAAGGTTTTGTTTAATTAATATTATTTTAAATGTAAATAAAGAGATACATATTTTTTATTTAAGAATTCCGCACAATGGTTTAAAATCTTTTCTGCTCCAATCTTAGATGGCGCTATATGTATAACAGACATTTTTACAGGGCATTTGTCGCTTAAAAAAGTAATATCTGTGGTTGTCAGAGATACATAGGTTATTAGGCCTGCCATCTTGAAATATAATCTGACATTTGTCAAACAACTTGTCAACTATATAAAAGTTTGTGAAACTGCACTACTATAACGCACTTGCCGTGTGCGAACTTTACTTCTGGTTATGTTTGCCCGTTTATCAATATATTGATTAAAACATTTGTCAAACATATTTTGTTAAATAAAAAAATATAACACGTTTAAACCACTAATTCTATAACTTAAGCTTTTGTCAAAACATCACAGAAAGGGTCTATTTCAAATAAATTTTCTGCAAGCATCTTAGTCAAATGAAGAATAATTTATATCGAAACAGAAATTTAAGACTTTTTAACACAGTTATTACAATATTTGTTATCCATAACTTGCAATCGTTCCAGAATATTAGTTAAAAATTGGCAACTTTGACGTTTTAAATCAGAAAAAATAAACCTGGTTAGGAATATATAATAGATTTCGTTAACCACATATAATGTTTAGGTCTTGTGCCATTTTATGGCTTTTTAGTGAATTTTCTTAAAAAAAATTCACTAATGAGGAGATCCCGACTTTTGAATTTTAAAAAAATTTCTTCAAATGAGCGCTAATTAGGCCCCCCAGAACACATATCCGGGGTCAGTTTCAATTTTTATATGTTTTTATATATATATATATATATATATATATATATATATATATATATATATATATATATATATATATATATATATATATATATATATATGTATGTATGTATCACACCGATAACTCAAAAAATAATGGGCCGATTTTGATTAAATTTGGTGAATAAATTCGCTTTGCAAATGGCTTGGATAAGTTCGTTATACAGGAAAATCGGTCCAGGTTTTCCCGGAAAATTTTGTGTTTTCTTTCAAAAAAATGTATATCTCCGAAATTAACAAAGTAAGCGCAACCAAATTTGGTACGCGGGTTGACATCCTTATAGGTAAGCTACATAGCAAAATTTAGCTCTGTAGGTTAAAATGCAAAAAAGTTATAGGCATTTAAAGAAAAATAAATTGCGGTTTTTCACAAAACGTCAAAGTTGCGATTTAAACGTCAAAATTGTCAACATTTAGGAAAAGAACTTGAATCTAATACGGGCTATGGAAATAAAATATCTCAAGAAGAATGTTTTACAAAGCCTGAACTCTTAGTTTCAATCGTCATTGTCCTTCATTTTACTAAAATATTTCCAGAAAATTCATTTCAAATAGACCCTTTCTCTGATGCTTGGCAGTAGCCTTAGCTATAGAGTTTATCGTTTAATGGTATATAATTTTTGTAGAATTTTCGTAAAAAAAATCAATAAAGCTCAATATATCTGTTATTATACAAGATATGAAAAAAATGTATATATTAATTATAGGGTGTCTTGAGCTACATTTAAAAAAAATATTTCTACAATCACAGGCTGGCCCATAAGTCGTTGGTGATAGAATTTTTTTTTAAATCAAACACGCCTTATGTTATTGCATTTTTGCATTTTCCATCGAAATATAATGCATGTTTGTAAGAAAAATAATTCTAGGCGCAGTAAGTGCGTTATGGTAGCGAATTGTGATCAAATGCTTAATATTTGAATAGCTCAATTTGCTATTAACCTATAAGGTTGACCAAGAAACGAGTTTTTTCGGGAACACTTTAAGTTTTCTTTCGGAAATTTTTGTACATTTTTAAACAATAAAGTTATTTTGATGAAACATGGCACATTGTTTTTACTATATAGATTATACTGGTAACCAAATTTGATGCCTGCTTTCTTAAAAAAACACACATTATTGCTATTGAAAAATAGTTTTTTCTTTTAGCTTAGATATCTTAATTTGGCACATACAATGCGTTATATGACTTCAACCTTTTCTAAAAGAAAACCTAAAATTTTACAGAAAGCTTGGTCAGATTTTTCTGGCTTTTTTGCCCTTAGGGCTCGCCCGCGTCATTGCCGCCCCGATAGCACCACAGCCTTTGGATTATTGTGCATGCCCTTTGTCTTTTCTACTCCATCCATCCCAAAGTCACTGTGCTTGAACTAGTCTGCACAGCAATTGGTGGGGTGAAGTTTTATATTGCCCTGTCTCCGGTCTAGGCTGTCCGTAGATCAGTTGTCTTTTGCGGTCCAGAGCTTTACACTCGCACAAAATGTGCTGGGCTGATTCCTCCCCCTCGCCGCAGAGTCTATATGCCAGGGATCCCTTGAACCGCCCCATTTTATGCAGGTGTTTCTTGACAACCATGTGACCCGTCAAGAGTCCTGTTATGTTCCTGAGCTGTCCTCTGCTAAGATTTTGCAGCTCCACAGCTCTCTTTAGACTGGGTAATTAATGACGAGACGAGACGAGGCGAGCGACCTGGCTGAGCAGAATGAGGTCACCCTCATTTGGGTGCCAGATCACTCGGGGATATGTGGATGTGTTTTAACTTAGAGGGAAGGTGGAGATTATTATGTTGCGATCTCCCATCGAGTCTAGTTGCTAGAAAGTGAGAATCAGAAACGTATTAGCTGTGAGTTCTATATAGGTAAGGACAATGAAGCTAAGTGAACAAAGAGTACCCCAATTAACAATTGGCCACACCAAGAACACCCCAGGTATAGAAGATGATACTATTATCAGTGTGATTCTCGAGACGGACTATACTGCTGCCTTTCGCCTATTAAATAAATAATAAGCGCCACTCTTGTTGTTATTACACCATGAATAATAGCTCGAACGTCACTCTTGTAATTCTTACACCAGACTTAAATAATAATTAAATACCAGGGGTACTAACGTAGCTATGATACAATGAGTAGTGACGCAACTATGATGCGAAGGGTTGTAAGGTAGTAATAATACGAGGGGTAGTCAGGTAGTTATAATACAAGGGGTAGTAAAGCAATATTTCACGATGGTCCAACTAGTCATTGTTATACGGGAGTTAGATTGACTCATATATGGATACGTAACCCCCTTTAGTCATTGGTGAATCCCAAGGTAAGATGCAGTCTAACTAGTGAGTAATATAATATTTCTAAGTTAGGTGATTGTTGTTGGATCACCGTTAGAAAGCAATTCTGAACACGCAAGAACGGACGTACTGATCTTACAGATTAGCTGTTGTTATAACAACTTGTTTCAGAACCCGCTAACATCCGTTGTTCATCAGTGTTGTATATGGTGTATATCTATATATGCCTTTAGTTTAAGAGCTTTTCCCAGCAGAATAACTTTAGAAGAATAACTTTTGGGTCAGTATATATGCCTTTAGTTTAAGAGCTTTTCCCAGCAGAATAACTTTAGAAGAATAACCTTTGGGTCAGTATAGGGAAATTGGATGCAATTTAAAAGAAGATCTTCAAGTGCATCTTACAAAACCATAAAATACACATGTTCAATTTAAAATAAACGAGTTGTTTTAATTTTAAATTCTGTGGAATCCAGACACATTTTTTAAACCATCCTGTATATGAAATATTTTTTCTTCAACACCACATCAGAACTTAGTTATCCTCTAATGCACCAAGTAAAGAAAATATGTTCTCAACATATGGACATGAACCCAAATCACTTTCATTAAGCCAGCCTTCTTGTGAAGAGAATTTTCAAAAAATTAAATATTTCGAAAACAGTGGAATATAAGGACAGGAATCCCTGATAAAAGTCGATCTAGAATTTAATGGGCGTTTTAAAAATATAATAATATATAGGGTTAAATTTGAAATGTAGAAGTTAGCATCTATTTCCGGTATAATCGGAAATACGCCATTTTTGAAATTATTTGCATCAAATAGCGCATTCTCTGGAAATCTTCCTACACACACAAATTTTTCCCGCCTAATATGCATATTTTGGAAAAATACTCTAATCGTTTTCTCAACTTGGGAGACCCTGTATACAATTTTTGTAGAAAAAATTGCATAGCGCATTTATATAAAAAGTCTTTACTATAATGCATGCTTTCAGAACTAGCCGACTCGCAACGTTAACAAACATTGTTGAAAAAACAAAGAACTGCAATCAATTTTCATTTATTTATTATTTTGTTCCATGTTATGTTGGCTTTGAACGTGTTCGTTTTAAATTTTTAATGGAATAAATTCGACCTGTGGCTTTTAGCACAATAAGAGTTACACTGATAATGTGGGAAAATATTAAGTGACTTCGCGTGTTATTTCGTAGTAATTTAAAACCTAATTTTATACTAACCAATTTACGACTACAGACAGAAAATACATTTCCACTTCGAAGAATGGATGTTTGCAGTCGTACTTAAGTAGATAAGTGAACATTATGACACTGAATTCAATTTGTTCTTCAAATATTATCACCGTTTATAGGAAATGTCTTTTATGGCATATTTTACACTGGACGTTATCGGAAAAATGATGAAGCCAATAAAAGAAAACTTCACTACAATCCAATTTATCTTTATGTACAGCCATCTTTTCATTTTAAAACTAAACGTTAATATTTGATTCTTCTCCGTTCAGGTTGATTTAATAGGTTATACACATTAAAATTTAATTCTACATTGTTATTAAGAGTGAGGTCCAACAAAATGTTTAAAATACACTATATTTGCAGCTTGATTATCTGTCACAATTAGAGCTTAAGACTAAAAATATAGTATATAGTAGAAAGATAAACGTTTGAGGAAGCCAATAGAGCAATATTTAAGGAAATATCGCTTTTATAATGAAAATACAACGTTTTTTCCAAACCATGATTTTACAACTTTTTGTCATAGAATTTGCTCAACATCACTTGTTGCGTGGAATAGGTATCCAAGAATCAGTTTATTAAATTTCAGGTCTTTGGATTCCAAATAAAAACGTAAATCAACCTGAAATTTTATATATGATGTTCGTTAAGGATTTAGTCAATATGTCGGATGAAACTAGCGCGTTTCACCACCAAACGTAGATTAGCTACTTAAAAAAAGATGGCGCCCTAAAAATTTTATTCTGCGAATGCAATGACAAAACGTATTTTATTTTCATTCATAGATGTCATATCGTGACGAGCAAGAATGAAATAAATATTGTGAACAAAATCGGTTCACATTTACATGGCAATGATTTCAAAGCTGTTTGTTTTTTTATCTTTAAACTTAAAAATAAAAAGCAAATCCTTCAATTGAATATTATGTACATTATTACAACTAAGCCATTATAGTTATTTATGTACCAAGGGTATAAATAGATGTTTATGAACGAGAGCGACGATTTTACAAATCCGAGGGCTTCCGGCCCGAGGGTTTGTAAGTCGCTCGAGGGCATACACCTCTATTTATACCAGCGGTGCATACAACATTTTATGTCATACTAGTCATACCCAAACAATGAAACATGAATATTTACATATTACTTTTATTCCATTATCTGTAATTTCATTAATAAAGGTTATTAAATAAGTCAAACAAAAATTATTTGTTTAGATGTGCGCGCGGGCCATAAAGTGTACGTTTTGCCCGCGCGGGCCATAAAGTACACTTTATGGCATGTGGGCATAAAGTACACCATTATGCAGTTGATAATTAAGCAATAAAAACACAATGATGAACTAGTATGACATAAAAATTATTATTTTGTTATACTATAGAAATAATGAACAGAAACTACATGCCATTAGTAAAATTTTAATATCATCTAAGACCGAAACAGTGTACAGTAGAATATGTTTTAGCTACTGTAATAAGTCAACCAGTTCTGAAATTAGCTATTTACCTTGCATTTTTCATTTATTTTCCGATAACCAGGTACTTATATAAAATTTCCTGACGCAGCTACCGTTTATTTTAATTACCGTAAACAAACAACTATCACATAGCGTCGCTGGTTCAATGGTAGTGTGTCCGCCTGTTGCACGGGCGGTCCGGGTTCGATTCCGGCATTATCCGTTTAACATTTTGTTTGACTGACATATGTGATAAGAACAACAAACTGTCAAAATTTCCTACGTTTGGACTAAGATCTAACTTTTTTTTTCACCAACTTTAATAACAAATGAATTTTTGTGCAAAAAATTAAAAATAAACAGCTAAAAAATGTCACAATAGCTATGCCAATCAGGCTGGTTTTTTAATCATTTTTTGAAGCATTGATTGCATACGCGCCAAAATGATCAAGTCAGGTCGAGGCATTCAATCTTTTAGAGTAATTATGTTTACATGATTTTCTGAGGCCATAAACCAAACGACCGCAGTTATTTCGAACAATCTAAATCCCTCTCTTATTTCATTCTTCCAAGCCGTAGCCATAAACAAAGTCACAGTAATCAAAATTAGACAGTACTAAGCTCTCACACCAGTCTTTGCGGATTTTGCGACCACAAAAATATTCATAAGCATAAAGCATCTTAAAACACATATACGACTTTTGTAACAATTGTGTGTTTCATAAATCTAAGATTCGAATCGAAATCCCCTCACATCCTCCAAATCTCTGACATAATTTGCACAATAGAAGCCCCACCAACAGCAAAAGCCATTTCTCTTTCGAGCTTACCAATCCTACTGTTTGCACCAAAAACCACTCCACAATACTTAAAGTTAAGTTTTGAATTGTATTGTTTTGAAATAGACTCCACAATATTAAGATCACGACTAATCAACGCCTGTACTAAACTTGTATTCTCCGTTGGAAAATGTAAATATAACTGTGTGTCATCAGCGTATGGCTGAACCTTACAGTAGTTTGTGACTAAAAATATCAGAGGTATATATGAGAAACAGCAAAGGCATACTACTCTGAGGCACCTCCGAAAAAATGTTTAGCGAAGAAAACACCAAGTATTTGTGTTATGTATTATTCGCTAAGATCTGTTAGTAAGAAATGATTCCACTAATTGAAGCGCCAAATTGTTAAATGGATAATATTTAAGTTTTGTCTAAAAGAGCCTATGGTCGATGGAATCAAAAGCCTTGGAAAATTCAAGCATTATCAGAGCCGTTGCAAGCCCTCTACCACAAGCTTCAATTGTGTCAAGTGTCACAGTTGCGAAAGCTTTTCCGGTCGAAAACCCCCTTCTAAAGCCACATTAAGAGTCAGAAATTACCTATTTTAACAAAACAAACTCATTTATTTGCATATAAAGTACCTTTTCGAAAACCCTAGACACAGCTGGTAAAATACTAATGACCCTAAGGTCAGAAAATTCTTTGGGACTAGGATTTTTGTTTGTGGAGCGATAAACCTTTGGCTGCTTTCCATGAATCAGTAAAACAGCGCTCCACAATATAACAGTTTATAATGTGAGTAACATATTTGTCAATAACAGGACTTTGTATTTGATCATTTTAGCAGATATATTGCCAAAATCACAAGCATTTGATCGTAAACTATGTTTATCATAAATTATTTTATATTTTCACGACTGGCATCGCAAAATAGGTGGTCCAGTGGTGAGAATGTGTGCCCCTGAATTCAAAGATCCTGGGTTTGACTCCCAGTAGGGGATCATTCCACTTCTTAGTACATACTGTAAAATTAACACCAGCCAAAGTTGTGGCATTATATTTGATTGATAGTTCATCGTCTGCACATTAAGTAAAGGCATCGGTTCCGTGTGCCATGCGATGTTTGGAACGTTGAAGATCCCCACCATCTTTACAGAAAGGAAGGGGTTCGGCGAAATGTACATTTGTGAAGCCAGAGAAGAAGTTTCTACATCTGTATTTCGTAATATCTCATAACTTCACCCACTCGTATAAAATTATATTAATTGCTTCTTGGAGATAAAATCACTATAAAGAAATATTATTTAATTTTCTTTCCACAAGCGTAGGAAACACAATACACCGAGAATGGTTTATGTTACTTTATTGGCACAAATCAAGGCTGTTTATATATTGGAAGACCTTTATTAAATATTTGCTTTTAATTAACACGATTCCTAATTAGTCTCCTGATTTGCCGAATGACGACTGAGTCTATAAACTAAACATCTTCGCTATATTTTATTGGGATAAAAATTAAGTGTATATTTACGGCCATGAGAAACTTAATAGCTTGTTTACTTGGTAATGTTTCGACCTGGAGACATTCCTAATTAAGGAGGCTTGTTCCTAAATATTCATTAAAACTTCTCCTTTCAGAGTGTTTTCACTCATAGCGATCCCTGATTTCAAATCGTAAATTTCTCGCCCCAAAGCTGGGAATAACTGGAATGTGAGAAATCGTTAATTTGGTTCAGAACAATTCTCTACTGATTTCTGATTCTGTCGATTTTAATTATAGTCCACAGCCTAATCAAACATAGGATGGAAATTTGTACGAAAAGTGTCGATATACGTGAAAACAAAAATATAATCACTGTTGGTAGAAGTAGTTTCAGTTTTACAGGGAGACCCTAATAAACGTTAATTTTACATTATTACTTATGTAATAAAGCAAATGAAGTATTATGTAGCCTCAACATATGTAGATTCAGACGTTTTTTATGGTACCACGAAATATAAAAGTTCGTTACAACGTTTTCTAGATCTTACGCTCTGCGCAGCCAATCAGAATTAAGTAGTTTAAAATGCAGGCAGTGGGGTCTATTTGAGCAAGGAAAGAGGTGCCAAGAAACAGATCATTGAGCTGAACACGACAAAGTGATGATGTACTTAAAAATCTCAGCTCAGCTGTTTTAAATTTCTTAATAGCTGAAGCAATTGTTTTGCTGTAGCGTCGCAATATAAAATAAACAAATTTGTAGTTGCACATTTTTGTATAACATCAACGTCATCTTAAATGATGGTAAGTCCGAACAGTTCATTCTTTGTTAATTTCAAAATTTTACATTGTGTTGCTTCTTTCATTACAGAAGCGCTAGGTCTCAGGTTATAGCTTTTGGCTTTTGGCTTTTAGCTTTTGAGGTATCATGACTTCTGGGTTTTGAGTTTTTGACTCAGAATTTTCAGTTATTGGGGCTCTGAATTTCAAATTTTGGTATTGAGTCTCAGTTAAAGTATCACTTCTGGATGCTTAGTTCTGAGGTTGAATGTTTGGGTTACAAAACAAGTAATAACTCTTGGATTGGAAGTTTGAGCTAGTGAGAATTTGACTCTTGATGTATAACTATGAAATCCTGGTCTGGAATAAACAACACGACATTTGGGAAGACTTTTTGAAGACAAATTAACTGTGAATCACGTGAGCCTATCTTTGAACTGAATTAATCTCATAATATTCTTTCAGCTGTCAAAATATTTTGGGAAATGGATCAAGTAAAGGCCAGTTAGCATCTACCCAGTTTAAATTTTTCTTTTGAAGTGACATTGCTAAAATAGAATTAAGTCACGATTATTTAAACATGTTTTTACCTAATGTATGATGTAGTCTAAAGATCTGAAATTAATTTTAATGTAATACAATAATTTGAATCTCCCATTCTAATATTTTAACCATTCATTTTTAGTCTTTTCCGTCAGCGCAGATCAACTGCCGACCTATTTTCCTTTGTTACCCATTCTTGGAACAAGTCTATGGAACTACACGGTGAATCCCAGATTGTCGCTCTAGACATATCCAAAGCATTCGGCCAGGTGTGGCACGCAGCGCTGCTTAATAAACTTCCGGCCTATGGCCTACCGCCAAAACTCTGTACCTGGACAGCAAATTTCCTCTCGAACCGGAGCATTTCTGTTGTCGTGGATGGCCAATCCTCTAAACTGTAACCAATTAATGCAGGAGTTCCTCAGGGTTCAGCTTTAGCCCCTACTTTGTTTCTTTTCCACATCAATGACCTCCTCTCTAGCACATCCAACCCAGTTCACAGTTACGCGGACGACAGCACCCTCCACTCAAATATACAATATTCTAAGCCTGTCTCTTTAGCCCAATTAGATAAGGATCGCAGACTCATGGAAGTTTCTGTCTCCGTGGATCTCCAAAAAATATTAGATTGGGGAAGTAGAAATCTTGTACAATTCAACCCCACCAAATCACAGTCTTGGTTTCTTTCTCATAAGAGATACACCAGCCCTAGGCCCATCACAATGAACAACCAAGTTATTCAAAGTAATGAGTCCTTTTCACTTGTTGGCATTTCTGTTGATCGAAATCTCAATTGGCACCAACATGTAACATTAATTGCAGAAGCGGCTGCTAAGAAATTAGGTTTCCTCTTTCGGGCTCGCAAATACTTTTCACCAGCTAATCTCTATATCTTATATACTTCACAAATAAGACCAAACCTCGAATACTGCTCCCACATGTAAAGTGCTGCTGCCGCTTCTACACTCGCTATCCTGGACTCCATTCAGAAGAGAGATATACGCCTCATCGGTAACACTACCCTCACCCAAAGGCTGCCATCCCTTGCCCACCGACGTGGCGTTGGTGACCTTTCTCTCTTTTATAGATATCTGCACGGGCACTGCTCAGAGGAGCCTTCTTGCATAGTTCCTCCACCTGCTGCCCCCAACAGATCTACCAGGGGAACAGAGCGAATGCACCCTTTTACTGTCCATGTCACCAGACATAGAACATCTTGTTATGACCGCTCTTTTGTCCCGAGGACTTCCAAATTGTGGAATTCCTTGCTGGCACATGTTTTTCCTTCTTTTCCGAACCTCCAAACCTTAAAGTCCAGAATTAACAAGTTGCCTCTTTCCTCCTTGTCGACACCCACGGTAGATTTAGGCTGTAAGCTCTTGTGGTGTGTTGTTGAAATAAATCAGCATACTGAGGTACCTACATATTGTTATGCTATATCACGAAAATAGGAAAATCGAATTTGTCTCTAAATGGCGAGAGATACAAAAAAATATGCAGAGACAAAAAATGATGAGAATGCAACGGATCATATGAAAAACAATTTTGTATAATTAAACGTGATATACTTTTTCTTGTGAAAAAGTCATGACGCATTGTATAACTGTGATAAATATATTACTATTATTATTATTATTATTATTATTATTACTATAACCCCGTCAATGTAAGTAAGGTAAAATTTTATATCTACCAACATACTAAAAGCCTATGTCAAATGTGCCCAAAATATATCACGAGGTTTAGAAGTTTTGACTTACAAATTGATTTTGGTATTATTTATGGTAACACCACATGTCGGAAATGATGGCCTTTGGACCCTATGTGTATTTCACAAAATTAACTTATTTTCACACACACAATACGCTACTATATTTTCTGCATGCAGTTAGGATATTTTTATCTAAATTTAAAGTCAAAATTCGCCACCTTCGTGATTTTGTGCTATATATTATTAAAAATCAATAATAACCGTATGTAGAATTGATGCAGTAAAACGTTATTGTTTAAAATTTTTATATGCGCATAATGCTAAATTATGACTATCGACCACGCATTTCGGCAGCACGAAACGAAAACCGTATTTATAACAGGGCATTTTCTGGGGCGAAACATCAATTTTACATGTTGAGTGAAACACTTTAATGTTTAACAACACGTTACCTTCCATAGCTGTGAATTTTTCAGCGACCCACATTTCCTCCTCCCTTGTCAGCGTTAAGTTCATCCAAGCATTCTCAACATCTGTCAGGACCTGCAGCATCCATCTCGGATCTAGAGGATGCTTCAAGTAAACTCTCGATGCGGCTACGAAACGAGCTATAGCTGTTTGGAGTTCCGTCAGATCACCTGAAAAACATCAAAGATGAAAACAATTTAGTCGGAAAGGATCTACTTTATATTTATTTCTCTATAGCAAGAACTTAAAACTATATACTGGAAGTAGATCTTACTGCTGATGTATGTACTCAGTTGTTGGGTATTTTTTAATAATAAAAGTTTGAGTTCTGTGTTGTACTTGAAAAGATACAGACTCGGGGTATTTAAGAGGTCAAAGAGAACATTCCAGTAGAGTATTAAACTGCAATATTCCCTTTCCGCAACGCTTTCTTGAACCCAGTGTACTAGAAAATAATTTTTATAAGCACACTTTGGAGAATACAATTCACCATAACATATTCCCCGAACTTGACGATCATGTCGTTAACAAAGTTAGCGTCATCAGTGGGATGAATACATCAAGCCACTAAGATCAAGAACTAGTGTTTATACATCAGTTGACAAGGAATCGCAAAGTCCTCTCTGAAGGTATACAGACAAACCGCGCGCGTCATTAAGTATTCTTTCTAAGAAAGAGACACTGCTTATGTCTCTAATAAGAAAGGATAACAATATGGAGAAACAATTTTTACATGTGTACACTTAATGATGATGGCTCCTCCTTGTACAAAAGATTCCAGATTTAAAATACCCCTCCATTCGGATCTCCGGGAGAGGGGTGTACAGGGGGCGCCAACAACAAGATTTAACATATCCTTTTCGAATATATGTGGCCTATATTCTAACCTGAACTCTGTCCACCATTTCCTCCAGGCTAACAGGCCCCAAATCCCCTTCCTCACCGAAACCCAAATCAGTGCCAAAACAGCCACTAATCACCTTAATTTCCCGGGGTATGAGCTCCTTACTTCCTTTAGATTGCATGGAGGCGTGTGCGCATACGTCCGTAGCAATCTACCCTGCAACAGATTCCCCAATTTAGAAGCTGGAAGAAAATACATACTATGGATTAAACTCTCTCTCAGGGCTGCAACTAAATTCATCTGTTGCATTTACCGGTCACCTTCTGACAACAACTTTGTCCAGCTCTTTGACTACCTTTCTGAAAAAAACCGACTGTCTGATTTCTGAATATCCTTCCTCCGAGGTCACTATTCTTGGTGACTTCAATGTCCATAATAAGGAATGGCTAGGATCTTTAAAAACCGATCCACAAGGGAGAGCAGCGGATGCTTTTGCACTCAGCAATTCTTTAGCCAATATGGTTCAGCAACCTACTTACTTACTTTTCTCGTATCCCAACACACAGCTCGAATCCCTTGGATCTCCTTCTTACTACAAAACCTGAATGCTATAAGATATCAGTCAGCCCCCCCCCCCTGGTCGGGCATAAAATGACGGATATCATTTTCAAAACTAAAAAGGTACGAAAGATGCTCTCTTCTCTTAATACCAGGAAAGCATCTGGCGTTAACGAGATCCCAGCAATTGTTCTCAAAAAATGCGCACCAGAACTGGCTCCTGTCCTGACTCGTCTGTTTCAGATATCTTACAATAACTGGAAAACTGCTCGAGTACAACCCATCCCCAAGAAAGGATCAAAAGCGCTTGCTAGCAACTACAGGCCTATTTCTCTCCTTTCAGTCGTCTCTAAAGTGATGGAAAAGTATATAAACACCGAATTACTAAAATTTCTTGAAAAAAACAGTCTAATCCACGACATGCAGTATGGATTCCGTCAGCGCAGATTGACTGCCGACCTCCTTTCCTTGGTCACCCATTCTTGGAACAAGTCTATGGAACTACACGGTGAATCCCAGATTGTCGCTCTAGACATATCCAAAGCATTCGACCAGGTCTGGCACGCAGCGCTGCTTAATAAACTTCCGGCCTATGGCCTACGACCAAAACTTTGTACCTGGACAGCAAATTTCCTCTCCAACCGGAGTATTTCTGTTGTCGTGGACGGCCATTCCTCTAAACTGTATCCAATTAATGCAGGAGTTCCTCAAGGTTCAGCTTTAGCCCCTACTTTGTTTCTTCTCCACATCAATGACCTCCTCTCTAGCACATCCAACCCAGTTCACACTTACGCTGACGACAGCACCCTCCACTCAAATATACAATATTCTAAGCCTGTCTCTTTAGCCCAATTAGATGAGGATCGCAGACTCATGGAGGGTTCTGTCTCCGTGGATCTCCAAAAAATATTAGATTGGGGAAGTAGAAATCTTGTACAATTCAACCCCACCAAATATCAGTCTTGCTTTCTTTCTCATAAGAGACACACCAGCCCCAGACCCATCAAAATGAACAACCAAGTTATTCAAAGTAATAAGCCGTTTTCTTTTGTTGGCATTTCTGTGGATCGAAAACTCAATTGGCACCACCATGTCACATCAATTGCAAAAGCGGCTGCTAAGAAATTAGGTTTCCTCTTCCGGGCACGCAAATACTTTTCACCAGCTAATCTCTATACCTTATATACTTCACAAATAAGGCCAAACCTCGAATACTGCTCCCACATCTGGGGTGCAGCTGCCGATTCTACACTCGCTATCCTGGACTCCATTCAAAAGAGAGCTATACGTCTCATCGGTGACCCTA
This sequence comes from Tillus elongatus, assembly GCA_964006375.1. Classification (NCBI taxonomy): domain Eukaryota; kingdom Metazoa; phylum Arthropoda; class Insecta; order Coleoptera; family Cleridae; genus Tillus; species Tillus elongatus. The sequence goes on from OZ023263.1 coordinate 185,269,745, forward strand.
CCCTCACCCAAAGACTACCATCCCTTGGCCACCGACGTGCCGTTGGTGACTTTTCTCTCTTTTATAGATATCGGCACGGGCACTACTCAGAGGAGCTTTCTTCCATAGTTCCTCCACCTGCTGCCCCCAACAGATCTACCAGGGGAACAAAGCGAGTGCACCCTTTTACTGTCCAGGTTACCAGACATAGAACATCTTGCTATGCCCGGTCTTTTGTCCCGAGGACTTCCAAGTTGTGGAATTCCTTGCCCGCACATGTTTTTCCTTCTCCTCCGAACCTCCGAACTTCCAAACCTCCAAGTCCAAAATTAACAAGTTGCCTCTTTTCCCCTTGTCAACACCCACGGTACGATAGTATTTAGGCTGTAAGCCCTCGTGGTGTGTTGTTGAAATTATAAAAAAAAAAACTTTTGACCGCCCGAGGACTTCCAAGTTGTGGAATTCCTTGCCGGCACATGTTTCTCCCAGCAATTGTTCTCAAAAAATGCGCACCAGAACTGGCTCCTGTCCTGACTCGTCTGTTTCAGATATCTTACAATAACTGGAAAACTGCTCGAGTACAACCCATCCCCAAGAAAGGATCAAAAGCGCTTGCTAGCAACTACAGGCCTATTTCTCTCCTTTCAGTCGTCTCTAAAGTGATGGAAAAGTATATAAACACCGAATTACTAAAATTTCTTGAAAAACACAGTCTAATCCACGACATGCAGTATGGATTCCGTCAGCGCAGATCGACTGCCGACCTCCTTTCCTTGGTCACCCATTCTTGGAACAAGTCTATGGAACTACACGGTGAATCCCAGATTGTCGCTCTAGACATATCCAAAGCATTCGACCAGGTCTGGCACGCAGCGCTGCTTAATAAACTTCCGGCCTATGGCCTACGACCAAAACTTTGTACCTGGACAGCAAATTTCCTCTCCAACCGGAGTATTTCTGTTGTCGTGGACGGCCATTCCTCTAAACTGTATCCAATTAATGCAGGAGTTCCTCAAGGTTCAGCTTTAGCCCCTACTTTGTTTCTTCTCCACATCAATGACCTCCTCTCTAGCACATCCAACCCAGTTCACACTTACGCTGACGACAGCACCCTCCACTCAAATATACAATATTCTAAGCCTGTCTCTTTAGCCCAATTAGATGAGGATCGCAGACTCATGGAGGGTTCTGTCTCCGTGGATCTCCAAAAAATATTAGATTGGGGAAGTAGAAATCTTGTACAATTCAACCCCACCAAATATCAGTCTTGCTTTCTTTCTCATAAGAGACACACCAGCCCTAGACCCATCAAAATGAACAACCAAGTTATTCAAAGTAATGAGCCGTTTTCTTTTGTTGGCATTTCTGTGGATCGAAAACTCAATTGGCACCACCATGTCACATCAATTGCAAAAGCGGCTGCTAAGAAATTAGGTTTCCTCTTCCGGGCACGCAAATACTTTTCACCAGCTAATCTCTATACCTTATATACTTCACAAATAAGGCCAAACCTCGAATACTGCTCCCACATCTGGAGTGCAGCTGCCGATTCTACACTCGCTATCCTGGACTCCATTCAAAAGAGAGCTATACGTCTCATCGGTGACCCTACCCTCACCCAAAGACTACCATCCCTTGGCCACCGACGTGCCGTTGGTGACTTTTCTCTCTTTTATAGATATCGGCACGGGCACTGCTCAGAGGAGCTTTCTTCCATAGTTCCTCCACCTGCTGCCCCCAACAGATCTACCAGGGGAACAAAGCGAGTGCACCCTTTTACTGTCCAGGTTACCAGACATAGAACATCTTGCTATGCCCGGTCTTTTGTCCCGAGGACTTCCAAGTTGTGGAATTCCTTGCCCGCACATGTTTTTCCTTCTCCTCCGAACCTCCGAACTTCCAAACCTCCAAGTCCAAAATTAACAAGTTGCCTCTTTTGCCCTTGTCAACACCCACGGTACGATAGTATTTAGGCTGTAAGCCCTCGTGGTGTGTTGTTGAAATTATAAAAAAAAAAACTTTTGACCGCCCGAGGACTTCCAAATTGTGGAATTCCTTGCCGGCACATGTTTCTCCTTCTCCTCAGAACCTCCGAACCTCCAAACCTCCAAGTCCAAAATTAACAAGTTGCCTCTTTTCTCCTTGTCAACACCCACGGTACGATAGTATTTAGGCTGTAAGCCCTCGTGGTGTGTTGTTGAAATTATAAAAAAAACTTTTGACCGCCACTTATGAATTTTAAAAAAATTTCTTCAAATGAGCGCGAACTAGGCCTCCCAGAACACATATCCGGGATCAGCTTCAATTTTCGTATGTTTATATATATATATATATATATATATATATATATATATATATATATATTATATATATATATATATATATATATATATATATATATATATATATATGTATGTATACAATGTGGTCCATTTAAGATAGAAACACCTCTCTAACTTTTGTATTTATAATTAGATTTTGACGAGCGAAAGATAAAAAGATACAAGACGAAAAACTCTATAAATTCTGTGAAAATTGTTCTTTATATCACCTGCAGTTTTTCTATGTCAAAAAATGGAAAAAATGGTAAGAGCCCTTTTTAGAAAGAAACTAAGTACGCGACTGAATTCGGCATCCCTCAAGGTACGTACCAAGTTTAATCAAAAAATTTGAATTATTAACCATTTCAGAGAAGTTGTTAGTGTGATGCTTTTAATATTGAAACACCCCTGTAACTTTTGTACTCATAACGAGATTTTTTTAGCGAGATCTGAAATTGAAGAAGTCTATAGATCCTGTGAAAAGTCACTCGATCATGGCTTATAAAACTATTTTCATATGTCAATAATTATAAAAAAGTTTTAGGGTTGGTTTTAAGCAAAAAATACATACGCCACTTTTCAAAAATGTTACCTATCAAATTTCATCGATAAATAATTATAATGACGAACTATGAAAGTCGACAACAATATCTCAAAAGTTGTAGAAAAAGAGCTTATAAATGCTGTGACATAAAAATAGTTTTAGTAGGCCATAAGAAAGAATTTTTACTGGATCTATAGACATCTTCCTTTTTTTTTGAGATCTCGTTAGGAAAATCGCTATTTAAATATAAAAGCTACAGGCGGTCTGAACATTAGAAGGCGCACACAAAAACTTCTCTGGAATTAAAAAAAATAATCTTTTTTGATTAAATTTGGATTATGTCTATTTTGAAAGATGCCGAATGCAGTGGCGTACTCACTTCCTTCCTAAAAACGACCCTAATCCTTTTCCATATTTTTTGACATAGACAAACTGAATTAGTAGGCCTTGGTCAGGTGTCATAGAGAACAATATTCACAGCATTTATAGAGTTTTGCATCATATGTCTTTTGATATTTTGTTTATCAAAATCGAACTATAAATACAAAAGTTAGAGGGGTGGTATATATATATATATATATATATATATATATATATATATATATATATATATATATATATATATATATATGTATGTATATATATATATATATATATATATATATATATATATATATATATATATATATATATATATATATATATATATATATACAGCTTTAACTCAAAAAATAATACGACGATTTTGATCAAATTTGGTAAGTAACTTCCTTTTGCAAGTCGCTTAGAAAAGTTCATTATCCAGGAAAATTAGCCGGGTTTTTCTCGGAAAATTTTTTGATTTATTTTGGAAAATTTTATATCTCCGGAAATTACAAAGTTATGACAACCAAATCTGGGACTATCATAAAAAGTAAACCATGTACCAAAATTTTAATCTCTAAGTTAAAAGACAAAAAAGTTCTAGGAATAAATTTTTTTTTTTAAAAACGTCAAAGCCGCGATTCTAAACGTCAAACTTATCAACATTTAGGTCAAGAACTTGTAAAAAATACGGGTTACGTAGAAAAAATGTAACAAGAAGAGTGTTTTACAAACTCTTAAGTTTCAGCTTCAACCCTCATTGTCCTTTATTTTACTAAAATGTTTCCAGAAAATTAATTTCAAATAGACCCTTTCCCTGATGCTTTGGCAGTAGTTTTAGTTATAGAGTTTATCGTTTAATGGTCTATAATTTTTAGCGAGTAGAAAAAATTCGCTAATAAGGAGACCACCACTTTTAAATTTGAAAAGGTTCCTTTAAATTGGCGCGAGTTAGGCCGCCTAGAACTCATATCCAGCGTTAGATTTAGTTTTTATCTGCTTTCATATATACAGGGTGATTGATTTCAAAATTATCGCGCCTACTAACCGATAGTCGTACAGGCCGACAGACCGACGAACGGACAGAAAAAAAAATTCGTTGCAGAATCAAGTTTTCTATAGGTTTTGTGACTTTTTACGCCGTTTTAGCAAAAAAATAATTCAAAATTGCCGTCACCGATATTCCACCCCCACATATTCAACGTCTAATTTAATTCCAGTACAGAATACCAGAGGTTTGATAAAATTGAATTTTTTGTATAAACAAACCCTAAAACGTAATATTACTAGTTTTAACGAAAAAATGTCAATTTTTACCAAATGACCCCCCCATGGAGCTTTTTTACCCACAAAAAATCCGAAACGTTCGTTTGTCGGGTTTGTCGGCAATTGGTTTTAAAGTTATCTACAACAAACAGACAGGCACCCGATAGACAACAAAAATTGCCGTTCGCCAATCATGTTTTCTATATATTTTAATGCTTCGAATTGTTTTTGGTTGAGATCGCTTCATAGGACAGGGGATGAATTAGGGGTGATCTGGTGAAGAGTGACATTTTGTTGTTGTAAAAACTCGAGTAATATAACGTTTCAGAAGTTAATGGGTACAGGAATACGAATATTTTTTGTGTGGTCAAGTCGTGGAACCTAAATTCATTTCATGGGAATGTCTTTCTTAGGAGAGTAGATTACCATGGCTACGTGGAAGCTATGATTCAATTTGCACCACTATTGAATTTTATTAAACAAACATTATGTATAAATTTTATTAAAATTTATGAACTCTTATTGGGTGTTCGATTTTTGAAGGTCATTATATATAGAATTTTTCAATGTATACGGCAAAATTTCGACTTTGAGTAAGCAAGACATAAGAAGAAACGCAGCCTTTAAAATGTGTCAATGGAAAAAAATAATAGACAAGGTACACTGATAGAAAAAAGTGTATTAGAAGAAGTAAAAGTAAGACGAGAAAGATGCTTAACGACAGAAAAGAGAACGGCAGCATTTATTGAGCCTATTCTGAGACCTAATAACTTCCTGACAACAATATGTAGAGAACACATATTGGGGAAAAAGACAAGAGGCATACCAAGGAAAAATCTGACCCAAATAATAAACTGTAGAAGCTGCAATAAAATAATATAAACTGGGCCCGGCCCTGATTCTTATTACTAAAATATCGTGCCGCAAATCGTCGTCAGTTACTCGGAATTTTCATTAGTAATATCAATTTTTTTTTGTAACAGCACTATCGTCTCATAACTAAAGAGTCCATACTTCTATTGTGAAGATAGCAGCTGTGAGTACAGTTCATGATTAGTAATAATAACAACTATAAATAACTATAAATATTCTTATCCATCATTACAAATTTACTGATAAGAGCATCTACCGCTTTCGCTGCTTTCATCAATCTGAGAGCGGCGACAGAACTGGCTCTAGGATAACATCAAATCATTGAAAATACGCAATATGGATGATCAAAGTATGGGAGCGATCCCTGCTCCTCAAATTACTGAACCCTCAACATACTCCAGCGCCGTTAGCTCTTTTAAATATCCATCAAAAAACAAGCTATTGTTTTAACCGCCATCAATAGCATAAAAACACGCAATTATATTATTACTATAGAACGCTTAGTTGAACCTAAAAACGTTTGCTTCTCGCCACTCTAATAACAGAATCTGCATCTACCTCGCAAGTACTAATATTGTCGATTGACTTCTCAACACCTGCCAATTAATTAAACTCAACGATATAGAAAGAGAGACTAGAAGACTAATCGCTTTCGCATTAACACCTGTTATCTCAAATTCCTTAATTGAAAATGAAGTTAGACGACTGGGACTTAATATGATATCACATACACCCCATATCACATGGCTCCGTTCTCCGAAAAGGGATTGCGAAAAGGAACAGAATTATCGATTTTCTCTGCCTTCACGCCCCTCCCAGAAAACGTCGCTGCTGGAGAAAGTACGTTTGTTGAAGTAGCCGGAGGGTACTTGCTTCAGAAGGCTATATGGCAACGGAACAGCTTAGTGAGGAAAATAGAAGTTGCTTATATTACCTACATGTCCAACCATTTTGGGAAAAATGTGTCAGTGTCAGCAGAGCGGCTACATCGTTTTTCAACCTCTGCGTGTAACGACATCATTTTTAGTGAATCGAAACTGATCAAAGTGTCCCAAGAAAAGTTATTGACCAACCCAAAAAACCAACAGCGCTTGATCAACTTCATCCGCACTGGACTAGATAACCGGAGGATTGAAACGAAGCAAGTCCCAAAGGACGGTGACCGTCTCATTGTAAGGGCGGCATTGGATAAGAGCGAGGAGTATGAGCACATCATAATCGCTGGAGAGGATGTCGACCTCTTGGTGCTCCTTAATGGATTGGCCTCCAGCATTCAAAATGTTTTCTTCCAGAACAGTGGCAGGGGTGGAACAGGTTGCGAGCAGTTTTCTACAAGATCATTCGTTCGAGGAGAGCTCTCATTCTCCACTGGAACAGAATTGCACCTTCACGATTTCACTGGTTGCTACACCGCTTCTACCATTTTCTGGCAAGGGAAAGCGAAGGTGCTGGACGTCTTTTCAAAACAGCCAGACTGGCTGAAACGCTCTGCTCCCTGGAAAGTTCGTCAGGGGAAGACCTGCCTGAATACTCCTTTCTTAGCTATGACTGAGTCGACTGAAGATGACAACGTCGACGACCCTTCAGCATCAGTATCTAGCAGTAGATCTAATGCGACAACGAAGAGTCTCCGGAGCCCCAAGAACAGTCGTATGACAAACCTCCGGGGCCAGTTTCAATTTTTATATGTTTATATATATATATATATATATATATATATATATATATATATATATATATATATATATATATATATATATATATATATATATCTATATATATATCTATATATATATATATATATATATATATATATATATATATATATATATATATATATATATATATATATATATATATATATATATATCACATCGATAACTCAAAAAATGGGCCGATTTTGATTAAATTTGATGAATACCTTCCTTTTGCAAATGGTTGGATAAGTTCGTTAACCAGGAAAATCGACCGAGGTTTTCCCGGAAAATTTTGTGTTTTATTTCGAAAAAAAATTATATCTCCGGAATTAACAAAGTAAGGGCAACAAAATTTAGTACGCGGATTTATATCCCTATAGGTAAATTACCTACCAAAATTTAGCTATGTAGATCAAAAGACACAAAGTTATAGGCATTTAAAGAAAAATAAATTGGGGTATTCCTCAAAACGTCAAAGTTGCGATTTAAAACGTCAAAATTGGCAACATTTAGGCAAAGAACTTGAATTTAATACATATACTATACTTTAAAAGGGCAGGGTGACTTTTTCTATAGGATGCACTTTTTAGAAGTTATAGGCCAAGAACGGAAAAAAGTCCGAAAATTTTGATCCATTTCGAGAACAGTTAGCACAGGTCTTTCAAAGGTACAAACTTAGTTTTACATTATTGGTATCTAACCTAACAACATCCCAAAAAATCAGAATAGTGCAGTTTTTTGCCACCTACGATATTTTGAATGACTGGCCTAATTAATATGCTTTAATTTAAACTGGCTTGCTATTATATAGGTTACATCATTTTAGTGAATTGTCTTAGAAAAAAATCACTAATGGGGAGATTCCGACTTTTGAACTATGAGGTTTTTTTCAAATGAGCGCGAACTAGGGCCCGTAGAACCCATATCCGCGGTCAGTTTCGATTTTTATATGTTTATATATATATATATATATATATATATATATATATATATATATATATATATATATATATATATATATATATATATATATATATATATATATATATATATATATATATATATATACAGGGTCATTGATGGTCGACGGTAGGTTAGACGTTTATGCATAGGATTAAGCTGAAAATTTGGATACTGCCATAAATATACACGACCTGTCTTTCTAAAATATTTTTGTTTTGGCGGTGTTGCCACTTCAACTTAAAAGTAGTAACAACTTTCTTATGTTTAATGAGACACCCTGTATATTATTCTATTTTTATAATTGTAATTTCTTTGTGATTATTTTTTCTAACATATGATTTAGGCGGTGCAAAATATTCTGGTCAATCACAACATTCATCCTTTTAAATGTATAACACTTCAACATCTGAAACCAGATGATCACCAACGTCGCATTCAACATTGTGAGACACTCCTAATACGCACTCAAGAGTATCCTAACTTTTTGAAAAAATAATATCGACAGACGAAGCCAAGTTTTCGAGAGAAGGCATTATCAGTAGAAGGAATCTACATTTTTGGGCTGATCAAAATCCACGCATGGTCAAGCAGAGGGACTTTGAAGAAAAAAATTAGTTTCAATGTTTTCCGACTCTTAAAAGACAACCAAATAAGATTTTTCATTTACGATGAGCCATTAAATAGCAATCAATACCTCCACACTCTAAGGAGAGTAGTATAAAATTTGTTGGAAAATTTAACATTAGAATATTTCCGTACTTCTTGGTTCCAGTTGGATGGAGCACCCGCACATTGCACACAAGAGGTAACACGTGAGCTGTTTTATATATGTGACAACGACTGGTTTAGGCGTTTGGGCACATGGGATTGGCCTGCAAGGTCGCCCGACCTTAAACCTCTCGATTTCTACCTTTGGGATACTTTAAAAGAGAAGGTATACCAGACACCGGTGAACACTGAAGAGGAGCTACGTCAACGAGTGACCAATTGCTTCGACCAACTAGATGCTAATGAAATACATAAAGCGACAACTGACGGTGTACATCGCCGGATTTTGAAGTGCTTAAAAGCCAATGGGGGACATTTTGAGAATTTATTGTAAAATGTTTAGAGTCTAATAATAAATAATAATTGAAAGAATTATCTTGTATTCGCATAACCTTTCTTTCGTTCATTGGTTGCAATTCATGATACATTTCATTGAATTCCTAACATGCTCTTGCTACAATTTTGTCATATTGTCCATGAAGAATAAATAGTGTCATCAAAACTTCATTTGAGTAATTATTTCGCTCCATCTTAACTCGTTTTCAAATAAATATTAAGTGGAAAGTTGCAAATCAATATTAAAACTTCGGCGTCTTTCAAACACAGTACAACATTAAGCAATTGTCAAATCAGATGGCGTTGCATAACCAACTAATACAAATTATGTGAAGACAATGTGCTTTTCATTAATTATTGCGATTATTTCGAAAACTTCACGAGTTAGGTATACCACTATAGTACATCAATTTGGAGGAAATTTAATTTCCTTTCAGAAATTTAAATAATATACAGGCTCTCCTATTTGAAAAAATAAAGTTTTGACCTTTTTGTGTGTCACGTTAAAATCATCAATTTTAAACCGCCCTGTATAACATGAAATGAATTTTTTCAGGTGACAATTAAATACCAGGCTTTTGCACACTGTACCCAAAACTTCAGCCTTCCATGGGTTCAAATAGCAGACAAATTAAAATTTTAGTGTACCATTTTTTTGAGAAAAAAAAAAACATTAAAAAAGTATTATCTCGAAAACGGGTGTAGATAGGTATAGGAAGCTATTAAGAAAAAATGATCATAAAGAAATTAAAATACTAAAAATAAAATAATAGACAGGGTATCCTATTCAAAATAAGAAAGTTGTTACTACTTTTGAGTAGAAGCGGCACACCGCCAAAATGAAAATATTTTAGTCAGGTCGTGCCTATTTATCGCAGTATCCAAATTTTCAGATTAATCCTATGTCTCATTTTCCATAAACGGCTAACCTACCATCGACCATCAATGACCCTGTATATATATATATATATATATATATATATATATATATATATATATATATATATATATATATATATATATATATATATATATATAACACCGATATAACGCCAATAACTCATAATGGGCCAATTTTGATAAAATTTGGCATGTAGCTTCCTTGTGCAAGTGGCCAGGAAAATCGAACCAGGTTTTCTGGGAAAATCTTGGGTTTTCTTTCGGATAACATTTTTATCTTCAAAAATAAAAAAAGCTATGGTAATCAAATTTGGTACACAAAATAACATTAAAAGAAAACTATATACTAAAATTTGGAATTCTGTTACAGGGAAATTCGCTACCATAACACACTTGCTCCGTATATACTTTTTCGATATAATTTTGGATAATATTGTTTACTTCATTTATTTGTATTTATTTTTATTTAATTTTTTGGCATATTTAAATTTTTTATAATTATCAATAATTATAAAATGTATTTCCGCTAATGACCTGAAGCGCTGATGGGCATTTTTTTCTAAATTAAAAAAAAAGAATATACTAATGACATAGATTCAAATTTGTGACAAGGCGATATAATCTTCAGACTGTTTTTTTCACCGAGAAACAGATTTGCCGAATTGAGAACCTTCTCTTTTTAAGAGTCGTCAATCGGCATTTTATGCACCAGCCCTTTGATTTTGTATTTATGACATGCCGCTGAAAGAAGTGTCCGCAAAGAAAACGTCTATTATTATTAAATAAAATTGCCGTTTTACATATGGCAGAAATCCTTAAAAAGTATAAAATGTGATATCTGCTTACATAAAAGGAGAGGAGTCTACTTCAATACAATTTTATGTTTATTTCTTTAAAGTAAGGAACACGGTGGTGCTATGATATAGAAAGGTATCGGTTTCCCTCCAATTTTAAGTTCACTCCAATAATAAGGCTTTGAGATATGTGCTTTGCCTTCTGTGAAAATTGAGAATTTAAACGAGTTTCTAACAGATGTTTAGAGGTTTGTAAAACGAAACATGTTCCGAGAAAATTGAAGATGCTTTTGTCAATGGCGGTTATATGCTACATTTTATTTACGGAGAAATTCAAATGCAACATATGTTTCTAAACCTCGCGATCTCACAGATTTCGTTCTCTTGGTAAACAACGTCCCAGCATATCTGAAAGTAGGCCGGTTTTTTTAGTTATTGCTTAAAACACTCTTATGTCATACAACTATTACAAGGATTATTTATACAGGGTTCCGCAAAATGGTCGGAACACCCTATTACTGGTCTTAATTTCAAGTTGATTGAAAATTGAGGTGAATGAAAGTTTGTAACAGTATAAATTGGATAGCTAAACAACTAAGCTAGTTTGGACGTATTTGTGGTTCCTCCTCTGCTTGGCAAAAAGAATTATTGGCGACGACCGTGGTTAATTCTTCTGGATATCCCTCGTATAAGGAATAGAATTGAGATCTTTCGTTAAATTATTTATATTTGTATTACCCCTGGTATATCGTGCCGGCTTACACGCTTGCGTTGCCGTTGCCGGTAGTTCGAAAAGGGTCCGCATGTTGAAGAGGATAGATGGCTGGGGACGTATGTGATGCGAGAGAGAGCGAGGGTGTGGCAGCACCTGTTTTCAAGTAAGAGACGTGAATGCGCCGGAGGTTTCGGGAGGGATTTGGTTGGTCATTGTTGAAGTTAACACGTGGTTCGTTCTGAGAGGCAAGTTGGATATTAATTATCCCCCTTGGTGGATTTAAATTGCGCTCAGAACACATCTGCAGCCTTGTTGGTGATATCGTAAGTTGCGTAATTGATGTTGAAGGCTGTAGATACACCCGTTTGAGGGGATTTAAGGACCACATTGGTGTTGTCACTTGTTGGAGTTCGTTTCCCTCTTTGGAGGTAAGAAATCATCCTCTCTCATAACTATAACACCTTTAGCATTCGGTTACTTGTTGTTTTTAGGGTTCTCGTACCGGCTGGATAGTCCTTGTGTCGGGCAATTTTTGTGCTGGACAGCGAAAGCCTTGTGTTAGGCAGACATTATTGTATTGGGCAATACCTTTGGCAAATTCACCTATCGTAATTTTGAGTGGAAAAGTCTCGCATGGATGAGCGAATTTTTATGTACCGAACGAAGTATATGGCTATTGGATTAAATGGAGTTTATGTGCTAGTCAAGAGCAGTGATAATTCCTGTCAGCTGTGAAATCTGGAATTTAGGAATTAGGATCTCCGTGAGAAGGTCTTCCCTTTCGTTGTCGCATTGCCTTCCGTTGTTGCATTATTCCCGTGGTTGCAGTCCCGTACCCCTAACGGCCTTGGTTGGATTGGAAATTTGTGGTAATTAGATGGCCTAGAAGTCCAGGAATTTCAAGTAAGAATTTTCCGTTTTGTGATAACGAATAAAGTGATAAGAGACAATCTTGATAAGTTACATTTTTAAATATTCATCTGTGTTAAATTTACTAAAATCGAACTGAATTTATTTTATTTAACTTCACTAAATGTGGTACAGATTTTTATAAGACCATTATTAATATAATTGCTTCACTTTTGATAGTACCATTAGTTATCATATATTGTTAGCGTTAGTCAAGCTTATTGATTATTCTTTGGGACTTGATCTTTAATCAGGCCACTTACCGTAATTAACGTGTAATTAAGTAATATTTGGGGAAAATAATTTGTGAGCTTTGCGTGCACGAAAAGTGGAATTTTCCGTAGAACAATTATATTTGTAGTACATTCATACATACCCAGTAAAGATCTTGATTATTTGGTAGTAAGCCATTTTAGTGATATTATAGAGACTTATTTTTATTTTTAGATCAGAATTTTAGCACAACTTTTAATAGATTCTTGTATGCCAAAGACGCTTAATAAAAGCCCTTATTTTATCATATTTTAGGTGTGTTTTGGTTTTGTGTTTGTGTTTTCTTTCCAGGGCTGTTGATAATTAGATCATTACCGTTATATTTACTTGTGGGTCTATGAGACCATACCGTTCCGAACTTTAGTTGGTGTTATCATAATTAGAACTCCCTTGTAGCTTCCTGTGCTCGATTATGGTTGGCTATAGTTGCCAGTGTGATCCAAGAATTCTTGGTTGTGTTGGATCTGGGCAAGGAAGCATATTTGTGAACATCTTATTAGAATATCCGGGAGTGGAGGTTAAACAATCAAGTGGCGCCCCTAATTAAGATCTTATTTTAACCCACGCCCATCTCCACTGTATAAAAGCTGGCGGCCCTCTAACTTCCCGGTAACTTAGCTTATGCCAATGACAACTCAGATTTATGGATAGGTTAGGAATTATTTGAGCATTTGTCATCTGGTATAAAAGGAAGCGCGGCGGCGTCATAAGTTTATGTATATTTTGAAAACGAATTATTGTCGCTTAGATATTTTTGTCATATGTCATAGTTTTGAAGTGATGACGCCATAACGATTAAAAAAAAACACCCTGTATTTGTTGTATGTTTTTGTACTCTATTGGTTGTATATGTTTTGTCGGATAGACCATTTTATTGCAAATTCATCAAGGTGGGTTTGATGGATCTCTGACGAACCGTTTTGACAGAAAGGAATTATAATAAACTCGATAGATTTTTACTATTTGTGATTGTCGATTTTGGAAAAAAAGAAGTTGTAAGAATCTTGCGATACTTTCAGTAAAATAAATTGCGACAGAATTTATTATATTTTAAAGTATTTAAATTAATGAAAACGAGATATGAAATTTTTATTACAGGATCTGTGCAACTCAGAAAACAACCCGATACAACTGAATACAACAAACTTACATACTATAAAATATTTAATATTAAACAAAACAATTGGACACAACTCACTCATAACAAAAAAGATAGATAAATGAATAAAAATTATTTACAGAAACTGTTGAAATTGAAAACCTTCAATCTTCAATATCTTAATTTATAGAGAAATAACCTTAAAAGGTTTTGAATATATTTTTTTGTTATTTTGTGAGCAGCAGTTCTGATTTGATCTTTCAGCTTCGACAAAGATTGAGGAAGGTTCTCGAAGACCACCGATTTTAAATATCTCCAAAGAAATAGTCCAAAGGGGTCAAATCTGATGACCGCGCCGGCCATTCTATATCCTCTTCTTCACACCCACCTCTGCGTAAATACTTGATTTAGATATTGTCTGACCTTAATAGCATAGTGCAGTGGAGCTGATAACAAATGGTGTCTGACAAGTAATTATCATGTGCGGGGTTAGGCAATATGTTTTCTTAAATACATCACGAGCATCTCGCAGAGATCTCTTCCTATCGCCAAAACCAACAATCATCAGAAGTGTAATTATTCTATATTCAGTCAGTTCCGTATTTGTAGAAGTCAGTAATAGCTAGAGCAACCCAAATTTATTTACTGTAGTAACAGTCAAAGTGACTAGCAATGTAAATTATGAAGTGTTTTCGCTATGACATTTGTAATTGGCACGCCATCTATGATATGATGTAAACAAATTTTTACCTTCGGTTTTCACAATTTTCTGGCAAAATGGTAGGTCAGAGATCAATAAAATACTACGCTGGTGAATTGGCAATGAAATTATCTATCCGACAAAATCACAAAATACATAATGTTTAATTTAAAATAACAAGTACTGACGTTATTACTTTAAAAATATGATACATGATAGAAATCTCTAGGCCTCATTAAATAGCTTTACATGAAACTAAGGCCAGAAATAGGGTGTTCTGTTTTGTCGAACCCTGTATTTATTTACTAAGTAAAGATTGCAACCTGTGATGAGCACTGATACCCACACTTGGAAAATCCAAATCACCACAACACATTGAAAAACCGGACGATTTTTTTCACTAACCAAGTAAGCGTCATCAGAGAATGAATGATTCTAAACATTTTATATCCACAACTCTATTTATATTCTTCTACGGGTAGTCGGTCACTAACGATTTAGAAATATCTGCATTCTTTTATTATCTATCGGACGTGCTTCTGCCCGGTGCTTTTTGTAAGCTAAACGCGTTTTATTATTACTATAGTTAGCAATATATATATATATATATATATATATATATATATATATATATATATACATATATATATATATATATATATATATATATATATATATATATATATATATATATATATATATATATATATATATCCGACCGAGAGTGAACTCTCTACCAAAATTTAGGTCCCTAGCTTTAAAGACAAAGAAGTTATGGGTAGTTAAAGAAACAAACTTTGGAGTTTTCTACAAAACGTCAAACTCGCAATTTTAAACGTCAAAATTGGCAATGTTTAGGCCAAGAACGTGAAACAAGTACGGATTGTGAAAAGAAAATGTTGCAAGAAGAGTGTTCTGCAAACCCTTAAGTTTCAGATTCAACCGTCATTGCCCTTCATTTTACTAAAATATTTACAGAAAATTCGTTTCAAATAGACCCTTTCTCTGATGCTGTGGCTGTCGGTTAAGTTAAGTTGATGCTTTCGCTGTAGGTTTAGTGAACTTTATGGTTTAACGGTCTATAATTTTTTTAGCTAATTTTCGTAGAACAAATTCGTTAATGCATTTTTGCATTTTTTATCGAAATATGATGCGTTTGTAAGAAAAAAATCTGGACGCAGTAAGTGCGTTTTGGTAGCGAATTTTCGGTAAATTTGCAGTTTAGCTCCCGAACGCTTTTCAACAAACTGTTTTCAAAAACCTGCCTAGTCCCCCCTGGATCCACAAACCCCAAGAAACATTTCTTGTTCACAGCTCCCAAGGAACTTACGGGACCAAAAGTGAGTAGGTGTGCTGGGCGGGGTAGATAGTAAAAATAAATATGGGCAGAAATTCGAATAAAACGGGCTTGAAAGCTGTCTTTTTCACATTTTGAAGCCATATCCCGCTTAAACCCTGCCTACCCCGCACAGCACCCCTATCCCCCCAGGTGCCGTAACTTCCTTGGCGGGTAGAAACAAGACATTTTTCTTGTGGTTTATGCAGCGAAGGTGGTTGTATGCACGCGATGGGGAAAGAAAATCCCCACGACGAAGCAGACCCCCCTCCCCCACCTCTGTCGCAAGTTGAACCGGGGAGGATCTGCTTCGTCGTAGCCATTTTCACTTCCCCCTCGTATGCATACAACCACCCTCGTTGCATAAACCACAAGAAAAACTTCTTGTTCATACCCCCCAAGGAAGTTACGTCACCTGGGGCAAATAGGGATGCTGTGCGGGGCTGGCAGGGTTTAATGGGGATATAGCTTCAAATAGACAGCTTTCAAGCAGTTTTCTTCGCATTTTCAGCTCATATATCTTTTTTACTACCTACCCCGCCCAGCACCCCTATCACTCCCAGTCCCGTTACTTCCTTGGGGGGTGTGAACAACAAATTTTTCTTGTGGTTTGTGCATCCAGGTGGGGTCCTAGTAATGTTTCTGAAAACAATTTTTTGAAAAGCTTTCGGGAGCTAATCTGCCAATTTACCGAATTTTCATTAAATCCTTCAAGTGTCAATAACTAAATTTGCTATTAACGTAAGCTTTGTTGTTTAGGAAACCATTTAGGTCTATTTTCGGAAAATTTTTGTATATTTTCAAACCATAAGTAATTTTTATAAAATATAGTACATTGTTTCTACTACATAGGCTATACCGGTAATCAGATTGATGCCCGCTCGCATTTGCTATTAAAAACATTTTTATGAAAATTCACTTCCATAACACACTTGCTGCATTCAGACTTATGAAGTTTTTAATATATTTTCAAACAATCAAGTTATTTCGATGAAATATGGTACATTGTTTCTACTATATAGGCAACCAAGTTTGATCCTGCTGTAATCAAAGAAAGACATTTGCCTTTAAAAATATTTAAAAAATCGCTACCATAACGCACTTGCTGCGTCCAAATTTTAAAAAAATGCTATCTAAATCCCTAGTGATTTGTGGTTCAAATGGTAAGCAAACAAAGTTTTTTTAGGCTTCTAAAAGTCGTCGATTCCACTAACATTTTCTTTGTTTTCTGTTTGTTAATTAATTTCTCCACTAGGCAAGCATCGTATCCTTTATATTCGGTCACGTTCTTAATATACTTTAATTCTTTGGTATATCTATTTTCACTTAAAGGAAAATTAATTAACCTTTTTACTAAAAAATTCAACCTGACCATTTTTTGTGCGTACGTATGATGTGAGTCATTCGGAATGTAACTTAGAGTGGCAGTTTCCTTTTTATGGACATCGGATTCTAAAGTATCTTTATTTTTGATAAGTAGTACATTTAAAAAGGGTAATTTATTATCAATTTATAATTCTTGGGTAAATTTTATAGAATCGAATGTGTTGCTTAATTTGGCAATAAAATCTTCTATTCTGTAAATGTGTGTTAAACGCTTCGAAAATATCACCCACGTGACGAAGTCACACTCTAAGAAAATACTCACTTTCACTTTCAAGTTCTGTTTTAAATCGACTGATGAATAGTTCTGCAATAGATGTCGATATGGGATTGCCCATTGCCGTGCCTTGGGTTTCTTCAAAAAACTCATTGTTGAATTAAAAAATATTTTGTTTAATAGAAAGGTTTGTTTAAGCTAAATATTCTTTGCAGACGCTTTCATTTATGTTATTCATTTTTAATAACTCTTCTAAGGACGTTAACGTTTGCTTGGCGGGAATGCTAGGAAACAATGAGGTTACATAAAATGTAATCAAAACCTCGCCTTCAACCGATTTAACCTCTTTAATTTTATTAATAAATCCAAGTGAATTTGTTACTGAAAAACTTTTTTGTTTGACCGGCAAGCTTTTAAACTCATTTGCCAACCACTTTGCTAAATCGTTTAGCCCAATTTTGGTACAGAATACACTTTATGATAGAAACTTTGGTTGCAGTAGCTTTGTTATTTACGGAGATATAATGTTTTTACGAAACCTAAGATTTTCCCGGAAAACTTGATACGCTTTTCTTGGCTTACCCAAGCAACTTACAAAAGGAAGGAATCTGCCCACATACAAAATTGAAACTGACCCAGGACAGGTGTTCTAGGCGGCCTAGTTCGCGCTCATTTGATGAAACTGTTTGAAAATTCAAAATTCGGGATCCCCCTATTAGTGAATTTTCCCTACGAAAATACACTAGAAAATTCGGGGCGCAGTAAGTGCGTTATGGTAGCGAATTTTTATTAAATGCTTCAAATTTGAATAATTCAATTTGCTTGTATAAACATAGAAAGCTGAATTTTGGTATACAGTAAGGCCTTTACTGGTGCAATATAGTTACCAAATTTCATTAAAACAGCTTTGTAATTTTTTTAAATTTAAATTTTTCTTTCAGCAAATTTTTTTTTTTCTAGAAAAACTGGTCCGATTGGGCTGGCTAACAAACTACTCCGCGGTTTTAACAAAATAAAGATATGTGCAAAGTTTCGTTTAAATAAGCTTAGTGTTTACATTAAAAAAAATTCGCTAAAATAAGACAACGTCCAAAATTATTTACACTAGTTCTAAAATGATGTGCTACTTGACCCCCCATGTCACTTAAGATTTTAGAGGTCGATCGCACCACTGCTTAAGAGTTTATGTTGCGACGTTGAAACTAAAACTAGATATCTTCCCTGTCGAAAGCAAAATTTACTTCTTTAAGCGATTTTCAACAAAATCACGATAAGTGCGCTGAAACGCTCGAACATATTTAACTTTTACTTTAGATTATGAAATTAGCAGAAAAATCTTGTCTCAAATCATTTGTCTTCTTAGTAGTTTTGGGTAACATTTAGTGCTGGCAAAACTACTTATTTATAAGGCTATAACTATTTACCTTGTACTGCATGCTGGTGCAATATGGTAAGAGCAGGTCCCGGGAGATCGCCACTGTATGTCCAGGTTTCTCTTGGCCAGTTTCTCAATTCATAGTCTGCGAAAGTAGCATAGAGGTTTTCATGTTGCATAAGTTCTGCCCAATTATCTTCATCGGATACTCCCCTGTTCTCCCTTGTTGATAGCCACATCTTTAGTCTAATTCTACCCTGCAAAAATTTAAAAGGCGCAATAAGCACAATCTTATAAGGAAAACAAATAAACAGTAAACAAAGTACGTATTTGCGACGGCCTACGTTCTTAATGTAGATTGCCTAATACTGAAAAGCCGATATAGAAGAATTCAATTCTAAAAAGTATGAACGCAGCACGTGCGTTAAGGTAACGAATTTTTATAGAAATTATCTACAGCATTTTACTAAATATATATATATATATATATATATATATATATATATATATATATATATATATATATATATATATATATATATATATATATATATATATATATATATATATATATATATATATACATTCAAAAAGATTTCCGTGGTCTTTAATGTGAGACATGCTTGGTTCTCGGGTTAAACCGTGTCCAGAATTTATTGAAACTAGACGTTTCGGCTCCTATTTTGGAGCCATTTTCAAGAGGTAAAGGAAATATGTAAGGACACTCTAAGCCCTCAATCTGCCTACTCCTTAGAGTGATGGACAAAGGTGGGTAAAGGAAATATGTAAGGACACTCTAAGGCCTCAATCTGCCTACTCCTTAGAGTGGTGAACAAAGGTGGGTAAAGGAAATATGTAAGGACACTCTAAGGCCTCAATCTGCATACTCCTTCATACTCCTTAGAGTGATGGACAAAGGTGGGTAAAGGAAATATGTAAGGACACTCTAAGGCCTCAATCTGCTTACTCCTTAGAGTGGTGGAAAAAGGTAGGTAAAGGAAATATGTAAGGACACTCTAAGGTCTCAATCTGCCTACTCCTTAGAGCGGTGGATAAAGGTGGGTTGGGTTATTGTAGCTCGATTACGGGGCCTCAATCTGCCTACTCCCCAAATCTCGCCGGAGATCGTCTGTGAGGTCTCAGTGTGTTCAACCCTAGGCCTCAGAGAGATCTGAGGCCTAGGGTTATCATACCGCAAGTACCGCCAAGACTAGTGATTGACGAGTGATGTAATTCAACCGTCGTCGTGGTATTAGCCAGGGGAGCAGTTGTTTTCGCTCGCTATTTTTCTTCCCACAGCTTCGTTCTTCCTGTCCTTTTCGTATGTGGAAGCTACTGTGGAAGCCTAGAAGCGTCACAAAACCAGAAATGGTACTTCGTGCTATTGTACACTGCATATATATATATATATATATATATATATATATATATATATATATATATATATATATACATATATATATATATATATATATATATATATATATATATATATATATATATATATATATATATACATATATATATATATATATATATATATATATATATATATATATATATATATATATATATATATATATATATAGACAGATAGATAAATAACTACTTGATTAAACCGCGACCTAAAAATTGACCTAGTGGTTCTAATTAACACTAATTTGAAGAACATTTTTGAAAGTTTGAAACTTCTTACCTCTCAATTATCAAAGCTTGTTTTATTAACATTTGCAATCAATAAATTTCATTGACAGTCTCTATTGCAGATAAAGTAGGTACTCATTTTACATAGAATTTAAAGTTTACGTTAAATCTGATTTGAACAGCAAGGCAAACGCACTATCTAGATAAGTTTTAACATTTTGACCAGAATAGCGGAACCACAAATATTAGTTTTCCGTCAGGTATAGAGAAGGCTTCAAAGTTGAGTTTGTTTTTGCTACTTATGTTTTTGTTTTTATTTTATAAATATCTTACCCTACCAACCTGCACAGAACTTCTCTGACTTCTCGCCTCCAACTTGAACCAACCCTCGAGTCCCGTTGATGGTATATCAGACAAAGGTATTGTGACACAACCCAGGAAGTCATCCTGTGAGCTTTGCCTTGCTGATTGACAAACCTGCTTAAAGAACCTTCCCAATCCTCTTACGCCTCGCACTTCGTTTAATTTGCTAACGGCTTCCAGTACGGAACTCTCGTCGTCATGGTCCCAGATATCCAGGTGCAGAGAGTCACCGTTCACGTCGTCGATATCACTGAAAAATAAAAATAAATGACTTAGATCAGAGGCCTCAGAAACACACTGCTCGAGATATTCTCTTATTTAAAATAGTAATATTTGTGTATTGAAAAAAAATATGGATAATACTAATAATAATAAACATAATCCAAGTCAAAAATTTTAAATATATGGTAACGGAAATACATATCTGCGCATATAAATAACACGACGGCTCTTGTTTTGGAACTATTTTCAAGAGGTAAGGAAATATAAAAGGAAATCAAGTCTAAGCCTCAATCTGCCCACACCTTAGAGCGGTGGATAATAATAGGTTTGTTTGTTGTAGCTCGATTACGAGTCCTTAATCTGGCTACTCCCCAAATCTCGCTAGAGAATGTCTCTAAGGTCTCAGTGTCTACAACCCTAGACCTGAAAGAGATCTCAGAAATCCCAAGATCATATCTCGGAATGAGAATTGGGGTGCTCGGTGGGAAAGAAAATTAAAAGGCAATATAAATGAAAAATGTAAAAATAGCAGCTTATAAAGACCCAAGCAAAAAAGCTTAGCAACGGCATTCGCCCTCGCACTACTCTTTAACATCCCCCCTCACTTCCTTCATGAAAGCTGAGTTCCCCCAAAAAAAAAACTAGGAGTAGGGAAAACCATATCATAATAAACCCCCGCGCAAAGGTCCAGGAGAAACCCTATACTAACCATCCCAACCCCCGATCAAAGGCCTCACTAATCCCTCCAGACCAAACCCTCGTTTTCTAAGAAGTCTACCCCACGATTTCTGCGGGGGCGCATTGTAATGTAGGTTTCCCTTCCCCCTAGCTTTTATTTGAGAGAATGCCGCCTTTCCAAAAGAAACAACGAATCATTGAAGAGTAAAAGTGGCTGGTAAGGGTTCATTCCTTCCTTGGGCTTCCATAGTCAGCTTTTTTCGCTTTTGCATATTGTATTTTCTTTTAGTTCTTCCCTGCCTAATATCTTTGTTTGCTCCGTGTCCGTAACTTTTTTGGGCGTTAAAACTACAATATTTCGCTTGAAGTTTACGCATACAGGGGGGTTGTTCTAGGCATGTTTCTGAAAAAATCTCAGAAACCTTCCGCGAGATAATCTGGGGAATGATCACATGTTCCACGTAACTATTTGCTTAAATAACAACAAAGAAAATTTAAAAAAAATTGTAGCACATTGGTATATTCTGATCAGGCTGATTTACTACGGGTTGAGAATGATTATGCATACTAAAAATGAAGTGATTAGCCTAATATTTTCCACAGTTTTAATTTTACAAAATCATTGTACAAACTACATACTACATATAAATGAATGCCATACTATTTTAAAAGCTACTTACAACTCTTAACAAAACATTTGTATATTTATGAAAAATGACAAGGTCAAATACAAAAGTCTGGACGCAGCAAGTGCCTTATGGCTGTGTATTTTTATAAACATATTGTGAATGGCAAATTTCCTTTTTTTTTTTTAATAAAAGGCATCAAACAATATAACCTCTATAGTAGAAACAATATATTATATTTGATCAACGTAACCTTATAGTTTAAAAAGTACAGAAATGTTCCGAAAATAAACTAAAAATATTCTCGAGAAAATTGGTCTGATTTTCTTGGCCAAGGAACCTCTTAAAGCAATTTACACACCTGCCAAGATATAACTACCCACTAAAAGGTTTTTGATTAAGTAATTTGCTAAACAATTTTTTTTACGAAATTTGGGAAACATCCCTTTTCCAATAACTTATTAAACATAGTAATTAATTACCAAACAATTAAGGAAAATTTTATCAAAAATGATTTATACGAAAACTCAAAAAAAATTCTGCAAAGCTGAATGTAAATGTTTACAGAACTAAAATCTTTAAGGTGTATGGTATTATACAAGACTTGAAGCGGAGGGCAAGCTCTTTACTTCTGAAATATAAAACATGGAATGTTCCATTTGAAAATTAAGTTACGGCAGTTTAAATTTATGCAAATACAGACACTATTTGAAACCACCTGTATATGGCATCTAATTTTTTTTGACACACATAAACGAACACTTGCCTGATTGTATCATTTTCATTTGACCCCGCTATCTATGGGTACAAGTGCTGTACCATAATTTTTAATGTGCCAAAAGCGCAAAAAGTTGCAAAACAATGAAAAGTTTGTGCGACCAACGACGTGTGGTCCACCCTGTGAATATAAACATAATTTTATAACATGCAACTCAAGACGGATATATTGAGCTTTACCGTATAAACGCGCCAGCCTGTGTACCTGTGTAAGAATATATATATATATATATATATATATATATATATATATATATATCTATATATATATACATATATGGATGTATGTATTAATAAACATATAAAAACTGAAACTGACCCCAGGTATGTGTTCTGCTAGGTGGCCTAGTTCCTCGCTCATTTGAGACATTTTTTCAAAATGCAAAAGACGCGATATGCTCAAAGGAGATTCTTTTGTGAAAAAATTTGGCAAACAAGGGGTCAGAGAAAGGGTCTATTGCAAGTGAATTTTCTACAAATATTGTAGGCTCTGTAAAACACATCTCACGATATCTGTTTCACATAACCCGCATTCGTTTCAGCATCCTTACATAAAAAAATGTCATTTTTACGTTGCAAATCACGATGTTGACGTTTTAAGAAGAAGAAGAAGTATAAAATTTTCAATGTAATTTTTCAGTATTTCTTGACTTTTTTGCGCCAAGAAAACTTATCTTTGTAATATTTAATAGGTTTTTAGTACAGGCAATAGAGGAGCCCGTTACTCTTGTCCATAATGCACTAAATTACAGGAGTTTTTTTTTTTTTGATACATAGGTTCAGAATGACGTACTGAATATAAAAACACAAAATCCTTACAAATTAGGAGGCCGGAAATGCCGCCATTTTGAGAAAAACCGTTTCGGTCTATATCTCCGTAACCGTGCACTTTAGGTCAAAAATGGTAATGACCTTTATTGTAGATAATTGCATTTCTCATCTTTTATGATGAATAATTTTTTTTGTGTCACTTACTGTTTACAACTTATACGGCTATTAGCATTCATTTATTGACTTTTTTACCTATATCCTTGTTAATAATTGTTTAAACAATAAAATGCTTATAACTTAACTTTTTAATCGACAAATTTTCTACAATTTTTATAAAAAACTTTTTTTTCTAAAATCAATATTTTCAAAGTTATAACGCGTTAAATGTTGCACTTTTCAATCGCCAAATTTTTCTGGAAATATTTTAGTAAAATGAAGGACAATGACGGTTGAAGCTAAGACTTCAGGCTTTGTAAAACATTCTTCTTGAGACATTTTCTTTCCATAGCTTTTATTAGTTTCAGGTTCTTTGCGTAAATGTTGCCAATTTTGACGTTTCAATTCGCGATTTTGACGTTTTGAGGAAAACCTCAATTTTTTTTTAAATGCCTATAATTTTTTGTCTTTGAACCTACAGCCCTAAGTTTGGGTACGTAATTTACCTACAATGACGTTAAACTGTGTACCAAATTTAGTTTCCCTTACTTTGTTATTTCCGGAGATATGATTTTTTTTCGAAAGAAAACACAAAATTTTCCGGGAAAACCTGGGCCAATTTTCTTGGATAACGAACTTATCCAAGCCACTTACAAGCGGAAGGTACTTACCAAATTTAATTAAAACCGGCCCATTCGTTTTTGAGTTATCGGTGTGTGATATATATATATATATATATATATATATATATATATATATATATATATATATATATATATATATATATATATATATATATATATATATATATATATATATATATATATATATATATATATATATATATATATATATATATATATATATATATATATATATATATATATATATTAAAACTGACCCCGAGTATGTGTTCTAGGGGGCATAATTAGCGCCTATTTCAATTTTTTTTTTCAAAATTCAAAACTCGAGGTCTCCTCATTAGTGCATTTTTTTTTAAAGAAAATGCACTAATAATAATTTTAGAAAAAAAGTTTCAAGTAAAAATGGTAGGAAATTTGTCGATTGAAAAGTTAAGTTATAAGCATTTTATTTTTTAAACAATTATTAACAAAGATATAGGTAAAAAAGTCAATAAATGAATGTTAATAGTCGTATAAGTTGTAAACGGTCAGTGATACAACAAAATTATTTTACAAAAAACATGAGAAATTTAATTATCTACAATAAAGGTCATTACCATTTTTGGCCTAAAGTGCACAGTTACGCAGATATAGACCAAAACGGTTTTTCTCAAAATGGCGGCACTTCCGGCCTCCTAATTTGTAAGGATTTTGTGTTTTTATATTGAGTACGTCATTCTGAACCTATGTGTCAAAAAAAAAACAATTCCTGTAATTTAATGCAGAAACCAATTCTCTATTGCCTGTACTATTTGTTAATCATACAAATACTTTCGACTTGCGTCCGTCTCTAATCACCAGTGGCACCCAATATTTTTTTCCTTTAATGCTTTTTATTTTTCTCCGTTTCAAGATAGAGATCTGAATTTTGGTACTCGAATACACTATACGTTATATATTTGTCTGCCAAATTTAGTTGCCATAGCGTTGTTATTTTCGGATACAACAATTTTAAAGGAAAACTAAAATTTTCCAGGGAAACTGGTCCGATTTTCTTGGCTAACGAATTTGTCTTTATTTTATAGAAATTTAGTTATGCACCTTATTTACTATAAACACCAAAAAATGTTTAATGAAACCCCGTCTTCCACATATTACTATACCTTTATTATTGTATAACAAACGAATTATATATACATACGTTTGAACTTATGTAATATGGTTGTTTCATATATTATTTATACATAACCAACAATACGGAAGATAGGTTTAGGACCATTTTGCTGCTCAATATGCTTTGGTAAATTTAAATTAGTTGCCGTATTTACTCGTGAAGATGACCAAATAGGGTCGCTATTAGTTACCGTATTTTCTCGTGAAGATGACCGAATAGGGTCGCCACCCTCAGTAATGTGATCTTAATTTCCCGTATAATACCAATAGTATAGCACACTAACGCATAACGATTGCTATCTCTCCCTTATATACGTGCGAGAAGACACTCAAAGACATCTTGTTTACAATATAAAACTGCCCTTTTGTATACCCAGTTTTTCTGTGGCCCGATTTTGTATGTCTGTGAGCCTTGGTGGGCCTAGGCGATTATGTGTCCCTGTATATTCTTAATAGTAAAAAATAAAAAAAATTATATAAAAATTAAAAAATAGATAATTGAGGAAACGGAACAAACAAGTAAAGAACCGAAAAAGACGGTTCTAGGCTTCTAACGGTGTCGAAACCGGTCTGTGTCTCTTGCTTTACATCGTACCGCAAGTACAGGACAGGACAGTGCAAAACAGGACTGAAGTAATGTTGGCTAGTGAGTGATCTAATTCAGTGTCCGTCGTGGTATTAGCCAGGAGAGTAGTTGTTTTCGTTCGCTGGTTTTCTTCTTACCGCTTTCATTTTGCTGTACTGTGTGTACGTGGAAGCTGCTATGGAAGCCTAGAGAGTTCACAACACCAGAAATCGCGCTTTGTGCTATTCTCCATTGCAATTATCGCAATGCCTGGCGGGTGATTCAAATCATAAAGATATATCAGAAATATTTATTTATATTTACACAAATATATTCCATAGCAGTTTTGTAAAGTTGCGCTTTATGGAAAAACGTTGCTCTTGTAAGAATAACCTGCTAACAAAACACTTTTTATTGCTCTTTATATGATGCATGAAAGTGGTAACAAAGAAAAAGCGTTTTAATAACAGTTTTATTATTGCGCAGTGGAAATAAAATCCGTTTAAGCCAGAAATAGAAACTTTGCGACGCCAACGAACGGTAAATATTATTAGGTTGCTAGTCTGTGATTTCTTATGACTACATTTTATTTCCTTCTTCTTTTAGTAAACTTTCATATTATTCAAACGAACGTGAACTAGGACCTCTAATATTTATAACCAAGATATGTTACAATAATGATGTACGCGTTTATTATTATTTTTTAAACGCTCATACACGTCGATTAGTATTTCAAATTGTGGTCTTTTAAAATACATATTTTATTGTGCCCCAAATTTGAGACATGATGTCATTGGTAATTTTTTTATATCTCAGCCATAGTTTGTTGATTATTTTGAAAGTACATGTCAAGTTATACAAAACTGCCAAATTTAAAATTTTGATTCCATGCGATTTAAAAAAATGCATCTTATTATTTTGAAAACAAACAAAATATAAACAATATTAATATATTTTTTAAGGTGCTAAATATGTTGTCCATTTATAATTTGGAAATACCCGAATACCCATCACGAAATTAAACTCGTTTTGAATGCTTCTAATTACTTTTAAAATTAATCTACCTGATTTCTTATTCGTGCTTTCAATGCGTCATCATTAACTGGTTTCGGCTTGGAAACTTTGCTTTTCAAATATCTCCTCAAAACTAGTCCAAAGAGGTGATATATGGTGATCTAACAGGCCAATTAACGGTTTTCCTTCTAACAATCCATCGGAATTAAAATGCTGCATTTAAGTATCCACGAACGGGTCTTGCAAAATCAGTAGGTGCCACCATTGTGTTAAAACTATTTTTTTTTAATTTGAGAACAAAGTAGCTAAATCTAAAACTAATTATTCTTGCAACACTTGTAAGTATCTTGCTCCAGTCATATTTTCTTTAAAGAATATTAGATCTATAACCCGATCTCCAATACTCCCTGCACAAACATTGAATTTTTCTGAGCTTTATAATAATAATAATAATAATAATAATACCAATAATAATAATAATAATAATAATAATAATAATAATAATAATAATAATAATAATAATAATAATAATAATAATAATAATAATAATAATAATAATAATAATAATAATAATAATAATAATAATAATAATAATAATAATAATAATAATAATAATAATAATAATAATAATAATAATAATAATAATAATAATAATAATAATAATAATAATAATAATAATAATAATAATAATAATAATAATAATAATAATAATAATAATAATAATAATAATAATAATAATAATAATAATAATAATAATAAGAGGTCTTTATTAGGGCGAAGTCAATTTTACAATCTTCTTCCACTTAACCCTTAAAAGATAACTTAAAGTGTAGGAATTACAAAATAAACAAATTATAAATGCCTTAGTACCCAAAACAACAACAAAACATTGACAATTGTGCGCCTTAAATTTAGCGGATGGAAGGAAATTCTTAAATACGAATATGATTTACTATAACTACACTACGCAAACTGACTATTTTTATAAAAATCTGTAACATGTCTCCGAAACCCTGGCAGAGAACATAAAGTATGTTCAAAAGGTATTTTATTATATAGTTATATAGATGTGGTGCAACATAGGAAAAAGAGCTCCGATATTGGCTCGTGTAATATTTAGGTATGGCAAACAAGTGATCGAGTCTTGTATTGAGCGAATGTATTTGTCTCCGAAAACAGAGCTTCTGATGTAGGTAATCAGGCCCCGCCCTGAGGACAATCTTGTGAGTTAAGCAAAGAAGATGTACTATCCAGCGATTCTTCATATTCAGCCAATCTAATTCTTTAACTTATAAGAAACACGATCTGTTCTTTTTAGATTAAATATGAACCGTAATCATCACTTCTGAACCTTTCCTATTCTTTGCCGATCCCAGCTGTCAAGGGCAGGTCCATACACAACATCAGCATGGTTAAAGCGCGAGAGAATCATCGAGCTTACCAGGAGAGCTTTTACTTTCACTGGAAGGCAATCTCGGTGGTTATAAAAAGATTTCAATAGACCAAAGCTAGCTCTACGAAGATTAGTGACGTGATCAGAAAATTTTAAATTGTTATCTATTATGAGACCAAGATTCTTTGCAGATTGTTTTGCTTCCAAGCGACTCCCATCTATCAAAATAACAATATTTTGAGAACAAACCCTATTCCTAGTAACCTTCCTGCGCAAATAAAGTACGCAACACTTATTGACATTTATCACAAGATCATGATTCTTTGCTGTCGTGACTAACCTATCAAGGTCTGCATTTAAACTTGCTACAGCATTTAAGGTATTTTCGACAGGAAAGGATTTGTAAAGCTGGGTATCATTGGCATAGAAGTGTACTTTGCTCGAGATTATTTGTTCTTGAAAATCAAACGTATAAATATTGAATACAAGGGGGCCTAAGATAGAGCCCTGTGGAACTCCTTTTAATAAACACAAAGAATCCGATACATCTGACCCGCAGACAACCCTCTGTGCCCTATCTGAAAAGTAACTCTCTATAAACTGAACGGCGTCATGATTGAAACCAATATATTGTAACTTCGAGCACAATAGTTCATGACTGATCGTATCAAAAGCTTCACTGTAGTCTAACAATACCAAAGCTGTAACTTGATTTTTATCGTTAGCTGTGAGGATGTCATCACTAATATTTGCTAATGCTGTTGTGGTGGACCTGCCCCTAACAAATCCAGACTGTACATTTGGCAAGATGTTGTGGTCCCCAAGGTAAGCAGTTATCTGCTCGGACATCACTTTCTCCAATAACTTTAAGAGAACTGGGAAAATGCTTATAGATCTTAAATGATTAGACTCAGTTGGATTGTTTTCTTTTGGAAACATAAAAACCTTTGCAACTTTTCAAACTTCCAAACCGATTTGGAGATATTTAAAGATTATTTGCGATAAGTAATAATTATTACTCAGTTTATAAGGTCACCTAGGAGATGAAAATTTTAAACGTCGTCTTCCGACAAAACTAAAATATGCGACGACTTTTGTATATAACCTTTATTTACGAGGAGTATAATCGAATTATTTACAGAAGATGTCGTGTGGTTGCAAAGAGATTTCCACATAAACACAGATCAACTCGTTACATGATCAGAATACTACTAAAAAAATTCTAAGAATGGAGTGTTTCCTCCAAAATTTCATAAGAGTGAAGCATTATTAGGGAACAAAGAGATTAGTGTGTTATCAATTCACAATAAATGTTCGAAATTTGCAACGTTCACTTCGAGGCATATTTGCGATAAGAAATAAATATCGGTCAGCTCATCAGGTTGTCTAGGAAATGAAAATTTTAAACGTCATCTTCCGTCAGTAAACTTAATAGTTGTACTGAAAACTACGTTTGTCAATTGTATTTTAATAAAAGAGAGTATTTTCCACAATAATGGCACACTTCAATTACGCAAACGATGACTTTTTGAATTTAATTATTATTTAAGAGGAGTGTAATCGAATTGTTAGCAGAACATGTCGTGTGTTTGCAGAGAGATTTCCAGACAGACATAGACCAACTCCCGACAGGATCAGAAGACTGTTGAAAAATTGTTCTGAGAATGGAACGTTTCGTTCAGAAGGTAATAAAAATACACCGCTATTGGACAATGAAGAGACACAAATAAATGTTTTAGCATTTTTTTACTGCATATCCGCATGCGTCAATCGGAGACTGCAGTATAAATTTGCATCTTTCAAGAGGAACTATTCACAGAATTCTAAAAATTAACAAGTTGACACCATTACTTTAATACACCATTTAGAACCTGAGGATTTTCCCGGCATGCAGAATTCTGCGAACGGTATCTTTTGAAAACTCAAGAAGATGAAAACTTCCCAAGAAAAATTATATAGTGCGATGAGTCAAAATTTTCAAAGAGGGGCATCGTCACAAGAGTCACTATTGGTGGGGCGAAAATCCTCACATTACTAGAGAACGAAATTTCCAGGACTGTTGGAGTTTCAATGTATTTTGTGCAGTAAACTACAATAGAAATTTATGATGAGTGCTTAACAGGTCGGTACCAATAATATTAAGCAATACTGAATTTGATTTGCGTATTAGTCCATTATCTTATTAAAATATTTATTAGACTCACTGAAACTAAATTTGAAAATATGACCCTGTTATTCATATCAATAATAATGGTAAGATTAAAAAAGGTAAGAACGAATTCTAAACGTGCATTATTCACAGGTCCTGGATATCGCATTCTGCAGCAAGTAATAATACCATCGCTGAACTCTTTGTATGAACACGAAGCTGCAGAAGTTTGGTATCAAGAAGATAGAGCTCCACCATACAACTCACAGATAGTAAGCAACCTACTACAGGAAACATTTCAAGACAGATGGATAGCTAACGGTGGTCCTTATCGTTGGCTGGCCCGCTCACCAGACTTGACTCCACTAGAAGTTAGTATCTAGGCGTACATTAAGAATAACGTTTATCAGGAACCACGTACTGCAAAACAATATATGAAAGCTAGAGTATTAGAGGCCTTCAACGCAGTGGAGCAAGATTACCTTTCTCGAGCCACGGGTACCATCATTAAAAGAGCCATCAAATCCCTCGAAGTGAACGGTGCAAATTTTGAACATTTATTGTGAAGTGATAATACACAAATCTTTTTGTTTCCTAATAATGCTTTACTCTTATGAAATTTTGGACGAAACACTCAATTCTTAGAAATTTTTTAGTAGTATTCTGATCATGTAACGAGTTGATCTGTGTTTATGTGGAAATCTCTTTGCAACCACACGACATCTTCTGTAAATAATTCGATTATACTCCTGGTAAATAAAAGTTATATTCAAAAATCGTCGCATATTTTACTTATCTCAGAAGATGACGTTTAAAATTTTCATCGCCTAGGCAACCTGATAACCTGACTAATAATTATTTCTTATTGCAAATAATATTTAAATATCTTCAATCAGGTGGGACTTAGGTATAGGGAATGCTGATGCTAATAGAAAGAACGATAAAAAGTACATGAACCAAGGTTATAAAATATAGGGCGTTCTATTGAAAATAAGAGAGTTATTAGGTTTTAAAGTTGTCACGATTGACCGGTCTATTTCGGACATCCTGCCTAACTTGTACCAGCTTTAGCAAATTAAAAATAGTTTGTGGCATTTTAGAATTTGCGCTTTAAAATTTCAATTCTCTATGTTGAAAAATAAGAGAGATACAGGTGTGTAAATGTGCCAATGTTCTTAAAGCAGTTTTTGAAAAAATTCAAATATATCAAAAATGGTTGAGAAAAATGATATAACATGTTAGTGAGACCTACCATAAAATTTGACGAGAAATCTGGATACGTAATAAAAAACACCATTTTCCATTTGAAATAAGAAAGTTGACGTCTACTTCCGGTATAACCGCAAGTCCCATACTAACGTCAATATTTTCAGTGAACTGGAAATTTGGAGAAACCCACGCGTGTGAATTTTCAGAATTCAATTGTGAGCTGTACTACAGCAACGGATAGTGCAAACTCTACGTGGGACTCTCTGTATATATATATATATATATATATATATATATATATATATATATATATATATATATATATATATATATATATGTATGTATGTATGTATGTATGTATGTATGTATCACACCGATAACTCAAATAATAGGAAGCCGATTTTGATAAAATTTGCCGAGTATCTGCCATTGCAAGTGGCTTGGATAAGTTCGTTAGTCAGGAAAATCTGCTCAGTTCAAATAGATTAAACAATGCTTTGTTTTAATTAGATAGTCGGATTCCCCCGATCCGTGCCAGTACTGAGCTGACCTTTAATCTATCGAATTTCGACCACGAAATCATGATGCATGTTTGTAAGAAAAGATATTCTGGACTCAGCAAGTGCGTTATGGTAGCGAATTTGTATTAAATACTTCAAATCTAAATAGCTCAATTTGCTATTAAGCTATGAGGTTTGTTGGTCCGGAAACTAGTTTTTTCGAGAACATTTGAAGTGGGTTTTCGAAAAATATTTGTACATTTTCAAACAATAAAGTTATTTTAATGAAATATGGGACATTGTTTCTGCTATATAGGTTATACGAGTAACCAAATTTTATGCCTGATTTCTTAAAAAAACACATATTTGCTATTTAAAATATTTTTATAAAAATTCAGTCCCATAACGCATTTGCTGCGTCCAGACTTTTAGGTATTTGTGATTTCAGTGTTAAACAAGTATGTGCAAGAATCATTTAAAATACGTATCACCTAATCAACTATTTAGGAGTAGCCTGGTAAACGTTGTTGCCTTGTTACAGGCCGTTTTCTAAATACTAGTTATTTTTCGAATTGCACTTTTTTTTCGTCCATATTATAACAAATATTCAATATTACCTATATAACATTGAATTTAACCACCCAGTTTAATTGGGTTGTTAAATATATAGATCTGGAATATATGGATGCCAGATGAAATTGATATAACAAACTCATCACCAGTTAAGCGAATATCAGATATTAGTGAATGTCCGATAGAGACCAAGTATTATTCTTCATCATGTTTACTTTAAGGAGAATCGTGGAATTGAGAACTCTCTAACAAACAGTATAACTACCGCATAAATCTGTGGCAACGAATTACGTAATTCCTATTTGCTAAAACTTTATTCGAAACTCACTCAGTAAACAAAAGTTGGTTTGTTGGCGCGCAGGTTCACTCTTCGCGGTTTGGTGTTTTGCGGACTTAGATAGAAGGTGTAATTAGGTTAGTAAGCAAAATGTGCCAATTAGTAACTTTACTGCTGAGAAGCACATTACGTTTACTTTCCATCCTCAAGACCGGCTGTGTATTCAATCGCGCACAGACAATGTAGTATCTAAAAATCTAAAGATATCTTCGTGTGAATAGAAATCAAAGATAAAGGCACCACTCCTTTCTTCCAATATAAATCCCTTTTTAGGGAGTTAGTTTGGTAACGTTGTCACTGAAAGTATGCTAATATAATAAGAACAACGAGAACGAGATGCTACATTCTACGGTCATGTAGATTATTGTAAGTTATGAAGTTTGATGTACTACCCGTGAGAGCTTTATCGCTTTTACCCATCGCGTTACAATTCAAATATAACTAACACAATAAAAATTAGGTTTGGTTTGGTTTCATAGACCATGCACGCCTTTAGCATATTTATTTCCAAATAGACACGTAGTTAAATAAGCCCTAGAAATAGCCAGAAAAAATAACTCTGATATAGCGTTTAGAAAACCTTTAGCATATCTATAAATAGCAGTTTTCTTTCTATTGCGATCTCAATAGATTCGACGTAATGGATTGATTCGTGTTGGTAACGTATAAAACTGTCATAGTTAAGATTCTTTCTCTCTTAACCATGACACGAGTATCTTAAATTTCCTTCCTCACCTTGCTCGCGTATGCGGCAAAGAACAGAGACGATGAACCGCAAAAGGTAGTACCCTGTCGGTCCCTAATTTAATTTCTCTTATTATCTCACATTGAAATTACATTGCTCAACAAATTACTATCAGTACGTTAGCTGTGGAACGTGTTATTAATAGTTCCTTTCCTATTTGCGAATCTTTGGGTATTTTGATCCATCAATAAATAGAGCGGTTTCTATAACCTGGGTTTAATTAAAGAATCTGGGTCCACCCACACGCCGATGTGGTCAATCAGTCCACTTCCACGGTGAACGTTCCGTGGAGATTGATCAACCTTCCTGCCGGAAGGGACGTATCTCCACCAACACGGTGAAATTTCGTCGATGTTTTATCGATTCTTCCATGGAGCTCACAGTTTCTGGTGTCAATAGTTTCACCATAGGGGTTAAATTACAGTTTACCTGTGCATTGTCAGTGTTCAGTAACTATCCAATTTTTTGTTGTCATTTCTTCTTTCAATTTGTAAGTAAACAAAAACCAATTTAATTTGTCTAAGAAAACTGTCATTGCCTATCTAAAACTTAGGTATTGTTGTTTTAAAATTTTTTGGAGTTTGCATGTAATACACGGTTCAAACATAAACAATCATATCTCATGTATTATTTATTTTCTAATCTCGATTTGCCACCAATGTACTTTTCTCTTAGTATGTATAAATAAAACCCTGCCAACAAACTTCTGCCATTGGCTTGTGTAACTTAGGTTATCAAATGCGACATCAAGAATTTCTTGCTAAGTAACCTGCCTTGGAAACCTAGATATTGAATCAAGCAAACAGAAAATATACCTACTCAACAACTTTCTTTAGTTTCTTGACAACACAAAACCGCCAAAGCAGTCAATCAGGATATACAAAACTGTTTACGATAAATTTAAATAAAAATGTCAATTTTTAGCATACAAGATTTTTAGATCTAAGTGCTTATCTTTTTATCATCACAATTACATATGTTACATTTCATTTTTCTAAAGGTGCCTTTTGTATAATCCTCTCATCAAGTTTCTTCTTGCAACTGGTCATTGTATTCCAATGTTCCAGTATCCAGAGTACCCATAATAAAACACCAAGGCCCTTTAAGAAACACAATGTAAATACCTCCACAACAAGTTTTGTATTTATTGATAGCTACTTGGTATTCTTTTAAAATAATTATCTTGGATATGATAGCTATAATATATACGAGTATATACAAGGTAGTCTAGCAATGCGTTCAAGTTCAATATATATTTTATTATTCAACTTGAACGCACTTTTGGACCAGCCTGTATACACACACACAAATATATATATATATATATATATATATATATATATATATATATATATATTGTGTGGCCCACTTTAAATGGAAACACCACTGTAACTTTTGTAGTTATTCTTCGATTTTGATGAACAAGACATAAAAAGATATAAGAAAAACTCTATTAATGCTGTGACCTATCTATGTCACCTGACCATGGCTTACTGATGCAGTTTTGCGATGTCAAAAATGGAAAAAGGTTTAAGGCCATTTTTGGGAAAAAAATAAGCACGCCACTGCATTCGGCATTTCTAAAAATAAATATATGCCAAATTTCATTTAAAAAAAACAAGAATTATTAACCATTCGAGGTTTATTTGTATGACCCTTCTCATATGGATACACCCCTGTAAATTGTACTTATAACGCGATTTTTTAACGAGATCTCAAAAGATAAAAAATTAAGAAGTCTATAGATCCTGTGAAAACTGTTTCCTATGCCATTCCATCACGGCCTACTAAAACTATTTTCATATGTAAAATTTTTTAAAACAGTTTTTGAACAAAAATAAGTACGCCACTCGATTCGCGATTGTTAACATTGTTACCTACCACCTTTCATAAAAAACAAACGTCTCAAAAGTTGAAGGAAAAAAGTTTATAAATACTGTGACATGAAAATAGGGCGTCATCGAATGGCATAGGAAACAATTTTCACTGCTGCTATATATATATATATATATATATATATATATATATATATATATATATATATATATATATATATATATATATATATATATATATATATATATATATATATATATATATATATATATATATATATATATATGTATGTATGTATATATGTATGTATGTCACACCGATAACTCAAAAAATAATGGGCCGATTTTGATAAAATTTGGCACATACCTTCCTTTTGTTAATGGCTTGGACAAGTTCGTTAGTCAGGAAAATCAGACGAGGTTTTCTGGGAAAATTTTGAGTTTCTACTAGAAAAAAAATATATATATATCTCTGGAATTAACAAAGTCAGGGCAACCAAATTCGGCACGCCGGTTCACATCATCATAGGTAAGCCACCTACTAAAATTTAGCGTTGTAGATTAAATGACAAAAAAGTTACAGGCATTTAAAGAAAAATGAATTTGGGTTTCCCACAAAACGTCAACACGCCCTATGTTATTGCATTTTTGCATTTTTCATCGAAATATAATACATAAGAAAAGAAATTCTGGACGCAGCAAGTGCATTGTGGTAGCGAATTTTCATTAAATACTTCAAATTTTGAATCAATTTGCTATTAACCTATAAGGTTGACCAGAAAACCAGTTTTTTCGGGAACAATTTAAGTTTACTTTCGGAAATTTTTGTACATTTTCAAACAATAAGGTTATTTTTATGAAACATGGCACATTGTTTCTAATATATAGATTATACTTGTAACCAAATTGGATGCCTTAAAAAAACATATTTGCTATTAAAAACATTTTTATGAAAATTCACTACCATAACGCACTTGCTGCGTCCAGAGTTTTTTCTATCTTTTGAGATCTCGTTAAAGAAAATCGCGTTATAAATACACAAGTTACGGGGCGTTTCCATATACAACGGCCACAAAAATAAACTCTGAAATGGTTAATAATTCTTCTTTTTTGATGAAATCTGGTATGTATCTATTTTGAGAGATTTCGAATGCAGTGGCGTACTAACCTTTTTCCTTAAAAATGGCGCTAGCCCCTTTTCCCATTTTTTGATATG
Organism: Tillus elongatus; assembly: GCA_964006375.1. NCBI lineage: Eukaryota > Metazoa > Arthropoda > Insecta > Coleoptera > Cleridae > Tillus > Tillus elongatus. The sequence continues at coordinate 185,307,125 of OZ023263.1, forward strand.
GAAAAACTGCATTAGTAGGCCTTGGTCAGGAGACATAGAGAACAATTTTGATATCATTAATAGAGGTTTTCATCTTATATCTTTTGCTCATCAAAATCTAGTTATAAACACAAAAGTTGCAGGGGTGTTTCCATATCAAATGGGCCACATTGTGTATATATCTTGTAGTTGTTTGAATGTCAATTTTGTGTAAAATAGTGCTGGAAATTGAATCATAACTTCCACATAGGTGTGACAATCTACTGTTCCTAGAAAGAAACTTCATGAAACAAATTTGGGGTCCATGACTTGACTACAAAGAAAGTATTCATATTGCTGTACTCATAAGTTTCTGAAACGTTATATTACTCAAAATTTAACAAAAAAATGTTACTTTTCATCAAATCACCCCCTATTTACCCCTACTCCTTGAAGCGATCCTACCCAAAAACAATTCGGAGCGTTCCTTTGTCGGGTGCTAATTAGATACCCAATTTGAAGATGATATCTCAATTCGTTCGAAAGTTACTACGCGTACTAGCGGACAAACGTACAAGCAGCCAGATCGACAGACAAAAAATTTTTGCTACAGAATCAAGTTTGCTATATGTTTTGAGACCTTTTACGCCATTTTAGCAAAAAAAATTAAAATTTCTATCACCTATATTTTACTCCCACACAACCTTAATTTAATTTCAGTACAGAATATCATATGTTTGATTAAATTGAAAGTTTTCTAATAAAAAAATCCTAAAACGTTATATTACTCGAGTTTTAATGAAAACGTGTCAATTTCCACCAAATCACCCCCCCCAAGATGATATCTCAATTCGTTCGAAAGTTACTACGCGTACTAGCGGACAAACGTACAAGCAGCCAGATCGACAGACAAAAAATTTTTGCTACAGAATCAAGTTTGCTATATGTTTTGAGACCTTTTACGCCATTTTAGCAAAAAAAAAATTAAAATTTCTATCACCTATATTTTACTCCCACACAACCTTAATTTAATTTCAGTACAGAATATCATATGTTTGATTAAATTGAAAGTTTTCTAATAAAAAAATCCTAAAACGTTATATTACTCGAGTTTTAATGAAAACGTGTCAATTTCCACCAAATCACCCCCCCAAGATGATATCTCAATTCGTTCGAAAGTTACTACGCGTACTAGCGGACAAACGTACAAGCAGCCAGATCGACAGACAAAAAATTTTTGCTACAGAATCAAGTTTGCTATATGTTTTGAGACCTTTTACGCCATTTTAGCAAAAAAAATTAAAATTTCTATCACCTATATTTTACTCCCACACAACCTTAATTTAATTTCAGTACAGAATATCATATGTTTGATTAAATTGAAAGTTTTCTAATAAAAAAATCCTAAAACGTTATATTACTCGAGTTTTAATGAAAACGTGTCAATTTACCCCCCCCCCCAATTCATCCCCTACACCTTGGAGCGGTTTTACCCAAAAACAATCCGAACCGTTAGTTTGTCGGGAGCTCACTGCGTACCAAATTTAAAGATTATAGATCAAATCCTTCGAAAGTTATTGCGTCTACTAACAGAGAGACTATAGGCCGACAGACCGACCGACCGACCGACCGACCGACCGACCGACAGACAAAAAAATCGTTACAGAGTCAAGTTTTTTGTATGTTTTAAGACTTTCCCCGTTTTAGCAAAAAAATCGAAATCTCTCAGAATTTTTTTTAAGACACTTGCAGTACTTACATATTAGCGAATTTTTTTTTAAAAAATTCGCTTATGGGGAGATCTGTGTTTATATATATATATATATATATATATATATATATATATATATATATATATATATATATATATATATATATATATATATATATATATATATATATATATATATATATATATATATATATATATATATATATATATATATATATATATATATATAAATAATGGACCGATCTTGATAAAATTTGCAGAGTACCTTCCTTTTGCAAGTGGCTTGGATAAGTTCGTTAGCCAGGAAAATCTGACCAGGTTTTCCCGGAAAATTTTGTGTTTTCTTTATAAAAAAATTCATATCTCCGGAAATAACAAAGTAAGTGCAACCAATTTGGTATGCGTGTTTGTATTATAAAGAGTGAACTCTGTACCAAAATTTAAGTCCATAGCTTTAAAGACAAAGAAGTTATGGGCAGTTAAAGCAATAAATGTTGGAGTTTTCCTCAAAACGTCAAACTCGCAATATTAAACGTCAAAATTGGCAATGTTTAGGCAAAGAATGTAAAACAAATACCATTTGTGAAAAGAAAATGTTGCAAGAAGAGTGTTCTGCAAACCCTTAAGTTCCAGATTCAACCGTCATTGCCCTTCATTTTACTAAAACGTTTACAGGAAATCCATTTCAAATAGACCCTTTCTCTGGTGCTTTGGCTGTCAGTTTAGTTAAGTTTGGTAGCTGTTTGGATATTTATTTGTAGGTTTAGTGAAATTTATGGTTTAACGGCCTATAATTTTGTTAGCTAATTATCGTGGAACAAATTTGTTAATGCATTTTTGCATTTTTTATCGAAATATGATGCGTTTATCTTAAAAAAAATCTGGACGCAGTAAGTGCGTTTTGGTTGCGAATTTTCGGTAAATTTGTAGTTAAGCTCCCGAACGCGTTTCAAAACACTGTTTTCAGAAACCTGCCTAGAGCCCCCCCTAGATCCACAAACCCCAAGAAAAATTTGTTGTTTACACTCCCCAAGGAAGTTACGGGACCAGGAGTGAGTAGGGGTGCATAATTTTTTTAGCTAATTTTTTTAGAACAAATTCGTTAATGTAATTTTGCATTTTTTATCGAAATATGATGCGTTTATAAGAAAAAAATCTGGACGCAGTAAGTGCGTTTTGGTAGCGAATTTTCGGTAAATTTGCAGTTTAGCTCCCGAACGCTTTTCAAAACACTGTTTTCAGAAACCTGCCTAGAGCCCCCCCTGGATCCACAAACCCCAAGAAAAATTTGTTGTTCACACTCCCCAAGGAAGTTACGGGACCAGGAGTGAGTAGGGGTGCATAATTTTTTTAGCTAATTTTTGTAGAACAAATTCGTGAATGCATTTTTCCATTTTTTGTCGAAATATGATGCGTTTGCAAGAAAAAAATCTGGACGCAGTAAGTGCGTTTTGGTAGCGAATTTTTGATAAATTTGCAGTTTAGCTCACGAACGCTTTTCAAAAAACTGTTTTCAGAAACCTGCCTAGGCCCCCACCCCTCTGAATCCACAAACCCCAAAGAAAATTTCTTGTTCACACTCCCCAAGGAAGTTACGAGACCAGGAGTGAGTAGGGGTGTATAATTTTTTAAAATTAATTTTCGTAGAACAAATTCGTTAATGCATTTTTGCATTTTTTATCGAAATATGATGCGTTTGTTAGAAAAAAATCTGGACGCAGTAAGTGCGTTTTGGTAGCAAATTTTCGGTAAATTTGCAGTTTAGCTCCTGAACGTTTTTCAAAAAATTGTTCAGAAACCTGCAGGTGAGGTCCTAGTAATGTCTCTGAAAACAATTTGTTGAAAAGCGTTCGGGCGCTAATCTGCAAATTTACCGAATTTTCATTAAATCCTTCAAATTTCAATAACTCAATTTGCTATTAACGTAAGCTTTGTTGGATAGAAAACCAACATTTAAGTTTATCTTCGGAAAATTTTTGTATATTTTCAAACCATAAGTAATTTTGATAAAATATAGTACATTGTTTCTACCACATAGGCTATACCGGTAATCAGATTGATGCCTGCTCGCATTTGCTATTAAAAACATTTTTATGGAAAATCACTTCCATAACACATTTGCTGCATCTAGACTTTTGAAAAATGTTTATATATTTTCAAACAATAAATTTGTTTCAATGAAATATGATACATTGTTTCTACTATATAGGCAACCAAGTTTGATGCCTGCTTTCATCAAAGAAAGACATTTGCTATTAAAAATATTTTAAAGAAAATTCGCTACCATAACGCACTTGCTGCGTCCCGAGATTTTTTTATAATTCGACCAGTACATTCCCTTTGTAAATCATTTAGTTTTTCTGAAAAACGTTTGTAACTTTGATGAAATTTGTAACATAATTTTTTAAAGGCACTTGCAGTACTTACATATTATATCTAAGACCAAAATTTAATTTAGTAGCTCCATATAAAATATAATTTTTTTCAAATAATCGCTAACTGGGACTCTAAAACCGATCTCCAAGGTACATTTAAATTTAAATAATTAGTTTAAATAATATATCTTACTAATAGTGTACAATTCTAATGAAAATTTACTACCATAACGTACTCGCTGCGTCTGGAGTTTTTTATTTCTTTTGTTGTTATTTAGTCATTTTATAAAATTTTATATGATAAAAATGAATATAATTTGTAGTTCATAAGTTGCTTTTATTTGCTTGTACTAGGACTACAATAAATATAACTGTGTTCTTAATCGAACATCAATGCCAGGTAATTGAATCCGGGATAAGGATTTTAGGCGGGTACAATAGAGGTCTTTAAATTTTTTGTTAACTCAATTAATATAACATACTTAACATACATCGCATACATTATACATTAACTTTGACTTAGTCGCAGTAAATAATTTGTTCGAATATGTACCAAAAATTATAAGAAAATGAGGCTATTTGTAGCTTTGGGTCTAATAGACCAATAGCGACAACTGGCGCTTCGGATGCTGGCGCGACTAATGAAGGGTTAAGTTAATTTTCATTAAAAAAATAAAAATAGTAGTGTAAACTGAATAATAACTTCCACATAGCTGTGATAATCTACCCTTCTCAGAAAAATATTATCTCATATCAAGGATGAAACGCGATTAGTTATTATTTTTGTGTGTGTGTTCTAGCGAATTCATCAATAAGATAAATCCTTTTTTAGTGTTAATTATTGCAATACATTTTAAAACCATAGCATTTTTGAACACAGAATGAAGTGATATTTCAAATGAGGTATCACAAGCCTCTACTTCCTATTTAAAAATTTGCGGGTTACAACTGTAACTCGAATGGGTTGAATGTACGGGTGCAGTTTTCACGTTGCAGGAGTCATTTTTTAATCTAAAATTAACCTGTTTCGGGATTTTTAGTGAATTTTCACCAAAACAATTCACTAATAGAGAGGTATCGATGGTAAGATTTTCGAATTTTTTTTTCAAATGAACGCGAATTATGGCCCTTGATATTCCACCCCCAAAAATTCAACGCATAATTTACTTTCAGCACAGAATACCAGGTGTTTTATGCCATTGAAATTTTTCCAATAAACAAACCTTAAAACGTTATATAACTCCATACAGACTTGGAGAATACTTCTCTGGCTTCACTGTTGGTTTTTAGTGGTGAAGGACGTAACCAGCGCGTGAGCTAACTGGAGCAAGTGGCCCTTCGAAAATTGGAAGTTCTAGGATGTTCTTCAATGCTTCTGTGACTATAGTTTCGCTGCTTGACAGTATTTTCAGACAGATTAAAATTTAATTAGTACGAAATCATGACAACTACAAATAAATATCTGTTGCTATGTTATGATATGATGTTTTGATCAAAAAATTTTATCAAATTGAAAATAAAATGAAACCCAGATGACAGATGAGGTTTTCAAAATGTCTATGAACTTCCAGAATTCGAAGGGCCACTTGCTCCAGTTAGCTCACGCGCTGGCTACGTCCTTTACCACTAAAAACCAACAGTGAAGCCAGAGAAGTATTCTCCAAGTCTGTATGCAGTATGGACAAGTTTCACCAAGTAAGGGCAACAACAATCAATGAAGTTATATAACTCGATTTTTAACGAAAAAAATGTGAATTATCACCAAATCACCCCCCCTTCATCCCCTACCATATGGATCGATTTTACCCGAAAACAATTCTAACCGCTAGTTTGTCGGATGCTAACTGTACACCAAATTTGAAGACGATACCACAATTAGATCTAAAGTTATCGTGGCTACGAACAGGCAGACATACAGACCGACAGACTGACAGACTAACAGACAAAAAATATTTCGTTCTCAAATCATATTTTCTATATGTTTTGGCCCTTTTTACGACGTCTCAGCGAAAAAAGATGTTTGAAATTTTTGTCGCCGATGCGATACTTCCACACGTTGACGATGTGGAAGTAAACATCCATTATGGATTACTATATTTTTTAAAAACAATAACAAGACAATAATTATTCTTTGAAAAATGCATTTCTAGGAAAATTCGTTACCGCAACGCATTTGCTGCGTCCAGATTTTTTTCAATATAGTCGTTACCTCTATACTTTTAACAATATCGGGGCACAGATTCTTCGTTTTCTGCTAATCGTTTTCAAACAGGTTATTTTTGCATGGTCGTGAAAGAAACTCATAATTAACACTGCGTAAAATGTTAGGATTAACACTATTTAGTTGATTTTTAAAATTATATCATATCTTGCAATTTGTATGCGTTTTACAATAGTTATTGAACACATGTTCAATATTTCGAGTTAAAGTGATTTTCTCTTAGGAAATTAATATCTGTAAAGGTGATGTGGAAGCATTCCTTTGGGTTATACTAAATCTCTCGAAAGCGTTTGATATTATCAGTCATAAATTATTGTCTTTAAGATATGAAAAGGGCAAATCAGAAAAACCTCTGGACGGAGCAAGTGCGTTATGGCAGTGAATTTTCATAAAAATGTTTTTAAATAGCAAATATGTGTGTTTTTTTTAAGAAAGCAGGCATCAAATTTAGTTACCAGTATAACCTATATAGTAAAAAGAATGTGCCATGTTTCATCAAAACACCTTTATTGTTTGAAAATGTACAAAAATTTCCCAAAGAAAACTTAAATTGTTCCCGAAAAAACTGGTTTCCTGGTCAACCTTATAGGTTAACAGCAAATTGAGCTATTCAAATTTGAAGCATTTAATGAAAATTCGCTACCATAACGCACTTGCTGCGTCCCGAATTTCTTTTTTTACAAAGATGTATTATATTTCGATGAAAAATGCAAAAATGCAATAACATAGGGCGTGTTCGATTAAATAAAATAAAAATTTAAATCACCAACGACTTATGGGCCAGCCTGTAATTGTGGAAATATTTTTTAAGATGTAGCTCAAGACATCGTATAATTAATGTATACAATTTTTTTCGTAACTTGCATAATAACGGATATATTGACCTTTAATGATTTTTTTACGAAAATTCGACAAAAATGATGTACCATTAAACGATAAACTATAGCCAACACTACTGCCAAATCATCAGAGAAAGGGTCTATTTGAAATGAATTTTCTGGGAATATTTTAGTAAAATGAAGGACAATAACGATTGAAACTAAGACTTCAGGCTTTGTAAAACATTCTTCTTGAGACATTTTCCTTTCATAGCACATATTAGTTTCGGGTTCATTGCCTAAATATTATCAATTTTGACGTTTAAAATCGCGACTTTGACGTTTTGAGGAAAACCCAAATTTATTTTTCTTTAAAGGCCTGTAACTTTTTTGTCCTTTAACCTACAGAGCTAAATTGTGGTAAGTAACTTACCTATAATGACATAAACCCGCACATGAAATTTGGTTGCCCTTACTTTGTTAATTTCGGAGATAATAATTTTTTCGATTATATATATATATATATATATATATATATATATATATATATATATATATATATATATATATATATATATATATATATATATATATATATATATATATATATATATATATATATATATATATATATATATATATATATATATATATAAACAAATAAAGTCTGAAACCGACCTCGGATTTGGGTTCTAGGGGTCCTAAATAGTGCTAATTTGAAGAATTTTTTTCAAAATTCAAAAGTCGGGATCTCCTTATTAGTGAATTTTTTTTAAGAAAATTCACAAAAAAGGGATATATTTGGCTTTTGAAGAGGTTACTACATAAATCGGACGCGTTCTTTTAAATTGACTGACTCTATGAGTGAAGATTGGAACTTATGATGAGCACTCATAAGTACAATTTGGAGAACCCAATTCATCACAATACTGTTTTTTGACCCGACGATCGTTCCGCTAACAAAGTTAGTCAAGTTACTCAGTTTACTCATCCCCTTGATGACGCTAACTTTGTTAGCGAAACGATCGTCGGGCAGAAAACTGTATTGTGATGAATTGGGTTCTTCAAATTGTACTTATTAATTGACTCTGAAACGGGAAGAAAGGCTTTTATTCTTGGACTGAGTGCGTTTCGTCATGTTATTATCATCTCGCAGCTCAAATTTGTTTTGTTTTCTTTACTAACTATAGTACTGTCAGTGACTTGTGGAACTTCATGCATTTCCCCATTATTAATCGAGTTAACATAATGGTTTATTGAACCGCTTATCTCTGATTTAACTACTAGAGCGACTTGTGACAAAGGTGACAAATTCTCAGTTAAAAAATGTTTAGTTCTCATTCATAGCACATGTAAATTCTCGCCCGTTTGAAACTAGGTTTTTATGTTAATGCCATATTTAGGCCTAAATCAATTATTAACGTTTTCTCACAAAATCTGTTTTCTCTAATCTAGTTTGCCGTATAGAGAGCATAAATGGTCGCTTATTTTAATACTCTCCTTGCTGGTATTGCAGAAATATTGGCGCTGGTCCCAGTAAAAAAGGTCTGGAAGCAGCCAGTGCGTTATGGAAGTAAATTTTCATAAACATGTTTTTGATAGCAATTATGCCATTTTAAATGCAAAAAGGCATGAAATTTGGTTACCGGTATAACTTATGTAGTAGAAAAAATGTACCATATTTTATTAAAATAACTTTATTGTTTGAAAATGTACACAAATTTTCCGAAAATAATCCTAAAATATTTCGGAAAAAAACTGGTTGCCTAGCCAAGGAACTTTAGATAGAAAGCAATTTGAGTTATTGAAATTTGAAGCATTTAATGAACATTCGCTACCAAAACGCACGTACTGCGTCTCGAATTTTTTCTTACAACCATGCATTATATTTCGATAAAAAATTGCAAAAATGTAATAATATATAAAGGATGTTCGAAAAAAAAAGTATCACCAACGACTTATTGTCTGTGATTGTCAAAATAATTTTAGCTCAAATGCAGCTAAATTGCAGCTCGAGACACCCTGTAATTAACGTAATTGTTTTGTTGTATCTTGTATAATAACGAATATATTTTTCTTTACCGTGGAAATGCTTCACCTGTATATATGCGAACAGATAAAAACTGAAACTAACCCCGGATATGGATTCTAGGGAGCCTAGTTTGCACTCATTTGCAAAAATATTTTCTAAAATCAAAAGTCGTGGTCTCCTCATTAACGAACTTTTTCCACGAAAATTAGCTAAAAATGATAGACCATTAAACAATAAACTTAACTAAAACTACTGGCAAAAAAACAGAGAAAGAGTCTTTTTGAAATTAATTTTCTGGAAACATTTTAGGAAAATGAAGGACGATGACGGCTGAAGTTGAAACTTAAGGGTTTGTAAAACACTCTTCTTCCGAAATTTTCTCTGCAGAAGCCGTATTTGTTTTAGATTCGTTGCCTAAATATTGTCAATTTTGACGTTTTAAACCGCTACTTTTACGTTTTCAGGAAAACCCTTTTTTGTGAAATGCCTATAACTTTTTTGTGTTTTAACTTACACAGCTAAGTTTTGGTACGTAGTCTAGTTTTAGTGAATGTTCGTAAAAAAATTCACTAATGGGGAGATTAAAATACGAACTAGGACCAATATCCGGGGTCAGTTTCAATTTTTATATGTGTTAAGGGAGCGGAGGATAATTAGGGAATAACTTTTAGAACTAGGATAATTTTGACATGGTAACGATGTAATACATTTTAGTAGATAAAATAAAATTCAACAATTCTTACAACTAATTTAACTGAATTTAAAACCGACAAAACCTTTACCCATTAAAATCTTAATTAAAAGTCTCGCTAATGTTTATCAACAACACTACTTATAACCTTGCGTGGTCTACATAATTCATAAATTGCAAACCATATCAGTCAGCATTTCTTGTACTGTACGCTGCAAATCCAAATTGTTTATTATTTAGATAAATATGTAATATTTTTTCAATGCCAATGTTTAAGATAGATCTGTGACCTACTTCCACATGAAATATTACATTAATTGTTGTAGCGACTTTTCCTATAACAAATTATTAATTATAAATTGAATGATATTAAAAAATATATTTTCACGCCTAAGAATGCCCTCCTGCATAGCTTCCTGTTCCATGAACAATACGTATATATATATATATATATATATATATATATATATATATATATATATATATATATATATATATATATATATATATATATATATATATATATATATATATTTCCATATGTATGTGTCATACCGATAACTCAAAAAATAATAGGCCGATTTTGATGAAATTTGGCATGTGCCTTCCCTTTGTAACTGGCTTCAATTAGTTCTTTAGCCAGGAAAATGGGACCAATCTTTCCGGAAAAATTTGGAGTTTTCTTAAAAAAAAAAGTTATCTAAAAAAAGTTGTGGTAACCAAATGTGGTAGGTACATTTACAATAGAAAAAGTAAACTACACACTAAAAATTAGAATGTCATGTTACAAGAAAAAAAGTTATGAAAAATATTTGGTGCCAAATCATTTCTATGAAAATTCACTATCATAACGCACTTACTGTGTCCAGACTTTTTTATATGTATGATTTAAACACGCGTATCAAATTGGTTACCCTAACTTTGTTATTCTTGGAGATATAAAAAATGTCCGAAACAAAACGGGAAAACCTAGCCCGATTTTCCTAGCTAACAAAATTTTCCAAGCCACTTGAAGAAGGAATGTATTTGATCAAAAAATATTTGATCAAAAATCTGCTCATTATTTTTTAAGTTATCATTTTGATACATACATATATATATATATATATATATATATATATATATATATATATATATATATATATATATATATATATATATATATGTATATGTATATATATATATATATATATATATATATATATATATATATATATATATATATATATATATATATATACAGTGTGTCCCAAATTCGCATCTCTCTACAGGGATCTCGGCTCCTATTATACCTACAGCAAAGCTTAAACCGGGAAAGCTTTAGAGGATGCTTAGTGCATTCAATATTCGGCTTTAGGTTTACGATTGGTCCACTAGTTTTGGAAATATCGCTGAAAAACCGAAAACGGCGGATTTCGTTTTTCGCCAGTAAATCCCTAACGGTTAAATTGACAGCTGTCAAAACTGACATTATTCAGACACTTGTTTGAAAAGAAATAAGATGGCGTATATGACATGTCTCTATCGTCTTTTCTTATCCAGCAACCCGCCTCAACCTTCATTTCTCTTATGGCCGCCATATTGGATTTTTCGATTTTCGGAGAGAGCGTAAAATTTCCATTCTAGTGATGTCTCACAAGTGCATAAAATATTTGAGTATCATCGAAATATCAACTTCGTAAAGTTAGGTCTGTGTTGAGTATTTTTTTGAGTTATCGCTCGGATATACATATATATATATATATATATATATATATATATATATATATATATATATATATATATATATATATATATATATATGTATATATATATATATATATATATATATATATATATATATATATATATATATATATATATATATATATATATATTAGAGGTGTGCGAAGCTTCGAAATTTCGAACCGAACCCGAACTCGAACCGAACCTTCGGTTCGAAAATATGTTCGCACTAGCGATGTTGAAGTTGTTCGAAGTTCGAAATATGTTATTCTCCAAAATAGTTCGAAGTTCGTTGCTCAAAATTACTTTGAAATTTAACTTTACAGGCATTCTATGCTGCCAAAGATAGCGAAGTTGCGGCCCCGTTAACTCGATAGCGGCGCTTTAAACTCGTTATCGGTCTCATTGAGTGGATGGCATAATTTTAGGAGATTTCACTCATGCATATTTTTGACAGTTGGTGGGCAGATTGAGACACTACGGAGCCATTTAGCAATAACATAATTATTTTTCTTATATATCCTAGCCTCCCAACACCTTTTTCAGTAACAACATTGTGATGGCAGTGTTCGAAAGCGATCGGTAACATAAATTTTCAGAATTTATGAGGATAGTTGCAGATTGACTTTGGAAAACACTGGTTTCAACATAATTTATTTCACCATGAGCCAAAACGATCAGCACCAGAAGGCATTTTTACCCAATCAACCTGCAAATTTGCCGAACTCTTCGTTTTTGTTCAAAGAATGGGAATCTTTCACATATCAAATATTGTATGGTACAATATTCTTAAATTTTGTGTTTAAGGAAATGATATATGAACACTGAAGAATTTTGGGTAGTTCGATGTTCGATTTTAAATTTCTAAGAAGTTCGAAGTTCGACTGTGAACCTTAGACATACTATTTCAGAGGTTCGAAGTTCGAGGCAACATATTTGCTTGGGTTCGTTCATAGTTCGGTTCGAACAAAACATGGGTTCGCACACCTCTAATATATATATCTATATATATACATATCTTTTGGAATGTTGCACTACACTGTAGTCATTTTTAAATATACACTTTATTTGTTTGCTGTACTTTTTGTGATCTTTTATTTGTCTACCTGGACTGCAGTTTCGAATCTTCCTAGTTAATCATCAATTGAATTTTTGTATGTATATATATATATATATATATATATATATATATATATATATATATATATATATATATATATATATATATATAATTCATACAGACCTTGGATATGGGTTCCAGGGGCCCAGATTCGCGCTCATTAAAAAAAATTTCAGAGTCTCACCATCCTTACTTCTCTATTACTAAATTTTCTTAATGAAAATTCACTAACAGGAAAAGAGGTAGACCAATGGAAAAACTTCTAAAAAATCTGAAACAGTTATTGAATTGATGAAGATACGAAGATACACTGAAATAAAAAAGCTTCTGTAGACAGGGAGTGAGCCTTGAGACCGCAATGCGACGTCGCCATTGGATTATTATATTTAGTATTTATTAAAAACCGCTCCACCATGTTGTTGGCAACAGTGTTGCAAAATAAAGTCTTTCATGTTTAAATTTTTGATTTTATCTTAAGGTCTTAAAGATATAATCAGCATAACCAAGCCTCATTTTCGTATCTTGCAAGACTTCAATAAAGCGTTAACAACATAACAAATCTCTTCATGTATAAAAAAGAAATATTCCATAGCGAAGTCTTGTGTAAAAGCTTCATTTCCTTTCCAAACTTTCATTTCATTTCAACCGATATGAAAAGTATTTTTATTAAAAGAAAGCTGGACTGCCAAACAGAACTCTGCAAGTTAAAACTCCTGAAATTCATTAGATCGAATCCCAAATGAGACATCTGGAAGCTTTGCATTTAAACGCTCGGTTCTAACTTTTTTGGTCTTTTAAAATGCAATTCATTAAGCCTATTCAAATTCACATCCTGAATATTTGTAACATTTCTAATGAATTTTTAATATTCATCAGAACTTAATTGTTTCAACGGTATTTCAGTTGTTATGGGTTAATCAGGAATCTGTAAATTTAATAAAGGTGATCTTGTGTTGAATATAATCTGAAGTGTATGCATACACCATGAATAATTAATTTTTGAGAAGAGATATTTTAATCATTATCATTTAGCTGACCACATTTCGGTTATCAGAATCATTTAATAATAATACAAAGGAATAAAATATCAAACTTACTTGTTAAGAGTATAAAACAGGACCTCGGTGGTTCAGGGGTAAGAACGTGTGCCTCTGAACAGAAGGGTACTGGGTTCGATCCCAGGGCACTTCTTTCACTTTTTCAGTACAAACTGTAAAATTAACATCAACCGAGGTTCTGGCATTGTATTTGAGCAAGTTGAATGTCTGCACGTTCCGCCCTTCGGAGGGGGTGTAAAGCCGCCGGTCCCGTGTCCAGGCGATGTTGGGCACGTTAAACATCCCTACCCTGCTTACAGAAAGGCAGGGGTTCGGCAAAATTTCCAGGATAGTGAGGTGAAACTGCTCCCTGACGTCGGTTATTGGCCATAGTCGCGGAAATAGGCCGACGTTAAAGAAACAAACCACACACACAAGAGTATAAAACGTACATAAAATATCTTTGCCTAGAAATATGCTATTGTATGGGCCAAAAGTAAGTAACCATCATTAAATTTTGGAGGAAATCGCCAAATTATTACGTTTGACAGTTAAAATGATTCAAGGCTTTCGAAATTTGTAGTTAAAATTTAGATATTATTAAAGGAAATATAGAAGAAATGAAAGTAACAGGGACATAATTATTGAATACTAGTGTCAAATATACAGTGTGGAAATAAGGAAAAGGAGAAATTCGATGACTTTGTTAAAAAATAATTTTCTGGAAAAAATCTCAAATGGGTATAACAATTTACTAACTCGACGTGACACTACATTATTTTATCTTGTTGCATTATTTGTTTTTCAAATTATGTCGTCATCGGAATTGTCTTTAAATGACAACCTATCGTTTATTTGATTAAAGGAAAAGGCTTTTTACTACCAGACAAATTTTATTCTTAAAACCCAACGCGTTTCAACACATTATCGTGCCATCCTTCTATCCAGGGGTTTAGACAAATTTCCTGTCTCAATTACAGAAAGATGCTATATGGAATGTTGTAAAAGTTTGGATTTTCATCCATTGTCTCCAGGATCCCGAACAAAAGTTGCGTAAAACAGAAAGGCAGGGACATCACAAGACTCGAAGAAATTAGAGGATGAATCCAAACGAAGCTTATTTTTTAGCCTAATTTTATCAGACGAAAATTAGGCTAAAAAATAAGCGTCGTTTGCATTTTAGTGAATTTTTATTAAAAAAAATTCACTAATAGAGAGGTATCGATGGTGAGACTTTGCAAAAATTCTTTCAAATGAGCGCGAATTAGGACCCCTAGAACCCATATCCGGGGTCAGTTTGAATTTTTATATGTGTGTAATGGCTTGAATGAGTTCGTTGGCCAGGAAAATCGGAAGGGGTTTTCCGAGAAAATTTTGGGTTTTCTTTAAAAAAAATTTTTTTTTCCGAAAATTTCTATAAAATTTAATCTACATATTGCTTTGGGAAAGACATAACTATGTGCCAAAATTCAGCTTTCTAGGGTTACAGAAAATTGAGCTATTCAAATTTGAAACATTTTAAATCATAGACCAAGTATGTGGTTGCTGTTGGTTAGTCAATGACAGCTGCTGCTATTATTGTCATTGACTCATGAAATTCATTTTTAAGTTTCAGAGAAATGTCAATAATACTGAATTCACTGATTGTTAATCATTGGCAGCATTTACGATTATATTGTAATTTAGCATCATTTATCACCTCTGTAGTATAATTTTTTTTTTCCTTACAACTCGCATCGTTTTTAGTCAATTGTTGTTATTAATAGTCAATGGTTTCTTCCCAAAATTTTCTCTTACCGAACACACACGGCTTCCATTGAGTTCTGCTTCTGCCGCTGTTACAGTCTTTTCTGATATCTGCTCGACCAACACACTCAAGAAACACTAAAGACTAACACTATTTACTAGCAGAGTTTACAGTTTTTGGCTATTTTATTTCTTTCTTTTGAAAGACATTTCTTATTCGATTTTTATGACAGTGACAGTCAAAGCAGATTTGTTTATTTTATTATGGGCACTAAAAAACGATGCCTGACCTAAAATACTTCCTATTTTAGGAATTTTAAAATATTACCGGAAGACGGAAGAATGAGAACGTAATTCATTGTTATGTATATATTTCAACCTGCTAGGGACAAGCGGCTTGTAGTATGTTGAGAATAAATTGAACTAGTATTTTTCGAAGGTCCCAGAATCCCAATTATGAGAACTGAAGATCGTTATCTTCATTCACTGAAGGGGTGGTGTCCAGATCTTATTATTTTTATGACCTGTTATTTACTCTCGACATTGTAGCATAGCCAGCACAGCATAGGGACTAACCTAGTCTATACATCTATATACTATACTATAGTTTAATATTAGTGAATTTTTAATTAAAAAAATTCACTAATAGAGAGGTATCGATGAGGAGACTTTGCAATTTTTTTTTCAAATGAGCGCTAACTAGGACCCCTAGAACCCATATCCGGGGTCAGTTTGAATTTTTATATGTTTATATATAATATACCGGGTGGTCCTCCGGGAGGTCCCACGATCGATTGCGGGAAAACTATCAATAGGAAAAACCTGAAAATTGGATATTACACTAAAGTCGTTGGGGGCCACAGGCTAAAAATATTTTCAAGATGGCGGCACTTCCGGTTATACCGGAAGTAGATGTCAATTCGCTTATTTTAAATAGAACACCCTATATTTTATTGCAGTTTCGGATTTTATAATACACTCTGAACACTTTTTGTAAATAATATTCTATACCTATCTTCAACCGTCCGGAAGATATTTAGACTTTAAGATAAAATTTGACATTTATGGCCAGTCATAAAGATACCGATATTTTTATAATAAGAACATATTTCGTTATGATTTTTAGAATTCTTCTGAAAGATATTTCACTTCATCTATTTCCACATCGAGACTAACGATAGAATATACAGAGTGTCCAAAAAAAATTCTTGAATTTTGCAATGAGAAATTGCAAAAATCTCGCGATTTTCAAGTTGGAACACCCTTTTTTTATAACACTATCGTGTTAAGCTCAAAAAATCACTGATACTTTGTATGTAATTACCTATACCTAAATCAAACGGTTTTCATTTAATTTTGAAAAAACTCATATCAAAGCATGATATTTTGATAAATTTCCTACCATAGGCGTTAGCCATGGAAAATAAATTGCCGAGTGTGTTTCTATGGAAACTTCAACAGTTTGTTGATTAACTAGCTAATAATGGCACGGTTAAATTACACACAGGAAGATTATTTAAATTTTATTTACTATTTATGGACAATGTAATAAAGTTATTTCGCGAACGTGTGATACATACGTTTTTGACAAGTTTCAAACTTAGACGTTAGACATCAAACTATGCTTGATTCATTAGCAAGTATTTTCATATTAAGGTCTATTAAGAACAAAACTTCATTGAATCGTGCGGCACCTTTAATTTAGTCCTTTATTTTCACTTTGCATTTGAGCACTTAAACACTCCGAATTTGTCTATATAATAATAAATTCTGTCAATAACTCGGCCGGTTTATACATATACTAATCTATACGTTTGTCTCGACTTAAAGATCTGTTTGTTTTGTTTGTATCTATGAATTTAATATAGATACTATCACGAAGAATTAGCATCAATATAAATACAGTTTATATGTAGTATTTTAGTTGAATTATTTATCTTTTGTTGGAGTGTTAACATGTTGAGCCAAACACCCGGTATTAGTTTCTCTATTTAAAAAATATGAGCGACGTTGATGTTGTTTATCTAGCCAGATGTTTTGGCCTCGTGTTCCAACATCCACATAGCAAATTTCTAGATCGAAAGGAAACGTGCAGATTCTTTAAATGCCTCTGTCCCTTTAAAGATATTATCCGTATATTAGATAAGGGCTCATAAATATGTCGACCAGAAGATTAAAAAGCAGGTCTTCGACCTAGTAGTTTCACCACATAATAAACAAGCGATCGTTCCTGGACGACAATTTTACTTCGGACTAGTTCGTTTACCTTGACGCGATATAACTACATGTAGCTAGTTGTTTAAGTTATAATTTATCTTCCTCTGAAGATGTTGACTTTGTCAACGAAACGATCGTAAGGTCTCTGAAATAAGTGTTGTGGTGATTTGGGTTTTCTCAAAGTGTACTTATCCACACTATATGTATGGAAATAGAGACAGTGATAATTTTTTTGTGAGTAAAGCGATTTTATTTTCATGAAAGTCGTGCACTAAATAGGATAAAATAACTTATCTAACTATTTCACACTGCATTGTCATATTATAAGCTGTTACAGTCAAAGTCATTGTATATTATGTCAACCAACCTAAAAATATGTAACATAAAAATGTTAAAATAATTGTCCACTGTTAGTACGACATATTACTTGAATTAACACGTTCAAGTTAAACGGACCTTGAAGATTGGATTAAAAGCCCTAATACAGGCTCGTTGAAGAATCTTTTCAAAAGTGTTACAATCGATATTTCTCTATAAAGAAAACCATTTTAATATTGTGTTCTAGCTCGCTTTGAGACAAACGCACAAAATTGAGTTGTCTGTGAAGCTACAAAATAAAAATTTTGTATACCTACCTATCTGGGTACAGTAATAGTATCTTTAAAAGAGACTTGTATTACAAATTTTACTAAAGATACAAAAGCTTTCTAAAAGAAAATTCAATTTCTAAATATGGAAAAAGAAAGTATCTGCCAAATTATAAATGTGGCAGGTATTTTTCCCACAATCAAAAGGATTTTTCAAAAACAAATTATCTTCTTTTTGATCAACTATAAAAAAATGTCTGCTAAAATTTATAATTATAGACCTAAAGGTGGCAAAGTTAAACGCCTGGATAACTTGGATAACGAAAAATTATATATTGGTCCAAAGGTATGAAAAATGGACAATATTGTTTCTGTCAAATACTTAGTGAAATAAAACTAAACGTTAATGTGGATCGTGCCGGAATAGAACACGCACCGGCCGTCAAGTTCAGTTGTGGGTCCAAGACGGTTACCACTCGGCTAATAAAGCTGCTTATTGGCACGGTATTATTCGTGTACTTAAACGTTGATCTCTCCATCCTAGATTTTCAGTCTGAAAATTTGATTGGGCCCGTCCATCAAGCTACAAATATAGTATATTTTCAACATGTATGAAATCTCTCACTTAAAAAGCATTACTTTTTACAATCACATGATTTTTAATGTCACGTTATCTGTACATTCGCGTAATGTCACGGTCACAACTATGCCGAAGCCTCTGGCAGTAGTATTTTTTTTTTAATTTCAACAACACACCACGAGGGCTTACAGCCTAAAGACTATCGTACCGTGGGTGTTGACAAGGAGGAAAGAGGCAACTTGTTAATTCTGGACTTGAAGGTTTGGAGGTTCGGAGGAGAAGGAAAAACATGTGCCGGCAAGGAATTCCACAACTTGGAAGTCCTCGGGACAAAAGAGCGGGCATAACAGGATGTTCTATGTCTGGTGACCTGGACAGTAAAAGGATGCATTCGCTCTGTTCCCCTGGTAGATCTGTTGGGGGCAGCAGGTGGGGGAACTATGGAGGAAAGCTCCTCTGAGCAGTGCCCGTGCAGATATCTATAAAAGAAGGAAAGGTCACCAACGGCACGTCGGTGGGCAAGGGATGGCAGCCTTTGGGTGAGGGTAGGGTCACGATGAGACGTATAGCTCTCTTTTGAATGGAATCCACGATAGCGAGTGTAGAAGCGGCAGCTGCACCCCAGATGTGGGAGCAGTATTCGAGGTTTGGCCTTATTTGTGAAGTATACAAGGTATAGAGATTAGCTGGTGAATAGTATTTGCGATCCCGGAAGAGGAAACCTAATTTCTTAGCAGCCGCTTTTGCAATTGATGTGACATGTTGGTGCCAATTAAAATTTCGATCCACAGAAATGCCAACAAGAGAAAATGACTCATTACTTTGAATAACTTGGTTGTTCATTGTGATGGGTCTAGGGCTGGTGTATCTTTTATGAGAAAGAAAGCAAGACTGAGATTTGGTAGGGTTGAATTGTACAAGATTTCTACTTCCCCAGTCTAATATTTTTTGGAGATCTACGGAGACAGAACCCTCTATGAGTCTGCGATCCTCATCTAATTGGGCTAAAGAGACAGGCTTAGAATATTGTATATTTGAGTGGAGGGTGCTGTCGTCCGCGTAACTGTGAACTGGGTTGGATGTGCTAGAGAGGAGGTCATTGATGTGGAGAAGAAACAAAGTAGGGGCTAAAGCTGAACCTTGAGGAACTCTTGCATTAACTGGATACAGTTTAGAGGAATGACCATCCACAACAACAGAAATGCTCCTGTTGGAGAAGAAATTTGCTGTCCAGGTACAAAGTTTTGGTGGTAGGCCATAGGCCGGAAGTTTATTAAGCAGCGCTGCGTGCCAGACCTGGTCGAATGCTTTGGATATGTCTAGAGCAACAATCTATTCACCGTGTAGTTCTATAGACTTGTTCCAAGAATGGATGACAAAGGAAATGAGGTCGGCAGTCGATCTGCACTGACGGAATCCATACTGCCTGTCGTGGATTAGACTGTGTTTTTCAAGAAATTTTAGTAATTCGGTGTTTATATACTTTTCCATCACTTTAGAGACGATTGAAAGGAGAGAAATAGGCCTGTAGTTGCTAGGAAGCGCTTTGGAACCTTTCTTGGGGATGGGTTGTACTCGAGCAGTTTTCTAGTTACTAGGGAATATGCCTTTATTGTAAGATATCTGAAACAGACGAGTCTGGACAGGAGCAAGTTCTGGTGCGCAATTTTTGAGAACAATTGCTGGGATCTCGTCAAGGCCAGACGCTTTCCTGGTATTAAGAGAAGAGAGCATCTTTCGTACCTTTTTGGTTTTGAAAATGATATCCGATATTTTATGCGCGACATTGGGGACTGTTGGTGGTTGAACATTTGGAGGTGGGTTGAGAGTAGAATTGCCGGCGAACAACGAAGCAAAAAGTTCAGCCTTGCCCAGGGCGGTAGAAACAATTTCATCCCCTGACACAAGAGGTGGTAACGTGCTTTTGCAGAAATTATTCCCAATAGATTTAGCAAGAGTCCAGAAGGGTTTGCTGCCGTTGGAGCTTGAGAGGACTTTGTTTTTGATGTGGTTATTAAACGAGTTTTTTGCCTCAGAAAGAATGTGGACATAGCGGTTTCTTGCGTCGTTAAATGCTTGACGATTTTCTTGACTGGGATTGTAAGCGTTTTGTGAGCTTTGATCTTTTCAAGTCTGGCCTTGTCACAGGATTTAGAGAACCAGGGCTTTTGAGTGGCTGAAGAGGTTTTCTGTGTACGTGGAATAAATAATTCCATGCCAGCTTGGATAATTTTGATGACGTTTTGTGAGATATCAGAGGGGTCAGGATGAGAGAAGCAGACAGACGCCCATGGAAATGAGAAAAAGTAATCCCGCATTTCGTCCCAGTTTGCGGAGTTGTAGTGCCAAACTATACGTGGGTGTGATGACTGTGTGATCTCGGGTTGCATTGCGCAGGAAGCAGTGACCATGCCGTGGTCTGAGCGACCAAGGGGGCAGTGACTGATATGTTATAGCATTCAGGTTTTGTAGTAAGAAGGAGATCCAAGGGATTTGGGCTGTGTGTTGGGATACGAGGAAAGTAGGTAGGTTGCTGAACCATATTGGCTAAAGAATTGCTAATTGCAAAGGCCTCCGCTGCTCTCCCTTGTGGATCGATTTTTGAAGATCCTAGACATTCCTTATTATGGACATTGAAGTCACCAAGAATAGTGACCTCGGAGGAAGGATATTCAGATATCAGATAGTCGGTTTTTTCAGAAAGGTAGTCAAAGAGCTGGACAAAGTTGTTGTCAGAAGGTGAGAGAGTTTCATCCATAGTATGTCTTTTCTTCTAGCTTCTAAATTGGGGAGTCTGGTGCAGGGTAGATTGCTACGGACGTATGCGCACACGCCTCCATGCAATCTAAAGGAAGTAAGGAGCTCATACCCCGGGAAATTAAGGTGATTAGTGGCTGTTTTGGCACTGATTTGGGTTTCGGTGAGGAAGAGGAGTTGAGGCCTGTTAGCCTGGAGGAAATGGTGGACGGAGTTCAGGTTAGAATTTAGGCCACATATATTCGAAAAGGATATGTTAAATCTTGATGTTAGCGCCCCCTGTACACCCCTCTCCCGGAGATCCGAATGGAGGGGTATTTTGCCTCCGGAATATTTTGTACAAGGAGGAGCCATCATCATTTTTGTTTCTAAGGGGAAACCGATTCATACACCAGAACCGGAAACGTCCGTTGTGACTTTACCGACCCCTTGATGTATGGGGTGGTACCTCCTCGGGCGTGAAAATAATCCTTTACTATTACGTAAAGGAAAATTCCATTACCACCTGCTGATATGGTGCTGAGTGTTGAGTGTTGCCATTGAAAACGGTGTTCGAGTGTTCGGGATGTTAGGGCCGAGATTTTTCGATCGCTAGTTTATGGATATAGGTATTATTTGGTTCTTTGGTATGTGCCAATCTACACACGGCAGCTAAATAGTCCATCTTTGTCAGGCATTGGACCTTAATCACTTAATTGGTTTCAACTCGTGTGTTTCAGATTTTATTTTTAATTTGGGAAACGTCTGGACGCAGCAATTGCGTTATGATCATTCAAGGTACTCTAATACTCTCAAAAATATAGCGCTTTCAAAAATATGTTTGTATACTATCGGCGAAAAAATGTCCGTTATAACTGAGTTACGTCCGCGGTCTCAAGAAAATGAAGATATGGACCAAGTTTCGTTTAAATCAGTTTGGTACTTTTTGGGTTATCACTCGGATACATACATACACACACAAATATATATATATATATATATATATATATATATATATATATATATATATATATATATATATATATATATATATATATATATATATATATATATATATATATATATATATATATATAAACATATAAAAATTCAAACATTCCAGACTTTGGATATGGGTGCTAGGGACACAGATTCGCGCTGATTTGAAAAAAAACTTTCCGAAAGTCTCACCATCGTTACCTTTCTATTAGTGAATTTTCGCAATGAAAATTAACTCTAAGCGGTATATCGTGGATTCACGTGGAATTGAAAGTACACGAGAAAATAGTTCAGCCTTTCTTTTACGATACAGAAAACACTCAATCGTCTGAAGTCAAGGAGAAAAG
Organism: Tillus elongatus; assembly: GCA_964006375.1. Lineage (NCBI taxonomy): Eukaryota > Metazoa > Arthropoda > Insecta > Coleoptera > Cleridae > Tillus > Tillus elongatus. Next base: position 185,330,046 of record OZ023263.1, read on the forward strand.
AAGCTGTAATTTTTACCATAGTCCATAATGTCGGGCGTTGTTGGATGTGAGATGACCTTGTCTCTTGATTGACTAAAGTCATTTTTGACATGACCGATTATCTGCCTACGCCTGTTTCTGGCTGATACAAAGGCAGAATGGGTTTCATGGTTAGGATTTTGTTTCCAAAAATTGTAAACAGAATTTTCAGTACCTAATGTTTTTCGGAAAGCTTTGTCAAGTCAGGGTTTTGATTTGGAATCGACATGTTTCAGTGAACGAGGTACACTGGTTTCTATGCCAAACAAAATAATCTCTGTGATGGAGTCGGCGGATTCTGTGGGATTCTGAGGGTAACGAAGAGGAAAAAAATTCTTAATTCATCACATACAGCGGATCTATAATTTCGAGTCTATCGAGTGTATCCTTGTCTATTTGTAGAACACGTGTGGCGGAGATGATGTATTATGACCAGCGCATGATGGCTTGTCTAAGCGGGCATAAAATTGAAATAAAATTTCGTCACACTAAATTTGGCTTGGTTCTAATCAGGGTTGGCATGTTTAAAAACGATTGTTTTAAACACCTGTTTTCAAACATGTTTAAAACAAGCCTACTGTTTAAAACATATTTTTTTAAACAGTTTTAAACACATGTTTTAAAACGGTTTGTTTTAAATAACTGTTTTTTTCGTATGTGTTTTTTAGTTTTCTAAAAATAATAAATTTTTAATAAATTACTTTCTTTTCAATAAATTGCTTTAATTTTATTTAAAAAATATGGTAAATACAGCAGCAAATTAATACAAGAAGCAATGAGCAAGACATTTTATTTGAGTTTGAGCATTATTGATAAAAACTTAAATAAAATAAATTGAAAAAGTTAATACTATAATTGTGTATTAACAAACAAAAACAAAACCAATATCTTTGTGTATGTGTAACATGTAACATACAACATAAGAGCGAATATTTATTTTAAAAAATTCGCTAATAGAGAGGTATCGATAGGGAGACTGCAAAATGTTTTTCAAATGACCGCAAATTTCGGCCCCTAGAACCCGAAATCAAGGTCCATTTGATTTTTTATTTGTTTATATATACATATATATATATATATATATATATATATATATATATATATATATATATATATATATATATATATATATATATATATACAACCTCTTTAACTGACCTTGGAAATGGGTTCCAGTGGCCCTAATTCGCGCTAATTTGAAGAAACTTTCCGAAAGTCTCACCATTTCTTAATAAAAATTCACTAAATACTAAAAATCATTGATAAAATTCATTTTCAAAACAAAGTAATCCAACGCAGTAAAAACAAAAACCAAAAAAAATATTTTTTTCTTCAAAACAAAACAAAGTATTCCACACAGAGGAAAGGGAAAAACCTATTTATTTAGAATATGAATTCATTTAATTCAAACAAGTAAACAATGTTACTAACTTTGCTGAGTACTTTATACCCAACTGATTTCTAAGCTTGCTGTGTACAAGCCCAAATGACGATAAACGCCTTTCGATTCCCGCAGTTGAAGCAACTGCTGTATGAAGCTGTTTTGTTACATCAAGCATCTCTTGACTTATTTTCCTTTTTATAGACAGCCACCAGGTGATGGGTTTTACATTTTTAATAGCATCTGGGGAAAAAAGGTACTCCTTAAAGGGTTCTGCTCTAGCTTGAAATGACATTATTATTGCCACAATATTAGGATGAAAAGTATTTGCATATTCCATAGCTTCATCAGTTTGCTTGTTGGTTAATTTTCTCCGACAAAAACGGTGATCTAATAAATTGGCAAGAAAATGGCTAGGAGACGTTGCCACTTGAAAACGTTTTCGAACTGAGGTTATATCAGCTGCAGAATAAGCTTGAAAGTCCTGAATTAGAGTCAGCCAAATTTCAGTTGCTTCACCAATAGTACAATTGTTTCTTTGTACATTGTCTAATGCCACAGAAATTAGCTTTAACTTTTTAAGATAATCACTAGCATTAATGTTTAAATTCATATCGTTCACAAACTTTATTCTTAACATCATTTGATAACGTATTCTCAGTACATACTTTTGACAGTATAGGCCAGTTTTTGAGATTCGATTCGAGATAGTCAGCCAGGGTGTGCCATCTGACATTCTGTGGTAATACTAAGGCTTTACCACCAGCTTGCTTATATTTAGCGGCAGCAAAATGAGTATTTGGAAAATATTTCATATTTGTGACATGATTTTTTATATTAGGAATCTCGATGTCATGGGCAAGTAGGTTCGTGATGTGTGCTGAACACCCATAAGTTAAGATATCAGGTGATCCTAGTGTGTGTGTAGTGACAATAACTACACAATAAACAAACGATGGGTCTTCGACGACACTTTTACTTCCGACTAGTTCGTTTACCTAGACGCGATATAAATACACTGCAGCTAGTAGTTTAATTTTAGAATTTTTCTTCCTCTGAAGATGTGGACATGGTCAACGAAACGATCGTAAGGTCTCTGAAATATGTGTTGCGGTGATTTGGGTTCTCCAAGTGTACTTATGTACCTAACCCCAACACAAAAGAAGGCAAATAGAGCACTGACACTGAGAATAAGTCTTCTTCTTTATTTTACCATTGTCGCTTGGTAAACTTATTAGCGCATATACCCAAATTCAAATGACATTTCGTTTTTATCCTCAGTTTTTGTTTGTTTTAAAACATGTTTTTTATTCCATGTATAAAAAATGCGTTAACAAAATGTTTCAAATAAAAAAAAAACAGTTTGTTCTGTAGAAAATAAAAAAAAACATGTTTTTCGCCAACCCTGGTTCTAATAACATTGCTTTAAAATATCAAATGGTTTTTCGCAGTCGACAACGTCGAATGTCACCTAAATTTTTTGCCTTTATTCACAGTTATCATGAGTGAATAAACATTATTAATAATTATCTTCTGCCGAACGATAACAATAAATTGGTGGCAGAGAAGATAAGAAGTTGTCAGGCCAGAGGGAAAGCCTCTACGTTTTTATTGGCTTTGCTAAACCAATTTACTTTCTGTCATGTACCTGTAACCTAAAGTTGTCCTGATATTTTATGGGTCCCTTGTACAAACACAGAGAAGATTATAATAATTACAATTGTTCAAATACAATCTAATCCTGTTTTAAAACGTAAATCACGTTACCACCTGGAGCTGGAGGAGCAACATATATCTCTCCCAGTAGATCAATTTCCTGGTGGAAACAAACAGATCTAATTGCAACACTCCATTAGAGAATAATTAAAATAAACTAAGCTCGTGTTTGAGGGACTTACGTGAAACAAGCACAGGTTTGGGATTTATTCTGAATTACAAATGCAATTTACCCTAAACAAGGTTTCACTGCTGTGTATGTTTGCTCAAGGTATCCAACCTCTAGGCGGATAAGGGTACATACATTTACTTTGTGAGTGTGACACACATTAAAATTAAATGTTTCGACCTTGTTTCGTGGTTAATGTCGCTAGACTGAAGAAGAGCCTCACGATGAGATTTGGCGCTGTGAAATTCTTGGAAATTGGCTTATATCAAACTGAAGTTTACTAGAGACGTGGTCATTTCGAGGAGACTGAATTACATCTACATAGGTCGCAGATCCTTTAACTCAAAACTTGAGATAGATTCTCGTTTAGAAATCCGCGTGGCAACACAAAACAATATTAAAAAAGTTCTGGACACAGAAAGTGCGTTATGGTCGTGAATTTTCATAAGAATAATATATTATAGAGATTTAGCCTTATATTAAAAGTTATAAAACATTATTTAATTTAATTAGGGACAGTAAAAAATAGGATAGAGAAGGGCAAGCAAAAACCTAGTCTCTAACATAAATATTTATATAGTACTTTGGATAGAAAACTCAAACAAAGCAATTGATAAACAGGAAATATACTCATAAAAAATACACCAGAAAGCTGAACATAAAAAAAGCCTGGACGCAGCAAGTGCGTTATGGTAGTGAATTTTCATAGAAATGATCTGGCACAAAAACTTTTGGTGTATAGTTTACTTTTTGTATACTAAACCTACCTACCAAATTTGGTTATCATAGCTTTTTTATTTTTTGAGATAATTTTTTTTTTCAAATGAAAACTCAAAATTTCTCCAAAAAACCTCGTCCGATTTTCCTGACTAACGAGCTTGTCCAAGCCATTAACAAAAGGGAGGTATGCGCCAAATTTTATCAAAATCGGCCCATTATTTTTTGAGTTATCGGTGTGATACATACATACATACATACATACATACATACATACATATATATATATATATATATATATATATATATATATATATATATATATATATATATATATATATATATATATATATATATATATATATATATATATATATATATATATATATATATAAACTTATAAAAATTCAAACTGGCCCCGGATATGGGTTCTAGCGGTCCTAGTTCGCACTCATTTGTAAATTTTTTTTCAAAATTCAAAAGTCGGGATCACCCCAAGAGTGAATTTTTTCTACGAAAATTCACTAAAAACAGAGAAGTGGAAAGAAGAACCACTAGGACGAAGAAAATGTCAGCCACCTTCCCCAAAAACACGGGGGATTCTCCTTCCCCTTATACATGCATACAACTACCTTTAAAGTATAAAGCACAAGAAAAATTTCTTGCGAGCAACCCCCAATAAAGTTACTGGACCTGGGCGAATATGGGTGTTGTGCGGGGTAGACAGGGTTTAAAGGAGGTATTGCTGCAAAATGTGAAAAACGCATCTTTTCAAAGTCTGAATAAATGGTCTTTTAGCATTTTTCGCTCATATTTGGTTGTAGACAGTCTCCATATATAACATTCTGTGTTAATTAACTAGAGCTGTCGTGACGACATACTACCTGGTTCCGAACCGAGATGGCGTCCCTATCGTACATTTCGGAATGTTATACAGTCTGATATATTGCAATAATTGTAACTTCCCTTGTTTATATTGTATCTACAATTTATTTAAATAACATAGCAGTACAGGTAACGTCATCTGACTTTGTCCAACATTTTAAATATTGCATTACAGAATCTGAAGTGATATCGAGGATTATCATAATATTAATTTTGAATTACTTTATTTTTCTCTGACAAAAACACTTGAAAATTGGAACACAAATATGACTGTGAAATGAAAAATTGCGGGTTAAGATCTGACGAAATTTCCTTAATGAAAATTCACTAAAAGTCTGGACGCAGCAAGTGCGTTATAGTGAAAATTTTCATTAAAATGATTTTACTGGAAAATATGTATTTCCTTTTAACGAAAGGCATCAAATTTGGTTAACAGGTGTTACGGTTAGTTTTTCAGCTTCCGTACCATTTTGCCGATTCTATAGAATATCTAAGAGAGCTTTATTGGTTAGTACATCCTGTTAACATTAAATAGCAAATAACTATCTAAATGGAAGATTTCATGAAACTTCGCTTCTATGTGCTATCGTCAAACACTCCTAACTCTTTTCGAATATTATTTTAAAACAACGACCAAGAAGTCTTCACGGGAGAATATCTCACACAAATGAACCTTGTTAAAGGGAGGTAAATACAATTCTTAGAACATTAGAGTCTGTGATGCAATTCCTTCGCTGTGAAACACAAGGAACGCATTTATCTGAATTTTAACGGCTTTGACCAAGGGACTGTCAACCTTAAGTGAAGATAAAATAACGTCGATTTTACGTCTATCTAATTTGTTATACTAAGAACTAGAGAACATACGATCAAGGAATAATCAATATTTTAACTAATAGAGGTCACGTCTGGTATTCTCTGTCCTTGTATTTCAAATTGGATGAGTGAATAGAAGACGAAAACAGAGGCAGTAATTTTCTGTTAACAAGTGACGCTTGACTTTTAAATTGTACATGTTCTTAGTGACGAGCAATAGAGGCTGCGCAGTTTAGATTACCACCAATGAAAATAAAGAGATATTAGGCCGCAGATTTTGGTCTACAAGGTGGGAAATGGTTATTTAAATTGCGTCGAGCCGGGTGAATCTGTTTAACAACGCAATAGAAGTTGCATCTCTGATATCAACCACTGTCTGTTAATGCACCTGTTGCAATTACGGCTAGCGTTATATAGGTTGTGTGTCGGTGTCTAACTCAAGTTGTTAAATTTCTGCAAGCCCATTTGGATAAATGGGAAGATTAATGTACCTCTTTACCATTAATTGCAGAATTTTGAGGTGATTTTTACATTAAATTGTAGGGCTCTAGTTCGCAGTCGAGGTCTGATCCGAAGTCTATTTCGCAGTATAACTCTGACTCTAGAATCTAGAAAATATATTCGAAGTCACAGTCAAAAATTTAGGGCTGATGTTGAGCTCTAGTGACTGGTATCGTGGTATCTAATCTTTCTCTGAGTCTGAGTCTACTCAGACCTAAATGTGTCTTAAGTCTGAGCGTGAATTTTGACAAATCTGGGTCCCGCTGAGGTTTTCATTTACTTTAGTACAATGTATAATCCACCTGCTGCATGGATTATCAAACTGCGTTGCAAGATTTCATATAGGCCTTGACTTTTCCCATTTGGCTGATTGGACGTATTTCGGAAGAAAGTGAGTCCTGTTTACCTTATTGTATGTGTCAAAAATTTCTCATTACACATACAAACTTTTATTTAAGTTTCAGAGAAAATTTAGATCAAGATCAGTTATATTTTTTCACCTTCTTAAATAGTGACGTTGCTGTTAGGATAACTTTCACTTGAATTTTTTTAGCTCTAACTGTGAATTTGTTTAATTGGTCACGCATTTTTAAATATAAATATTGTTCGTCCAAGAGTTGCTGTCCTTTAAAACTTTTTTATTATTAATAAATTCTTGAAATCTCAGAGTAAATATAGTAATATCTTTTCAGCAGTTCAGAGTAAATTAAGGAACATCCGGCTCAGATTTAAATTTATCTCGAAACAGCGCACGCAATTCTAATAGTCTATACAGATCTATCTGACCAGAAAGAGTAATTAAGCTGGTATTAATTACATTTAAGAATCTCATTTTTATTTACCGATAAGATTCTCTGGCTTTCTTGTATTTTTATTTGCTAAATTATTCAATGATTTACATTTTACATAGCACTGCATACATTACCAAACCATTTATTTGGTTCAATAAAAGCTTGTAATTGTGTCTTACTTCTGCCCTTTAATTTGACAACAATTTCCTTAATAAGTTCCCACCAAGTCCAACAACTTTATAAAACTTGTTATTCTCTCTCTTTATTAACGAACATCTATGGAGCACAGACTCTTGAACTGAAGGCCTTACAAATATGATATTTTGGTGAAGACTAACCAAATAGTAAGTATTAATCTGAGAGATCCATGGGGCTCCATTTTGTTCGTTTGATAAAATTATACTAAAAAAATAAGCGTCTTTTGCATTCATCCTCTGATTTCTTCAAGTCTTGTGATGTTCCTGCCTTCCTGTTTTACGCAGTTTCTATTTGGTATCCTGACGAGAATAGATGAAAAGCCAAACTTTGACAACATTTCATACAGCATCTTTCTGTAATTGAGACAGGAAATTTGTCTAAACCCCTGAAGATGGCACGTTAATGTGTTGAAACGCGAAGGGTTTTGAGAATAAATCAGTTTGTCTGGTAGTAAAAGCCGTTAATTTCCTTTAACCATGTAAAACCCAGACGTTATGACGCTTAGAAATAATAAGTATTAGTCTGATTATCTTTATAAATTGACGCGGTAACTTCTTAATCTTGTCTTTGCTTAACTATTAAAATTAACCTTGCCCTTGCTGAGTTATTTCCAAAAAAATTGTCTAGCCTCTGTCAGGCTAAATCATTAATAAATAATTCAAATGAGAAGCTTATATTAATTAATGTTGCTATCGTTGTCTTCTGAATAAATAGGGTAGAATCAAAAGCAAACTGATATCGGGAAAACGGGCTCACAGTGTTATCTATACAGGCTGTTCAAAGTTAAGTTGGCACTATTGCTAACTTAGTTATTATTAGAGCTACGTGATCAGTTAAATTACCCAACTTGTGTAATTTTTTGTGCTGACTACGATGAGCTAAATAAACAAATAATCGAGCATCGCACTTCCGGGATATTGACCGAAACATGTTTTTTCTAATGGAACACTCCGTATATCTTATCTATAAGAATTCGATTGATAATCTAATTCTGAACAAATTATTTTCAATGCCCAAAGGGCCTAAAGTCGAAAATTAAGGAGATATCGTCAAACTTATGAATTCAAATTAGATAGCCATGAATTCTAAACAAAACGTTTACTGTTTGATAGAGCAAGATATTATTAGTATTGAATCATTTAAAATAAATATCGAAATGAATATAACACTAGCATGAGAATAACAATAACTATAAATAAAAATCACAGGAAGGCTCACGGAGCTTAGAGTAAATGTTCGAAGACATCTCCTTGCACTTCAATGCATTTTCGGCAAGGTCTGTGAACGCTCCTAGTAGCTTTTAAAATGGTTCTTCCATCAATTTTATGTAGAGCGGTAGTTATGGCATTTTGAAGTGGTTCAACAGTTTCGTATCTGCTTTTGTACACAATATCCTTGATATAGCCCTAGATGAAAAAGTATAGAGGTGTAAGGTCCGGTGAGCGCGGTGGCCATCGAATGGGACCACTGGTATCAATCCACTTGCTTGGAAACGTATTTTCTACCATCTCAGTTGCAACTCGAGAATTATAAGCAGGTGCCCCATCTTGCTGCATGTACATACTTCTCCCGGTGGCCAAGTCCATGTCATCCAGTACGGGCATGATAAATTCCACATATAGCTCGGCTGTCAGGTTGCTCTGATAGAAAATTGGGCCAGTTACTCTGGAGCTCATAAGACTACACCAAACATTGATGCTGAACCTCCTTTGTGGGTGGTGAGCCTTGCTCAACATGAGATTTTCTCGGCTCCAGTAGTGGTTATTTCTTCTTTTCAACATGCCCTCATTTGATAATCTTGCTTTATCACTCCACAGAATCAATCCCATTAAATTTGGGTCGTATCTAACTTTGTTTACAAACCATTGACATGATTGAAAACGTCTGTCGCTATCGCCAGAATAAAGTGTCTGTGTCAATTGGTATTTGTATGGTACATATTTGTGTTTCTTTAGAATGTTATGTATAATACCTAAACATAAGCCACTTTCACTGGATAAATATCTTACCGAAGTTTCTTTGTGGGCCTCAAAATATGCTAGTACATCGAGTTCAGTCTGATCGTCCACAATAAATCTTTTAGGTCTTCTCCTCTTGCCAAAATTATGTTCATTGGATCGAAATTTTCCTCACAGTTGCAGAAAGTAACGTCTGTTTGGCAGATCTCGTCCATTAAATAAATTCGCATAACGTTCTAAAGCTCTTTGACTATTTTTACAACAGCATTATGTAGCATTCAAGCATATCACATTTTTCTGAATGCGTGAATAGCATTTTAAAATGATTGCTATACTCAACAAATACGCATCACTTTTGACAATCTGTTGTTGCTCTGTCAAACAGTCTAAACGTTTTGTTTAGAATTAATGGCTACCTTTTTTAATTCATAAATTTGACGATATCTCTTTTACTTTCGACTTTAGGCCCTTTGGACATTGAAAAAAATTTGTTCAGAATGATATTATCTATCGAATGCTGATAATATATACGGGGTATTCCATTAGAAAAACACATGTTTCTGTCAATATCCCGGCAACGCAATGCTCGATTGTTTTTTTGTTTGTTTAGCTTATCGTAATCAGCGCACAAAAACTACAAAGTCTGCTAATTTAACCGATTACGCAGCTCCAATAATAACTAAGTTAGCAATGGTGTCGGCTTAACTTTGAACAGCCTGTATAATAGAAATAATGTAGTATATTTTATCAAAATAACTTCACTGTTTAAAAAATATGAAAATTTTTCGAAAATAAACATAAAATGTTAATTCATTGATTGTTGTTGCCCTTACTTGGTGAAACTTGTCCATACTACATACAGACTTTGAGAATACTTCTCTGGCTTCACTGTGAAGCCAGAGAAGTATTCTCAAAGTCTGTATGCAATAAAATGTTAAACCTGGTCCGATTTTCCTGGTCAACGAACCTCTTCAAGCTTCGTCAAATCACCTTCTATTTCTCCCCTACTCTTTGAAGCGATTTCACCCAGGAACAACTCTAACCGTTTGTCGGCTGCTAACTTTACACCAAATTTGAAGTCTATATCTCAATTCGTTCGAAAGTTATCATGCCTACTAACAGACAGACTAAAATACAGACCTACAGAACGACAGACCGACCGACTGACAAAAAAATATTCGTTCCTTAATTATATTTTCTATATGTTCTGAGACTGTGTATGCCGTTTTAGCAAAAACAATATTTCAAAATTTTTGTCACCGATATCATACTTAACACGTGACGATGTGGAAATAAAATAATATAATGAATTCATTGTTTAGCGAGAGCGCGAAGACAGCTGTTTGTTTGTGTGAAATTTAAGATTTTTAACAATTTGCCTCTGCCACTTCAGCAGTGCTCACTTAGAGAGCTTAAATACACCATGTGGAGTTATTTGCCGCAGAATGCCTTTTACTGTACCGAGACAATTTTTTATGGATAGTATAGTATATTTATTAGTTCATAATTTTACAATCTCGGAGTATTAAGAAGCACACCTACAAACAACTTACTGGCGGAAGCATGCGAACCACCTCTGCAAAGAAGAAGAGAACACTTAACATCAAAATTTGTAACGAAACTTTTATCAAAAGACAGTTCTATCGTAACAAAACTCCATCAGCTATTCTTAATGACATTGACCTAAAAGCTTCTGGAAAAAGAAAAAAAAAAACCCACTAATGATAGACAGCTATGAACATCTTATCCCTTTCAGAAACGATATATGGTCAAATAAAGTAGATCCATACTATCAGATAGAACCTTCCAACATCGAAGTACAGGTTGCTTATACTGAAGATTATACAAACTTTCCCGCACCGATAAGAAACACCATCTTCAAATACGATTTAAATGAGATACTGAATAAGTCGTACCACATATACACTGACGCGTCGAAAAGCGAAGAGGGAACTGGATGTGCTTTTTATGATCCACAGAAGCAAATTGCAGAAAAGTTTAAACTTAATCCCATATTTACCATATTTACCTCAGAAATTATAGCAATTCATAAAGCAATCCAGTATACTGATACAATAGAAAACAGTGAGATACTAATCATTTCTGACAGCAAAAGTGTTCTTCAAGCCATTTATAGCGGTTCCCACAAAATAAGCAAAAACAATTATCTCATAACGCAAACAATAAATGCCATAAAACATTCAAGAGCACAGGGTAAAAATATTGTACTGGTGTGGACAAAAGCACATTCTGGCATACAGGGAAACGAAATAGTGAATAATCTGGCCAAGCAAGCGACAAACGACGGAATTACCGAAACATAAAAAATCCCAGTGCAAGATCTCTGGGTGTATCTCAGCAAACAATCACATCAAAAATGGGAAGAGGAATACCAACAAAATAGAAAAGGATTATGTTATAAGCAAATACCACCAACACTACTGGTGAAGCCATGGTTTGCTAAATTAAATTATAAAAAAAGGGAAATTTCCATTATGTGCAGATTACGCTTTAATCATATAATGGTACCTGTTTACATGCATTAAATAGCCTTAAGGAACGACCCACTTTGTCAGTGTGGAGAGCTGGGGAGCACTCAGCACATGCTACTGGAGTGCAGTTTGAAAAAACATGAAATAAATGAATTCTGTAATCAAGTGCATGTTTGGGCGGGTGTTGATTGCCCCTTTAGCTTGCCACAGTTGCTACAAACAAAACATATACGATTGGTTGTTAAAACACATAAAAAAAATTAAGCTAGAACCTTAACGTGATGAAAACACGCGGTATCTGTAAAGATAGGCATAGAAATAGTAGTCGTATATGTTTGGATATTTAAGTATTTGAATATGTGGGTCGGTTATAGATGTAAGTGTGTGTGTGTAAATATATATGTATGGATATATATAGTTGAGAGATAAGACATACTATATAAATTAACAATAATTTGGTTTTACGATGTGAGCAGTGTATGTGTAATAATCATTTGTTAGTCATTTAAGTAAATATTGTAAAGAAACATTTGTAAAGCTTAGTTTTAAGATCCTTTGTATCTCCCATTTGTTTATATCTTTTTTCAAACCGTGGCCCAGTCTGTGTGTTTTGTGAGCCTTGAAGGGTCCCTAGGCGATTCGTGTCCCCGTGTATTCCCGACTGAGATGAAAAAAAAAAGAAAAAAAAATTTAAAAAATAAATAAAAAAAAACTGAAAAAAGAAAAAAAAAGACCAATTAGAAAAAAAACTGGAAAAAAAGGAAAAAAAAGACCAATTAGAAAAAAAAGGGAAAAAAAAAGAAAAAAAAAAAAATTAATATGTTAAATGGTAAAAATATTATTGTACTCAGCCTAGTTAATTATATTAAAAATAAGGGTAGAAATAATAAAAACTACATAATGGTTGGAGCCACGATGGACCATTGTATAGAAAAATACGTACCTAACGCTCGAAAAATAAATCGGACAATGGGCTAATGGATAATTATCCGCAGCCAAGAAAAGCGCGAACAAGAACAACAACAACATAATTTTACAATGTGTTTCCCAAATAATCCTAAGGCATGTGCTTGCAATAAACACAATTTCGAATACTGACTTGCCTAAAAGGAACTGCCAAATCTTTCTACTGTCACATTTACAATTTTGTTAAATATTCAATAATGTTAAACTTGCTTTCTGCCACTAACAGTTGGACTACCACTCTAAATGTTCAGCTCTCATTTTACAACAACTTCCGCCTCTTAAACCAGAAAATTATTCCAAAATACTAATACTAATTACAACACAAAATTTTTCACATTTTGATTTGACGTAAAAATATAAACATTTCATTGCCATAATATTTTAACCTAATCCTGTCAAATCGTTGGTCTTAGCATTGTTGTCTTTTGATTTTCTTATTGGTTGCTAAGTTAGTGTTTTAGTGAATTTTCTTAGAAAAAATTCACTAATGAGGAGATCTCGACTTTTGAATTTTGAAAAAATTTCTTCAAATGAGCGCGATCTAGGACCCCTAGAACCCATATCCGGGGTCAGTTTCAATTTTTATATGTTTATATATATATATATATATATATATATATATATATATATATATATATATATATATATATATATATATATATATATATATATATATATAAAATAATGGGCCGATTTTGATAAAATTTGGCATGTACGTTTATTTTGTAAATGGCTTGGATAAGTTCGTTAGTCAGGAAAATCGGACAAGGTTTTCCGGGAAAATTTTGAGTTTTCATTCGAAAAAAATTTTTATCTCAAAAAGTAATAATCCGATTTCAATAAAATTTGGCATGTACCTTCCCTTTGTAAATGGCTTTGGCAAGTTTGTTAGTCAGGAAAATCTGACAAGGTTTTCCGGGAAAATTTTGAGTTTTCATTCGAAATAAATTTTTATTTCAAAGCATAATAGGCCGATTTTGATAAAATTTGGCATGTACCTTCCTTTTGTAAATGACTTTGACAAGTTCGTTAAACAGAAAAATCGAACAAGGTTTTCCGAAAAAATTTTGAGTTTTCATTTGAAAAAAATTTTTATCTTAAAAAATAAAAAATCTATGATAACCAAATTTGGTAGGTAGGTTTACGATATAAAAAGTAAAGTATACACCAAAATTAAGATTTCTATGTTACAAGAAAAAAAAGTTATAATAAAATATTTTGTGCCAGATCATTTCTATGAAAATTCACTACCATAACGCACTTGCTGCGTCCAGGCTTTTTATTTATTATTTAATTGTTGTTGCCTTTACTTGGTAAAACTGTTTTATACCAAATACAGAGGTAAAGAGTATTTATCTGGTTCCACAAATGTTTGTTTCCTCCTCTCTAACCAGTTTCGCTGCTTGATAGCGTTCTTAGACAGAACAACATTGAAGTGTCTTATACGTACTCATGACAACTACAAATGAAAATACGTTACTACGTTATGATGCTTCGGGCGAAATGTTTTTTAAAAATAATAATAAAATAAACATGATAGCTCAGGTCTTCAAAATGTCTACGTGTGTCAATATTTTACATGAACATAGAATCAAACTATAACAATAATAACTATAACAACAATTCCAACAATAAAATAACTAAACAATAACAGCAATCAATTAGACCATAAACAATGGACGACACACATCAATCTAATATCTTATTACAACGTTTAGATAATTTTTCGTACAACAAAACATTCGCTTATGGGGAGATCTGTGAAATAACAAAGCTTTGGGAACCACATTTGGTACTCACGTTTACACAATGAAACTTACCCTTCATAACGAAATTCAGAGCTGAAAGTTAAAAAAAAAAGATAAGCATTTAAAGATAAAAATTGTGGGCGCCACTGATGACCAGCGAAACGCACAAAACCAACATATTTTGTATGGATAACAAAATCTATTGCATATTGTAGACAAAGATTAAGTTTCATTGACGCAAAAAGGTCAAGAAATATATAAAAAAAAACTATTTTTAAAATTTTATGGTTCTTCTTCTTAAAACGTCAAAGTCCCGATTAGAAATGTCAAAATTTGCAATTTTTAGACGAACAACCAAATACGGCCTTTGCAAAATAAATTTCGTAATAAGTGTGTTTTATAAAGCCTTAAGTTACAGCGTCAACCATCATTGTCCTTCAGTTTACTAAAATATTTGCAGAAAATTCATCTCAAATAGACCCTTTCTCTGATGCTTTGGCAGTGGTTTCAGTTACAGAGTTTCGTAGAAAAAAATCGTTATTGTGGAGACCACGACTTTTAAATTTTAAAAATATTTCTTTAACTGAGCGCGAACTCGGCCGCTAGAAGAAATATCTCAAATTACAGCTTTTACATGTTAACATATATACAGAGTTGCGCACTTCTCCGGTAAAGCTCAAGATATTTATCCGTTATTAAGTATACAAGATACGGAAAAATATTATATAAGTTAATTATAGGGTGGTTTGAACTGCATCTTACAAAATTATTTTTACCCACAGGGTGGCCCATAAGTCGTTGGTAATACAACTTTTCTTCTTTAATGGAACACTCCTTTTATTATTGCATTCTTGCATTTTCCATTGAAGTATAATCCATTCTTGCAAAAAAAGATAGTCTGCATCGTTTTAGAGTTGTTTCAATTGTTTTGAAATTTTTCACATTTTTGGCACATATCAAAAATTGCGATACGGCAGTTTTTACCAATAGAAATCGGAGCCTCGTGAAAATGACGATGACGTATTCAGGGAGGTTTTTGTTTATATTATTCGTCAAAAAAAAAAACGAGATGCCATATACAAGCGCTCTTAGATAGTGGCTGAATTTAAAAAGAATAATTAAATTACCGTAACTCAATTATTTCAAATGTTTATGTTTTAGAAGTTCTGCTCCAACTCTTGTATTACACCGCCTATAACTAAAGACTATAGTTTCAGAAATATATGTATTTATAATCGCAAACTTCGATTCACGTAGCCATCAGTTTTTCAGTTTTTTATTTAATTATATTAACCGATCAGATTATAGGATAATTTAGCGAATTTTTTAGGAAAAATGTGAATATATTCAAATTAACAGAAAACGTAGGAAATAATTACTTTGATTATATATACATATTTACATTTTCATAAATTGTTTTCACAAATATGAAATGAAACTTTAAAAAAACTCTGGACGCAGCAAGTGCGTTATGGTAGTGAATTTTCATAAAATTATTTTTTTTAATAGCAATAATGTGTGTTTTTTAAGAAAACAGGCATCAAATTTGGTTACCAGTATAATCTATATAGTAAAAATAATGTGCCATGTTTCATCAAAATAACTTTATTGTTTGAAAATGTACAAAAATTTCCAAAAGTAAACTTAAAGTGTTCCCTAAAAAACTCGTTTCTTGGTCAACCTTATAGGTTAATAGCAAATTGAGCTATTCAAATATTAAGCATTTGATCACAATTCGCTACCATAACGCACTTATTGCGTACAGCATTTTTTTCTTACAAACATGCATTATATTTTGATGCAAAATGCAAAAATGCAACAACATAAGGCGTGTTTGATTAAAAAAAAAAGAAAATTTGTATCACCAACGACTTATGGGCCATCCTGTGATTGTAGAAATAATTTTTTAAGATGTAGCTCAAGACACCCTATAATTAATATATACAATTTTTTTTCATATCTTGTATAATAACGGATACATTGAGCTTTATTGATTTTTTACGAAAATTCGACAAAAATTATATACCATTAAACGATGAACTCTATAGCTAAGACTACTGCCAAGCATCAGAGAAAGGGTGTATTTGAAATGAATTTTCTGCAAACATTTTAGTAAAATGAAGGACAATGACGGTTGAAACTAAGACTTCAGAGTTTGTAAAACATTCTTCTTGAGACATTTGATTTTCATAGCCCGTATTAGATTCAAGTTCCTTTCCTAAATGTTGCCAATTTTGACGTTTAAATCGCAACTTGACGTTTTGAGGAAAACCCCAATTTATTTTTCTTTAAATGCCTATAACTTTTTTGTCTTTTAATCTACAGAGCTAGATTTTGGTATGTAGCTTACCTATAAGGATGCAAACCCGCGTAAATTCTTTCGAAAAAAATTCATATCTCCGAAAATTAATAAGCTATGGTAACCAAATTTGCTACGCTGGTTTCTGTCAAAAAGCGTATCTTTGTGCGGAAATTCAGGTCTCTAGGTTAAACGACAAAGAAATTACAGGTCACTGATTAAAAAAGTTGAAACGTCAAAATTGATAGTTCTGGTAGTCGTACATTAGCGCATTAGGGAATTAGCGCTTTATCAGTTGAAAATACGGTTCCAAGTGACTAACAAGCTCCTAGGTCTGTGTCTCAGCAGTAATTTTCCTCCATTTAAATTTAAATAATGAGAAAAAAAATCAATTTTAAACAGAAATTGCGTGGTGTAAATAACCAAGACGTTAGAAAATTAATATACCTGTAAGTAGATAGATCTGTCATGGCGACAATGTCCGAGAGGTGAAGAAAGCAGAGCGGATTTAATAATGGACTGCTCTAACACGCGTTCCAATCTCAGTTAGTGACATTTTCATTTTTTAAAATCTTATTTTATTTTACCATTGTCTGATCAGATTCTGTAATACCTATGAGTTTTTTAGGGAGTTTTTGTATAACAAATTCAATTAAGACGAGATGAAAACCTTTAAAACTTGATTCAATTTGACTAGCACATCTGGTTGTTTGTTATTGCCCTAACTTAGTGAAACCGTTCCATACTTAATACAGCCGTAGACTTTTCCCGTGGCTTCACAAGTGATTGTTCTTTTCAATTTTTACTGGACGTAGCAAGTGCGTTATGATAGCGAATTTTTATTAAAGTTTCAAATTTCGATAGCTCAATTTGCTATTAACTTAACGTTCGTTGGCCAGGAACCAGTTTTCCGGGTACATTTAAAGTTTATTTTCGAAAAATTTTTGTACATTTTTAAACAATAAAGTCATTTTGATGAAATATGGTACATTGTTTCTACTATGTAGGTTATACTGGTAGCGAAATTTCATGCCTCTTTTCTTAAAAAAATGACATATGTGTTATTAAAAACATTTTAATGAAAATTCACTACCATAACGCACTTGCTGCCGCCAGAGTTTTTTTAAATATAGTTAGACGTATTTTGTTTCAAGTATTTTATGCTTTTTAAATTGTGTTCACACCTGTCGCTGTAGATTTTCCATATCTGTTTTACCCCAGTTTATAATCCTCAATGAATAACTAAGTGCAGAACATGCATATGTCTTAAGAGCCTTAATCAGGTTCTTGATGTTGATATGGGTTCGCACTATCTATTGTTATTTTTATGATACGAGCCTAAAGGGCTTTCACACTACCTCAAAGGGGAACATTCACTCATCCCAGGTGAATCAGATACCAAAGGGATTGGGCTCAGATAGAGCCCTTTCCAACTTATCGGGCCCTGAACGATAAAGTGACACATCCTTATTTTCCAGAAATCTCCGCACGGTGTAGGCAGCTGCAAGTATTGCGGTTTACTGCATAACCTCATAAAGGTGCTCCCCAAGGGTTAGTATCTTGGTGTTCTTTCCAAAATTCTTAGGAATCACACCAGTTGACAATATGATTATCGGAATTACTTGGACACTATCTGCCCTCCACTGTCTTGCATCTAAAGGTTTCTATCCTTAATGATTTTCTTGGTGTAATTTATCTCTAAATTATTGGTATTCGGAATGATCACATCAACCAGCGTCACTTGTATGCAGGACTTATCCATTATTATGACATCTGGCCTGTTGTGAGCAACTTGTTGATCTGTTAGCACGTTCCGATGCTGTAGTACAACCTGTTATCTGAGTTCTCCAGAACAGGCTCTGGAGTGTTTATATATATATATATATATATATATATATATATATATATATATATATATATGGTTTAAAGTCCCATTTTCAGATCCAGTTCTTGATTAAGTACTCTCGCAACTGCGTCATGCCTCTCTTTGTATTCTGTTGCAGCAAACATTTGACATCCTCTGGTGAGGTGTTAGATAGTCTCTAATGACTGACTGACACCTAAATCTGTATTAGTCATCTTGGATCAAATTATCTATAACTATATATTTCAAGTAGTTTCTTGTTGGAACGACCTGACCTTGTATGGCCAGAGAAAACCCCTCTGTCTCTATAAATGGAGCCCAACCAGTAGTTTGATGCCGATTTGTCGACAAGTACCTGTGAGGTCTCATTCAGATGTTGCCCATGGAGAGGCTTCTATATCCAAGATTACAGCTTGTCCTGATCAGTCCAATGGTGACTTTATATCTCACTTTCTCTTAATTGTATCGGTGTGGAATCATCTGCGTCGCATATGACACCGTATAGTTCAGCAGCAAGCGTCTGCTGATGGAAATATGTACGCAGATTCAATATGTGCTGGTACTGTTTACCAATATTCAATCCTCTTCTTCCACCCCGGAGTCTAGGTAGGGTTTGTAGTTCGATAAAACTACGGGGGTGATGGTTTTTGGATTTTGTCACCTTCCGTTGTAGATTTTCAATGTCGGTTTTACACCAGTTCACGATCCCAAATGAATAGCTAAGTGCAGAAAATGCATATGTACTAAGAGCTTCAGTCAAGTTCGTGCTGGTGAGTTGTGCTCGCACCACCTGCTTTACTTGTTTCGCAAACTCATTTGTCAGATCGCTATTCATTATGGAGTGGTTTATTTGCATCGCTTGCTGTATTTACAGGTATTTATAACACTCTTCTACGCCCACTGAGGCAATTTTCTGGCCTTTCTCAATTTCATATACACCTGGTTGTATCTTCCCTCTGCCTACACACAAAGTGCCACATTTACCAAGCACAGACTGCATGTTAATATCTCTGGAGACCACAATTTAAAGGGGTTGTTCCAGGTGGTTCTTTGTAAAGGCCATCAGCTTTAGGTCGTCCATATACAGCAGACGATTTAGCCTCATTTATTCCCTGCCATTGCTTTTTGTACCGAAGCCATATCAGTTCAGGCCGTCTCATAGTGGATTTAATGCGAGGCAGAACCACACTAGACTTAGCGAGTTGCCTGAACTATATATTTTCTAATTGGTATCGCGCTGGTTACCCATAACCGAATTTTTGTTATTATTCTCACTATTATTGTTCATTAGCTCAGGGTTTTATCCTAGTTGACGAGCCTGGGACATGTCAAGAGATATTATTATTATTATTATTATTATTATTATTATTATTATTATTATTATTATTATTATTATTATTATTATTATTATTATTATTATTATTATTATTAATATTATTATTATTATTATTATTATTATTATTATTATTATTATTATTATTATTATTATTATTATTATTATTATTATTATTATTATTATTATTATTATTATTATTATTATTATTATTACCTTAGTTTCGATTAGTGTTCTCTAAATATTTTTTAACAGATAAGATAAGGTCCCAACTTTTCGATGGTATCACTTATCCGCCGAATGTCAATACACATTTCACATCTACATCGTCACAACGTGTGTAAGTATGGTATCGGTGACAGGAAACTTAGCTTTTATTTTGCCAAAACGGCGAAAGAAGTCTCAAAACATATAGAAAACATAAATTTGGGACAAATTTTTTTGGTCGTTCTGCCGGTCATTATAATGTCCGTCTGTTGTTCTGTCGGTCCGCACGTCTGTTTGTTAGCAGGCACGACAATTCTCGCATGAACTAAGATATCGTCTTCAAATTTGGTATACAGCTAGCATCCGATAAACGCATGGCTCAAATTGTTTTTGGGTGAAATCGCTCCAAATGGTAGGGAAGAAATGCGGGGTAGTTTGGTGAAAATTTCGAAAACTCGACTAACATAACGATTCAGGGTTGGTTTATTACAAAACTTTCAATTTCATCACTCATCTGGTATTGTGTGATGAGATTGAAAGGGGGGTTGCATGTGAGTTTTGAGAATATGATGTTAGATTATTAAGAGTACGTAGAGTTTAGTTCTTTCTACTAGTCTTGTCATCGTGAAGTTTACATCTTAAAATGAAATTATAACGAGGTTGTAACAAGTCACACGTTTTACCACCCTTTTTCAAACTATAAGGTTTCTGAATAAGTCTCACTAGTGACGTCAGAGTCATCGACGCGGCATACACAGTTTGTAGTCAGTCGCTCTACCGTATTATGACACAATGAGAACGAATTTGCAAACGCGACAGCTCGATCATTTGAATATATTTTAAGATAAGAAACCTTTAAAAGACGTTCTGAACACGAGACACGCTCTCTTCTTTCTTAAAAGTCAATCTCAGAACATGCCATTGCGTAGTTATATTAATCAGAGAAAGCAGCATGTCTAAATAGGTAAAAGAACGATATAATGCTTGCTTATTTTATAATTGCTTGTAAAATTTCCTTAATTACGATTGATATATGATTGCTTGCTATTACACTGTACTGACTTTACTTTCAATAATTGCTTTGTTCGTTATAAATGTCCATCTTGTTTTATGGTGGCTTGTGGTAGCGTTCCTAAAATGAATATTAAAGGTCAATTAATTTTTATTAGTTATTAACATGCAGATAAATATTGCACTCAAACGGAATATGCTACCGGCTACCTTATGTGAATGATAAATAACTGAGCCAACACTTATACACCTGAATTCTTATAGCCACTCCGTTGTTTTTGGACATGAATTAATAAGTCGTTCTTGGAGATGAAATAATACGTCGTTTTGGAGAATTCACAGGCAAGCCACATTCGTTTTTGTGAAGAACATCCCTCGTTGTGTAGGAGATCCAAGAGTCGTCCTGGAGAAGATCATACGCCGTGTCCTAAGCAACATCTGTCTTTTTTTGTTGTTGAGAAGACGAACATCCCAGTTTGAATGCCAGATCCGTCCTACATGAGAAACATCCAGGGTTTCACCTCACTATGAAGCTGCTTCTATAGGAAAATGCCACTCAAGCTGCCCCGTAATATAATGCATCTATCATACTGAACAGTAAGGCCCCCGGAGCATTCTGGCCTAGGCAGACCAGATTTACCACCTTAAGGGCAGAAATCCGAACGACTTCGACCAATGAGTAAACCTAGCAGCTAAGTAGTACTTTATTTATTTGTATCACTTTCTCTTCAAGACATTAATAATTTGGCCACAATTCATCAAAACAATTTCTAATATAAATATAAAATAATTAATCATTTTTTATATTTTTATTAAATTTGATAAATTCACTGAAATCAGCATTATATAACTTCAATAATCTTGAAAAAACCGATTTTTATTGCATTTTTGATTTTTATCTGTACGTTTTACATCCTGCCAAGTGTAAGTGCTAAAGCCCGTGCCCTGTGTTTAATTTGTATTAAAGCTTATGCCTTTGACTGAGTAGCCAAGTTGCATTTTATCTGTTATATAAATTTTATTCTTTCATTAATTTAAATGTAATAAAAAATCTCTAAACGCAGCAAGTTCCTTATGGTAGCGAATTTGTTTTAAAATATTTTTAATAGCAAATGTCTTTCTTTGATGAAAGCAGGCATCAAACTTGGTTGCCTATATAGTAGAAACAATGTAACATATTTCATCGAAATAAATTTATTGTTTGAAAATATATAAACTTTTTCACAAGTCTGGATGCAGCAAATGTGTTATGGAAGTGAATTTCCATAAAAATGTTTTTAATAGCAAATGCGAGCAGGCATCAATCTGATTATCGGTATAGCCTATGTAGTAGAAACAATGTACTATATTTTATCAAAATTACTTATGGCTTGAAAATATACAAAAATTTTCCGAAAATAAACTTAAATGTTGCTTTTCTAACTAACAAAGCTTACGTTAATAGCAAATTGAGTTATTGAAATTTGAACGATTTAATGAAAATTCGGTAATGCATACAGACTTGGAGAATACTTCTCTGGCTTCAACAGACTTGGAGAATACTTCGCTGGCTTCACTGTTGGTTTTTAAACCAACAGTGAAGCCAGAGAAGTATTCTCGAAGTCTGTATGCAGTATGGACAAGTTTCACCAAGTAAGGGCAACAACAATAATGAAAATTCGGTAAATTTGCAGATTAGCTCCCGAACGCTTTTCAAAAAATTGTTTTCAGAAATATTACTAGGGCCCCACCTGGATGCACAAACCACAAGAAAAATTCCTTGTTCACACCCCCGAAAGAAGTTATGGGACTGGGAGTGAATAGGGGTGCTGGGCGGGGTAGGTATTAAAAAGGAAATATGAGCATAAAAAGCAAAGAAAACTGCTTAAAAGCTGTCTATTTGAAGCCATATCCCCATTAAACCCCGCCTACCTCGCACAGCACCCCTATTCGCTCTCAGGTCACGTAACTTCCTTGGGGGGTATGAACAAGAAGTTTTTCTTGTGGTTTATGCAGCGAGGGTGGTTGTATGCACACGTGGGGGAAGGAAAATGCCTACGACGAAGCAGACCCCGCCCCCGCTTTGACTTGTGGTAGGGTTGGGGGTGGCTGCTTCGTCGTGGGGATTTTCCTTCCCCCTTCGCGTGCATACAACCACCCTTGTTGCATAAACCAAAAGAAAAATGTCTTGTTCATACCCGCCAAGGAAGTTACGGCACCTGGGGGAATAGGGGGTGCTGTGCGTGGTAGGCAGGGTTTAAGGGGGATATGGCTTCAAGATGTGAAAAAGGCAACTTTCAAGTCCGTTTTATTCGCATTTCTGCTCATATTTCCTTTTTACTACCTACCCCGCCCAGCACCCCTATTCACTCCTGGTCCCGTAAATTTCTTAGGGGGTATGAACAAGAATTTTTTTTGGGGGTTTGTGGATCCAGGGGGGGGGCTAGGCAGGTTTCTGAAAACAGTTTTTTGAAAAGCGTTCGGGAGCTAATCTGCAAATTTACCGAAAATTCGCTACCAAAACGCACTTACTGCGTGGAGATTTTTTCTTATAAACGCATTATATTTCGATAAAAAATGCCAAAATGCATTAACAGATTTGTTCTACGAAAATTAGCTAAAAAAAATTATAGACCGTTAAACCATAAACTTCACTAAACCCACACATAAATATCCAAAAAAGCATCAACTTCTGTAAATATTTTAGTAAAATGAAGGGCAATGACGGCTGAATATGAAACTTAAGGGTCTGCAGAACACTCTTCTTGCAACATTTTCTTTTCACAATCGGTATTTGTTTAACATTCTTTGCCTAAACATTGCCAATTTTGACGTTTAAAATTGCGAGTTTGACGTTTTGAGGAAAACTCCAAAATTTGTTTCTTTAACTGCCCATAACTTCTTTGTCTTTAGCTAGGGACCTAAATTTTGGTACAGAGTTCACTCTTTATAATACAAACACGCATACCAAATTTGGTTGCCCTTACTTTGTTATTTACGGAGATATGAATTTTTTTAGAAACAAAACACAAAATTTTCCGGGAAAACCTGGTCCGATTTTTCTGGATAACGAACTTGTCCAAGCCACTTGCAAAGGGAAGGTACTCACCAAATTCGATCAAGATCGGTCCATTATTTTTTTAATTAATTGGTCGGATATATATATATATATATATATATATATATATATATATATATATATATATATATATATATATATATATATATATATATATATATATATATATATATATATATATATATATAGATCTCCTCATAAGCGAATTAAAAAAAAATCGCTAAAAACAGGTATATTAATTGCGCTATACTGCCGTCCGAACAGTGTGGCCCATAAAATTTCCGTTATAAGGTTGTGGTGGTTAGTGTGAACTTATAAATAATTTTCGCATGAATTGGTATCGTCCTCAAATTTGGTATATAGTTAGCACTCGACAAACCAACGGTTCAAATTGTTTTTGGGTGAATTCATTCCAAATGGCGGGGCAGAAATGCTGGGTGATTTGGTGAAAATTGATATTTTTTCGTTAAAACTCGAGTAATATAACGTTTTAAGGTTTGTTTAGTAGAAAACTTTCAATTTAACCACTCATATGGTATTACGTGATGAGATTGAAGTCAGGGTTGAATGTGAGGGGGCAAAAGATAAATTTAGTTTTGAAATAATATGACATTAGATTATTAAGAGTACGTAGATAAGGCTAGATGCATTTTCGCCACAATTAGAACCGTAGACCGGTTTCGCTCTTATTAGAGCTCGTCAGTACGGCATACTAATTGTAGCAAAAATGCACCAAAAGTAATACGGCTATAGTATAGCCAGCCTTAAATCACTAAGTGAGTGGTGGACGTGCCGCCACCTAGTTGCGGAACCAAGTAGTATGTTGTCACGCCAGCTCCAAATAACACAAAGTGTTAAAAAAATAGAGACTGTATACAACTAACTAACAATTTAGAAAATTGCCAGCCCTGGCCCATTTCTACCCCAATATAGGAACAAAGTATGTAAGGCTAGATGCATTTTCGCAACAATTAGAACCGTAGACCGGTTTCGCTCCTATTAGAGCTCTTCAGTACGGCATACTAATTGTAGCAAAAATGCACCAAAAGTAATACGGCTATAGTATAGCCAGCCTTAAATCACTAAGTGAGTGGTGGACGTGCCGCCACCTAGTTGCGGAACCAAGTAGTATGTTGTCACGCCAGCTCCATCAGTATGCCGTACTGAAGAGCTCTAATGAGAGCGAAACCGGTCTACGGTTCTAATTGTTGCGAAAATGCATCTAGCCTTACATACTTTGTCCCTATATTGGGGTACAAATGGGCCAGGGCTGGCAATTTTCTAAATTGTTAGTTAGTCTCTATTTCTTTAAAACTTTGTGTTATTTGGAGCTGGCGTGACAACATACTACTTGGTTCCGCAACTAGGTGGCGGCACGTCCACCACTCACTTAGTGATTTAAGGCTGGCTATACTATAGCCGTATTACTTTTGGTGCATTTTTGCTACAATTAGTATGCCGTACTGAAGAGCTCTAATAGGAGCGAAACCGGTCTACGGTTCTAATTGAAATGAATTGAATTGAATGAAAAGAGTTTATTATCACAGCAACGTGGAAGTTATGATTCAATTTGCAGCCCTATTTACATGCATTTTTCGTCTAAAGGGTATGTAAAAGGCTGCCTATTGACTTTAAAGAAAAGTATGATTGCAACTTTTATCTCGCAGTTCAAATTGTAAGTATACAACGTTCTCTCATTTTTAAGAATCCTAGATTCAGATAACATTTTTTTATATTATGTTTATTGGTTAATTTTTCTATCAGACAATCACTGTGTATCGCAGTCTTCAATCTGTACAACCTTTAGGTAGTGTTTTTAGTGAATTTTTTTTAAAAAAATTCACTAATGAGGAGATCCCGACTTTTGAATTTTGAAAAAATTTCTTCAAATGACCGCGAACTATGCCCCCTAGAACCCATATCAAGGGTCAGTTCCAGTTTATATATATATATATATATATATATATATATATATATATATATATATATATATATATATATATATATATATATCACTCTGATAACTCAAAAATAATAGTCCGATTTTAATAAAATTTGGCAGATACCTTCCTTTTATAAGTGGCTTGGACAAGTTCGTTAGTCAGGAAAATCAGCTCCGGTTTTCCCGGAAAATTTTGTGTTTCCTTTTAAAAAATGTATCTCGCTGGAAATAACAAAGCGAGGGCAACCAAATTTGGCACGATGATTTCTGCCATAAAGAGTATTATATCTGCAAAAATTCAGATCTCTATCTTAAAAAACAAAAAAGGTAGAGGTAAATTAATTTTTAATTAATTAAATCTGATTCAAGAAAATTAAAAAAGTAAAAATTGATCGACCAGAATGAGTGTGAAAAATACTACAAGAAATAACTAACAAGTTCCTCTATATGTGTCTAAGTCGTTATTTTTCTTGATTTCGTTAAAATATAAGCAGAAAATCCATTTTAAAACAAAATGGTTTTATGTAAATTGTACAACCTTGAACAATAGGATATTCCTGCTGGTAAATGCCTATAGTGCGTAGCTCAGTGGGCTAGGTGTACAGTGGTCACTTTCCATCGTATAATCGACTCCTAGGTGACGAGTTTTAATCCTGGTTAGTGGCTTTGCTTTTCATCAATTTTTTTAGACTCATTTCACTTTACAGTTAATTAATCTGATTGTTGTTATTCCGATGAATTTTTTAGTGCGTTTTTGTATCAAAAATAATTTTATAAAGAGGCGATAAAAGTTTTAAGACTTAATTTAATTTGAACAGCATATCTGGTTGTTTGTTTTTGCCCTAACTTAGTGAAACCATAACAGCGCCTCCGTGGCCGTGCGGGAAAGTCGATTCAGACTTTCCAATACGGACTCGGGGGTCGACGGTTCGATCCTCACCGGCGGCGGATGATTTTTCAAAATCACTGTCGTCGTTGAGATCGAGCTCAAGGTGGAGGGTAGGTTAGTTTAGATGAGCAAAAAGGGCCAGCAATGGCCTAATTGCCAGTAAGCATCTTACCTTTACCTTTTTTAGTGAAACCGTACCATATTTAATACAGTTATATACTTTTCCTGTGGCTTCACAAGTGCTTGTTTTAGTGAATTTTCTTAAAAAAAAAATCACTAACGAGGAGAGCCCGACTTTTTAATTTAGAAAAAAATTCTTCAAATGAGCGCGAACTAGCACCCCTAGAACCCATATCCAGGATCAGTTTTAATTATCATTAGCTCAGGGTTTTATTTTAGTCGACGAGCTTCGGACGTGTCAAGAGATATTATTATTGTTTTTATCTTAGTTTCGATTAGTGTTCTCTAAATATTTTTAACAGATCTTCTAGTTTGCCTAATATACTTGATAAGAGTGAACAATTTACCAACATTTAAGTCTGTAAATTTAAAAACAAAAAAGTTAGAGGCTTTTAAAGAAAAAAAAATTGGGGTTTTCCTCAAAACGCAAAAAGTCGCGATTTGAAACGTCAAAACTAGCATTATTTAGGCAAAGAACCTGACAGAAATACGGATTATGTAAAGAGTTTTCTGCAAACCCTTAAGTTTCAGCTTAAACCATAATTCCCCTTCATTTTAATAAAATATTTCCAGAAAATTCATTTAAGATAGACACTTTCTCTGATGCTTTGGAAGTAGTTTTAGTTAAATTTATTGGTTTAACGGTCTATAATTTTTAGCTAATTTTCATAGAAAAAATTCGTTATTGAGGATATCGCGATTTTCAAATTCTAAAAAGATTTCTTCAAATGAGCGCAAACTAGGCCCCTTAGAATCCACATCCGGGTTTACTTTCTGTTTACATATATACAGTGTGACGCATTTCTACGGTAAAGCTCAATATAATTGTTATTATGCAAGATACGAGAAAAATTTTATACGTTACCTATAAGGTGTTTTGAGCTGCATCTTAATAAAATTATTTTGACAACCATAGGATGGCCCATAAGTCGTTGGTGATACCTATATATTTTTTTGAACATTCCTTATTGCATTTTTGCATTTTTCATCGAAATATGATGCATGTTTGTAAAAAAAAATCGAGACGCAGTAAGTGCGTTATAGTAGCGAATTTTCATTAAGCGATTCAAAATTCAATAACGCAATTTGCTATTAACCTAAGGTTCGCCAGCTAGGAAATGAGTTTTCTCGGAAATGTTTTAAGTTTATTTTCGGAAAATCTTTGTAAATTTTCAAACAAGTTATGTTGGTAAAATATGTAACATTGTTCCTACTATATAGGTTATACCGGTGACCAAATTGATAGAGACATATTTTCTATTAAAAACATTTTAAGAAAGTTCACTTCCATAACGCACTTGCTGCGTCCAGACTTTTATTAATTGCTTAAAAAGACAATATTAGCATTTTATAGACAAACAACAGTGACGCAAATAGCTTCGAATGTCTCTTAAGTCATCTTGTAAATTGTAATGAACAAAGTCACAGCTAATGCCAAAGGGACACATCATTACCTAAACTTTAATCCGTCATAACTATTTACATCATCATCAACAGTTAAGCACATCATAAACAGCGGGACGTGCATCTTAGAGAAACTTACAATCTGAACTTCTCGTTCCACTTGGGGTTCAGCGTGTGCGGCTTGACAGAGGTGGCCCTAATGAACTTGGCGGGCAGTGCCCCGCCCAGGCTATCTCGATGTTCCCTGACGCGACCGTCCTTCCGTTTGAAACTGAGTTTGAAGCTGTGGTGTTTCCGTAGTTTCTCGTGGTTTGTCTGGTTGTCTGTGGCACACGCGTCGGACAGAGTGCGGTTAGGTGTCAGCGGTTGGGGCGAGGACGGAGCTGCCATCGGCTGGATGCCCAGCATGCAATAAGGGTCGCTGAAACCTGCAACGAGACGATGCACTTAGCATATATCATAAACGCAACATGCATTATTTTAATAGTATTATAGGAGAACTCACAGTTATAATACATTACAGCTGAATAAAGTTTATAGAACTCGATTGTCACAATTATCCAAGTAAGAAAAAAAATTGACAATGAAAGAGAGTTTAGTGTACAAAAATCAATAAAACTTGTAAAACAAGCACTGACTGAAATAAAATACTCCAGATTTAAAAAAAGTTGGAGACGCAGCGTTATGGTAGCGAATTTTCATTAAATGCTTCAAATTTAAATAACTAAATTTTCTGCAAACTTAGAAAGTTGAATTTTGCGTAGTGCGTAGTAAGGTCTTTCCAAAGGCAACATATCCACCAAATTTCATCAAAATCGGGTAATTACTTTTTGAGTTATCGGTTGGATACATACATAAATAAATAAATAAATATATATATATATATATATATATATATATATATATATATATATATATATATATATATATAATCCAACCGATAACTAAAAAAGTAATTACCCGATTTTGATGAAATTTGGTGGATATGTTGCCTTTGGAAAGACCTTACTATATATATATATATATATATATATATATATATATATATATATATATATATATATATATATATATATATATATATATATGTCCTAAATTGGATGGGAGTGTATCGCTATCTCCTTTATTATTAGAGATAAGGAGACGGTTAAATTAGCAATGTTTTCTAGAATTTTATGCTCGTTTTAAATATCACTTGTATTTTGGCCTATCTCTTTTCAGTTTTCGAGTTATTTTGAAAGAACCAAAATTTGTCGAATTCTTTTTCCTTCAGTATATAAGTAGGCGTTGATATGACATGTCTAAGACTTGCACATTATCAGGACACTTTTTACATGGTAACTTATTTGTGCTATTCTCAACTTTGAATTGTCATTGGTTTTGAGCTACAGGTCTCAACGTTTGTTTTTATTATGGCAGCCATATTATATTTTTTGCTCATGTGAAAAGAGTTTCCAATGATGTATAACATGCTTGAGAAATCTTGTAATTGCATTGACAATTTTTAGAAAAACTGTTTTGAGGATAGTAGGTTATGAAATCCAATACCAGAAAACAAATGACAAAAAAAAGTTCAAAAAGCAGTACGCCATGGAGTCTACCAGTAGACTTCTACTTTTAACATAATTTTTTATAATGATTCACGATAAAAAAATAGGAACTTTGAGCACACCAATGAATCGGCCCATTATTACAAATGATATTTTACATTACAACATTATCCTAAATAATTGTTATAATTTGATTAAATCGGTAAACCTAGTAAATAACTAAATTTACTAACAGAACTCTATAAAAAGCAGATTAATGTTTTATGAAGACGCCTTTGAAGATTGTTTGATTTTTAAACGTATGTCAACTGAAAAACAACATAAGAAAGGTTGTTATGGATATAACACTACCGCGACAATTAAGAATACTGCCATTCCTAATTATCTGAACAATTTGAGGTGTATTTAACACGCTGCTTAAAATTTTGTACTAAATAGTTTGTTTTCTGTTTATTTTAAATATTATTCAACAATATGTTCACTAATGAAGAATATTTTGACATGTTTGAATGTTATATTCGTCCTAACCGAAATACTGAGGCAGCTGCAAATTCATATCAAAACAACTACACAGAAAGACGACAAACACCAAAATATTTCGTAGGATAGTGACCAACCTATTGAACGACGGTAGCTTCCACGCAAAGAAGCTACCAATGCCTAGACACGAAGAAAGAAATAATGCCGTCTTACAGGTTTCAAACGGTTTTATGGTGAACAAATTCACGTTCCAAAAAGTACAGTACACCGTGTATTAAAACAAAGTAATTACCATCCATACAAACCTACAATCGTGCAAGGCTTAAATGTTGACGATTACCTTAAGCGACTTCAATTTTGCAGATGGTATCAAGGAAAATGTTAGCAAGATGAAAATTTTCATTTGAAAATAATATGGACTGATGAATCCAGATTTACAAATTGTGGTGTGTAGAATCGCCATAATAGGCATTATGGGGCAAATGAACATCCCCATCTAAAGAAAGAAAGACGATTGCAAGACAGACTTGATATTAAGGTTTGGTGCGGCTTATTAGGTAAAAAACTGTTATTTTTATTTGTAGAGCAGACAGTTAATTTTAAAAAAATTCAGGTAACTTTATTGTTGGTCCGTTCTTTTTTGAAAATAATTGGGGAAAGGTATCTTAATCTATTGAGAAATGATATCTCACAAAAAATTAGAAGAGTCCATGATAATTTAGACGAGATTTGGTACTAACAAGACGGTTGTCTAGTATACAATGCTAGTATCGTCAAAGAATTTTTGTACCAAAATTTTAATAATCGTGTCATTTGTAACAATAGGCTGGTTCATTGGTGTGCTCGAAGTCCAGATATAACACCCATGGATTTTTATTTTTGGGGTACTATGAGGAATGATGTGTATAATTTCGATCCACCACAAAATATCAATGAATTACGAAACAAAATCACCGAAGCTATAAATCATATTAACCGAAACACCCTCACCAGAGTTTGCAGGCATGTTTCAGAAAGGTGTATAAAGTGCATTGAACGAAACGGCGGCCATTATGAGCAATTCTCTAGTTAGTGTATTTTTAAGTTTCTATTTTATTATTTGTTAAGTTCCGTTTCTAATTGTGTTGTTTTGTGGAGTTTAAGGTTCTATTTGTTATTACCGGGTTTCGTTATTAAACTGTTTCACATAATAATACCTAGCATTATTACCTAATTAGGTATTTTAAATTAAATCACAATATTTTTTGATCGTGAATCATTGCGAAAAATTATGTTAAAAGTAGAATTCTATTGTTAGACTCTATGACCTACTGCTTTTTGAACACTTTTTTTGTCATTTGTTTTCTGATATTAGATTTCATAGCCTACTATCCTCTAAACGGTTTTTCTCAAAATTGTCAATGCAATTAAGAGGTTTCTCAAGCACGTTGTACATCATTGGAAAGCTCTTTTCACAGGCTATCAGATGAGCAAAAAATCCAATATGGCTGCACTAATAAAAACAAACGTTGATACCTGTAGGTCAAAAACAAATGACAATCCAAAGTTGAGAATAGCACAAAAAGATTACTCTGTAAAAAGTGTCCTGATAATGTGCAAGTCTTAGACATGTCAGATCAACGCCTACTTAGATAGTGAAGAAAAAAGAAATCGGCAAAGTCATATTTGGAACGAGCATAAAATTCTACAAAACATTGCTAATTTAACCGTCTTCCTGTCTCTAATACTAACGGAGATAACAGTACATTCCCATCCAGCTTAGGACATACTTTATATATATATATATATATATATATATATATATATATATATATATATATATATATATATATATATATATATATATATATATATATATATATATATATATATATATACATATATACATATATATATATATATATATATATATATATATATATATATATATATATATATACAGGCTGGCCTTTTTCTACTTCTTTACATGGGTAACTTATTTATTAAAAGAGATGGAAAAAAGCTTAAATAAACAAAATTGGGCAGAATCAGACAAGAAACTCATTTCCGCTTTCAGATTTGATGTACCTTTTTTGGTTTCTGAAATATCCTAAAAAACTGAAAATCGAGTATAGTTCTCGGGTTATATAAGTTTCAAAATTTCGTAGATAAGAAAAAAGTTTAAATTTACAATTGTTGGATATGTTGATGTACAATTTAACTAGATTATCAAAATTCTTATGGCTGTCATGATTTCTAAAATATGACACAAATTTACATTTTTAAAAATGGAAACCATAGTTGGTTGTGATCTCAAGAAATAGCTTATTTTTTCTGATTATAATGATATAAGCCTACTTTTAATAAAACAGTTACCCATGTTAAGAGATAGGATATGGCTACTCGATATATATATATATATATATATATATATATATATATATATATATATATATATATATATATATATATATATATATATATATATATAAATAAATAAACCTATAGAAATGAACACTGACCCTGGATATAGATTCTAGGGGTCCTAGTTAGCGGGATTTAAGCTACAAACTCTTCTTTAGACGACACTGGTTTCGCTCTAATTAGAGCTCTTCAGCGCGACCGGTTTGCGGTTCTAATTATGGTGAGAATACATCTAGCCTTACATATATTGTCCCTATATTAGGAAATAAATGGGCCAGAGCTGACCATTAACAAAATCGTTAGTCGGTTGTACACGGTCTCTATTTTATAACATGTTGTGTTAATCGGGGCTGTCGTGACAACATACTACCTGGTTCCGCACCGAGATGGGGACCCTGTCGTACATCGCACAGTGTTCTAGGAGGCTGGCTACCATAGCCGTATTGCTTTATAGGTGTGTTCTCGCTGTAATTAGTATATTGCATTGACGACCTCTAATTAGAGCGAAACCAGTTTGCGGTTCTAATTATGGTGAGAATAAATTTAGCCTTACATACATTGTCCCTATATTAGGAAAGAAACGGGCCAGGCCTGACAATTTACAAAATTGTTAGCTGGTTTTACACAGTCTCTAGTTTATAACATTTTCTGTTAACTAGAACTGTCATGACAACATACTACCTCGCTCCGCATCGAGATGGCGACCCTGTCGTACATCGCACAATGTTAAATTTTAGAACATTTTTGTAAAAATTGGTCACTTTTAATAGCAGATATGTTTATTTGTTCGTGCTCTTACTTGATGAAACCGCTCTATACTTAATACAACCGTAGATACTTTTTATGTGATTTCACAACTGCTTGTTTTTTTGTCTGCAGTCGATTTTGCTTTTTACAGTATCGCCAGGGAAATACATTTTTTTGCAATGCCACAGAAAAAGCCTCTAGACTGTATTATTTTTTATATTTTATTAGCAAAATTTTCACGTACACAATGTTCTTGAAATAAAAAAATTTTTACAAAAAATTTTAGGGAATTTTCTGAAATTTTGTTTTGTCTAATTTTCTTGAAAGAAAAATTTGTTTCGAATTTTTGCGTTAAAAAATGTTGAGCGAAGTTTTGAATGAACTTCTTCGTCTCATAAATTTTTTTTTATCGATTTTTTACGTAAAATATTTCAACCAATTTTTGTAGAAGTAATATTTTTTATTAATAAGATATTGTAAACAAACTGCTTGCGATTTCACGTGAATAAATTGTTTTCCAATTTTCGTGAAAAATGTTTAGCAAATTTTTTATATTAAATCTTCGTAAAAATATTTTTATATAATTTTCGTGTATGATCACTTAGCTAATGGTTGTAAAAAAACGGCTTATTTTAAGTTTTTTTTTGTGGTGAATTCTCATTAAGAAAATTAACTAATAGACAGGTACCGATGTTGAGACTTTCGGAAAATTCGTTAAAATGAGCCGGAATTAGTGCCTCTGGAGCCCATTTCCATAGTCAGTTAAAAAGTTTATATATATATATATATATATATATATATATATATATATATATATATATATATATATATATATATATATATATATATATATATATATATATATATATATATATATATATATATAGATATATCCAATCGATAACGCAAAAAATACTTTACTGATTTGGACCAAATTTGGAAATTACCCTTATTTTGTTAATGGCTTGGATACGTTTGTTTGTCAGATCTTAACGCCCAAGTTTTCTTAACAAAAAAAAACAATATTTGCTAAAACGCAATATCTCTCAAATTCTTTAAATCATTGAAACCAAAATGTACAATTTAAACGAACATAGACACACGTGGTCGTGTACCAATTAAAAAGTCTTTTGATCAAATAAAAATTAAGTTATCCGAAATTAATTCTAAAATAATCCTCGACATCATTTCAGATTCTGTAATGCAATATCTCCAATGTTGGACAAAGACTGATGACGTTACCCGTACTCCTATAAAATTTAAATAAATGGTGGATAAAAATCTAAACAATGGAAGTTACAAGTATCGTTGCAAGATGTCAGAATGTAGAACACTGTGAAATGTACGACAGGGACGCCATCTCGTTGCGGAACCAGGTAGTATGTTGTCAACGAAAGCTCTAGTTAACACAAAATGTTATAGATATAGATATACAGTCGACTAACAATTTTGTAAATTGTCAGTTCTGGCCCATTTATTTCCTAATACCGGGACAACGTTTGCGTTCAAAAGCGCTAAATTTTAGCATGCGACAGCAAGCGGCTTGATAGCCTGTTGACATTAGACCACACCGTTTACTTTTAACAGCAGCAAGTTTCTTGCAAGCTTAACAAGCGCATTATTTCTATGCTTCGTCGCTTGCGCTTGTTATGTAGCGTTGTTCACATTTTACAACTTACTTTTAACTAACCTAACATATTTAAAACATTGATATAAATATTGAAAATAAATACTGGACTATGATTATAAATGAAATTTGTGAGTTAATGACTTAAGACAATACAATTTTGCGTAAAATCATATTCTGAAAGCAGTGTTAACACTCGGTTTTTAATGTTTCTTACTTGAGCCATGAAAGCAGGACCCCATAGACATTATTATTATTATTGTATAACTGGGAAAAATAACTAATGCATTATGTGGTGATAGTAACAGTATGGGCATTTTTATAGTTTGTCTACGTGCGGAAGACAATATTTGCTAGGCTCGTTGTGTTAAATTTAGTACCACGGTCGTCAATGTTCTTTGGGAGTATTACAAGTTGCTTACAAAATGAGAACGGTACTGATATATAAGTTACTAGATTTATCATTTTTATTATCGACGATTTCGCAGGTTAGTTGGTCAATATTTTTTAAATAAATAGCACTTTAAAGCGTATTTATGTATTTCTCATATTGTATGTTTTGAACAGGTACATTCTCCCGCTTGAAATTAGATATACCTACGTTTGTTAACCGTCCAAGCATATGGAGCTTAATTTACAAGCAGCTTGCTTGCTGCGTCGACCGGATTTCAGTGTAGTCTTGGACAAAAGCTAGATTCATAAACTCGCGAATTGCGAAACCGCCGTGAAACGAATTCCTATTGGTTTATTGAAAATAATATCGTAAAACTGTTGCTTTTATTAGATTTTATAAATCTTTTTTACTATTTTTTGTGTGCATACAGTTAGACACGATCTAAATGTCTTCCCTACTTTTAAGCTTGTGTAGCCCCAATGTTAATGAAAGGCTTTATACTTACTTAGCTTGTGCATATATATATATATATATATATATATATATATATATATATATATATATATATATATATATATATATGTGTGTGTGTGTAATATAAAAATAATATCCGATTAAAAAAGGAGTGAAACAGTAAGTGAATTTATTTACTCTAGTGCTGTATTCGATATTATCTGATTATAGGCGACGTAGTGGAATGTAATTTCGGTAAGTAAACAGTTTACTGCACGGAGGGTTTTTAGTATTGTTTAGAAACATGCTTAGAACCCTCTTTAGATGCAGAAGCCACAAGGAAAATTTGTTCAAAACAACCCCCAAGAAAGCTAAGAGACCAAGAATGAATAGTGGTGCTGAGCGGGGAGGAAATATGAGCGTAAATTGCTAAAAAACCAATTAGTCGAACTTTGAAAAGATGCGTTTTTCACATTTTGCAGCTATACCTCCTTCAAACCCTGTCTACCCCGCACAGCAGCCATATTCGCCCAGGTCCAGTAACTTGGGGGTTGCTCCCAAGAAATTTTCTTGTGCTTTGTGCTTTGAAGGTATTTGTATGCTTGCACAAG
This sequence comes from Tillus elongatus, assembly GCA_964006375.1. Lineage (NCBI taxonomy): Eukaryota > Metazoa > Arthropoda > Insecta > Coleoptera > Cleridae > Tillus > Tillus elongatus. The sequence continues at coordinate 185,366,854 of OZ023263.1, forward strand.
CGGAAGGAAAACCCACCGTGTTTTTGGATGAGGGGGCAGAAATCCTCTTCCTCCTAAGGGTTCTTTTTCCCTTCTGCATGTATACAATCACCCTAAATGCATGATCCAAGTTTTTTTTATGTTCAGCTTTCTGGTGTATTTTTTGTTGATAGTATATTTCCTGTTTATCAATTGTTTTGTTTCAGTTTTGTATCCAAATCACTGTATAAATATTTGTGTTAGAGATCATGCTTTTGCTTGTCCTTCTTTATCCTATTTTTTACTGTTCCTAATTAAATAAAGTACCGTTTTATGACTTTTACTATAAGACTGAATCACTATAATATATTATTCTTATGAAAAATCGTTACCATAACGCACTTGTTGCGTCCCAAACATTGTTTATTTCTATCAAAAAGCCTTTGGTGAATAATGATATCTGACAGGAGCTGTTTTTGTGTAGATTGCTTGGATAGAAAAATCAGACGGTTTTTTTCGGAAAAATCTTATGCTTATATTCGGGGAAAGTTTGTACGTTTTAAACAATAGTTAAAATGAAGTTAGTTTAATGAAATAAGGACCACGGTTTTCACTATAAAGCTTACACTTTCCAGTAAATTCGATGTTTTTCATTCAAAAAAGGTATGTAACATTAAACATATTTTTGTATTAAAATTCGCCACCATAACGCACTTGCTACGTCCAGGCTTTTTCAAAGTCTGTACGTTTCTATTTAGTAATTTAGAAAATGACCACAGAGAGAGACAAAACCACCAGATTGCATTGTAAATTTTATGGTGTAGAATTAATCAATCTTTTACTTGTTTTATTTTTACAATCTCATAATTCTATCATGTTTATGAAACAGAAAGTAAAAATATCATTAAAATTTTATATTTTGGCTGGTTATACCATCTAGTTTGAAGCACGGTTCTTGTTTAATTTAAAAATGAACATTTTGATAAATTTTGGTTTCCAGTAAAATTTATTTAAATGCAAAGCGTTCTGCTAACATGTTGGATTATTACCGTCAGTTAAATCAATGCTGACAGCAGGAAAATGAAATTAAATTTTTAATTATGAAATGCGTAGTATTTTCGCCTTGCTTATTTTTAACATCAATTCATGATGTAATTGGATTACCTAGAAAATGCATTAAGCATACAAAGCTGTTTCTCATATTTTCAAATCTATTCATATATGAATTTAAATCAGATAAATACGTCCACATAAAAGTTAGAAGCGCCCACGTAAATGTTACGGTTACACCTAAGTTTTTAATTATTTTCAGCTTCTGTATTCGAGACAGCTTCGCAGATTAGATACGACAAAAGCAGTCATTGAGTAGCTAAAAATTCTGCAAGACTTATAGTGGTCTATTTACAGAAAAAATAATAGCCAGTTGGAATAAAAAATTTAAATCGCACAAATTATACACAACAGCTTGGAAAAATTATATTTGCATATGCCAGTTAACATACAAAGCCTTATTTTTAAAAGTTCGGGACACAGCAAGTGCATTATAGTAGTGAATTTTCATAAGAATTGTACGCTATTATTAAGGTAAGTTATAACTTATTATTTAAATTTGAATGGACCTTGAAGACCGGTTTTAGAGGTCCCAATTAGTGATTATTTGAAAACATTTCTATTAGTGAAATTTTATTTAAAAAAATTCACTAATAATCGATGGTGAGACTTTGCAAAAATTTTTGCAAATGAGCGCGAACTAGGACCCCTAGAACCCATATGCGGGGTCAGTTTCAATTTTTATATGTTTATATATATATATATATATATATATATATATATATATATATATATATATATATATATATATATATATATATATATATATATATATATATATATATATATATATATGTATCCGTCTGATAACTCAAACAATAATTAACCTATTTCGGTGAAACTTAGCAAGTGGTTTTCTTTTATTAATGGCTTGAATGAGTTCGTTGGCCAGAAAAATCTGACGGGGTTTTCCGAGAAAATTTTGAGTTTTCTTTCGAAAAAAAAATTGTTTCTCCGAAAGTAACAAAGCTGTTTCAATGAAATTTACTATATATATTGCCTTGGGAGAGATCTTACTAAGTACTGAAATTCAACTCTCTAAGCTTAAAAAAAATTGAGTTATTCAGATTTTAAATTTTCTTTCGAATTTTTTTTCTCCGAAAATTACAAAGTTATTTTTATGAAATTTGGTAGATATCTTCCGTTAGGAGAGACCTTACTCCAAACCAAAATTAAACTCTCTAAGTTTATAGAAAATTGAGTTATTCAAATTTGAAGCATTTAATATTTATTTAACATGAAGTTTTTACCACAGAAATTGTAGAAACGAAGAGACGATTTTCACGTCTCTAGTATCAGGATCACATGAGAGGATAGGCAGTGGCATGTTTAAAACTAATGTTGTACATGCAGTTTGTTATTCTGCAGATGATGTTTTCAATATATGGTGAATGTAACAGAATAGTTGAGACAACAGTTCGAACATTTAACAACAGATTCCTTCAATCGATCCAATGAATATAACAAAATTCAGCAGAATTAAAAGTAAGCCGTCAAGTCATGGAATAATACTGACACGACGAGTTGTTAAACGTTTCAAAATTGAAGACAATGAAATGAATCAAATTATAGTTCTTGTTATTTTGAAGCATGTCTACAAAGTTCGTTAAGAAGTAGGTCTCAAGATTTGGGTTTATCTATCTGGGCAATACACAGAATATTGAGAAAGCACAATATGCATATTTAGTGAATTTTTATTTAAAAAAATTCACTAATAGAAAGGTATCGATGGTGAGACTTTGCAAAAATTCTTTCAAATGAGTGCGAACTAGGACCCCTAGAACCCATATCCGGATTGGATGAGTTCGTTAGCCAGAAAAATCGGTCGGGGTTTTCAGGGAAAATTTTGAGTTTTCTTTCGAAAATTTTTTTTTCTCCGAAAGTAACAAAGCTGATTTAATGAAATTTACTATGTATGTTGCCTCAGGAGAGATCTTACTATGTACCAAAATTCAACTTTCTAAGTTTAGAGAAAATTGAGTTATTCAAATTTTAAATTTTCTTTCGAAAATTACAAAGTTATTTTAATGAAATTTTTTGGATATCTTGGCTTAGGAAAGACCTTACTACGTATTAAAATTAACTCTCTAAGTTTATAGAAAATTAAGTTATTTAAATTTGAAGCATTTAATAAAAATTCACTACCATAACGCACTTGCTGCGTCCCGAGTTTTTTTCTATGGAGCTAGCAAATTAAAATTTGGCAGATATATGCAAGTACTGCAAGCCTCTTTGAAAAAATTGTGTTACAAGTTTCATTAAAGATACAAAAGTTTGCCAGAAAGAAAAAACTATTTACACAGGGATATATATTAAAAATATGGCAGGTATTTTTCCTTCATAATTTCTTATGTGATTTTGTTTTGGTGAACCCACTCGAACTAATTTTTGCAAACAGAACAACAAATTTGAAAATGATAAAATATTATAGTTCTCTATGTGAGACCGCCAAACAAGGCATTCTAAAATTCATTTTTGGAAAAATATTTTAAAGAAATGAAATGTGGTAGAGATAAGATTAGATTCTATTGTGAGTGGGCTATTTTAGTCCCTCCACCGCGACGTTAGGTCCGACCCTCACGTCTAATTATTTAGATTTCACCCATCAATTCCAGCTCCCCGAGGGAATCGATCTTTTCTTGAGGGTGAGAGTTGGTTTGGCAGGTGTACTGCCATCTGAGTAAAGTCGCTTGCCCGTTTCGAAGCTCAAAGAGAGATTACCTCTCTCCGAGTTCGTCTGGACCCTACATCCGTCAGTGTTTGCCTCGAGGCGGTATCATGAAGTCCCGCTCTCGAGCAGCATCTAATCTCCAGTTGTAATCCACCCCTAGAGATCTCAGATCCCCTCAGACTCTTCCAAACCTGACACCTAACAGTGTTAAGACTCAAGGCAACATCCCATCGAGTCCCGCTCCCGAGCATCACCCCAGCGAGGCCGTCCGTCCGTTTCGTAGCACACAGTATGGGCTCCAAACTCCGAGTGTTTACCACTAATCAGAGATCAGAGCCCCCCGGGACGTCTGGACACACGACACACACCAGGGCTCAATCCAGGGCGGTATCATCTGGAACCCCGCTCCCGAGTAACAACCAAGCGAGGCCAATTGTCTCTGAGGCCACAGTGGAGGCGCCAAACTCCGGGTACATATCACTCCCCAGATATGTCTGCCTCCCCTCAGCCTCACCTGCACCAGACCCCCGCCAGTGTTTCATTGACTCAAGGCCGTATCATGAAGTCCCCCCCTCGAGCAGCATCCAGGTAGGGTCGTTAGCCTGTATCGATGCTCACAGAGTAGGTCCAAGTCTCCAGGTGTAATCCACCCCTAGAGACCCCAGCCACCTCCGGGTTCGTCCAGGTCCAACACCTGCCAGAGTTAGCTTAAATTTCACCCAACTAATCGAGCTTCCGACAGGAGACGACACCTGCGAGGTGAAACTTTGACAAATGTACTGCCATCTGAGCGAAGTCGCTTGCCCGTCTCAAAGCTCAAAGAGAGATAACCTCTCTCCGAGTTCGTCTGGACCAGACATCCGTCAGTGTTTGACTCGGTGCAGTATCATGAAGTCCTACATCCAAGCAGCATCCAAGTGAGGTCGATTGTCCGTTTCGGACCTCACAGAAGAGGCCTCAACCCTTAGTTTTATTCCACCCCTAAAGATCTCAGCTCTCCTCCGGGTTCGTCTAGACCCGACACCCACCAGTGCTAGACTCAAGGCGACATCCCATCGAGCCCCGCTCCCGAGCATCGCACAAGCGAGGCCGTCCGTCCGTTCCGAAGCACACAGTGGGGGGCCCTAACTCCGGGTGTTTAAGACTCATCAGAGTTGTCAACCACCTCCGGGTCTTCTAGGCACACGACACCCGCCAGCACTCAACCCAAGGCGGCACCCATCCGGAACCCCGCTCCCGAGTAACAACCAAGCGCGGGCAACCATCCATTTCTAAGCCCAGAGTGGAGGCCTCAAAATCCGGGTGTACATCACTCCCCAGAGATATCCGCCTCCCTCCAGACCTACATGGACAAGACCCCCGTCAGTGTTTGATTCCAATTAGTCGACTTTTACTACAGGCAGGAGTTACCTTGGGCCTATTCTTTTAGTTAGTTCCCGGACCCACAGGAGAAATGTGGTAAGAATCTAAAGATAAATTGAAAATCTTGGTTAGCTGCTTCGTCGCAGTGGTTCTCATTACCCTTCTGCATCCACAACTACCCTCAATGCATAAACAGGAATATCGTGAAAATGTGTTTTTTTTTCTATACAATTCGTATTTCTGAAATTGATTATTATGGTATTTTTGTTTTTGAAAGATTTTAATGAAAATTTGCTATCATAATTCACTTCCTGCGGCAAGACTTTTTTGATTGAGTCTATTTATTTGTTTATTTATAAACAGAATAAATATTTATGGCGAAAGTGAGCATCATTGCCCTAAACCTCTTCTTATTTCAATTTTGATTTCATATCCCTTATATCTATTATGACGCTTTGATTTTTATACAGATTAAGAAATAATAATAGTACGCATATCTTTCTAATCCAGTCCAGCTCTCTTTATTACGTGAACCATCATTTTTCAATAAATGCTTTTGAGTTATTACAAAAAATCTTGATTGTTATTCAAATTCAACTTGAACATAAAAGAGGGTGTTTTACTGCGTGTTTATATTTTTCCAGAGCGTGGCTGTATGGCTTTTAGTAGAACAGTTGGTATTTTAAATTCACTCCTTATATTTAGTACCCTGCAATATTTCCTTCACCAATAAATCGCTGAATTCTACTAACTTTCAATCTGAATTCACGTATGTGCCTTCTGACCGTTAATTTTTCATGGTTGAAATATTGGAAGCAATAAGTCGACGTCAGCATTTTTTTCCCTCGAAAACGTTCGTGCCTGGTTTAAAAGATGAGAATTTGTACACGCAGACGAAACATCTCACTTTTTTCGGCTGATATTATCGCCAATTTCTCTTTCACTAGAAAGCTTTACCTACAAATTATGGATTTTTTAACAGTGTGAAATATGACGTTTGCCGTTTAAAGAAATATGTAAGTTTCATGTACTTTTTTATTTCTATATTATGGGGTTACCTGGTTCAATTACAAGAAAATGCGTTTACCGAAATTTGTAAGCGATGTACACTTTCATATATTTTTAGTAAATTTTCTCAAACAAAAATACCTATAAGGAGATCCCGACTTTTGAGTTTTGAAAAAGTTTCTTCAAATGACCGCCAACTAGGCCCCAATATGGGTTCTAATATTGAGGGTCAGTTTCAACTTTATATGTTTATATACACACACACACACAGATATATATATATATATATATATATATATATATATATATATATATATATATATATATATATATATATATATATATATATATATATACATATTGCTATAGATAGCAAATATACCAGAAAATTAGAAACATTTTATTGTGGAGAAAAACGAGCCATGTACATTAAATTTATGCGTCCTAATATTTAAATGCCCTGTATAATTGAGAGTGTAGAATATTTAGGGTTAAATAAGGAATAACATAAGAATTAAAAAAATACCGAACAATTCTTTCTTTTTTACTTGTAGTACGTTTAAGTTCACTAAGCAAAAGTCGTTGGAATACAATAGAACACAGAACCATGGCCTTGTTTTCATTTATAGAGTTTTGATAAAAGATAATGATTTTTTTGATCCTAAGACATTAAATAAATGTGTAGTAGTTGTTAAAATTATTTTTTTGTCAGTTACCAATTATAAAAAAAGACACACACATTGTTAGTTGATAGTGAAACGCAGAGATGATGTTTTGTTGTTGTTTCCAATAAGTGCAACGAACAAGAAGTTGGACAATGGGAAAACGCAGGGGCTATGAACTTTGTTTTACCCAGGTGCAGCGAGAAAATATTTTTTCTAACACAGGTGTAGATACTTAGGAAAACGGCGGCAGTACACCAGGACGATTCGTAAATGAACTGCGGCAAGAGATTCTCCATTCGATGACATACGGCGACAGTGTAAATGTGGGAATTGAGAATTGAGCGTGACGGCAGTCAAGGCTCGGTATAATCTGCGAACAAGTGCATCATAATAGGATGATATTCAGTGTTGAAATGGGAAAATATATATGAGCAACTAGCACGCGGTTTGTTAAGACCGTTTCAATATAAAATGGAAAATAATTTGCAAGTACAGGCAAGCTTTAAAATCCAAACAGTAGATCCAATGGAAAACATTTAGTACACATACAATAGAAGAACCAATTAGAAATCACTCAGTAAGTCGTTTTGGGAACTTTTTCGTTATGAATGTGCAGATTTTCTTCTGTATTGTGTTTAGATGTTAAGAATGTTAAGTCCCATTGATATTTTTTATGTATCTTTAGCTCACTATCATAGTTAGTTAATTCATTGTTTTAAATAAGATTGATTTGTATGGTTTATCGACAATCAGTGATGATAACCTTGATATAGCTGTCTTTATGGAAATTTTTGAATTTAATCAACCAGTAATAAAACATACTAGCTTGTATTTACATAGTCTGTTTAATTTTGACCCAAATCAAACAACTAATAGTAATATGATAAAGTAAGGCAATTTTCATTGTCAATTAAAAGTAAAATCAAAAGAACTCAATTAAATACTTTTTTTTGAAATGTCTAAACACTCTGGATTAATAAAATTTTCAAAGAAGATATATATCAAGCAGTAATGCTAGCCCAATTTTGAGCTCTACCCATGCGATGAGAGAAAATTTTCAAAATACAGCGGTAAGTAAACAATCTTTGGCATAATTTCCGGTTCATCAATGGTAGCGTTTTTAAATAAAGACGCAAATTCGAAATTATTTAATTCTCATGCTCTACTATTAAAATTACTAAATAAAAATACCATAGCAATTTATATACATATATATATATATATATATATATATATATATATATATACATATATATATATATATATATATATATATATATATATATATATATATATATATATATATATATATATATATATATATATATATATATATATATATATATATATATATATATATATATATATATATATATATATATATATATATATATATATATATTTGTATGTATCACACCGATAACAAAAATAATGGTCCGATTTTGATAAAACGTGGCACATTCCTTCCTTTTGAAAGTGGCTTGGACCAGTTCGTTAGTCAGAAAAATCGGCCCAGGTTTTCCCGGGAAAGGTTGTGTTTTCTTTCGAAAACACTTTATATCTCCGGAAATAACAAAGTAACGGCAATCAAATTAAGCGCTGGTTACCGTCATAAGAAGTATCATATGTACCAAAATTGAGATATCTATCTTAAAAGACAAAAAAGTATTAAAATTTTTAATTAATTAAATCTGATTCAGGAAAGTTAAAACGTCAAAATTGATTACGTGCGAATGTAAGTGAAAAACACTACAGGAAATGACTAACAAGCCCTTAGATATGTGTCTGAGTCGTTATTTTCCTCGATTTCGTTAAAATATGAGCAAAAAATCCATCGTAAATCAAAATCGTTTTGTGTAAATTGTAAAACGTTGAACATCTATTATGGGATATATCTGTTAGTAAATACATGTCGGGCGTCCCTGTCGTAGATTTCACAATGGTCTACGTTCTAACATGTTGCAATAATACTTGTCACTTCCATTGTTTATATTTTTATCCACCATTTATTTAAATAGCATAGCAGTACAGGTAACGTCATCTGTCTTTGTCCAACATTGTAGATATTGCATTATAGAATTTGAACTCATGTGGAGGATTATTTTAATTCAAATTGTGCATAACTTTATTCTTTTGTGATCGCAAGACTTGAAAATTGGTACACAACCATGTCTGCCTACGTTCTTTTAAGTAAATTTTAGTTTCAATCACTTGAATAATTTGAGATATTGCGTTTTAAAAAAAATTTTAAATTTTTTTGTTAAGAACAATTGGGCGTTAGGATATGATATATATATATATATATATATATATATATATATATATATATATATATATATATATATATATATATATATATATATATATATATATATATAAACATTTTAGCTGACCATGGACATGGTTTCCAGGGGCCCAAATTCACGCTAATTTGAAGAAATTTTCGAAAGTCTCACCATAGATACCTCTCTGTTAGTGAATTTTCTTAATGAAAATTCACTAATTAGACGATTGTAAAAGTAATTTTTTTGGTTCTTTGTGGAGGCCATCAGCTTAAGATCATCCATATACAGAAGATGATATTGCCTCATTTGCCCCCTGCCATTGCTTTTGATAGTGAAGCCATACCTGGTGGAGCTCAGGCGGTTTGATAGTGGATTCAATGCGAGGCAGAACCACAATGGGCTTAGCGAGTCGCGTTGAAATATACCTCTTCTAATTGGTATCGTGCTTGTTAGGATGTTGTCCCCGTTTGTACCCTTAACTGAATCTTTGTTCTCCAGGTAGATATTGTGTATTCAAGGAACCTCGGGATGTAAGTATCGACCCTATACATTTTCAGTCCACTTATAAGCCATTCGTGTGGAACTGAATCAAACGCCTTTTTATAATCCATGTAGGCAGCAAGGATATTTCTTCGTCCATTGTAAGCTTGATTGCACAAAACCTAATCAATCATTAGCTGTTCTTTGCACCTCATAGATCCTTTGGTACACCATTTTAGCTGCCTCGCAACTATGTTGTTTCGTTCGCAGTGCGCATATATGCGTTTCTTAAGACAGGATGCGATCAACTTATATAGGGTCGCAAGACAAGTTATTGGTCGGTGTCTGTCGGGGTCTGAAGAACAATGGTGGTCCTTTGGTAGAAGATACGTATCTCATTGTGCGAAAAATAATGGAACTTTCTTTGGGTCAAGTATATAATTTATAAACACCGCCAATAGATGATGTGTACACCCAAATTTCTTCAGCCAAAAGTTTTGGACGCTATCAGGCCCGGCTGCCTTCCAATTGTGATGCTTTTTAATAACCTCGGAGACTTCATCTTTGGTCAACGGCTCATGATGCATCTGCTCATAGCTCTGACAAGCTCTGTGGTTAACCCAACTGGTGCCAATATTTCAGGAGGCTGTTGTGGCTAGTTGACTTTGCCATAACGCTTCAATTTGTTCCTTATTTGGAAAAGTATCGGTGGCTGCATTCCGAGCTGAATTAAGCCGACTGTAGAAAGTCCTTTCAGAGCGTTCAAACATTGTATTGTCGCACTTCTTATTGTTGCTCGCTTTATATCTCCCCAACCGTCCTGCATATACAGAAAACTTCTGTTTTAGGATGTCCAAACATTCTTGTGCAGTGTGGTTGACTGGATCTTGTGCTGAGTGTTGTCGAACTCGGCCTATTATTTTCTCTACTCTTTTCTGCAATTTTCTTGCCTGTACGTCCCCAATGTACTACGTCGGTTGTCCAATTCCTTTTCTAAGTGTTTCCACTCTACTTAGCAGCCTTTTGTCCCACGGTGACGCGAGTGTCTGTGGTTGGACCTCCGATCAGAAAAGACTGCGCGAAAAGGCCTAGTCTCTCATACACAAAGATGCCAATGAGCAAGTAAAGGACAAAACATTTTTCACTGAGAGACCGTTGCAGCTTGACACGAACCAAGCCAGGTATTTAAGAGAGTGCAAAGCTGCCCTCAGATCTCGGTGCTTGTCTGGTGACACTTCATCGGCAGACAGGTGACGATAACGGGCTCCGTACTAGGCTATATATCGGTAGGTGGTTCATCCAGTGCAACCACAGTTGTATTTTTCTTGTAAAGTGTTAGTGTTTAAACTGAAGTTATTAAATTTGTGAAAGCCCCGTTGGGATTAACCGGTGAGATAATTTATTCCTTTGAGATAAATTGCAGAATTTTGACGGGATATGTTTCCATTAAATTAAGGGGTGTTGCTCTTGGGTCTGTTCTGTTTCCTGGGTGTGTCCTGCTCCGGGTCCCTCTCCTGTGCTGTTCTGGTTTCTAGTCTTGTTTCTGGTTTTAATTCAGATTTCTGGCTTTCTTTCTTCTTTAAAATTTGAGTATGCTGTCCAAGTCCTGGCTCTGGGCATAGAATGGTGATATTTTGAGTAGCCGTCTGAAGTTTAACTGCACTCAGATCACTAGGTCTGATTTCATACCAAGTCTGGTTCCAGTTTTGGCTTTTGTATGCCTTAATCCGAGTTGCTGCTCACCTTAACCTAAGTCCATTTGGATGGTTTTGACGTCGTTTATATACAAGTGAGTCCTGTGTATTTAGTTAAGTGTTTCTGTCAAAATTTCTTACATCACATGGAAACTTTCATTCATGATATAAACAAAAGTCAGATTAAAGTCATTTTATTCGCAGTTCCATTGGAAGTGACGTTGCTGCTAGAAATATTTTTTTATTTCAAACTTAAGCTCTAGTAGGTACAATAAATCTGATTAATTAATAACGCATTTTTACTCATAAATATTGTTCATCTAAGAGCTGCTGCCTTTTAAATATTGACTTTTGCCATTGTCGATCTATTTCCAAAATTTCATGAATAAAATATAAACTTATTTTACTCATAGACCTGGAGCACTGACAATATCTTTTTGCAAATTTATCTCACCAGAAAAGCAAAAATAAATAGAATATTGAAATTAAATTTAAGAAACTTTCTCTTTATTATTTACCGACTAAAACTGAAGGCCTAATAAATGTGAGATTTTGGTTAAGACCAACCAAAAACTAAGTATTTATTAATCATTTCTATAAGCTAACGTGGTAACATACTAATTTTGTCTTTGATAAATTATTAAAACTAAATATTAAATATTGACTTTTGCCATTGTCGATCTATTTCCAAAATTTCATGAATAAAATAAAAACTTATTTTACTCATAGACTTGCAGCACTGACAATATCTTTTTGCAGATTTATCTCACCAGAAAAGCAAAAATAAATAGAATATTGAAATTAAATTTAAGAAACTTTCTCTTTATTATTTACCGACTAAAACTGAAGGCCTAATAAATGTGAGATTTTGGTTAAGACTAACCAAAAACTAAGTATTCATTAAACATTTCTATAAGCTAACGTGTTAACATGCTAATTTTGTCTTTGATAAATTATTAAAACTAACCTGGTCTTTGCTGAATTAGCAAAATTACTCCTAACTTTGCCGAGTTATTAATTGGGCTAATTATTGATAAAAATATTAAGTTTGAAAGCTTAGACTAAGCAATCTTGATCCCCCTTCCTTTTGAAAAATAAAACTGGGATGTAAAGCTTACTAATACCTCCTTAAGAATGGTTCACCCTCACATTCAACTTCTCCTTAAATTTGATTACAGAATATTAGATGAGTGATGAAACTTAACTTTCTAATACACAAACCACGCAACTTTATATTACTCGAGTTCTAGTAAAAAATATAAATTTGCCACATCAACTCTCATTCATCCCTTTCCCTCTAGAGCAGTTTTACACAAAAATAACCCGAACCGTCCGTTCGTCAGGATCTGTGTACTAAAATTCAAGACGATACCTCCACTCGTTCGAAAATTATTATGCCTACTTGCAAACAAACTCTAAAACGTTTTATTCCCTGAGTTTTAACGAGAAAATGTCAATTTTCACCAAATCGTCACCCCCAATTCACCCTCTACCTTCTGGAGCGTTCTTACCCAAAAACAATCCGAACCGTTAGTTTGTTGGCTGCTAACTGTACACCAAATTTTATGACTATATCTCAATTCGTTTTAAAGTTATCGTTGTTACTAACAGACTGACATACAGACCGACAGTAAAAAAAATATTTCCCAAATTATGTTTTTTATATTGCGTTTAATCGAAATTTTTTTGTCGAATTTTTGTCACAGATGCTATACTTCGACAGGTATTGACGACGTGAAAGTGATATTAATGGTGGCTTGTTTTTTAGTCTCCAGAACTTGTTTGTCAATATTTCGACACAGAATTGATAGATTTTGTCCATATTCTTAGATTGTTGGCCACTCAATTTTAAAATATGGTTTTCATCGATTCGCTGCATTATAAAATGAAGTAGGGCCTCTTGAGACTATGCGAATACAGTGTTACTAAGAGTTGATTGCATTGCGCCTATACATAGTCGTAATGCTTTTGGCTGAATTCTCTCAATTTGGAGAAGGTCTTTTTTAGACGTCGACACATAAACTGTACAGTCATATGCCTAGTTTCACAAAGCTTGATTAAATATTTAACGGCTGGTTAGTTAACCAAGGCTTAATACAACCAATCACACCTTCAAAATATTTAGTTGTCATGGCAAAAACCCGAATCACGACCTGTGATTGGTCGTCTTAATCCTTGATTAACTAACCGGCCGTTAAATACTTGATCGGGCTTTGTGAAACTGGGCATGTGTCTAGTAATGATGTGATATAGCAGTTGTAAAAAATTCAGGACGCAGCAAGTGCATTATGGTAGCGAATTTTTATTAAATGCTTTACATTTGAATCGCTCATTTTGCTATTAACGTATTGATTATAATAATCGCCACCATTGACTGAAGCCCTGAGGAAATATACACCAACGAGCTAGTAACAAATTTTAAAATATAATATTTGACTAAAACTAGTTAAAATGGAGTATAAATTAAAATAAACCTATTTACAAATGAATTTTGATAAGATATTATGCTGTGACAATACCTCTCTCTGCATTATGGTAGCGAATTTTTATTAAATGCTTCACATTTGAATCGCTTATTTTGCTATTAACGTATTGATTATAATAATAGCAACCATTGACTGAAGTCCTGAGAAAATATACACCAACGAGCTAGTAACAAATTTTAAAATATAATATTTGACTAAAACTAGTTAAAATGGAGTATAAATTAAAATAAACCTATTTACAAATGAACTTTAATAAGATATTATGCTGTGACAATACCTCTATCAACCAGTGGCGATTTCTCCTAGTGAGCTAGGTGTGTGCCGCACACCCTAAAATATAATCAAAATGTGCACAGTTATATATGTTTTATTTCTTTTTCCCTTAGTCTTAATACACTACACATTTTATGACAATCGATTTAATTTACTTATTTGATTTCATAAATAGTCGGTTAATAGTGACTTGGAATGAAGTAGATACCACGTCTTCTAACATATTCAGAGAATATGAGTAGATCAATAGCAACTGGGAATGAATTCGGGTTAGGTGTGCGTTAATATTTCCGAACAACTTCAGTCGATGGAGGTACAATGCAGTCCCGCACCCACGTGTTAAAAATAGTGAGGAAAATACCATTGATTTTAACACTGCAGTGAGCTATGAAAAATTTGAATAACTCAGTTTTCTATAATTCTAGATAGTTTAATTTTGGTAGGTAGTAAGGTATTTCCTAGAAAAAGATATCCACTAAATTTTATTAAAGTAACTTTAAGTGAGTGGTGAACGTGTCGCCACCTAGTTCGGAACCAAGTACTATGTTGTCACGCCTGCTCCAAATAACTAACAATTTAAAAAATTGTTAGCCCTGGCCCATTTCTACCCCAATATAGGGACAAAGTATGTAAGACTAGATGCATTCTCGCGGTTCTAATTGTTGCGAGAATGCATCTAGTCTTACATACTTTGTCCCTATATTGGGGTAGAAATGGGCCAGGGCTAACAATTTTTTAAATTGTTAGTTAGTTGTATACCGTCTCTATTTTTAACACTCTGTGTTATTTGGAGCGGGCGTGACAACATAGTACTTGGTTCCGAACTAGGTGGCGACACGTTCACCACTCACTTAGTGTTTTAAGACTGGCTATACGATAGCCGTGTTATTTTTGGTGCATTTTTGCTGCAATTAGTATGCCGTACTGAAGAGCTCTAATGAGAGCGAAACCGGTCTACGGTTCTAATTGTTGCGAGAATGCATCTAGTCTTACATACTTTGTCCCTATATTGGGGTAGAAATGGGCCAGGGCTAACAATTTTTTAAATTGTTAGTTAGTTGTATACCGTCTTTATTTTTAACACTCTGTGTTATTTGGAGCGGGCGTGACAACATAGTACTTGGTTCCGAACTAGGTGGCGACACGTTCACCACTCACTTAGTGTTTTAAGACTGGCTATACGATAGCCGTGTTATTTTTGGTGCATTTTTGCTGCAATTAGTATGCCGTACTGAAGAGCTCTAATGAGAGCGAAACCGGTCTACGGTTCTAATTGTTGCGAGAATGCATCTAGTCTTACATACTTTGTCCCTATATTGGGGTAGAAATGGGCCAGGGCTAACAATTTTTTAAATTGTTAGTTAGTTGTATACCGTCTTTATTTTTAACACTCTGTGTTATTTGGAGCGGGCGTGACAACATAGTACTTGGTTCCGAACTAGGTGGCGACACGTTCACCACTCACTTAGTGTTTTAAGACTGGCTATACGATAGCCGTGTTATTTTGAGTGCATTTTTGCTGCAATTAGTATGCCGTACTGAAGAGCTCTAATGAGAGCGAAACCGGTCTACGGTTCTAATTGTTGCGAGAATGCATCTAGTCTTAAAGTAACTTTGTAATTTTTGGAGAAAAAAAAATTTTCAAAAGAAAATGTAACATTTGAATAACTCAATCTTCTATAAACCGAGAAAGTTGAATTTTGGTACTTAGTAAGTCCTCTCCCAAGGCAACATATATGGTAAATTTCATTAAAACAGCTTTGTTATTTTCGGAGAAAATTTTTTTTTGAAAGATAACTCAAAATTTTCCCGGAAACACTTGTCCGATTTTCCTGCCTAAAGAACTCATCCAAGCCATTAATAAAAGAAAAGCACTTGCCAAGTTTCATTGAAATCGGTGCATTATTTTTTGAGTTATCAGACGGATACATACATACATATATATATATATATATATATATATATATATATATATATATATATATATATATATATATATATATATATATATATATATATAAACATATAAACATATAAAAATTGAAACTGACCCCGGATATGGGTTCTAGGGGTCCTAAATCGCGCTCATTTGAAAACATTTTTGCAAAGTCTCACCATCGATACCTCTCTATTAGTGAATTTTTTTAAAATAAAAATTCACTAAAAATGTGAATTTTTTTAATAAAAATTCACTAAAAAGTAACGTAATACTTACATCAGCGCTCCACTTATGGCCGATGAGGGATCTTAACAAGTTGATTCCACGTTCTCAATTGGTTTTAAAGTTATTGATGTGCATGCTCCAAAAAGTTTTTTTTTGTGTTAATTTTTTCTTTCAGATAGTTGTATATCCTAGCATATTTAATTTGAAGGCCACATGAATAAAATAAATTGTAGTCTGTGGTAAAACAATTTTGCGGGGGAGACAATCGTGACTTGTTAAACTATTAGATCCTTTTTATAACACTATAGCCGAATTCATTATTTTTGTTTACATAACCCAGACTGTAGAAATTCTATTACGTTTCACATCAATATGAGAATATTGCATTAAAAAAAATCACCAAGCTGGCTTTGTGGCTATTTTTCGCAATATAAATAGCTTTGCGTTGAAAATTATGTTTTGAACCCTATAGGGTTCTAGCAATAACCCACCAGCGACACTTTAGGCTAATATACGAAGTGTGCCGGGAGCTGCGAAATAAAATAGCATTATAATAAATTCTGTCAGCCGGCCTCTTCTTGCTTTACACAACGTAATTTCGGAGTCAAATTTTATGTAAATATTGTGTCACAATATTATAAATTCTCAAAATGGTTCACATTCTCAAAGCGACATCTTGGATATATAGGGCAATGAAGCAGTTCTACGTTTTGACAATTTACAAAGAAAGCTTGATTTATACCTTATATAAGGTGTTTCTTATTTACAACGTACATATTTTGAGCAGATTTCATGCCTAAAATATTAAGATATATCATATTTTCTATTTTATCCACTTAAGGAGATTTTGTAACATACAAGGGTATATTGATATCCAGTTTGTTACCGTTTCCAAGAAAAATAATGTTAACCGAAATAATGAAACGAAAAGCGGAATAGCCCCAAACACCACCAAGATAAAAACAAAGTTACGGGGTAGATACGTATTTCGACAACGAACTAGTCCTCATGAATAACTGTCGCTCAACTGACTGTATGAGCAAGATTATCAGATTTATATAACTAAACTACGAATAATGTTATACGGGTAATGCAATACGGGATGATGAAAAACCGGATGAAACGATTCCAAAAATAATTAGGCTATTTTGATTAAATTTGATACACATGTGGCCTCAATTAAAACAGATGCGTATACCAAAATTGAAGTTTATATGATAATAGACAATAAGTTTTTAGAGTTGAAATAAATACGTAAGCACCTACTTAAGGGGGCTCTATGTATCCACGCCGCCTCCTTCGGCAGCCTCTTTTTCTTCTTAATCATTTAAAAAATGTTAAGATGAACCATGAGCTAGGTCAGGAGAATCAGCATGCCAAAAAGGGGTTGAGTTTATAACGTAAACTTTAATAAAACCATAGCTTGATCGCACTATAACTGTTTTGTGAATTTGCTGATTGATGCTTCTCTGTTTTATGGTAACTTGCAACGATGTTCACGTTCCTTATAATTAACAAATAAAAGTTGTATTTTTTATTAAACTAAACTGCAGATAAACCTTGTATTTACTGTGAACACCTCGCAAGCTGCCGTATATGTCTAATCCTGAATTTGACAATGCACTAAGGCGACATGAATTTGTTTAGCTGCCTCGTTCGGGGGGCCCATTCTCTGTCCTTTTGGGAGCCTCATGCCACGCTAATTAGAGGCAACATCTCTGCACCATCCAGATGACAAGAACAACAGAAAAGGTCCATCAATAGCTGGAGAGCCTGCTGAGGTCTACTCAACAGTGCCCTGCTCAACTGTAGTGATGGTCTGGACAGCCTTAAATGACTACAATATATGTATTCTGAGAGGCTCTGCTGGGCCTAAGAAGCTGAAGGACACTGCGTCTCTGCTGGGCCAGATGGAACAACACATCAGCAGTTAAAGTTAAGTACCTGATTCATCTGCTTTCATTCTTTTTACTTTATGTCATTAATAACCGTTTTTTCATATACAATATTTTGCATTATGTAAATTCATATTTTATAAATAAATATCATTTTTTCATATACGATATTTGCATTATGTAAATTCATATTTTAACAATAAATAACTATAACTGAGTCTTGATTTTCATATGTATCTTCGACAACACATAAACTATGAGACTTGTGACTAGGGGTCGACAAGACAAGAATTCTTGTTTTGGTAATAACTTCTTGTCTTGTCTTGAGAAAAAAATCAAGAAATCTTAAAAAATCTTGTCTTGACGTTTTCTTGACATCTTATATCTTGTCTTGACTCAAGAAATTTCAAGATCTTGAAATTACTTGATTGACCGGTGACACCGTACATGGTGAATCCCCGCCGGCGAACTTTTTATTGCGTAGCATCCTTAGACGGCAGTCTGGTGGTTCCACGATCTTTATTAGTGAATTTTCGTAGAAAAAATTCACTAATGGGGAGATCCCGACTTTTGAATTTTGAAAAAATTTTTGCAAATGAGCGCGAACTAGGACCCCTAGAACCCATATCCGGGGTCAGTTTCAATTTTTATATGTTTATATATATATATATATATATATATATATATATATATATATATATATATATATATATATATATATATATATATATATATATATATATATATATATATATATATATATATATATATATATATATATATATGTATCACACCGATAACTCAAAAAATTATAGGCCGATTTTGATAAAATTTGGCATGTACCTTTCTTTTGTTAATAGCTTGGATAAGTTCGTTAGTCAGGAAAATCGGACGAGGTTTTCCGGGAAAATTTTGAGTTTTCATTCGAAAAAAATTCATATCTCAAAAAGTAATAAGCCGATTTTAATAAAACGCTGGACGCAGCAAGTGCGTTATGGTAGTGAATTTTCATAAAAATGTTTTTATTGCAAATATGTGTGTTTTCTTTTTAAGAAAGCAGGCATCAATTTTGGTTACCAGTATAACCTATATAGTAAAAGCAATGTGCCATGTTTCATAAAAATAACTTTATTGTGTGAAAATGTACCAAGATTTCCAAAAGTAGACTTAAAGTGTTCCCGGAAAAACTCGTTTCTTGGTCAACCTTATAGGTTAATAGCAAATTGGGCTATTCAAATATGAAGCATTTGATCAAAGTTCGCTACCATAACGCACTTGCTGCATCCAGAATTTCTTTTCTTACAAACATGCATTATATTTCGATGGAAAATGCAATAACATAAGGCGTGTTTGATTAAAAAAAAAAAGAAAATTTGTATCACCAATGACTTATGGGCCATCCTGTGATTGTAGAAATATTTTTTTAAGATGTAGCTCAAGACACCCTATAATTAATATATACAAATTTTTTTCAAATCTTGTATAATAACGGATATATTGAGCTTTATTGATTTTTTACGAAAATTCGACAAAAATTATATACCATTAAACGATAAACTCTATAGCTAAGGCTACTGCCAAGCATCAGGGAAAGCGTTTATTTCAAATGAATTTTCTGGAAACATTTTAGTAAAATGAAGGACAATGACGGTTGAAACTAAGACTTCAGTGTTTGTAAAACATCCTTCTTGAGACATTTGATTTCCATAGCCCGTATTAGTTTCAAGTTATTTGCCAAAATGATGCCGATTTTGACGTTTTAAGTCGCAACTTTGACGTTTTGAGGAAAACCCCAATTTATTTTTCTTTAAATGCCTATAACTTTTTTGTCTTTTGACATACAGAGCTAAATTTTGGTAGGTACATTACATATAAGGACATAAACCCGCGTACCAAATTTGGTTGCCCTTACTTTGTTAATTCGGGAGATATAAATTTTTTTCGAAAGAAAACACAAAATTTTTCGGGAAAACCTGGGCAGATTTTCCTGGCTAACGAACTTGTTCAAGCCATTTGCAGAAGGAATTTATTCACCAAATTTAATCAAAATCGGCCCATTATTTTTTGGGTTATCGGTGTGATACATATATATATATATATATATATATATATATATATATATATATATATATATATATATATATATATATATATATATATATATATATATATATATATATATATATATATATATATATATATATATATATATATATATATATATATATATATATATATATATATATATATATATATATATATATAAACATATAAAAATTCAAACTGACCCCGGATATGTGTTCTGGGGGGCCTAATTAGCGCTCATTTGAAGAAATTTTTTCAAAATTCAAAAGTCGAGATCTCATTAATGAATTTTTTTAAGAAAATTCACTAAAATTTGGCACATACCTTCCTTTTGTAAATGGCTTTGACATGTTTGTTAGTCAGGGAAATCGGACGAGGTTTTCCGGGAAAATTTTAAGTTTTCATCGAAAAAAATTCTTATCTCAAAAAGTAATAAGCCGATTTTAATAAAATTTGGCACATACCTTACTTTTGTAAATGGCTTTGACATGTTTGTTAGTCAAGAAAATCGGACGAGGTTTTCCGGGAAAATTTTGAGTTTTCATTTGAAAAAAATTCATATCTCAAAAAGTAATAAGCCGATTTTAATAAAATTTGGCATGTACCTTCCTTTTGTAAATGGCTTTGACAAGTTCGTTCTTTAGAAAAATTGGACGAGGTTTTCCGGAAAAATTTTGAGTTTTCATTTGAATAATTTTTTTATCTTAAAAAATATAAACTCTATGATAACCAAATTTGGTAGGTAGGTTTACGATATAAAAAGTAAACTATACACCAAAATTTAGATTTTTATGTTACAAGAAAAAAAGTTATAATAAAATATTTTGTGCCAGATCATTTCTATGAAAATTCACTACCATAACGCACTTGCTGCGTCCCGAGCTTTTTGTTTTCAGACAAACGCAAAAGACGTCGCGCAGTTGCACGCTTTACCCCGTTTAGTTAAGTAAAGTTATTATTACAAAGTGGTAGTATTTACCTGTTTTGTTATATATTTGATGCCAGTTTGTGAATAGTGGTGGTAAAAAATACATCATATTATTATTTTCTTATTTTACCATGAGTGAGAGTGACTGTTCAGTAAACAGTACGTCTGCTGAGCCATTTGGCTCCGATTCTGGCTCAGAATATTTACCAACAAGCAATAGACAAAAACGTAAGCGTTATAGTTTTAGTAAATATAAAATGGTCAGTGATTCCAACGCGACTACGACTAATGCGAGTAAGAATGACAAAACTGAAACCGTAGCTGTCTGCGATAGCGACAGCAAAAGGAAAAAGCATTCACCATTGCAGGATAGTAGCACTCGTGGAAATACTGGCAGAAAGAGATTCTGTGATTATTTTGAAATTGAGGTGGACACCAGTACCAACGGCAAAAACAAAAATGGTAAATTAGCCAAATCTATACCATGTTTTCAAAAACATAACAAAAGTGTATACCTGAAACTGAACAATTCTGGGACTTCTGGGTTAAAAAGACACTTAAAAGCAAAGCATTGGACGTTATTTGACAAAGAATTTCCTCAAGGAGAGCCTGATTGAGGCAAGGTTCAATGTTCTGCGCCAAGTAGAAGTGGAAGTATTAGTACTAGTATTTTAAATTGGATAAACCGAAGTCAAAGTAAAGAAAATGTAAGTTGAGATTTATTATAATAGTTTGTATAATACCCACTTTAGTGCACGCCACAGAGCCCTTAATAATAGTTACGAGTGAAACACAAAAATACTCTGGGGGGAGGGGGATAATATGAAAAAAATCGCTTTATTAATTAAAAACTTTTCTTAAATTTGTTATTTTTATAAAGGAAAAATATAATTTTATATTTTTCAATCCTTATGTTAAATTTTAAAAATCGTGTTCTATATAATTTTAAATATAATTGGAGTAAAGGAACTTATTTTTATTAATAATTACCTATTTGTGTTAAGCAACACCCCCCTAGGGCAGAATTGGGGGGATCTTAAAAGTCGTGTTGTATACCATTTCTAGGGTTTTCGGGGTCAAGAAACTCATTTTTATTATCCCTTTCTTTCTACTAATAACAATTTATAGGATGCCTAAGTTTATCTGGTTTAAAATATAGGTATTGAATTTACACAGAAGTTTATTTTACAACTGGTAACAATCTATAGGGCTTACTC
Organism: Tillus elongatus; assembly: GCA_964006375.1. Lineage (NCBI taxonomy): Eukaryota > Metazoa > Arthropoda > Insecta > Coleoptera > Cleridae > Tillus > Tillus elongatus. The sequence goes on from OZ023263.1 coordinate 185,389,135, forward strand.
GTATAAACATTATGTCCTTATTTTCAGGTAATAGTTAATCCCTCAAACAAAGAAGTTGTTGACGAACTGCTCATAGAATTTATTACGAAAAAGTATCTGCCATTTAATTTCTTGATGATGTTACCAAAAATCTATTTTTATATTTAAATCCAGAAATGGCTCTACCTAGTAGTAATACCTTAAAAAGAAAAATTATACATACATATGAGGTAATGAAGAATTTTGTAACGAGCTTTCTGAAAGCAAGTGGATCAAAAATTTCGCTGACTATTGATGGGTGGTCATCTATTGGTATGAAGGGCTACTATGGCATTACAGCTCACTTTGTGGACAGAAATTGGAATATTCAGTCAATTGTTTTAGACTTTGTGTTTGCTGAGGGAAGCCATACAGGTGCATCTGGTGCAAACATTCTCTTTGAGGTGCTAAAATCTTATGATGTGCTGGACTGCTTTCAAGGTGTAACAACTGATAATGCGGCTATTAGCTTTACAATGATGCGTTCTTTGGAAACTTTAGTTTCTGGTTTTGATCACAAAAATAAGCATTTTGTATGTTTTGCACATATTCTAAACTTAGCTGTCCAGGATTTTATGAAAGTTGTTGAACCAAATCGAAACAGTTTAGACATCGAAAAGGATTTGGAGTATTTGGAGAATGAGATCGAAGCAGAAAAAGATATTGATTTAGATTTCAACTCTCCTGTAAGTAAAATTAGATACCTTGTAAAAAAAATCAAAAACTCAGAGCAAATGCAACTTAAACTTAACAGTGTTTGCGATGCCGTAAACTGTAAGATGACCATGCCAAAATTAGATGTACCTACAAGATATCAGATAAAGAATGGGTTCTGATCAGTAAATTTTGTCAGTATCTGAGAAGCTTCAAAACACTTTCTTTAATACTCGAAGGGGAAAAATATTGCACACTCCCATTGGTGGTAATTGGAATAAACTTACTTTTAGACAAACTAGAAATATGGGCTCATCAACTTGATAATAAAGTTGATAGAGACGCTACCGATGAGATAATAATTTACTGCATTCAAGCTGCGAGAGATAAAATACTGAAATACTATAACAAAACTAATTGGTTATACTGTATAGTTCTTATTTTGGATTCTCGACATAAAGTCGAAGCATTTTCCTCTTCTTCATGGATAAAGCATCTACAATCAGAAGCAGTTCAAAAATTTGAAGAATTATTTAAAGCTAGCTACTTTAATAAATCCGCCGAGAATGATATACAGGATCCAGAATCAGCATTGAGTCTTGAAAAAGAAGATAACAAATTTGATTTAGATATTACTTACCTATTTAAGAAAGCTAATAATGATAACACAGAATCTTGGAAGTATGAAATTGAAAAATACCTAAATGAGCCTAGGGCAGAAAAGTCTGAGAATATACTTGATTGGTGGAGGAGACACGAAAATGTCTACCTGTCGTTATCGAAAATGGCCAAGGATTTTCTCGGAACCCCAGCAACATCTGTACCTGCGGAAAGGCTATTTTCAAGAGCTTTAACAATAACAAGGCCAAGAAATCGGCTAGGCGTTGACTCCATAAGAAGTCTTATGTGCCTTAATTCATGGCTTATGAATTCCGAGTTAAAAATGTGTTAAATTTGATATTTAAAATCTAGTTTGCAATTTTAATTTCAACAGGATTATCATTTATTGTTTTTAATTTACATTTTTGTGAATCGCTCTAGCAAAAAATGTGTTCAATAATTTAAAATAATATGTTATGTTAAAATATGTTATCTTTTTCACATATAAATACGTTCTAGGGTTTTCATTGTTAGTCAAGATATTTCAAGATTTCTTATTTTCTTGACAAGCAATCTTGGTATTGACATAAAATTTCTTGTCTTGTCTTGAAATCTAGCATTATTTCTTGTCTTGATCTTGTCTTGAAATTAAGACACGATCAAGACAAGATCTTGAAATTTTCAAGAATTTGGCGACCCCTACTTGTGATCCCCATTCTTATTCAAATTATGCATTTGGTGTTAGCTCACCAGTGGCTAGTCGTGTACTTTCTATTACGAGTTAAATTTCACTCATTGGAAACTAAATAAGTTCTAAAATATTGAAAGTTCGGCCATCCTTTGATGTTTATAGTATTTAGTTACATTTTCTCTGTCGCATTTATTAAAAAATCATTAATTTTACAAATAAAGAAAAGAGACAGATGATAAAAATATATTACCAAAAGTTACTAGTGAATACTATTTAAATCGGAATACCGGAAAGGCGTCAACCACATTATTCTTCTTGTAATGCACTAGATCGTAATCTGAATGAATATGGCTAATTTCGAAAACCCAAAAATAAGTATGGAAGCAGACGTAGCAAAGTTGACGAAAATGTAGTAGTACACCAGGTAGGCGTTTAACGGATTTCATTTTTGTTCTTATGAATGAAGAAAATCGTTGTCAATGTTGATTATTACTTCTACATCGTCAATACGTGAGGAAATATAGCATTGGTGACAGAAGTTTCGAAATTTAGAATCATCATCTCATGTGGTCAGATTCAGATAATAGTATGCACCTAAGGGTGAACGCCCTTTTTTCAGACGAGTGTGGAGGTGTTCTGCCCGCACGAAGCAAACAGGAACCAAAGCACTCTATGCAGAAACTATCTTTTCCAAATTTTGATAGCAGGTAAGATTTGATCATATCGTGTAATATAACTTTGTAATCAGAAAAAAGAGATATTCTAAAAATGAGAAAATCCAATAAGTTAGGTATTCTAACTCTTGAATGAAGAACACCTTTGCAAATATGATGACAGATTTAGATTGCCCATAAAAAAGTGTACTAACAATGTCATAGTTAGAAAAGTCTAATCCCTTCAGTATTCGCTTGAACGCAAAAGAACGAAAATTGAAAATTGCCATTTTTTTCGAATAATTAAAAAACTAAAAATGACACCTAAAATTTTTATTCATGTAATTGATCACCATCGAAACGAGCAACTTTGCCCCAATTTAACCATCTTCGTATCTCTTAAGGTTTACAAGATCCCAATGGTGAGTTTGAACTACCCTGTATATATATATATATATATATATATATATATATATATATATATATATATATATATATATATATATATATATATCCGGATCGACGGATTGATAAGTGGAAAAGACTGTAATTTTTTGAATTGAATATCCATTTTCTGAGATTATGCCCTGCGTGAATAGAAAATTATTTGTGTCAGAACTTTTATATTCAAAAATTAAGTATCTGATAGAAATTTACAAAAACACAATTTTTACACTAGCAACGGGTATTTTCTGAAGGAGATACAAAAAAGTGTTATATAGAAAAGATGACCGGAAAGAAAAACGATGTGGGATTACAAAATTTTAAAATCCTAAGTCTACTTTGATATTTTGAAATTCTGAAAACAAATAGTACCTATGCTATGAGAGAAAAACGAATAAAATAAAGGTTTGACAGGTGCCAAAAATAGTTGATTGTGATTACTGTCGTAGCTGTGCTCTAAAACTGATCTCAACTTAACTGTGAAAAATAAAAAAAAATTATGCCAACTATACCAGAACGGATCAACCTAATTCAGTTTTATGGAATTGGTGAATTATCTATTCCAGAGGTTATCAGACTATTTCATACGCACTGTCTCAATACAGTTGTGGTCCAATCTACAGTAGCCAGGCTGCTTAAAAAAAATTGTCACTAACGGTAGATACTGTATATAATATACCAAAAAAGAAGAAGATCTTTGAAGGAGATGATGTAGGTATTGTGGTAGCAATGGATTAATTACAAAAAAAGCCCAAGCTGTCACTAAAAAAACGGTACGAGAGACTCGCATTAACAAATCACACATTTATAAAGCAAAAAAGGTAAAGCCATATAAAGCTAGATTTCGTTACACGTAAGAAGAGGGTGATGAATCCCGAAGATTGGAATTTTACCCAACTTTAGGTGACAAATTTCTAAAGGATCGAAGTTTCTATAAAAATATTATTTTCTCAGATGAATCGACTTTTATAACTAACGGTGTACCTTTATCACAGAATTGTCGATGTTGGTTTTAAAATAATCCAAATTATCTAATAAATTATCGCCGGCAGTATTTTAAAAAGCCCGGACGCAGCAAGTGCGTTATGGAAGTGAATTTTCTTAAAAATGTTTTTAATAGCAAGTATGTCTCTTTAAAGCAAGCAGGAATCAATTTGGTCACCGGTATAACCTATATAGAAGGAACAGGGTACCATATTTTTCCAACATTACACACTATTTTGGCGCCATTATCTGTGACGTCACGGGACAGTATAATAGTCAACAATGAACTTGCTTTTCTGTGTTTATATCATTGTAAGTTATTAATCAACTTTTGGCCTCTGCACGTGATTTTATTTGATAATATGAAAAATTTAATTTATATAAAGACTGTATAGTACCAATGTGTAAAATACGTCTATGAAACTTTAGAGAAACTATTTTTTATTGCTCCAAAAGTGGCTCAAATTAGAAATAAATGGTCTAAAGTTATAAAGCTAGAAGAAAATAAAACTCCACAGGTTTCGGAGAAAACCGCCTTGTATTGTTGTGAAGACCATTGTAATGTAGGTACCTCCTCATTTTTACAATGAACATTAGTGATATAAGGTTAAAATTATTATCATATATTACTAAGTTAGGTTGCAATTTCCATGTGGTCAAGGTAGGTTTATCTGTACATCTCAAGTATTAGCTTTACATATTACTCTTAGTATTAACATCTAGCCAAATCATGGGTATTAATTAACGAAATTATTGTTTCTTTCCAATAATTATCTGTAATTAATACAGACAACATTGTTTGATCAAAAACACGTGGTACATTTGAGGTTACTGTATTGTCATGTTTATGAGTTTATTCAAAGCGAAATATATTACAAATGACATGCATAACTACATGATATAGTTGGCTAAATATATGTAAGACTAGATGCATTCCCGCAACAATTAGAACCGTAGACCGGTTTCGCTCTCATTAGAGCTCTTCAGTACGGCATACTAATTGTAGCAAAAATGCACCAAAAATAACACGGCTGTAGTATAGCCAGTCTTAAAACACTAAGTGAGTAGTGAACGTGTCGCCACCTAGTTCGGAACCAAGTACTATGTTGTCACGTCCGCTCCAAATAACACAGAGTGTTTAAAATAGAGTCGGTATACAACTAACTAACAATTAAAAAAATTGTTAGCCCTGGCCCATTTCTACCCCAATATAGGGACAAAGTATGTAAGACTAGATGCATTCCCGCAACAATTAGAACCGTAGACCGGTTTCGCTCTCATTAGAGCTCTGCAGTACGGCATACTAATTGTAGCAAAAATGCACCAAAAATAACACGGCTATCGTATAGTCTTAAAACACTAAGTGAATGGTGAACGCTACAATTAGTATGCCGTACTGAAGAGCTCTAATGAGAGCGAAACCGGTCTACGGTTCTAATTGTTGCGGGAATGCATCTAGTCTTACATACTTTGTCCCTATATTGGGGTAGAAATGGGCCAGGGCTAACAATTTTTTAAATTGTTAGTTAGTTGTATAGCGTCTCTATTTTTAACACTCTGTTTTATTTGGAGCGGACGTGACAACATAGTACTTGGTTCCGAACTAGGTGGCGACACGTTCACCACTCACTTAGTGGCTAAATATATGTTCAACTAGCATTCACTTATTAACACATGCCTTCCAGCTTTTGCTCATTGTATTTCCGCACTTATATGAATGCTGTAAGAATGATGTCATTATAAATGAATCGATTCTTGGCAAATTATTTAATTGCGCATGTTGAAAATCTTTGTCTTCCACTTTATTACGCACACTTTACACTTCTCAACCAGAAGAAACACAATAAACGAATAAAGCTCACCACGATGTTGAGAAACAAGCGACCATACTTATCATGATATAAGGCAAATTTGAACACGATATTTAGTTACTATTCAACTACCTCACCACCAATAGCAGAACGTTCGCAGTCACCTGATAAAAATTAGAATTTTTTAATTTTAAATCTTTTTCTGTTCACTATACAGTGTGTCCCAAACTGGATGGGAATGTATTGCTATCTCCGTTACTATTAGAGATAGGGAGACAGTTAAATTAGCGATGTTTTGTAGAATTTTATGCTCGTTTCAAATATGACTTGTATTATGCACTGCCTCTTTTCTTTTTCCAGTTATTTTGAAAAAACCAAAATTTGTCGATTTCTTTTTTCCTCAATATCTAAGTAGGCGTTCATCTGACATGTCTAAGACTTGCACATCATCGGGACACTTTTTACAGAGTAATATTTTTGTGCTATTCTAAAGTTTAGATTGTCATTAACGTTTGTTTTTATTATGGCAGCCATATTGCATTTTTTGCTCATGTGATAGCCTGTAAAAAGAGATTTCCAATGATGTACAACATGCTTGAAAAATCTTGTAATTGCACTGACAATTTTGAGAAAAACCGCTTTGAGGATAGTAGGCTATGCAATCCAATACCAGAAAACAAATGACAAAAAAAAAGTGTTCAAAAAGCAGTAGGCCATGGAGTCTAACAATAGACTTCTACTTTTAACAGAATTTTCCGTAATGATTCACGATAAAAACATATTGTGATTTAATTTACAATACTTAATTAAACAATAATGCTAGGTAATATGTGAAATAGTTTAATAACGAAACCCGGCAATAACAAATAGAAACTTAAACTCCAGAAAACAACACAATTAGAAACGGAACTCAACAAAGAATAAAACAGAAACTTTAATACACTAAATAGAAAATTGTTCAATATGACCACCGTTTTGTTAAATGCACTTTATACACCTTTTTTTGAAACATGCCTGCAAACCCTGGTGAGCGTGTTTTGGTTAATATGATTTATAGCTTTCGTGATTCTGTTTCGTAATTTAATAATATTTTGTGGTGAAATCAAATTTATACACATCATCCTTCACAGTACCCCAAAAATTCATGGGTGTTATATCAGGACTTCGAGCACACCAATGAACCGGCCCATTGTTACAAATGACACGATTATTAAAATTTTGGTACAAAAATTATTTGGCGATCCTAGCATTGTGAGCTGGACAACCGTCTTGTTGGTACCTAATCTCGGCTCAATTATCATGAACTCTTCTAATTTTTGGTAAGATATCATTTTTCAATAGATTAAGATACCTCTCCCCAGTTAAATTGTTTTTAAAAAAGAACGGACCAACAATGAAGTTACCTGAACTTTTTTTACATTAACTGTCTAATTTACAAATAAAAATAACAGCTTTTTACCTAATAAGCCGCACCAAATATTAATACCAAATCTGTCTTGCAATCGTCTTTCTTCCTTTAGATGGGGATTTTCATTTGCCCAATAATGCCTATTAAGGCGATCATAAACACCACAATTTGTAAATCTGGATTCATCCGTCCATATTATTTTCAAATGAAAATTTTCATCTTGCTGACATTGTCCTTGATACCATCTGCAGAATTAAAGTCGCTTAGGGTAATCGTCAACATTTAAGCCTCGTGCGATTGTAGGTTTGTATGGATGGTAATGACTTTGTTTTAATGCACGGAATATTGTACTTTTTGAAACGTCAATTTGTTCACCATAAAATCGAACAGATTGCGGAGGGTTTTCGTTTGAAACCTGTAAGGCGGCATTATATCTTTCTTTATTTCTAGGCATTGGTAGTTTCTTCGCGTGGAAGTTACCGTCGTTCAATAGATTGGTCACTATCCTGCGAAATACTTTGGTGTTTGGTTGTCATCTTTCTGGGTAGTTGTTTTGATATGAATTTGCAGCTGCCTCAGTATTTCGGTTAGAACGAATATAACATTCCAACATATCAAAATATTCTACATTCCAACATATCAAAATATTCTTCATTACTAAACATAATGTTGAATAATATTTGAAATAAACAGGAAACAAACTATTTAGTACAAAATTTTAAGCAACGTGCTAAATACACATCAAATTGTTCAGATACTTAAGAATGACAGTATTCTTAATTATCGCGATAGTGTTATATCCATAGACAGCTTTCTTCTGTTGTTTCTCAGTCGATTTACGTTTAAAAATCAAACAAATTTCAAAGGCGTCTTCGTAATTCATTAATCTGTTTGTTTATTGAGTTCTGTTAGTAAATTTAGTTATCTACTAGGTTTACCTATTTATTTAAATTATAACAATTTTTTAGGACAATGTTTTAATGTAAAATATCATTTGTAATAATGGGCCAATTCATTGATGTGCTCAAAGTTCTAATTTTTATCGTGACTCATAACGGAAAATTATGTTAAAAGTAGAAGTCTGTTGTTAGAATCCATGGCCTACTGATTTTTGAAGACTTTTTTTGTCATTTGTTTTCTGAGATTGAATTTCATAGCCTACTATCCTCAAAACGGTTTTTCTCCAAATTGTCAGTGCAAATACAAGATTTCTCAAGCATGTTGTACATTATTGGAACGCTCTTTTCACAGGCTATCACATGAGGAAAAATCCAATATGGCTGCTATAATAAAAACAAACGTTGATGCCTGTAGCTGAAAAACAAACGACAATCCAAAGTTGAGAATAGCACAGAGAGATTACCCTGTAAGAAGTATCCTGATAATGTGCAAGTCTTAGACATGTCAGATCAACGCCTACTTAGATATTGAAGAAAAAAGAAATCGACAATTATTTTTTTTCAAAATAACTCGAAAAAGAAATAAGGCAGGGCAAAATACAAGTCATATTTGGAACGAGCATGAAATTCTACAAAATATTGCTAATTTAACCGTCTCCCTATCTATAATAATAACGGAGATAGCAATACATTCCCATTCAGTTTGGGACACACTGTATATGCTTTTGTGTATTTTCAGGCATGTAAGAATGTTATATGTACTGAAAGCTATTAGGAAAATGTTAAGTACATTTAATTGAAAATCCATGTAAGTTGTCTATCGAAAAATACATATTTGCCATTAAAAACATTTCAATGAAAATTCAATACCTTAAAGCACTTGCTGCGTCCAGACTCTTTATAATCGTCTATATATCACAGGCGTGTTCGTGCCTGTTCGCTATCTTAGAATATAAAGTTAGAAGGATCCTCATAGAGGATGAGTTTACCCTTACAGTAAATATTGTGACTTGAAGCATGGTAATGCGAGAATCTCTGCGATCACTGGCATGATGCTTAACACTATGAGATTACATTAATCCGGATCGAAATCCTGAAGCACTTTCCACTTCAAAACTAGTAAACTCCCTTTCACTTCAAGCACTGATTCAAACTTCTGACTGAAGGGTAGACTAAATTTAATGAGTGTGCACGTCACAATATTCTAAAAAACTTTCAGCTTTCCAATGTTTACAGATTAGCATTCAAAACGAATTAAGTAGCGCCTGATGATTCTGCATAAGATATTTTAATAAGAATTATTATTCAGTCTGGTGCTTTATGGTACTGAATTTTCATAGAAATTATATAACCTTTTTATGATGTATATAAAGTGTCCCAAAAGTTGCGAATCAAATGTCACACGAAGATAGAATTGCTTAACATTCCGTCGGGCGTAAGCGATCACACCTCGAGCTCTTTAGTGTGTCCCGCCCAATCCAAACGTCATTTATAGTTCTCAATCCTAGTAGCTTCCCCTCTACTAGTACCACTGACAGTGACATGGTCAGTTAGTGATTCTCTTTCTTCGTTTCTGGTTGACAGCCGAGAAGATCTAATAAACTCATTGCACCCAATCACGTTGCAGTTTGAAAAGTAAGTTTTCTCATTCATTTTAAAAACTACGTGATAGACGAAATGTTGCCTGCATTTCGTGGAAATAGCCTTTTCAGGCAATACATCTCTTCCAAACCAAGCAAATACGGAATAAAAATGTTTTCCCTTGCAGATGCCAAAATGTTCTATTCGTTCAACTTGGAAATATATGCTTGAAAGCAAAACGAATGACCCTTCTGTGTGAGCAACAAGGTGAAATGGTTGGTGGAACCATTGTTTCGTTCGGAAAGAAACATAACGTCCTACAACTGGTTCACACAAGTGAGTCTTCTAAATAAACTGAAACGGAAAAAAATATCATACCTAAGCACGATTTTTGCCAGCCACCAGACCCGGAACACAACACTCGAGTATTTTTGGTTTCAGTAGTGATGCTTATACTTTGGTATCCTACCTTCCAAGAAAAAACAAAATGTCCTCCTTATACCATCGTTGCATGAAGACCAAGCAACTGACTTTTTCTAAATATCATTAAAACAGAAGCACTAGGTATGGGGAATTCACATACCACTGGAAAGGTAGTTCATTCTGGAGGACAATGTAACATGTGACATGCCATAACATATATTGTGCTTTATTTAAAAATTTCGACTTAATGTGGTTTCAAGTTTAGAACACAGTGTATAATTTGCGAATACTTTGTTAAAATCTCAAAGTCTAATTCGATATCGCGAAAGAACATTAATATCTCTTTGCATGTAACAATTTTGGTACCGGTTTGCTGCTAAATGGCCGACTTTCAAGCTTTTTTAACTGACCTCATCTTTAAAACTTTCTGAGGAAACTTGGCTAGAATTTTATGTGTATAGCAAAAATGTAATAACATACAAGGTGTTTTATTTGAAATAACATAATTGACAGAAACTTTCGGGTAACTGGAAAGGCAGCCATTGTGAAACTATCTCAGTTGGATATGTCTCTAGCCATCATGGTTATATGCAAATTGTGAGAATAAATTCTCAGCTAGAAGTATCAAAACTTCTATCTGACGGGTTCTGTGAATCACGGTGTATATATGGGTGATTCTCCGAAAATGATACATTTTGTGTAATCGATTTTTTTTCAGACGTTTTGCTCTTCATTTGGGGTTTTTAGTGTTAACCTATCTAATGAAATAGTCTCCATTTTTCTCTTAGCCATAATTGGTAATAACTATACCTGAATTGCAAATTTTTCACTTTTGTACTAAAAAAATATAATTCCTCTGTATTGTAATCAATACAACGCTTTATGATTTGACAGCAATAAAAAGTATAATAATTGTTAAAATACTCTAATTTTATATTATTACATCACTGCCTAGTCTAAATTTGTATTACAAAAGATTTAAACAATTTGAACTGAAATAATAGAAACCTCTAATTGGTCTAAGTACATCATTCCTCTGGCTGGTGTGAACGATTCGATATTTAGTGAGCGGGTGGCGTCAGCGTTGCTCTGTTTTTAATAACGCTTGTAACTACCACTTGATAGGTAGACGTTACAAAAAGGCGATAATTGTATACATTCCGGCATTTTCTCGACAAAACTCTAAGTTTAGTGATGTGAATCAAGCAGGCAGATCATTACTCTGGTAAGTACAAAAAATTTTGGGGAAATAAAATATATTTTACTGGAATCAGACATTAAGAACTGTTGAACAGTTTGTTGACAGCCATATAATGAGGTTATGTGGATGAACCACAGAGCCATATGTGTGAAGATAATAAAATAAGGTCATTCCTCTGGAATCATTCCCCTGAAACTGCGAAACCCATAGGAATCATTCGCTTACGAGACGAATAACACGAGTTTCGATTATGGCTAGAAAAAAGCCACCCCGTAACTTAGTAGAAATTTTTATTCACTTAGCAGTACATCAAGTCTTTTGCACTTTTTTCAAATTAATTTTAGAGGCTTATTGCAGTATAATAACGCCCTTATCTCGAGAAGAGAAGCTGCGAAAGAAAATGGATGCAGAAAAGCGAAGACATGAGAGAGCTAAGAATGATCCTCAAGGTAGAGAACAACTAAAAGAAAAGGAGTAATACAGAAAGAGAAAGAGAAGAGAGTTGTTAGACCTATAAATAAATTCAACCAGAGAGAACAAAACTTGAAAAGAAGGCAGTGGCGAAAAGATTCGCAGACATATCCACGGAAGAAAAAACAACTGGAAAATCAAGGCAAATTCATGGAAGAATACACTACCAACTGCGTCTTCTGCTCCAACATGTGACATGCAAAACATAACAACAGAAGAAACACCACAGTGCATTGCAGAAAAACGTAAAGCAGCAAGAAACAGGGACCACAGAAATCGGCTGTCAAAAGAAAGGGATGGAATTATAGCAAAACTAGAGACAAAACTAAATAACTGTAGAGTTCACAGTATCACAGACTTAAGAAAGGGAAGAAACGCAAATCCAAAAAATATGTAAGAATTCTCCTGGTACTAGCCTGAAGCAAATTATTTAAGAAGAAAAGACAAATTTGGGAATTGCCAGAAAGGTTTTGTTTGCTTAAGCTATAAAAGACCAGTCAAAAGTGAACTACGAACCCCGGAGAAATGATAAAGCTAAAAGTAATTATTTTAGTCAAATATTACACGGGTAATCATAAAAAGATAGCGGTTTTCAAACAATATACGGAATATTGTAAGAGAAACTCGTCATACTAAGAGGAATAACAAAATATTTGAATATTTGTTGGGCCCACTAAGCTATTATTTAGAAGTGTTTTCAACATCAGAAGAATATTCAACGGATGATGATATTCCTGATGACATTGGTACCTGAAAATAATACTTCTCGCAAAATATTACGTGCTTCTGATGTACGGTGAAGAAGTCGGTACAAGCAGTAAATGTGGCCAGTATGAATGAACTGAATCAACAAAATATCAAAGGTAACACGTATTGGTTGGTGAAATTAAAAACAAAGCAAACCAGATACAATTGTGTTGTTGTTGCGCGGACACATTTGGAAAAAATGTTGAACTAAGAGTGATGCTCATCCGCGTTTGCAAATTAGACTGTCAACAGGCGTTTCAGGCAGACGACAAAGACATTTCATATATTAAATTCGAAGTCATATACATTTTTTGAAAAAAAATATTTTATATTTTTAAGAGAGCTGTTAAAGCTCTTAAACAAACAGAATGGTTAGGTTGTAACGAAGTAGTAATTTTCAGAACAGCTGTAGATATTAATAGCGACTGTTCGAAAATAAACATAATATAAATCACACGGGTAAGAATTCTACGCATAAAATAATTATTTTATCATTGATATTTCTTAACAAGTACGCATTTCGAATTATCGCGGCACAGTAAAAACATACCTGCAGAAGATAAGGATAAGGTATCTACCACCGATTAGGATTTTTCAGCTGGAGAGACAATAACGACGAGGAGCAGAATGAGTGCACCGTTTGCCGTAACGTGGTTAAGTATATAGCTTGAGTTCCGCATCAGTGAATTAAAAGTCCGTTTGTTTAAATTATAACAAAGTATTAGGATACAGTACCGCCCGTTTCGTTGTTGTATAGAACAATTTTTACTCTAGTGATTCTTCTGAATATAGTCTAGGTAAGAACCTTTTAAGTTTTTCTGATCGTATTTATATATAGCGAATTTTTGGATATTTTCTCAGATCCGTGTGTCTCTCCGGTGACGTCGAGATCGTGGGATCGAGCGTAATCTCCTTCCTTTCCCATATCCTATATTGGTGGCGTCTCGTAAAACATTCGGAAGGTGATGCTGTAGCTAACACAGACTTTTCGAGTGTATTACGTACGACCGTTCTGATTCCACTCTAGTCTGGACGCTGTAAGTACACAAGCAGGCTTAGGTCGAGTTAGTACGCGGCAATATCCTTCCGCACGGTGTTCCTCTATAATCCTTCCCGTTCCTTATCGACGCCCCGACGTTGAGCCGCTTGATCTCGCGATACCGGTTTCGACGGATAGACGCCATTTAGTTATTTGAGGAGCGTTTCTCCAACCGACCCACTTAAGGGCTGCATCCACGAGTCGTAAACCACAGTACTCGGAGTTTCCGCCCGCGTGTCTTCCGTATTTCTTCTCCGTGGGGAATAACTAATTTTGTTGGCTCGTCATCAGTGATATAATTTGTTTTAAGATAAATTAACGTAATAAGTACCATTCAGATTGTAAAAATATCAGATAATTATAACGTATGGTTAGGTAAAAAACTCGGGACGCAGCAAGTGCGTTATGGTAGTGAATTATCATAAAAATGTTTTTATTGAAAATATGTGTGTTTTCTTTTTAAGAAAGCAGGCATCAATTTTGGTCACCAGTATAACCTACATAGTAAAAGCAATGTACCATGTTTCATAAAAATAACTTTATTGTGTGAAAATGTACCAAGATTTCCAAAAGTAGACTTAAAGTGTTCCCGGAAAAACTCGTTTCTTGGTCAGCCTTATAGGTTAATAGCAAATTGGGCTATTCAAATATGAAGCATTTGATCAAAGTTCGCTACCATAACGCACTTGCTGCATCCAGAATTTCTTTTCTTACAAACATGCATTATATTTCGATGGAAAATGCAATAACATAAAGCGTGTTTGATTAAAAAAAAAGAAAATTTGTATCACCAATGACTTATGGGCCATCCTGTGATTGTAGAAATATTTTTTTAAGATGTAGCTCAAGACACCCTATAATTAATATATACAAATTTTTTTCAAATCTTGTATAATAACGGATATATTGAGCTTTATTGATTTTTTACGAAAATTCGACAAAAATTATATACCATTAAACGATAAACTCTATAGCTAAGGCTACTGCCAAGCATCAGGGAAAGCGTCTATTTCAAATGAATTTTCTGGAAACATTTTAGTAAAATGAATGACGATGACGGTTGAAACCAAGACTTCAGTGTTTGTAAAACATCCTTCTTGAGACATTTGATTTCCATAGCCCGTATTAGTTTCAAGTTATTTGCCAAAATGTTGCCGATTTTGACGTTTTAAGTCGCAACTTTGACGTTTTGAGGAAAACCCCAATTTATTTTTCTTTAAATGCCTATAACTTTTTTTCTTTTGACATACAGAGCTAAATTTTGGTAGGTAACTTACATATAAGGACATAAACCGTCGTACCAAATTTGGTTGCCCTTACTTTGTTAATTGGGGAGATATAAATTTTTTTCGAAAAAAAAACACAAAATTTTCTGGGAAAACCTGGGCAGATTTTCCTGGCTAACGAACTTATCCAAGCCATTTGCAAAAGGAATTTATTCACCAAATTTAATCAAAATCTACCCATTATTTTTTGAGTTATCGGTGTGATATATATATATATATATATATATATATATATATATATATATATATATATATATATATAATATATACATATAAAAATTCAAACTGACCCCGGATATGTGTTCTGGGGGGCCTAATTAGCGCTCATTTGAAGAAATTTTTTCAAAATTCAAAAGTCGAGATCTCCTCATTAGTGAATTTTTTTAAGAAAATTCACTAATAAATAGTGTGGAAAGCATATCTAGTCTATACTATACCCAGAAATAAATCTGCCACACCCATACAGACTTTCAGAAGGTCAGGAAAATACCGGGGAAGCGATTAAAGCCCGCAACCTCGGAGATATCTACACGGCCTGTTATATCATAGGCTACCGAACCCTCTCCACAGAGATATCCAGGCACTCTGACCACAACCGTGGCCAGAGTCTTGTGACGAGGTCGCAGACATCCTCGCTGGCCTTGAGATCGTTCTCGTAAACCCGTTGATCAGTCCCACTAAATAATTCACCCCGTAGACCAGGCCTCGTTACAAGGTGTTACTTATTACATTTATATTGCTTATATGTTACTTATTACATTTATATTGCTTATAACAGTGTAATACTTACTTTTAGTGAATTTTCTTAGAAAAAATTCACTAATGAGGAGATCTCGACTTTTGAATTTTGAAAAAATTTCTTCAAATGAGCGCGATCTAGGACCCCTAGAACCCATATCCGGGGTCAGTTTCAATTTTTATATGTTATATATATATATATATATATATATATATATATATATATATATATATATATATATATATATATATATATATATATATATATATATATATATATATATGTATCACACCGATAACTCAAAAAATAATGGGCCGATTTTGATAAAATTTGGCGTGTACCTTTCTTATATATATATATATATATATATATATATATATATATATATATATATATATATATATATATATATATATATATATATATATATATATATATGTATCACACCGATAACTCAAAAAATAATGGGCCGATTTTGATAAAATTTGGCGTGTACCTTTCTTTTGTAAATGGCTTGGATAAGTTCGTTAGCTAGGAAAATCGAACGAGGTTTTCCGGGAAAATTTTGAGTTTTCATTCGAAAAAAATTCTTATCTCAAAAAGTAATAATCCGATTTTAATAAAATTTGGCATGTACCTTTTTTTTTGTAAATGGCTTTGACAAGTTTGTTAGTCAAGAAAATCGGACGAGGTTTTCCGGAAAAATTTTGAGTTTTCATTCGAAAAAAATTTTTATCTCAAAGAATAATAAGCCGATTTAGATAAAATTTGGCATGTACCTTTCTTTTGTAAATGGCTTGGATAAGTTCGTTAGCCAGGAAAATCGGATGAGGTTTTCCGGGAAAATTTTGAGTTTTCATTCGAAAAAAATTTTTATCTCAAAGAATAATAGGCCGATTTTGATAAAATTTGGCATGTACCTTCCCTTTGTAAATGACTTTGACAAGTTTGTTAATCAAAAAAATCGGACGAGGTTTTCTTGGAAAATTTTGAGTTTTAATTTGAGAAAAAAAATTATCTTAAAAAATAAGAAATCTATGATAACCAAATTTGGTAGGTAGGTTTACGATATAATAAGTAAACTATACACCAAAATTTAGATTTCTATGTTACAAGAAAAAAAAGTTATAATAAAATATTTTGTGCCAGATCATTTCTATGAAAATTCACTACCATAACGCACTTGCTGCGTCCAGGCTTTTTTATATTTTCTGACAGAAATGGGAATAAACAGTTAACTTGATAGTCGTGTATCATTCCTCTTCATTTAGACTCATTCTTGTGGCACATACTGTTTTACATTGCGATAAAATCTTTAAAAAAACAGCTTGATGTCATGTTAAGCTTATTCAGACTGTTTTAGGTAAAACCAGTGATTATACTTGCAGCAGTAGTTGAACGCATCTAAAAGAAATCTGTTTCAACCCTGAAAAGTGGTAATTTCCAGAGAACCACCCATATGTATCACATCGATAACTCAAAAAATAACGGGCCGATTTAAATGAAATTGGGCAGGTACCTCCGTTTTATAGCTTGTCCAAGATCGTAAGCCAGGAAAATTGGAACAAATTTTTATATCTCTGAAGATAACAAAGCTATATCAACCAAATTTTTTAAGTATGTTAACGTTATCAAAGTAAACTATTTGCCAAAATTTATATTTATTTATTTATTATCTATTTACTACAAATACTCAACGGGAATTATCCCAAATTAAGAGTATGAATACAATACATATCATACACTATAAAAATTAACATAGTAAAGTTCTACTAATTACCAAGCAGCGATGCAACGTGTCTCATTTCAGACTCACCACAACACAATATGTCTATTGACTGATGCACGCTGTTATAAATGGAGCACGATCTGTAAATCGGTGAGTTAAGCCTAACATTGGTCCTAGGTGGCGGTAGATAAAAAAAGTCGTGTCTTCTATAAATCAAAAACTAACTATTAAATAATAATAATACAGCTATTCGAGAGAAAGACTTGTGCGCAATCAAAATTTTATGAAATACTAAAAAAATATATCTTTCAACACATATATAGAGTCACACGAAGTATATTGTAGATAATGACTTTATATTTGGCAAAATGCATGTTCTCAGCTTCACACAATACAAATTTCGACCCCTCATGTTCTTTACCAAGGACTCAAGACACATATGAGGATTTTTAGATCACGCGCATTCCTATATTCAGCATCTTTGCATTTAGAAGTATGATTTATGATTGTCAAAGTGTATAAATATCATAGATAGAGAAATGTATAATATAATATATGTATGTATACAATCCCAGATTCAGACATGCATGAGTGACAAAATCAATTTGGAAGATGATAAAGAATATGGAGATTCTTTGTAAGAGATTTACAATAAATAGAGATACATGATTGTCTGCACCTGACAATATGAACCGTTCTCAGATCTCTAGAACACGAGAAACACATCCACATTAACAGGGTACAACTTCACCCTGTGATTACCCTAATCTAATCACTGGCTACACTACCGTCACCCAGCATCCAGTCCGCGACATTCTAACAATACTAGCCATTTAATATTAGAGGTAAGTCCATGTAATTCTAAGCACTCTCCAGCACTGCACATTACACATGACTTTAACCTGTACAATAACGTTTATAATATTTTAATTAATTAATTAAACAATTTTTGTTTATCTATAAACTTACAAAAAATAATATCGCGGCATATTGATCCTTCCTTCTCATTATCTAGTCCCTACTGTTTGCTTACCTATTAAAAGCCTCTCAATACTTTTGAACACTGAATAACGAATGCTTTATAATAAGGAAAAAACAAAGTACTGAGACAAACTGAACAGATCGAAATCATTTTGTCAAGAACATCATCTTAATAATAAAAAATAAAAAAATCATGTAACAATGCTAACTTAACCTAAACAAATACTATAACTAAACTGTCAACTATATATCTATGTTACAAGAAAAAAAAACGTTGGTTGGTGCCAGATCATTTCTATGAAAATTAACTACCATAACGCACTTGCTGCGTCCAAACTTTTACTTATATTTTTTAAACGTTATATATGATAACAAATTGTGATATATCCTTAAAACTGATGGTTACTAAAATCGGTAAAAGCTAGGATATTATTTCTTCGATATTATTTAAGCTAACACTGTTCGATAACTTATTGTTTTCAAATAATAATCACGTAGTAAATATTTTGGTCTCTTGCATTAGGACTATTTGCGTTTGTGTTGCTGTTGTATGAATTACATCCACTAATTCAATAGGATCTTCTAACAATAATTAGTGATTCCGACAACATCCTTAACTATGGCGTGCACGTAATGTTACCGTGCATGTGTGGGTTTGCGTGAGTGCGTAGTAAATTTGATTATTCTTGGCCAGGATTGCATGTGAGCTAAGTGGTTCGTAGGTGTTGAATACATGCCCCGGCTTCAATAATTTAATAACTAGGGCTAATTATTATACAAACTGTCATGTAGATGATGCTGATATAACTGAGACCATAACAAACTAATTATTGGCAAGAATGCATCTTTTTACGAGTGCTCATGACATACTTTCTTGCAAGCTGTAAGTACAATAAAAGTCTGGACGTAGCAAGTGCGTTATGGTAGTAAATTTTCATAAAAATGTTTTTAACAGTAGATATATCTTTTCTTTTAAAGAAAGCAGGCATGAAATTTGGTTACCAGTATAACCTATATAGTAGAAACAATGTACCATATTTCATCAAAATGTAAAAAAAAATTCAAAACTAAGCTCAAAATGTTCCAGAAAAAGTCTGGACGCAGCATGTGCGTTATGGTAGTGAATTTTCATAGAAATGATCAGGCACCAAATATTTTTTTATAACTTTATTTTCTTGTAACATAGAAATCAAAACTTTGGTGTATAGTTTATCCTTTATATCGCCCGAAAACCTATATATATATATATATATATATATATATATATATATATATATATATATATATATATATATATATATATATATATACAGGATGTCCCACGTCAAGTAATGTATTAGATTATTTCCGAAAATATACATTCTTGAGTGCTGAAAATTTGTATACGCGGGTTTCCAAAGATGCTCTATTTAATGAAAATAATTTCCAAAATGGCGGACTTCCGGTTACACCGTAAATAGATATCGTTATTTAAAATAGAACAACCTGCATATTATTGCATTTTTAGAATAATCATCTAATTTTAGGTTAAAAGTTATTAGAGTATGCTCTCGCTATCTTCAACTGTTTTCGAGTTATGTCAATTTATTTGAGAATTCTGTTCAAGGGGAGGCTGACCTAATGAAGGTGATTTCGTGTCGTGTTAGGATGCTGAAAATTCTTTAATTTGTCAGACACGTTCCAAGGCCATTAAGCTTCGACATGATTGTGAGGAAAAATTGTTTTATATACAGTGTGTTTTGTAGGATGTATTAGAATTTTGTGTGTTTTAAACTAGAATAACTCATTTATTTCAAATATAACACCCTATATATTATCTCTTCATTGAATAGAGCAGATAATTCTCTTTCAAACAGTATTAGCATTCCCTATACCTAAAGTTGATAATTGTCGAGATATTTGCGGTTTACCAAGAAAAAAAGACTAATTTAGGAGTATGTCTAAAATCTGTATGAATTCTAAGAGTGATATGTCATGTTTGACATTTTGACGTTTATTGTCAGTTTTATATTTTTGTCATTCACAACGTGAGTTATTTTGTCTTTGTTGTCTGAATTAATAGGAATTCTACGTTATAATGGATAATGCCAGCTATTCAAACGAACAATTGCTGAAATTATTTTATTTTCATGGAGAGTGCAACAGAGTGGTCAGCAGAACATGTCGGCTGTTTAATGATAGGTATCCCGAGTCCTCGCCAATGACTGCGTTGAAATTCAGAGGTTATGAAACCAATTCCTTGAGAACGGGAAGTTGCACCATTAAACAAACATCAAGATCAGTTACAGTTAGAGAAGACGAAGACACACAAATTTCTGTGTTGTCTTATTTCGAAGCTCATCCAAAGGCGTCAATACGTTTAGCTGAACATGACATGAACATAGCACGTTCCTCCATACAGAGAATATTGTCCAAGCATAAGATGCATAATTATAAATTTATAAGTGTACAAGCTCTGGAACCGAACGACCCAGCCCACCGAATTGAATTTTGTCACACTCTCCTTAAAAGACACCGCAACGATCCTTTATTTCTGAAAAGCATCATTTGGACCGACGAAACAAATATGTCTCATGAAGGAATATTTAACAGACATAATATTCACTACTAGGCTCAAGACAATCCTTATGTCAAAAGAGAACGCTGTTTTCAGAGAAAATTCAGCTTCAACTTGTTTGCTCTTCTGATGGATGATAAAATATCGTACTGCATTTACGATAATAATCTGATAGCTGTGCAATGCCTAGAGATTTTGCGAACCACTGTCTCTGACTTCTTGGACACTTTACCACTTACTGCGTATGTGAATTGTTGGTATCAACTAGATGGGACACCTGCGCATTATTCAGCAGAGGTGAGGAGCTTTTTAAATGATGAATTCGGAGAGAGGTGGATGGGACGCGGCGGAACATACAATTGGCCCCCACGGTCGCCCGACCTCACTCCTCTGGAATTTTACCCATGGGATAAATTGAAATCAGATGTTTATGCGACTCCAGTCAACACTAGGGAAGAACTTGAAGATAGAGTCCGCAATTGTTTGTATAATATTGAGCCCGCAAAAATACGACGTACAACAAGTGAAGGAGTTGTAATACGCTTAGAGCGATGTATTAGTGCGAATGGTACACAATTTTAACAATATCAGTCATGAATTTCTTAGCTAGTCATAATCATTTTTAACTTTCAATACTTTTGGTTATTTTCTGTTATTTGTTGAAATTTCATAAATATTAAATATTTTTTTACATCCTACAAAACACCCTGTATATGAAACAATTTTTCCTCACAATCATGTCGATGCTTATTGGTCTTGGAACGTGTCTGACAAATTAAAGAATTTTCAGCATCCTAACACGACACGAAATCACCTTCATTACGTCAGCCTCCCCTTGAAAGGAATTCTCAAATAAATTGACATAACTCGAAAACAGCTGAAGATAGGGAGAGCGTACTCTAATAACTTTTAACCTAAAATTAGATGAGTATTCTAAAAATGTAATAATATTCAGGGTGTTTTATTTGAAGTAACGATGTCTATTTACGGTGGAACCGGAAGTCCGGAACTCTGATATTTTGGAAATTATTTCCATTAAATAGAGCATCTTCGGAAACCCATGCATAAAAATTTTCAGCACTCAAAAATGTATATTTTCGGAAATAATCTAATATATTACTCGACGTGGGACACCCTGTATGTATATATATATATATATATATATATATATATATATATATATATATATATATATATATATATATATATATATATATATATATATATATATATATATATATATATAAACATATAAAAATATACAATTTGAAACTAACTGTGGATGCGGGTTCTAGGGGTCCTAGTTCGTGCACTAGTGCAATTTTTTTTTAAAATTCAAAAGTCAGGATCTCCCCATTAGTGAATTTTTTTCACGAAAATAAACTAAAAACTGGTTCTTAGCAAACGAACGTTAAGTTAGTAGCAAATTGAGCTATTGAAATTTGAAATATATTATGAGAATTCGCTACCATAACGCACTTGCTGCATTCTGAGTTTCTTTTCTTACCAACATGCATTATATTACCATTACATAACCAGTAGTTTGACACCAATTTGTGGACATGTGCCTGGGAGGTCACATTCTCATGTCGCGCATGGAGAGAATTCTGCATCCAAGATTGCAGCTTGTCCTGGTCAGTCCGATGGTGACTTTGTATTGTGACGGTTTATTTTCAAACACCGTCACAAATTTGCACCTCTGGTTTAAACCTATTAATTCTGAGCAGATGTGTTCCGTAGGACTCACTTATATGCAACCTTAAACACTCCTAGTGGGTATAGCGGGTTTTCTACCTACGTCGATTCAGCCCTTCTCTGAAAATTTGTGGCTTGATTTCAGCTATCTGCCTCTGATGAACAATGGCGTACCCTGTCTACAGGTCTTATTTTGCAATTAAAAGAGCGTGTGGTTCACGTCGGTAAATGCAGCCTCTTAATCGGCGCGCCCATGGCGAATTTTATTTTTCATCGACAATTTATTTGTTAAATAAAACTTGAGCGAAATTCTACCTGTTGCTATGCAAATTATCTATTAATGGGCCGTCTCTGAGGAATCGAGTCACTATAAAAATTGGGAGAAAGAAAAGGTTTCCTTTTTTTTTAAATTATTATTTGATAGTAGGAAAAATTCAGAATAAGTGCGGGGAAAATGAACGAACTTTCGGCCAGAGAACATCTTGTTTTGAGAAATTGTATGTACGAAAATTTAATTAGCAGCTCCTCAAGCACAGAAATATTGTATGGGTAATTGTTTATTTGAGAAGATTCTATTAGAAAGGTTTTGTCGATGCTAGTTTACAGCTGTATAGAAAAGTTGTACATATTATTTGGTAAATTTTAATGGTAACCTTGTTGGAAAACTTCTATGAATTTGGAAAGTCGTTGTCGAGCTGGTCATTGATTTTATTGGTGTGTTGCATTCCTAGTCTATTCTACAGACCTTTTTTTTTAATGGAATTATGTAAAGTTGAGATGGACCTGGAATTCTAGTCGTCTGTAATACCCGTAGAAGCCTTCATACTGTTGTCATAGAAGATCATCAAGCCGTTTCAACATAGCGAATGTTGAATTAGGTTCACTGAGACACATAGGTGTCCCGAATGATGGTAGTTTGAATGGAAATTGATCACTAGTAAATTGGTGTAATTTTAACACTGTTATATGGTATGCAGGTATATATGAATATTTAGTTGCATGTGGCAGTGAGGAATTTGTGATCTATGGCATTATAAACATATGCCTTATAGGAAGATCTAATGGTTTTGTTCCAAGCATAATCCACTTCCAAAAGTGAAGGTGAGAATTTTTCTTTTAACATCTAGTCAGCCTTTGTTGTAGCATGCACCATTTGGAATTATGTATTCCTCCATTTGATTGGGATTAAGTGTGTGTCTGCAACTAACTGGTGTTCGACACATTTTGGTGTTGCTGTGTAGCAGTTTGGTCCGTGTCGAACCCCGATTCTACACCAGTAGGATTTGTAAAGCTGCACTACCGTAATAAATTGGATCAAATCGATTAATTACTTCCTGTCTGAACCAATTTTTTTTTATAACATCAACCGAAGGAAATCAGCAATCACAGGTTTGCCTTACCATTTTAATTTATGTGCGTCCCTTAAAAACTAACGTAATACTTGATGCAGCAATAGCGGCTTGTAAATTTGCACAATTTTTCAAATTTAGTGAGTTATAATTAGTCATGCCTTCAGCCAATATTTTTGATCTGATAAATTAAATTCCCTTCAGGACAGGTAAATTAGTTAGTTTGTCTTTTTTTTTGGCTTGTTATCTAGCAGTAATTTACTTTAAGATTGAAGTAATATTAGAACATTTTTGTTGAGACTTATTGGAATCACTTAATTTTTTTTTCTTTTAAGTACAAGATTAGTGGACATTTAAATTTTGTAGTTTCCACTGTAAACCTTACGAGATCTTGAATGGCATAATAAACCTTGTAAGTTAATAATTATCCTAGTTAATGATAGTTGAGACCTTAGAAAATATTTTGGTGCGTTTTCTCTCTTTTATATATATATATATATATATATATATATATATATATATATATATATATATATATATATATATATATATATATATATATATATATATATATATATAGCGATATTTGTGTACATATGATTTTATTGTTGTATTTAATTAAATAACTAACGTGTTATATCCCACTGACGCCCACAGCGTTTTTCATACGTTGTGTATATATCTATTAGCGACCATCTGGTCTGAGATTTATATTGTACAGATTTTGGTTGTTAGTAATAAAGGTACCAATTGTTGTTCTCATTAGTATTGACTTTTGATCATTTGGTTATTGCTTGATAATTTGTAGGTCCCCAAGCGTGCTACCTTTAGGTAAAGGTGATTTGTTAAGACCTGGGTTGATTTGTAGTGTTGTGCTCCAGCATTGGGGTTGTGTCTGCGTGTGTGCCTCCATACCACCTGGAACCTTCTGGCCAGGGTGCTTTAGTCAGTGGCGCCCCTCGGAATTCAATTGAGATTGGTGGTTGGCCACTAGGCCATTATTATTATTTTATTTTATTTGATCCTTAGACCCACCCCATCTCCACTAGAGCTGCTTGGCATGCAATGTCACACATAGCGGTCGCACGTTGACACCACTCCAAGCGCGCGGACCTATAGGGAATTATATGTATAGAGCCTCGAAGTTACTTATCTTCCAGCTGGCGTTGCATCATAATTGTTTGTTGCAAAAAAAAAGCGTGGCAGTATTTTTCTTATTTTAATTGTAGCGGTATTGAATCATCTGCCTCGCATATCGCACGGTGTAGTTCAGAAGTAACGGCCCGCTGGTAGAAATATGTACGTAGGTTCAATATCTGCTGGCCTAATTGTTTATTTTTATCATTATTATTATTATTATTTTTAAATTATAATCAAACATATCAGGCGCATACATGCCTAACTAGCATAGGTCAATTTAATATTGTTTCTCCTGAATATAGCGTATAATACGTAGTGAATCCTTTACATCTCTAAGTACGGATAAAGAACGGATGTAGGCATTCAAGGGAAATGGAGATAAACAGGAACAAGAGGTCTATGTTTTATCTTAGCGAAAAAGCAATTAATTTTACGGGTGCATTTCCCTGTTAATTGCGCTGAAATATCCCTAGACTCTGTAAAATGTGAAATGATTTCTCACGCTTACCGAGTTAAAAAGAGCGGTTATAAAAGAGCACATCATTATTAAAAAGAAGAAACTACACAAAGGGGGATTTTACAAAACTTGATCAATGTTTGACAAAATATATAAACTTGCATTTGTCTAAGGATGTTTAATACGAGACCTGCCTTTTATATTTTGGGGTTAGAGAACCAAAACAAATATTTATCATCGAAAATTATTGTTTTTTAAATTATCTCCATTAAGATAAATATAATTTTGCATGCGTGCGAACCAATTTCTGATGCACTCTTTCCACTCCGTTTGAGGTGTCTCCAAACATGCATTTTGAACACATCAACAGCTTTTTTGGGTGTCGAAAAACGTTATCATTGATGTTCGGGTATAAAAAGGAGTCATTGGGCGACAAGTAAGGACTATACAGCGGATGACTAATCAGATAGACATTTTGAATGTTCAAAAACTCACCAGGTCGAACCGATATGATAGCTCGCATTATCGTGGTGGAGATTGATGTGTGTACCATTCGGAATTGACAGTTGTAACTTTCACCAATGGTACAATTGGGACATGTTCAGTTTTTCCGAAAAAAAAAAAGGTGACCATTTGCTTGAAGATGCTTTGAGCACAAACGACTTTTGTCGGGTTAGGCTCGCCTTGGAAACTCATACAGTCGCCTGCTGCCTATTTTAGCGCTCATACGAATATATCTACAATTTGTCACCTGTCACGATGTCATACACATGTTCTGAAGCACCGCGATTGAATTTTTTAACAATTTCTTGCAACCAATTGACACGAGCTTGTTTTTGAGAGATTATCAAATAATATAGCACACGGCAGGAACAAACTTTTTAAGACCAAATCTTCATCCAATGTTGAATTCTGATTCTACTAATGTTCAACAATACCTCAATCCCAGGATAAGTCACATGTCAATCTTGTAGTATCAGTTCGCGCAGCTCTTCAATGTTTTTCTGAACAACCTATTATGAAGGACTTTCACGAAACTGAAAATGTATTAATATTTCAAATAAGGTATCACAAGCCCCTAGTTCCTATTTAAAAATTTGAAGGTTTCAACTACCACTCGAAGGGGGTTAAATGTAGGATGATTTTTTTACGTTCAGGATGTCATTTTTAAATCTAAAGTTGACATGTTTTGGGATTTTTTATAAATATGCACAATAATTGAGATCGTGAAGCTATTTCATTTGAGTGTTACACACTATATAATATCCAAAGTCATGCTTTAGTGTTAATTAATTTTCTTTAAAAAAATCATGAATGAGGAGATCCCGACTTTCGAATTTTTAAGAAATTTCTTCAAATCAGCGCGAACTAGGCCCCTAGAACCCATATTCAGCGTCAATTTTAATTTATATACAGGGTAGCGCATTGAAAACGAAACAGACCGATTTGCGTCCAGAGAATTTTTTGAAGAAACGCTGAAATACGTCAATTTTAATATTGAGGGGGACATGTTTTGACACAAAACTCAACTTTATCAACCTCTTAAGGGTGGTGATAACAACCCTTATATTTTAATAGGGAATATGGGTCGAGTGTTGAATCATTTGAAAGCTCTTTCTTTTCTAAATTCAGCACCATAATTTTTTTGGAAGTTTTATCAACTCGCTTAAAAATTATTCACAGTTGGAGTTGCAAGAACGTATTTCATTCATTGTGATAGGAAATGCATTACTTAGTCAATTTTTCGTTAAAAAAACTAAAAAACAAAACCAAACCTTCAAAAATGTGAATTCAGTTAAGTAAGTGTTCAAATTGTTGACCACCAGCTTCCATACAAAAGTACAAATTTTGTTCAAAACGAGCTCTGACATTTTGGAGCATTTGTGGAGTTATTAGACGGCATTCATCAACAATGCGTCGTCGTAATTCTTCCAGAGACTCTGGTTCTGTTGTGAATATTCTACTCTTTAAATTGCGCCATAGAAATAAGTCTAAAGGAGTTAAATCCGGTGATCTACAGGGCCACTCAATAGCACCACTACGCCCAATCCATTGTTCTGGAAACTCTCTGTTCAAAAAATCCCTAACAGGTTGTGAAAAATGCGGAGGAGCTCCATCTTGTTGAAACACTAATTGATTTTCTGTGTGTGGACTTCGTGAAAATTCCTTGGATTATTATCTGCCCACCCTTAAGGGTTGATGTGACAAAGCTGAGTTTTATGTCAAAACATGTCCCCCTCAATATTTAAAATAACGTGTTTCAGCGTTTCTTAAAAAAAAATCTCTGGACGCATCTCGGTCTGATCGTTTTCAATGCGCCACCATATATATATATATATATATATATATATATATATATATATATATATATATATATATATATATATATATATATATATATATATATATCAGTCGGAACAAAGAATTTCGTAAACTGTATGGTATTCCTTTGGAGTCGTATTTTTCGGACTTTGTCTGAGATTTGACAGTTTTTGCTCAGTTGTGACATGGGTTCTAAACATTAGGCTGATTTGGTCTGTGATACCTTTAATGTAGGGTAAGAAGACGTTGTGCTGTTGCGAGGGCTCTGTATGTTCTTATTTAGCTGCAGTGAACGCACTTGGTGAACCTAAATCATCACAGCACACCACATCACACAACTTAGCGTCATCAGAAGATGAATGATTCTAAATATATTATATTCACAACTCTATTTATATTCTTCTGCAGGTAGTCAGTCACTAACGATTTAGGGAGGTTTAATGACACCAAAATTAACATATTTCGTTCGGCGGAAATATCTGTATTCTTTTATTATCAATTGGATGTGCCTCGACCGCTATTTATTTTATAAAGTAATCTATCAGGAGACTGCCCATAGGTGGCGGAGCGAGATTCATACATTTTTTATTATTACTATTGTAGCATTTTAAATATTATCGTCTGTTATCAGTCACGTTTAGTAAATTACTTGGAAAATCACTAAAAATTCCAGAGTAATCTGAGAAGTGATAACAGTTCCTCCAAGATAAGAGACTCACTGATCAGAAGTCTACCAGAGTAGTCCATAGATATATTGTCCTCTATGACCAAATATACCTTTTTCTTCATTTACGTGACGACTTATGAAACTGCAAAGGGTTGTTTAACTTGATTGCCAAATTAATTTGGTAAAGTGTAAGGAATTTAGTTTAGGTAGATCCCGGTTATATTTTGATTATTTTCCTTGTTTGCTTAGGTTCATTATTAAGTTTGAAATTAAATTATTGAGCCTAATTTTAGTAATTCACTTTATTAAGATTTAATAGATACATTTAAAGACTAATTAATTTCAGCGTTCTTTTCTTGTCAAGACGCATTATTCATTCCGTCACAGACAAGGTGGCGCTTATCAATAACCGAATAACTGCTTCATTACTAAGAATCCACCCCATATACCGCTGTAGCTTAGCCAGAGCTGTTAGCTTTAGCCCTATTTTAGGCTACGATCATTATAGGTTGACGCACTATATTTAGCAATATATATATATATATATATATATATATATATATATATATATATATATATATACATATATATATTGTTACGTTTTCTCCGGGTTCTGGATAAGTGAGACTTTTAATTTTAACAAAACAACTTTATTTACACTCTAAATATGGATACAATAAAATTTCTAGAATGTCTCTCTCACAAAACACTTCATTTACTGGCCTTACAATTACTACTTTCAACAAAAGTCACTAATCTGGTACTACAGTCACTACTCTCTTAACACTTTACACTGCTTCAAGTCACTACCACATTCTCTTACTGAACTGAACTAACTTGGGCTGGCTTGCTTTCGCTTTTATATACTCGCCGTACCTTCCCCTCCTTTCTAGAGCCTTCCATTCCAGAACGTTCCAGGACCTTCTTTTACTAGAAGGTTCTGTGAATACAGATCGGCCCCGTGTGTATACAGGGGGATGTATATACAGGATGATCCAAATGTGGTCACCACTCCTATGTTACACAAGAGGTGTTTCTCGAACTATAAGATCTCTCTACGTATACAGGGTGTAAGGGTTCTCTGCGTATACAGGGTGTATATACAGGGTGTTCGGAATGTGCAGACCTCAGTTATCCGTTCCGACGGGGTACAAGTTGGTAACTTCGTTATTTCTGGTCCTAGAGGGTTGAGACTTCGCCTGAGGGGGGTCACCCCAGGCACCCCCAGGGGGGTGGGGAGGCGGTGTTGCCAGACTGTGCAAAAATTCCCAGATGTTGGGGAAATTCTGGAGATGTGGCAACACCGCACCTACGTCTATTGAAGTGCTTTGTAACACTGCCCCCCTCCTTAAGACTGTTCGTCCCGAACAGTATTTACCGGCCGCCAACTTGGGGGTTCGTTGCCCCGATAGGGACTCAACCTCTCGATGTGAACAACTTTGGGTTTAGTTCTTGGAGACAGCTGGATTCTGTAGACTAGGTCGTTAATTTTCTTAGTCACCAAGTATGGCCCTTCCCATGGTTTCTGAAGTTTGGGACTGAGGCCCTTTCTCCTTGTTGGTTGGTACAGCCACACTGCATCACCTTCCTTGAATGTATGGGGTGTTGCTCTGCGATCCAAGCGCATCTTCATCCGGTCACTGCTTAAGAGGAGCCTATCTCTGACACATCTGTGTATAGTGCGCAGTTTTCCTTCTAGGTCGGCGACATACTCAGGTAACGTAGCTAGGTCCGCTATGTCCTCGTTCGGTGGTGGTCTCGTCATGTCGATTGGTAACCGCATCTCTCTGCCGGTCAACATCATGGATGGAGTGTAGCCGGTAGATTCATGCTGAGAGCTTCTGTAAGCTAGGAGGAACAGAGGTATCAACTTGTCCCAGGTTCTCTGATTCTCGTCGACAAACATAGCAAGATACTGATTGATGGTCCTGTTATGCCGTTCTACCATGCCGTCTGATTGAGGGTGGAGTGGCGTTGTTCTCGTTTTCTTTATGCCTAGCAAGTCCATTAGGCTCTTCCAGACCTCTGATTCGAAATTCCGGCCCTGGTCGGTGTGAATCTCCAAGGGTACGCCATGCCGTGATATGACATTTTCCATCAGGGCTTCTGCTACGGTCGTTGCCTCTTGGTTGGGGATCGGCGCAACTTCAGGCCACTTCGAGAAGTAGTCCATCGCCACCATTATGTATCTGTTTCCAGACTCTGTGATGGGAAAAGGTCCTGCGATGTCTACGGCAACTCTCTCCCACGGTGTACCTGAGATGTACTGCATCATTTTTCCTCTGGATCGGGTCTTTGGTCCTTTCTTTGAAGCACACTGGTCACACCGTTTGCACCATTCTTCCACGCTTCTTCGGCAATTTATCCAATAGAAGCGGTCCCTGACTCTGGCGAGAGTCCTGTTGACCCCAAAGTGGCCTCCACTTCTACTATTGTGTAACTCTTGAAGAACACTGTCTATGCACTCACTTGGCACAACGGTCTGGTATATACAGTCTCTACCATCGGCAGTTTCCCATTTTCGAGTGATCATGTCATTCTTTAGACACAATGAGTCCCATTGTAGCCAGTAGCCTTTAACCTCCGCCCCAAACCGGGACACATCGTGCCACTCAGGTCTTTTCCCCTTTTGTAGCCATTCTCTAATATTTTTCAAGTCTGGATCTGTCTTCTGTGCGTCTCTGATGTATTCAAGATTTACGTCTAGATCGGTGTTATTCTCCTGTCCTGCCACCAGTTGTTTGATCTGATGAGTTACTTTGTCGATCTCTTTGTTCTCTTGTCGCTCGCAAAATTTACATTCATGCACTGAACATGGTCTTCTTGACAGGCTGTCTGCATTGGCGTGACTTCTTCCTTTTCGATGTTCAATCCGGAAGTCGTAGCTCTGCAGTTTCTCTATCCATCGGGCTATCTGTCCTTCGGGATTTCTAAAGTTCAGAAGCCATTGCAGAGCAGAATGATCTGACCTCACGCGGAATGTTCTTCCGTACAGGAAGCTGTGGAAATGTTCGATGGATCTTACAACTGCCAGCAGTTCTTTCCGGGTTACACAGTAATTTCTTTCTGCTTTTCCGAACGTTTTGCTGAAGTAGCCTATCACAACTTCTTCTCCGGCTTGAAGCTGCGAGAGTACTGCCCCAATGCCATACTGGGAAGCATCGGTGTCCAGTATAAACAGTCCTTCGTCCTGAGGATAAGCCAGTACAGGAGCAGTGAGAAGACGATGTTTGAGTTCTCTAAAAGACTGTTGGCAATCTGGTGACCAGATGAACTCGGCCTTATTTTCAGTTAGGCTATGTAGAGGTTTCGCAATGCTGCTGAAGTACTTCACAAAGCGTCGGTAGTAGCTGCAAAGTCCCAGAAAACTTCTGACCTCATGTTTGTTCTTCGGCACAGGCCAGTCTCTTACTGCCTTTATTTTCTCTGGATCGGTTTCTATCCCTTTCTCAGAAACGACATGTCCAAGGAAACTCACTTTCTTCTGGAAGAGGACGCATTTCTTGGGATTGAGTTGCAGATTGGCACCTCTCAGCCTGGAGAAAACTTGTTTCAGATTCGACAGGTGTTCATCGAAAGTCCTTCCAATCACCATGACATCATCGAGATACACCAGGCATGTTTCCCATGTCAGTCCTCTCAGCACTAACTCCATTAGTCGCTCGAAGGTGGCAGGAGCATTACATAAGCCGAATGGCATGACCTTGAATTGGTACAACCCATTCCCGGTTGAAAAAGCAGTCTTCTCCTTATCGTCTTTATGGAGTTCTACTTGCCAGTAGCCACTTTTCAGGTCTAATGTAGAGAACCACTTTGATCCGGCCAAAGTGTTCAAAGTGTCGTCGATCCGGGGCAGGGGATAACTGTCCTTCTTGGTGACATCATTCAGCTTCCTATAGTCCACGCAAAATCTCATAGTGCCGTCTTTCTTGGTGACCAAAACTACTGGGGACGACCAAGGACTATTAGACTCCTCGATCACACCATCTTCCAGCATTTCGTTAACCATCGCCTTGATTTCTGATTGCTTGGCAAAAGGCAGTCTTCTCGGCGGCTGTCTAATTGGTCTTGCGTCGCCAGTATTAATTCTGTGTTGCACTAGACTCGTACGACCTGTGATTTTATCTTGAGCGAAGATATCAGCCTCCTCCAATACGAACTTCAGGGCCATCTCCATCTCCATATTGTTCAATTGGCCCCATGAATTCTTGAACCGCTCTACTATTTCTACTGGCAGTCTTCTGTCTAATGCAGTGGGTGTCACGTTTTTGGACAACGTCACTCGGTCAATGGGTTCGCAAGTGGCGATAACTTCACCTCTCTTCAATGTGACCCTGTTAGTTTGTACGTTAGCCACTCTTATGGGTATTGTCCTCTTCGGGTCTACTAAGCATCGTGCGACGAGGGCACCATCATGTCTATCTTTTAGGGGCTCCGCTATTAGCGCAGTCATACCATCAAGTTTCTTCTCTAGCCTGGCTCTGACAATCTTCTCACTGTTACCAGGAATCCGTGTATCTTCGTCGACAATAAGTCTCACCCTGGGATTAGCTTCGCCTGTTGGTGGAGATAAATACAACTCTTCGTTACCGATTTTCAAGATCTTATTCTGGAAGTCTACTGAAAGGACATCGAACTCTTCCATTAAATCCAGGCCCAGAATAAATTCGTCGACGATTTCTGCGACAACAGCCCTTACCTGTAGCTCAGTACTGCCCAGCCTAATGTAAACAGTGGCCTCTCCATGCACGGGTATCCTATCTCCTTTTGCCGTCTCCAACACAGGCTGTTTGTTGGTCGTGAGTGCCGACCTGTTTGGCAACATGTCTGGACGTACAACGGATCTAGTGGCACCAGTATCGATGGTGAAACTGCATTGTCTTCCGTCTATGCTGCCAGGTATAACGAGGCTCTCGTGGTAGCGTCGGATAGTGGAGACCTTGACTTTGGGGCCTTGGGACTCGCACGCCAGCTGCCGCCCCCTTACACTGGCGTCAGGTCGTTTCCCTGACGCCGCTCACTGTTGGTATATTCTTGTCTTCTGCGAGCCACCTGTTGGGTTTGTGAGCACTGCCTACTTATGTGCCCTTTCCTACCACACTTGTAGCATTCTATATCTGACCAATCTGCTTTCGTCCTACGTGCCCCAACCGGTGCAGTGAGCTTGCTTATGGCTTCTTTTATCAACTTCATTTCTTGCCTTAGTTCCGCTGTTGTGTCTGCAAAGTCCTCTATCTCCTTCACTTCGCGCAGCCTGTTGCGGCGAGGTTGAGATGCATTCTTCGCTGCTTCAAATTCCAAGCCATAAATTACGCAGTCCGTGAGTGTTTTGAACCTTCCGAGCCTTAAAGCTTGTTGCATTTCATTATCAAGTACCCCATCGATGAAGGTCTGGACGGTTATCTGGTTGACAAATTCTTCTGGGGCTTGGGGATATGCCAGTCGCACAAGTTTCTCCACTTCGGCACAAAATTCTTGCAGCGTCTCATTTGGCTTCTGGACCCTTGACTTTAGTTGTGTCTGGTAGACCTGGCTCATGTACTTGTTACCATATCTCAAATCTAGGGCCTGTATCACTGTTAAGTAATTTTGCTGTTTCGACTCCGGGATGTTCTGGAGGATTTCTAGGGCTTTACCTCGAAGCGAGAGAATTAGAGCGGTTGCTGCCTGTTGTTCGCTCCACCCATTGCTGAGAGCTGCCGCTTCAAACTGCCTCCTGTACATGGGCCACGATGTTTCTCCGTCAAAAGTCGGCGGCTTCAAGGTTCCATGAGGCTGCTGCACGATTGGCATATTTTCTTCCGGACGATTTTGAACTGGGGATATTCCAGTAACTCCTCTTGGTTGAGTTCTATCAGTCTGGCCCATCACCTGTTCTGTCAGTTCTCTATGTCTGACTTCTGTGCCTTTCATCATCATCTTCATTTGTTCTTTCAACCCTTCAACTTCTTCCCATCGTTTGTTCCAATCCTCTGTTGCATTTTCCACTTTACTGTTCACCACTCCTATTTTATTGTCCATATTTTCTACTTTCTTGTCCACATTTTCTACTTTCTTGTCCACATTTTCTATTTGTTCGTTGATCTGTTCAATTTCTTCTTTTACATCGATTCTCATATTGTGGAACATACTTCGGAGGTCTTCTTTATCTTCTTGTCGCCTTCTCTCGTCTTCTTCGCGCCGTCTTCTTTCATCTTCTTGGCGCCGTTGTTCGTCTTCTTCGCGCTGCCTCTTGAGGTCTTCTTTATCTTCTTGTCGCCGCTGTTCGTCTTCTTCGCGTCGTCTTCTTTCATCTTCTTGTCGCCGTTGTTCGTCTTCTTCGCGCTGCCTCTTGAGGTCTTCTTTATCTTCTTGTCGCCGCTGTTCGTCTTCTTCGCGTCGTCTTCTTTCATCTTCTTGTCGCCGTTGTTCGTCTTCTTCGCGTTGCCTCTTGAGGTCTTCTTTATCTTCTTGTCGTCTTCTCTCGTCTTCTTCGCGTTGTCTTTTCAGTAAGTCCATCAACTCTTTGATTTCAGCCATCTTGTCGTAGTCAGTCGATCTAGTGTTTACCATTTACAAATAGCTTAATTGTTCACTTCTTCACTCACTTATCCCACTTCTGACACCAAATTGTTACGTTTTCTCCGGGTTCTGGATAAGTGAGACTTTTAATTTTAACAAAACAACTTTATTTACACTCTAAATATGGATACAATAAAATTTCTAGAATGTCTCTCTCACAAAACACTTCATTTACTGGCCTTACAATTACTACTTTCAACAAAAGTCACTAATCTGGTACTACAGTCACTACTCTCTTAACACTTTACACTGCTTCAAGTCACTACCACATTCTCTTACTGAACTGAACTAACTTGGGCTGGCTTGCTTTCGCTTTTATATACTCGCCGTACCTTCCCCTCCTTTCTAGAGCCTTCCATTCCAGAACGTTCCAGGACCTTCTTTTACTAGAAGGTTCTGTGAATACAGATCGGCCCCGTGTGTATACAGGGGGATGTATATACAGGATGATCCAAATGTGGTCACCACTCCTATGTTACACAAGAGGTGTTTCTCGAACTATAAGATCTCTCTGCGTATACAGGGTGTAAGGGTTCTCTGCGTATACAGGGTGTATATACAGGGTGTTCGGAATGTGCAGACCTCAGTTATCCGTTCCGACGGGGTACAAGTTGGTAACTTCGTTATTTCTGGTCCTAGAGGGTTGAGACTTCGCCTGAGGGGGGTCACCCCAGGCACCCCCAGGGGGGTGGGGAGGCGGTGTTGCCAGACTGTGCAAAAATTCCCAGATGTTGGGGAAATTCTGGAGATGTGGCAACACCGCACCTACGTCTATTGAAGTGCTTTGTAACAATATATATATATATATATATATATATATATATATATATATATATATATATATATATATATATATATATATATATATATATATATATATATATATACTTTTTCGAAAGCGTTGTTTAGCTGTTCTGGTTGTCTAAGATTTTTTATTAATTGTAGATTCTCCTCATTAACGTGGTGATTATTATCCTAAATAAGGCAGGCGACGGAAGATCTATCTATAGTACCATATCTTAATTGTGTTAAATGTTCGTTGAAGCTAATTCCAATAGATTTTTTTGTTTGACCGATCTGTTTAAGATCACAATCTTTACAACTTATTTTATAAATTCTCGACATTTTTGCCGTACTATCCAGTGTTTTGGGTTACGTAGCAAGTTTATTAAAGTATTTTTTGTCAAAAATGTTAGTTCCAAATTGGCTTCTTAAAAAATACTGTCTAGACACCCCGCGATTCCGGGTTCAAATGATAAGCAAACAAAGTTTTTTTCTCTTGTCTAAATATCGTTGATTCCCCTAACATTTGTTTTCTGTTTGTTAATTAATTTATCCAGTAGGCAAGCAGTGTATCCGTTAGATTCGGCCACGTTCCTAATACAATTTAATTCTTTGGTATATCTACTTGTACTTAAAGAAATTAACCTGTTTACTAAAAAATTCAAACTGGCCATTTTTTTGTGCGTACGTATGATGTGAGTCATTCAGAATGTAGCTTAGAGTGGTGGTTTACCGTACATTACTAATGACTCACATCATACGTACGCTACGTGGATAGATCTTCCGTCGCCCGACATATCTGATATAATAATCACCACTTTAATGATGAGAACCTACAATTAATAAAAAATGTTAGATAACCAGGACAGCTAAACGCCTTCGAATATATATATATATATATATATATATATATATATATATATATATATATATATATATATATATATATATATATATATATATATATATATATATATATATAAATATTAGCCCCGCGATTAAATGTTGTAATTGGTACGTATAGGATTATAAGTCTAATTATAGTTTTAGTGAATTTTCTTAAAAAAAATTCACTAATGAGGAGATCCCGACTTTCGAATTTTGAAAAAATTTCTTCAAATGAGCGCTAATTAGGACCCCTGGAACCCAAATCCGAGGTCGGTTTCAGACTTTATATGTTTATATATATATATATATATATATATATATATATATATATATATATATATATATATATATATATATATATATATATATATTATATATTTATGTGTCACACCTATAACTAAAAAAATAATAGACCGATTTTGATAAAACTTGGTGAGTACCTTCCTTTTACAAGTGGCTTGGATAAGTTCGTTAGCCAGGAAAATCCGCCGAGGTTTTCCCGGAAAATTTTGTGTTTCTTTTCGAAAAAAATTTATTTCTCCGGAATTAACAAAGTAAGGGCAACCAAATTTCACACGCGGGTTTACACCGTTATGGGTAAAATATCTACGAAAATTTAGCTCTGTACGTTAAAGTACAAAAAAGTTACAGGCATTTAAAGAACAATAAATTTGGGTTTTCCTCAAAACGTCAAAATCGCGATTTTAAACGTCAAAATTGGTGAGTACCTTCCTTTCGCAAGTGGCTTGAATAAGTTCGTTAGCCAGGAAAATCCGCCGAGGTTTTTCCGGAAAATTTTATGTTTTCTTTCGAAAAAAAAACCTCCAAAATTAACAAAGTAAGGGCAACTAAATTTCATACGCGGGTTTATATCATTATAGGCAAGTTACCTACCAAAATTTAGCTTTGTACGTTAAAGGAAAAAAAAGTTACAGGCATTCAAAGAAAAATACATTTGGCTTTTCCTCAAAACGTCAGACAGCGATTTTAAACGTCAAAATTGGTAATATTTAGGCAATGAACCTGACACTAATATGAGCCATGGAAAGAAAATGTCTGAAGAATAATGTTTTGCAAAGCCTGAAGTCTTAGTTTCAATCGTCATTGTCCTTCACTTTACTTATATATTCCCAGAAAAATCATTTCAAATAGATCCTTTCTCTGATGTTTTGGCTGTCGGTTTAGTTAAGTTGATGCTTTCCCTGTAGGTTTAGTGAAGTTTATGGTTTAACGGTTTATAATTTTTAGCTAATTTTCGTAGAACAAATTCGTTACTGCATTTTAGCATATTTTATCGAAATATGATGCATGTTTGTAAGAAACAATCTGGACACAGTAAGTGCGTTTTGGTAGCAAATTTTCATTAAATCCTCCAAATTTCAATAACTCATTTGCTATTAACGTAAGTTTTGTTGGTTAGGAAACCAACATTTAACTGTATTTTCGGAATTTTTTTTGTATGAACGCAGCAAGGGCGTTTTGGTTGCGACTTTTCATTAAATGTTTCAAATTTCAATAACTCAATTTGCTATTAACCTAAGGTTTATTGGCTAGGAGACCAGTTTTCTCAAAAACATTTAAAGTTTATTTTCCGAAAAGTTTTGTACATTTTCAAATAATTATTTTGATAAAATATAATACACTGTTCCTACTATATAGGTTTTACCGATAACCAAATTGATGCCTGCTCGCATTAGAGCGATATATTTGTAATTAAAAACATTTTTATAAAAATTCACTTCCATAACGCACTTGCTGCGTCCAGAGTTTTTCATTATTGTTTTATCCTAGATTTTTAATTATATCTTACCTGTAAAAAATGCGTTTATTACATTTATATGTATATAATTTTACACCTTGGTGTACTCAATGCCTTTTTTATTGTAGTATGTCATATAAAAATTGACAGGTAGCAAAAATATGATTCGACTCTCAAATCAGGGAGCTTATTAAAGCTCGTGGGTTCAAGTTCTATCAATTTATTATACATTTTCTTTTTAAATGTATCTATCTAAATTTTCAAAATGAAAATCTGTTCTGTCCTTTAGTTGACAAATTTGAGATTACTTTTGAGCCTTTTCAGATACTGCCCTTTTTGATGTTATTTGTAATTCCCAAATATTATATATATGAACCAAAATAAAGCAAGGGTTTAATATTAACACACAATTTGAACTTTATTATAATTAATTCCTTATACTATGCTCATTTATTGAATTTACAGTTTTTAAGTCAATGAAATATCCTGCGAGAACATCGGTGGTTCAGGGGTAAGAACGTGTGCCTCTGAACCGAAGGGTACTGGGTTCGATTTCAGGGTACTCCTTTCACTTTTTCAGTACAAACTGAATAATTAACATCAACCGAGGTTCTGGCATTGTATTTGAGCAAGTTGAATGTCTGCCCGTCGATCCCGTGTCCATGCGATGTTGCGCACGTTAAAGATCCCTACACTCCTTACAGAAAGCAGGGGTTCGGCAAAATTTCCAGGATAGTGAGGTGAAACTGCTCCCTGGCGTCGGTGATTGGCCATAGTCGCGGAAATAGGCCGACGTAAAAGAAACAAAACACACACATATCCTGAGAAGAGAGAACTGACCAGTGTTTTGTTTTATCAAATTTTAAATTAAAGCGCTTTATGGTGGTAAATAATAGATTCACATAAATCTATTCCTACGCTGGCTAGAAATAACACCCGAACATAGACTAAGTCATTCAATGGAAGTTTTACGCGTTGTCAATGGTGGATTCCTGAGGATGGGCTATGTGTGGTGGTCTGTGGTGTTCAGAGATGGACACACAAACACCTTGTTGTGAATATCAATTTAAATATGGATGCTGTATCACTTATGTCTGTTTTTCTTTCAGACTTTTTTATTAGTGTTGATACTTCAACTTGTAAATGTGTTTCTGCTGCAGTGCAAGGGCATATAAAACGTAAGTGTTATTGTTTTTATGCAAACTTACTGTTTTATCGTCGGTAGCTTCTTTTCTTGACTTGTTCTTCGGCTGCTTGTTTTCTTTCTCAAACTTTACTGTGATTTTACTGCTTCACAAATCTTTTTACTTCTTGTTTTTGAATTTTATCCATAAATTCCTTCTGCTTTTTAAAAGAATTTTTAAAACATCCCATCACAGAACACTCCCTATAGAAGTTTCACCTAAATGGAGCTAACATGGACTTTATTAGGGCTCTAGTTCGGACATCGCATATAGTAGATGTCGTTAGTAGTGCTACAATTCTACTGAACAAGCTGTTCAGTGCGCCATTTTATCATACATTCAAAATTCAAATGTTTTCAATGCAAAAAAGTTTTTGTTCGCTTCTAGTTCTTTCATTGCATAATTATAATACAAGTTTTTTGCTAAAGGTTTCTTTTGATTAAGTTTTACCTATATTAACTTTTAGTGGATACTTTACAGTGTTTTCATTGACGGTCGGTTTTGTGTTTTAGAGCTGCGTTTTTTTTTTGGTGAATCAAAAGATGATCGTTATCATAAGCTTTGTGTTTAAATAATCATGTAATTTCAATTCTATTTTCAGTTTTCTTATCAAAAAAGCAAGGTGCTTTCATAGTTCAAGGTGTTTTGGTGAAACATAATTACAACTGTTTTAGTTTTCAGGCAAGTTTAGAACGTTTTAGTGGTTCATAGGTTATAAGTAAATAACGTTTTCTTACAGAAGCTTTGTGGATATAAATATGATACCAACCAAGAAAACGATTTATTCTTAATTGTGTACCGGGGTGCCTGGAATTATTTAGCAAAAGACATCGTTTTTCGTTGATATCATCTGAAGACCATTTTGATGATTGGGTGAAAGCTGTACAAAACCCTAAGATGCTTGGTTTATATCCACAAGCCATTTACGATAGATATTATATGTGTGATCGTCATTTCGTTGATGAGGATAAGTACCTGAAATGAGAAGAGGCCTGAAAAGAACTGCTGTTCCTATATTACATCTTCATTTGAGTAAGTATTATATTTTAAAGTGCAAATAAAAATTTCTATTTCTATTTATACAACATCTCAGAAGTAAACAATGGATCGGGTGGATTCGGAAGGCGACCAGAAATCCTGATAGTGTACACTGTTGTCAGATGAATATTACCAAGTGTCAATTTAAATAAAGAAGGAAATTAAAGGGTGCACAAATGTTTTTCTAATAAATGACAATGTGACGTCATTTATACATACCCTAAAAGTAGGAAAAATCAACCTTGCCATACATTGTGGTCAAGTACCAGACTGCTGTAATATACCTACCTATCGATAAGGAATGGCAATATATACTTGATCTTACTTTTAGAATTAAAATGGTTTTTAAATAAATGTAATATGAATACTGTTCTAGGTTTTTAAATAAATGTAATAGTAATACTGTTCTAATAAAACACAAGTGTATTTTATCTTGTTTGATTTTCCATTAATCATATCAATAGTACAAACTGATGCTGCAAGTGTTAGAAGGTTCAAATTGCCAATTAATTTTTCCTATGATTGCAAAGCTTAAAACAGGCATATGTGTGTTATTAAAACATACCTTGTTTTGATTTCACTATGAAAATCATTATAAAATTATTTGACTAATTTAACCTCTTTACTGGCAGTGGTATAAAATTAAATAGAATTTATTTGGATTTGCTAAATGAAAATGAAATCAAATTTCCCGCGTGTGACTAAAATTCATCGCATCCGCCAGAGGCGCTGCAATATTGTTTAAAACGTGAGCATTGGCGTTTCCCTTCTATAGGGGGTGTTCTGTGCATCCCATTTCCTAATAATAATTTTTATTCTCCTCTGTTTATTTTTTTCTCATGACGATGGTCTCCAAGTAAACATTTTTCTTGTTAACCGCCTTCCAAATTCATCCTAAGATTTTTTGTTTGTATCCTCATTTCCGGGGTAACCTTGTCACATCTTTCACTGCCTTACTCTATACTATATATTTATATACACTATTTTTGACAGCATTCCTTAACCTCTCTAACATATTGGCGCTGTCATTTTGACATCTTAAATAGAATGAAATCATCTGTTCCATAGTTTCTAGGTTATACATCTTAATATTCTTATTCTAATAACATCAACATTTTAAACTTCCTAAAAACTATTTATACAGTTCGTACTGTCCATATATTCACATTTTACTTTATTTTCTAGTCTTTTGAGGTCGTTCCATTTATTTATTTTTTTCCGCACTAAGTCCATAACACTTTTATAGTCTATTTTGACCTGGATCTTATTTTACTTTCCATAGACCCTTCACTTCTTATAATCTAATTTACAATTATTGCATCTTTCTCACCTTGCTTTCTTTTAATCCATTTATACATATACAAATATATTTGGGCATTAATTCTAATATACATCTTGGACATTTACATCGTGTCTTATTATTTGCCTGTTAAGTGATTATTTTTACTTTTCCCCCTGTCAGGACAACTCATACATATTTTTTCTCTTCCTCGGTTGACTAGCTGTTTATATAGTTTAACTATTTACTCCATAGACATTGTATACACCAAAGCGTAGGTTTTTATTTGTTTATCCTATACCGTTCGGTTTCACATGGGTTGTTTTGTATATTTGGTTTGCTTGTAGGGTGTGCCACTTTTATGTACGTGTTCATACGTGTGAATTATTTCCCTGCTACCCCTATTGTAAATACCATATCAGAATATATATATATATATATATATATATATATATATATATATATATATATATATATATATATATATATATATACCGGGTGGTCCTCCGGGAGGTCCCACGATCGATTGCGGGAACACTGTCAATAGGAAAAACCTGAAAATTGGACATTACACTAAAGTCGTTGGGGGACACAGGTTAAAAATATTTAAAAGATGGAGGCACTTCCGGTTATACCGGAAGTAGATGTCAATTCGCTTATTTTAAATATAACACCCTATATTTTATTGCAGTTTCAGATGCTACAATAAATTCTGAACACTTTTTATAAATAATGTTCTATACCTATCATCAACTGCCCAGAAGATATTTAGACTTTAAGATAAAATTTGACATTTACGGCCAGTCATATAGATACCGATATTTTTATAATAAGAACATATTTCGTTATGATTTTTAGAATTATCTTCAAAGATATTTCACTCCATCTATTTCCACATCGAGACTAATGATAGAGTATACAGAGTGTCCAAAAAAAATTCTTGAAATTTGCAATGAGAAATTGCGAAAATCTCGCGATTTTCAAATTGGAACCCCCTTTTTTTATAACACTATCGTGTTAAACTCAAAAAATCACTGACACTTTGTATGTAATTACCTATACCCATATCAAACGGTTTGCATTTTATTTTGAAAAAAACTCATTTCAAAGCCAGATATTTTGATAAATTTCTTACCATAAGCGTTAAACATGGAAAATAAATAACCGAGTGTGTTTCTATGGAAACTTTGACAGTTTGTTGATTAACTAGCTATAAATGGCACGGTTAAATTACACACACGAAGATTATTTTAATTTATTTACTATTTATGGACAATGTAATAAAGTAATTTCACGAACGTGTGATACATTTGCTGATAGATATCCATATAAACAGAGACCGTCACGTAAAACCCTTAAACGAATAGTAGACAATTTCAAAAACTGCGGATCTGTCAAGAAAA
Organism: Tillus elongatus; assembly: GCA_964006375.1. Lineage (NCBI taxonomy): Eukaryota > Metazoa > Arthropoda > Insecta > Coleoptera > Cleridae > Tillus > Tillus elongatus. Next base: position 185,432,576 of record OZ023263.1, read on the forward strand.
ATGTGCATAAGGCTAAACCCGTTGTTAACAACGAACAAATTGAGACAGCAATTTTGGGATATTTTGCCGCATACCCTACAAAGTCAACGAGGCAAGTAGCACTGGAGTCAGGATTGTCCAAAACTTTCGTTCTGCGAATTTTACGTAAACATAAGTTCAATCCTTATGCTTTTTCAGTTGTGCAACATTTGAAGGAAACTGATTTTTCCAGAAGGGTGGAGTTCTGTGAATTTATTTTAATGCGATTCCAAGAAAACGGGCAGTTTTTAGATAACATCATATGGACGGATGAAGCAAAATTTTCAAAAAATGGACTTTTCAATCGTAGAAATTTTCACTATTGGAGTGACACAAATGTTCATCCTTCTAGGGAAGGACATTTTCAGGAAAGCTGGCAGTTTAATGTTTATTGTGCTATAAGGAATGACGGCGTCGTTGCCCTAGAAATATACGACGATAATTTGAATGGTGAGAATTAATCCGAAATTCATAAAATACGTTGTTTATTATTATTTATTTATTCGTAGGTGAGCGTTATTTGGAAATTTTGCAAAATTTGGCAGTAACTTATTTGGACAACCTTCCTTTGAATGAATATAGGTAAATATTTTACCAACATGATGGGGCCCCTCCTCATAATGGTCACCTGGTTAACAATATTTTACAATCTCTATTTGTTGACCAATTGATTGCCAACAATGGGCCACACCTCTGGCCGCCTCGATCGCCTGACTTATCTGTTCTCGATTTTTTTATATGGGGTACTATAAAAAATAAAATCTACAACACTGCAGTTTCTACTAAAGAAGATTGCATGCAGCGGGTTCGCGAATCATTTCGTGAATTGGATCAGGATTCAATAAGAAGGGCCACACATGAGGGATTGATACGTAGGTGTGAAAAATGTCTTGACGCCAGAGGTCGTCAATTTGAACACATAGGACGTTAATTTTTGTTTCATTTTATTCAGTCCATGTTGTGTGTGAATTATTATTTTTTATTTGTATTATCTGTTTGATGGTTTTATATAGGGTTATATGGCAAAATACCTAAAAATTGCTGTCTCAATTTGTTCGTTGTTAACAACGGGTTTAGCCCTATGCACCTTTTTCTTGACAGATCCGCAGTTTTTGAAATTGTCTACTATTCGTTTGATGGTTTCATGTGACGGTTTCTGTTTATCTGGATATCTATCAGCAAATGTATCACACGTTCGTGAAATTACTTTATCACATTGTCCATAAATAGTAAATAAAATTTAAGTAATCTTCGTGTGTGTAACTTAACCATGCCGTTATTAGCTAGTTAATCAACAAACTGTCAGAGTTTCGATAGAAACACATTCGACAATTTATTTTCCATGTCTAACGCTTATGGTAAGAAATTTATCAAAATATCTGGGTATGAAATGAGTTTTTTCAAAATAAAATGAAAATCGTTTAATTTAGGTATAGGTAATTACATACAAAGTGTTAGTGATTTTTTGAGTTTAACACGATAGTGTTATAAAAAAGGGGGTTCCAATTTGAAAATCGCGAGATTTTCGCAATTTCTCATTGCAAATTTCAAGAATTTTTTTTGGACACTCTGTATACTCTATCATTAGTCACGATGTGGAAGTAGATGGAGTGAAATATCTTTGAAAATAATTCTAAAAATCATAACGAAATATGTGCTTATTATAAAAATATCGGTATCTATATGACTGGTTGTAAATGTCAAATTTTATCTTAAAGTCTAAATATCTTCTGGGCAGTTGATGATAGGTATAAAACATTATTTATAAAAAGTGTTCAGAATTTATTGTAGCATCTGAAACTGCAATAAAATATAGGGTGTTCCATTTAAAATAAGCGAATTAACATCTACTTCCGGTATAACCGGAAGTGCCTCCATCTTGTAAATATTTTTAACCTGTGTCCCCCAACGACTTTAGTGTAATGTCCAATATATATATATATATATATATATATATATATATATATATATATATATATATATATATATATATATATATATATATATATATATATATATATATATCCGCCAAACGAACTATGTTGATTTTAGTGTCGTTGAACCTCCCTAAATCGTTAGTGACTACCTCCAGAAGAAAATAAATAGAGCTGTGGATATAAGGTATGTAGATTTATTAATCCTCTGATTACGCTAACTTGGTTAGTGAAACGATCGTCAGGTTTTTTAAAATGTGTTGTGGTGACCTGGGATTTCTAGATGTGCTTATCAGTGCTCACCACACGTTTCAATCTTCACTTAGAGGTGTAGTAGCTGATTGTTATGCATTTCTGATGCTTCGCACAACAACCTATCAAGTATCCTAATAATGGTATTAGGTGGATTAAAAATATTTGTTATGTTAAGCAAAAGGTTAAAAAAGTTAAACAAAGCAATAAACAATTTAACTGCCCTTTTACCTGACCAAAAAAATACTTTTAATCTGCTTAATGTCTGACTGGCATTAACCTAGATTTTAATTTATGCATCGACAACAGTAGGTTTTTAAAATAACAAACTTTGCATTTTTAAATCGTACACAGTAAATATTTTGGTTTTGTGAATTTCTGTTTGAAATTTAATTTTTTAAACCATTTATTATTTCTGATAGAACTTCTAAAACTAGTGTTAATTGCTTAACCAACAATTTTATAAGAGCCTCGGTGGTTGAATGTCTGCACGTTCCGCCCTTCGGAGGTGGCGTAAAGCAGTCGGTCCCCTGTTCATGCGATGTTGGGCACATTAAAGATCCCTACCCGCCTTACAGAAAGGCAGGGGTTCGGCAAAGGTTCCAGGCTAGTGAAGTGAAACTGCTCCCTGGCATCGGTGATTTGCCAAAGTCGCGGAAAAAGGCCGACGTTAAAGAAACAAAATTCTCTACCTTAACCCAGTTGCTGCGTCAGGGCATTTCATAATAATTCATATAAAAGCGTGAAAGAAGAATAATGTTTTATGGTTAAGAAGGCGAGAATGGCACACTGCGTATCCATGTAACTTAGAAAAAAAAAAGAATTATGTTTAGTGAGCTTACTGAGTATCTTTCATCTTGTGTGGAAATTGTCATGAAGTTCTACGAACTACACATAACTTGGCGACAAATTTGATGATAAGTTGGGATTTATTTAACAACAATACAGAAATGCTGGATGAAGTGTATGATCCCACGAACGTTGCTAAGAATTTATCATTCTTATCTCAGTTTTGTTTAGAGAAATGTCAACTTCCTGCTTCAGCACCTCGCAATCTTTTCTATCTCAAGGAAATAACTTCTTCTCATCACGTAGTTAGAGATTTTCAAGCGAGCTGTCGGATTTCAAGAAGTCGCTAATCACAAAGAATTGCACGGCTACAGCCTCTTTTCATCAAATCAATGGTGATCAAAACAATGTCAGTTAATTAAACCAAATAGAAACTTTGCCTTTTTGATGGTTAATCTACTTTATAGGGAACGTAATTCAGAAAGCAGACTCTTGCCTCAATCCTTTGGAAGCTAGAGTGATTTTTGATGAAAAAGGATTTAATATCGCGTTTTTGCTGCGTCGAAAATATACCTATTTAGTACGGTTCTTCTGATTACATAAGCTTTAGCTACTGAACGCAACTAATTTTATGAGAAACTTTCTAAAGAGGTAAATAACGTCATTTGTGGTATAAATAAGGCCGCCATACAACGACAAATAAGGTTTTAAAATCTGTCTTGGAAAATCTGTATTCCATAAAAGATATTAGCACTTTTGTTTTGTAACTAAAGGCAACGCGTTAATGGGAAGAATTAACGCCCTAAAAAAAGAAAAGCTTGTCAATTTGACTCGCCTGCTTTTCATTTACAAATTATTTGACAATGCATAAACCGATCTAAAAGATTTTGTCACCGATAGGTTAGGTAATAGCGTACTCTAGTACTAAATGGAAATGACTTACAGATATATTATTATTTTTATCCAATTTTTTTGAATAATAGATAATATAATATAGGGGTATCAATGGAGGGACTTTGCAAAAATTTATTCAAATAAGGGCGAATTTAGGCACCAGAACCCGACACCAAGGTCCGTTAAAAACATATAAAAATTCAAACGGACCTTGATTTCGGGTTCTAGAGGCCCAAATTGGCGCCAATTTTAAAAGATGTTTGCAAAGTCTCACTCATTTGACAGGTAAAATGTATCTAAGTTTTCTAATAGAAACTTTACCCGATTTGTTAGACGATCTACCACTTGACGTGCTCAGGAATTTTGTTTATTTTCAACAAGATGGGGCTCCCGCACACTGCGACCGCCGTCGTATTCGATTTCTTAATAAATTCAAGACTAATTATATGATTGTCAACAACGGACTCATAAACTGGCCTACTCGATCACCGGATATCACTTCTATGGACTACGTTATATAGGGTTTTGTTAAACATAACGTTTATAAAACAATACCTCTAGACTCGGAACGTTTACTTTTGAAAACACGCTAGGCATGTAACAAAATTAATTCAACAATGTTACAGAATATTTAACAGGAATAATAAGAAATGCGCAGATGTATTTGAGAGGTAATGGGGGTCACTTTGTGGTTATTAATTTTAACATTCTTCTGCTAAGTCAACTGTATGTATATGATTGTACCAAATTGTAATTCGATTAAACATCAAATTTACTTATTTTTAGTTGTAGACGTAGTAAAATGTAAATTCAAAGTCTTCCTCCACTACGAAACTCGTGATACATGGCCGTATAAAGGGCCCCAATTCAAAAAAATACTGATCTTGGATTTTTCGATACTGAAGCGTCAGAAGACATATATTTGTGATACATGGTTGAATTTATAATTTAATTCCCTGTCCTATCGTGCTATAAAAAACTCAGGTTGGTATTTGATAAAGGGAAATGGCGTCGATGTTTAAAACGTCAAAAATCACTCGGAGAAAATGATAGGCATGTGTTGTATAAAATAAAAAGCTAGAGATATTATGTATTGAACTTCTTTATATGAGATTCTGGTTTTTGAAATATCATCGATTGAAAATTTAAGTCATTTAAAATTTTTCCTTTATGTGTCGAACAGTAAAAACAATTTGGCAACGCTGTAAACATTCATAATTTAACTCTTACCGTTTCGGAGATAACAATAGGCATAAATGGTATTTTGGTATTTGAACCACCCTATATATATATATATATATATATATATATATATATATATATATATATATATATATATATATATATATATATATATATATATATATAACCAAGCGATTCGTTAAAAAGAATTCTTGCACTATTCTGATCCGACTGGTTTTATAATTAATTTGTTTCTTCTTCCTTACTTCTAACGATTGTATCTATTATTATGCAAAAAATTTTTTTTAAAGTAAAACGAGTTTATCTTTATAAAAGTCCTGCACTAAACGCCATAAAAAACTTTTTGACACTGAATTTTCAAACTATAAGCTGTCACAGTCAGAGACAAGGTATATTATATCAACTAACCTAAAAATATGCTAAAAAAACGAAACAAATGTATTTGCGAAGACAATGAAACATTTTATACATCTGCCTTTAACCTATTTACTTGAAAAATTTAGTAATAAAACCTAATTCAATTCATTAATAATTTATCCAAAGAAGATTGCTCTTGGATCATCAAATATTTGTGATTTGCTTACTTAATTGCATAAATTTCTAAAATACTTTAATCCACTTATTTCTAATAAAGCTCCTAAACAAATTATTTGAGCTCAACATTTAGAAATTAGATTTTCAGTGATCAGAGCCTGATTAATAAGGCAAAGCAAAATTCGTAATAATTAGGGTATTAAAGCAGATTCATATTAAAATGGATGGTAGCTTTGTATTATTATAGCTCGGCACAATGAAGAATATTTTATTGTTTGTCGGTTCATACTTATTCTCCATTTAAATCGCAAAGCTACATACAGTACGGTGAAAATGAAAAGAGTAAATTTATTATTTCATAAATCGGCGATTTTGTAGAAAATTCCCGAAACAAGTTAATTTTTATCTTTAAACATTCAATCCTTAAAATATTTGTTTTATTTGTGAAGTCATCTGAATGTGATGACGACATCAATGAGGAATTTGCACATTTTTAGTGAATTTTCTTAAAAAAAAAAACACTAATGAGGAGATCCCGACTTTTGAATTTTGAAAAAATTTCTTCAAATGAGCGCTAATTAGGCCCCCCAGAACACATATCTGGGGTCAGTTAAAATTTTTATATGTTTATATATATATATATATATATATATATATATATATATATATATATATATATATATATATATATATATATATATATATATATATATATATATATATATGTATCACACCGATAACTCAAAACATAATGGGCCGATTTTGATTAAATTTGGTGAATACCTTCCTTTTGCAAATGGCTTGGATGAGTTCGTTTGCCAGGAAAATCGGTCCAGGTTTTCCAGGAAAATTTTGTGTTTTCTTTCGAAAAAAAATTATATCTCCGGAATTAACAAAGTAAGGGCAACCATTTTGGTACGCGGGTTTACATCCTTATAGGTAAGCTACATTCCAAAATTTATCTCTGTAGGTCAAAAGACAAAAAAGTTATAGGCATTTAAAGAAAAATAAATTAAGGTTTTCCAGAAAACGTCAAAGTTGCGATTTAAACGTCAAAATTTGCAACATTTAGGAAAAGAACTTGAATCTAATACGGGCTATGGAAATAAGATGTCTCAAGAAGAATGTTTTACAAACACTGAAGTCTTAGTTTCAACCGTCATTGTCCTTCATTTTAATAAAATATTTCCAGAAAATTCATTTCAAATAGACCATTTCTCTGATGCTTGGCAGTATTCTTAGCTATAGAGTTTATCGTTAAATGGTATATAATTTTTGTAGAATTTTCGTAAAAAAATCAATAAAGCTCAATATATCTGTTATTATACAAGATATGAAAAAAAATTGTATATATTAATTATAGGGTGTCTTGAGCTACATCTTAAAAAATTATTTCTACAATCACAGGGTGGCCCATGAGTCGTTGGTGATACAAATTTTCTTTTTTTTTTTCAATGAAACACGCCTTATGTTATTGCATTTTTGCATTTTCCATCGAAATATAATGCATGTTTGTAAGAAAAAAAATTCTGGACGCAGTAAGTGCGTTATGGTAGCGAATTTTGATCAAATGCTTAATATTTGAATAGCTCAATTTGCTATTAACCTATAAGGTTGACCAAGAAACGAGTTTTTTCGGGAACACTTTAAGTTAACTTTCGGAAATTTTTGTACATTTTTAAACAATAAAGTTATTTTGATGAAACATGGCACATTGTTTTTAATATATAGATTATACTGGTAACCAAATTTGATGCCTGCTTTCTTAAAAAAACACACATTATTGCTATTAAAAAATAGTTTTATGAAAATTCACTACCATAACGCACTTGCTGCGTCCAGAATTTTTTTATTCTCATCTTATTCAATTCCCCACATTATATAAAATCAATTGCCATATAAAATTTAAATTTTTAACTAATAGTTTTCCTGTAAAAAATATAGAAAATTAAAATAATTGTATCCGCGCCAAAACGCAGTCGTAAACAAAAACGGCCTACTGTGACGTCACGATCCGGTATCGGCCAAACGAGTCTCGCTTACTCACACAGAGATCCTCATATCATAAGGTTTATGCGACTTACGTGTGGCGTATAATTATTGTTATCAACTTATATTATTGTTAATATCTATATACTCATATTAATTATTTTAAAAACTATACAGTCTTATAGTATAGCTACAGAAGTTGGATTTGTTCAAGCACAATCTGATAATTTACCAAAAATTGATGTACTAGCCATGTTTGCGTTTTTAGGAAACAACTCGAATTTCATTGGTGCTGAGCTAAAAGGAGTGAAAGCTGGGAGGTATGTGTCTGATATGAATCTTATTTTATCCTGTAAATATCTTTGTTGGATTTTATGTAGTAATTTCTTATAAAATATAATGTAAATAAAAGCACAACCTCAAAATGTTCTCCATTCAAATAATCTACAAGAAAAATATACACCATTTCTTCTTGATTTTCTCATCCTTAGGTACATTAAAGAATTATTTGTTGGGGGTAGTTATTGGTGTGGAAGTACATTTGGGCACTATACAGCACTTATAATATTTATGTCCAGGCACTGTTATGTCGTCACACAGTCACGCACTAAACTAGATTAAACACAACTTACTACCTTTGAACCTATATTATACACTTAACACCAAAAATACTTAAAATTATGATAAAACTACTCAGAATTCGATGCAAACACAACGGCATGAGGCAGATGTACCAGATCGTGACGTCACAAACCTCTTCACCAATCAGATTGCGTTTTTGCCCACCCTGTCTTTTTGAATTATATTCAATATTTGAATAATTAATTACTAATTAGTGATTCACTTTAAGGGGGGTTTACTTGTAGACATTTATTTTTAGAGTATTTTACTGTACTTTAAATACGTTTTACATCAAAAGTAAATTATATGCAACTTCCTCATTATGTTTTTTAATATATATGCGTTATCCGATATTCCTTTTAACGATACTTCTTTAAAATGTATTTCAATTATCTATTTAACCATACCAATAAGTTGTAATTGAATCTGATCTTTGTCATATATATTTTTTAAAATTATAACAAATGATTACGTTATTTAAGCTGACTCTTACGTAGATTTTTAACTTTCCCGTAAGAAATCTAAGAAATTTTTACTATTCGACTACTCTTTATGTCCGCCTATCTGAAAAAAACGTTATGTAAGTAATATTTCACTAATAGAGCAACTTTACAAGCAGCCTTTATGTGGTCTAATTCCTGACATGAAAATCTTATTTAATATTAAACAATCTAATGGCCTATTTAGTTAATGTTGGTTGTATTTGGGTACGGAAATGTAAATATAAAAGAGTCTGAACGCAGCAAGTGCGTTATGGAAGTGAATTTTCATAAAAATGTTTTTAATAGCAGATGCGAGCAGGCATCAATCTAATTACCGGTATAGCCTAGGTAGTAGAAACAATGTACTATATTTTATCAAAATTCTTTATTGTTTGAAAATGTACAAAAATTTTCCGAAACTAAACATAAATGTTGGTTTCCTAGCCAACAAACCTTACGTTAATAGCAAATTGAGTTATGAAATTTGAAGGATTTAATGAAAATTCGCTACCAAAACGCACTTACTCCGTCCAGATTTTTTTCTTACAAACATGCATCATATTTCGACAAAAGATGCAAAAATGCATTAACGAATTTGTTCTACGAAAATTAGCTAAAAATTATGGACCGTTAAACCATAAACTTCACTAAACCTATAGCGAAGGCATCAACTTAACTAAACCGACAGCCAAAGCATCGGATAAAGGGTCTATTTGAAATGTATTTTCTGTAAACATTTTAGTGAAATGGAGGGCAATGACGGTTGAAGCTGAAACTTGCAACATTTTCTTTTCACAATCCGTATTTGTTTCACGTTCTTTGACTAAAAAATTACAAATTTTGACATTTCAAATTGCGACTTTGACGTTTTGAGGAAAACTCCAATTTTTTTTAACTGCCCATAACTTTTTTCCTTTAAGCACACATACCTAAATTTTGGTATGTGGTTCACTCTTTATAATGCAAATACGTGTACCAAATTTGGTTGCCCTTACTTTGTTATCATTTGAAGACATATTTTTTTTAATTCAAAAGTTCGGATCTCCTTTTTTTTAAGAAAATCCACTAAAACGGAAGTTTAATATTCAGTATGAAAGTATGAACCCATCCGTATACATACATATGTTCGACCATAGAGTAATATGTGTTTTACATTGACACGAATATATTACCCGTCACACTGGGAATTAATCCTACTGTCAAATTTGACGAGCGTCTTGCGACAGTAAAAACTTGGATGAGTTTTTTGTTGTTTTAACTAAATAAAAGACCCTCCTAACGTGATGTTACCAAAAATCCTACCAACTATCTTTTCTGACCCGCCCTGACATCAGTTTGCCTAACTAAAAGCTAAAAGGAGAAGGAAAATCAACCCTGTCATATATCAAGGTTATGTGACCATAATGAACTTTTCATTTCCCCTTTAACTACTTTTGGCTTTTAATTAGGCAAACTGAGGTCAGGTAAAGTCAGGAAGGTCAGTTGGGAGGATTGTGTGTACAAAGCACAGTCAGGTAGGTCTTTTATTTCGTTAAAACGACAAAAAACTCATTAAAGTTTTTACTGTCGCGAGACGTTCGTCTAATTAGAAGAAAGCAATGTTTAATCTATTAATCACATATTATACATACATTTAATCTGTCTGTTCTCCTTGTTTATATGCACTTTAACTATGCCAAATCTCACATTGCTTCGTGCGCGCAATGTGCTTAACAAGGGGCAGGCACAAAGTTTTTCTTCATGTATTATAACCCTATAGTTGAAACCACAGCTAAAGCATAAGAAAAAGGGTCTATTTGAAATTCATTTTCTGCAAATATTTAAGTAAAATGAAGGATATTGGTGGCTGAAGCTGAAATTTAAGGCTTTATAGAACACACTTGTTACAAAATTTCTGCTACATCGCCCATAATGTTAGTTTCAAGTTCTTTATTTAGAACATGTCAATTTTGACGTTTTGAATTTCGACTTCAGTGACGTTTTAAGAAGAAAAAACTATAATGCTTATAACTTCCTTTACTTTTAACGTAGGGATCAAAATTTTGGTACATGGCTTTATTTTTATGGCATAAACCCGCCTGCCAAATTTAGTTACCATAGGTTTGTTATTTCCGGAGATATAAATATTTCCGAAAGGAAACACATAATTTTCCATGAAAAACTAGTTCTATTTCCTTGGCTAACGAACTTATCCAAGCGACTCGCGAAAGAAAGGTATTTACCAAATTTTATGACAATCGGTCTATGATTTTTTGAGTTATTGGTGTGACAAATGAACATATATATATATATATATATATATATATATATATATATATATATATATATATATATATATATATATATATATATATATATATATATATATATATAAACATATAAAGTCTGAAACTGACCTCGGATTTGGGTTTCAGGTGTCCTAAATAGCGCTTATTTGAAGAAATTAAAAAAAATCAAAAGTCGATATCTCCTCATTAGTGAATATTTTTCAAGAAAATTCATTAATAATTAGAAGCCTCGCTCTTTTCTTACCTGATTGTTTACCTTTTATAAAAACACTGAAATTTGGATTAATGGACGTGTTTGTTGAGTGATAAATCGTGATATCCTTCAAAAATATTTAAATGTTTTTGTATTTAGCAACATCAGACTTACTCAAACTGAAATATTCTAATTTTCTAATAACGATTGGTTGTGGAGAAAGGATCAGGACACAGAAAGAAGTTTGTTCTTTATATATAATGACAAATATCTCCACCGAGAACCCGCTTCTCAATTCGCAGTAAACAAAGTTGAGAAGCATAAATTTTAAACATCAGACATACCGCACGGGGCAGAGCTGCATAGAACAGTAATAGACAGATACCCAAAGTTGTCCAATAAGAGCATACAAAACATTTTAGACCAGCGACCAATCATCTTTAACAAAAATCGTATCAACCGGGAAATAATTGACCGCATTAGAGCGGAAGTAGCCGGTGACTTGAGAATGGAAACACATGCTGGAAGAGGACGCTCCACCTGTCCACGCTGAACTTGCCACCTATGACGCATTTATACATTTCCACACGGTATACAATGGCATGGACTCTACAAAGAAACCTCGCCTACCTAAATCTCGATCAAAGAAGAACACTACGCAAATAGTGGTAACAATAAATAGAATAGTCGAGCAACAGATACAAGATACAGAACACATTGCAGATCTTCATTAGTATTGTATGTAATGCTGCTGTCACCATAATGCACATTCATAATCAGGACCCATTTGAGGACACCGTACAGAAGCACAAAAATAAGACTTCATCATGGGAAATTCGCCTTGCTAATAGAATATAGGGGTAAAGAAAGGAGTTGTGAAAGCTAACACAATACGTGCGGCAACCTTATCCCAAAACCAAACGTACCCGCGATTCAAAGGCTATCTGCAGGAAATACTGCGATGCCAGGAATACCAGTCCTGTTGAAGTGCTTGACTTAATAAGGCAAAAACTGCAAGCCATTACTAAACGGCTGCTTCGATAGAGGAAAAGTAATAAACGAAAAATACAGAATCAACTTTTCGCAACAAACCAGAAGCAGTTTTATAGAGAACTGAAGAGTCAACCTACAGCCAATGCACAGCAGCCAGATAATGGACCATCACAGAATGCCGACATGCTCACCTTTTGGTCTGTGATATGAGAAAGCTCACAAAAGCACAATCAACGGTCTGTGTGGATTAGGGAAAGAGAAACAGAACAGAAAACATATCAGTAATGATAGATGATAAAGTATCCTTGGCAGATATCACGAAAGCCATACGCAAAACACACAACTGAAAGGCATCAGGCTGTGACAGCATCCATAATTATTGATTCAAAATACTTATTATCACACATTAGGCGATCGTTAATTTATTTTCTCAGCTCATCCTACATCAAGAAGGCACTCCACAATTTAATTTTTTACAACTATTATTACACACCTTTTATCCAAAATGAAAAAGTTAGTACCACCCTATAACGTGCCACCCTACCATCTACAAACTATTAACGTCGATCATAACTGAGAAGGTGTATAAGGAGACCCATAATTTCCAACTGTTAGCAGATGAGCAAAGACGCTGCACCAAAAACCCTAGGGGCTGCAAGGAGCACGTAGTTATAGACTCTGTTATAACTCAACACGCAAAGAAAACGAAGAACCCTCTGCATGTTGCATATATTGACTATCAGAAGGCTTTTAATAGTGTCACGTACTCCTGGCCACTAGATGTTCTTAGTGGTTATAAAATAGTGACCTGGTTCTGCCTTGCGCTGAACCCACTGTCGAAGGCGTTAAAGAGATCTAGTCAAGGTTACCCCATAACATCCGACGAGGGATTGACAGACCTGCTCTATATGGACGACCTTAAGATATATGCGTTCACGAACTTGATACGTCGCTTAACCTTACTGCCAAATTCTCCAAAGACATACAAATTAAGTTTGGGCTAGATAAGTGTCGGGTAAACGCAATGAAGAGTGGAAAATGGGTTAAGGAAAAACATATCAAGTTAGCAGAGAAGAAGGAGAAATAATAGATATGGACAAAAATGAGCTGTAAAAAACCCTGGGGTGTGAGCAAACCTGTGTACTAGAGCATAAGGTTGTGAAAAGCAGGACAAAGGAAAAGATGCAAGAAAGGATTTAACAAATTATAACGACTAGTTTGTCAGCCATTAATAAAACAAGAGCCATCAACACACATGCCATTCCGGTGGCTGTATACACATTTGTAACTATTACATCTACAAAAACAGACCTCAAAGCTCTTGACAGACAAACTAGAACTTTGTTCGCGAAGTACAGGGCACATCATCCCAAAAGTTCTGTAGAAAGTTTACACCTATCGCGATCACAAGGAGGTACAGGCGTACTCAAATGGACTACCATGCACTTTGGCAAACTTGGAATTTACATAAATACTTTCAACATAAAGCCCACATCAGCCTCCTCCATAGTGCAATAATATCAGTCGACAATAACCTCACAACCCTAAGGCTTAATGTTCCACTCCCGGACCAGGAAGTGCGACACCAGTTACGCAGCCAAGAAACTCAGCAGTGGATGTCAAAGCTAACACCCTCGCTGCAGAACCATTGACCGTGAAGCCTGTTTTAGCTGGTTTAAATGTGGCAACATCTTTGCGGAGACTGATGATTTCGTAGTGGCAATACAAGATAGAGTGGTGGAGATCCGAAATTACATAAAATACAGCGTCCAGGATCCCACAGTTACTTCTGATAGATGTCATGCCTGCTTGACCACAGCTGAATCTATAGAAAGTATCATCGGCGGATTCCCGACATCACAACCTCGCTAAAATAATACATCAGTCTTTATTGTGTGGGGTAGATTGTAACTATTGCTCTGTGCCCTATTAGACTTACCAACCAGCATCTGTAATTGAAACCAATAATTACATCCTATATTGGAACAGAAATATCCACACAGACAGGCACTTACCAAATAGTAGGTCAGACATAGTTTTTACCAATAGACAAACACAGGAAACTTATCTTATAGATATCACTATTCCACTTCTTGAAAATATTGAAAAGAAACAGAGGGAAAAAATCTCGAAATATTCACCCCTGGTCGAAGTGATAGAGGACGTGTGGCGACAGAGGCAAGTTACCGTGATACCAATAGTGATTGGTGCCACAGGAGATATACCAGTCACACTCTAAAGCACTTTTCTTGCTTGAGATGTTAAAGAGAACGCCTACATCACCATGCAAAAGGCAGTTCTGATTGATACATGCAGCCTGACCCGTGGTTTTCTTAATTAAAGGCAATAGACAGGAGATCAAGTAGCTCTCAATAGGGCTCTTAGGCACTATAGTTACCTGCCATAATTGGCAATGAAACCGCAACGACAATAATAATAGTAGTAGTAATAATAATAATAAAATAAGTAATCCTCACCAGAAACTACAAAAACTTCATTCAGAAGTGGTACTTAAGTATAGTAGACTGTATGGCAGGAAACCAGAGACCATACAACATAAATAACTGCATTTTGTAGACGATTTTCAAAATCCGAATATCTCTGGCGCAACCAAGTTAACAAAATATTACATTAGGAAATCGCTGTCAAGCTTGGTGTGGTTTGTGCGGTAGTGCCATATTATAAAATGTTTTATTGAACTCTGTTCACTCACAAGTCAACACTCTTCAATATATCGTATCACAGGCTATGATAAGTTAGGTTAAATAGTATTTTCGGTCGGTGCCCAAGACCGAGAAATTGTTGAACCCATCAAAGAAAATCGAAAGAAATATGCTGAGTTAGGCTTTTAGCTAAAGACGTCGTGGAGTGTAAATACTGTTCAGGCTGTTGCTATGGTTATTTCGAATGTAATCAACCCGAAAGAACTACACGAGCATATCGCTGTATTGAAATTACACTCAAACATCTTTATACAATGCCAGAAGGCTGTTATACTGAGAACATGTCACATAGTGCGGAAATTCTTGTGTAACAATCAGTGATATATATATATATATATATATATATATATATATATATATATATATATATATATATATATATATATATATATATATATATATATATATATATATATATATATCAGTGAATCATTATCTAGTGAAAACTGTGGCTATACCTAAATAATAATAGCAATGATAACAATGCAATCGAAAAAATTCAACATTTCACAACACGGTACCCGGTACTCATTCATACAAAGACCTAACAAACCGCGCAGATGTGATTTTTGTCCTCGTAATCGTGATCGCAAAACTAAATATGTATGTGAGATGTGAGGCTTGCGAAAAAATGTTATGTTTAGAACACGCGCTTATGTACTGCGAAAATTGTAGTCACTTTGCAAATGCATAACTTTTTGGTTTTACATATTTTGATATATTTTTTTTTATATAGTACACTGCAATGTATTATTTACTTATATTCTATTGTTTCTGTTTATGTGATGGTATAGAACCATTGTAAATAAAAGTTTTTTATTAACGTTTTTTTTTACTGCCTAAAACAGGATGATGTGAGCTTTTCTTTTTTAATTTTCTTCTTCTAAAGAAGTTTTTGTGTTGCTAATGAAGAAATGTGATATTTGTATTTAGTGTCATAATATATATATATATATATATATATATATATATATATATATATATATATATATATATATATATATATATATATATATATATATATATATATATCAGTGAATCATTATCTAGTGAAAACTGTGGCTATACCTAAATAATAATAGCAATGATAACAATGCAATCGAAAAAATTCAACATTTCACAACACGGTACCCGGTACTCATTCATAAGGTAATCATGGTCCATCAAGCATTAGCAACGAAGTAGTACCTCACTACAAGTGTAAACTGGAGTCAACTATGGATATTCAATAACAACAGATTGGCAAGTCTAAGCCAATATGCCAGATCTGGTTGTGTTTAACAAAAATTTCGGAACAGAAACAGTAATTGATTTTGCGGTTCCGTTTGATGGCCACATCGCATGTACAGAGACCGAGAAAGACAGAAAGTACCAACCACAGTTTGTATCTACAAATTGCATTGGTCTTTCTAAACTATCTAAAAAAATATAACTAAGTACCGCGCCTACTCCGAAAGGACAAGCATTAGTGGCAAGTATCAATGGTAATTTAGGATCGCAATGGCATAAAATTTGTCCAGACTGTATAACTTATTTACCTTTCTCAAGAGATTTCTGACATTTCTCTGACAATTAAAATGAGAGGTTATCTTTCAGTAAATTAATCAAGGGCTGTAAAAATGACATGCGTTTCTTATAAACCGCCGATGATAGTTCTCTAAAACAACAAATGCTCCAACATTTGTTTTATTCGTAGAGACTCACACATTTTATATATCATCAACTTTACTCTTACCCTTCTGACATATTAAACAGAGTACTAATAGTTATTTAGACATATGGCTTAATTAGCAGACATCGAAAATTTCTGGATGCTGGAAGTGCGTTATACTCGTCAATTTTCATATAAATTTTACACTATTAGTACGACATATTGCTAAAAGTAATACTTTTAATTTAAACAGACGCAGAAAATCTGATTTAGAAGTCCTAATACAAGCGCATTTGAAAAAGTTATCTATTTCTATAACATAAAAAATACTCCAATTTATGTTCTAGCTCATTTTAAGAAAATAACTTTGAATGCCCAAAACTCAATTTTCTATGACGCTAAAAAATTAAAATTTGGCGGATCTAGATACTGTAAGTGTCTTTAAATAAAACTTGTATTACAAGTTTCATTAAAGTTACAAAAGCTTTCAAGAAGAAAATTTAGTTCAAGTTCAGTCAATTCATTATTCATATAGCTTACCTACTTGAACAAATAAGCAACGAATATTAACATTAATATTCTTATTCTTTGATCTCCAATTTTAGAAATATACTGTATTATCATTTACTATTCAACCTCTAAACAGAACTGTCAAACCATGATAAATAAACAAAACATGTTATTATTCTTTGGTTTAAATTTTAAAAACACAATATACCAGTTGTTATATCTATTTCAATGACTGAATACAATTTGCTACTTAACCTCAAAATCGAACTGTCAAACCATTATAAATGAACAAAACCTGTTAGTATTCTTTAGTTTCCACTTTTCAAAGTAATCAGTTACGTAACCTCAAAACAGAACTGTCAAAGAATAATAAATAAACAAAACACACTATCCCATCTGGTTTTTACTTCAAGTAGCTCATATAAAACTTATTTTCGCCTCTCAGTTTCAGACTGTATATTTTTGAACATTTTACAAATCCGCGCATCCGAATATACCCGAAGGTGGTCATTAGGGTGGGATAGCCATAGTTTGGGTGTCAACGTTCGTAACACATTAGGAAGTATGCCTGACAAACACAGAGTAGTCACCTTTGACGCGTAGATTGATACATATATCAATCTACGCGTCAAAAATGACTATTTGTGTTTGTCTGGCATCATACTTTAACCACTAGTTGTTTCAATTCATGCCTTTCATATTTTATTTTTGATTTGCGAAAAACACACAATTTTGTGAACCAAATTCCTTCACAGCGCAGGCGTATTTACTTCATTTATATCTACATATAAAGTCACATTCCAGTTACTTTAAAAAATATAGCGTATTCAAAAATATTTTTGTATATTTTTTGAGGAAAAATATGTCCGTTATAGCTGAGTGACGAACTCGTCCGCAACTGTAACAAAATGAAGGCACGTGTCAAGTTTCGTTCAAATCGCTTAAGTATTTTTTTAGTTATCGCTCGGATACACACACACATCAACACACACAATATATATATATATATATATATATATATATATATATATATATATATATATATATATATATATCTGTATATACATACATATAGACAGTATGTTTTACATTAAGTCGCGTCAATTCACATTCACAATATGTTTTCTTCAAATAAATAACAATACCAAGATAACAAAATAGGACCTCAAAAATGACAAATGCATATTAGGCATTTTTTTACGAAAAAAAAATCAAACAAACAAAATCGTTATAAAAGTACTAGATTTCTAGCCACCCTGTCGAGGCTTAGACAGATGTACTTCTAGCTCATTAAGAGCCCATTTTCAGTGTAAGAAGAAAGACATGGAAAGACATGGAATTATTTATCCCACGTACACAGAAAACCTCTTCAGTCACTCAAAAGCCCTGGTTCTCTAAATCCTGTGACAAGGCCAGACTTGAAAAGGTCAAAGCTCACAAAACGCTTCTACACAATCCCAGTCAAGAAAATCGTCAAGCATTTAACGACGCAAGAAACCGCTATGTCCGCATTCTTTCTGAGGCAAAAAACTCGTTTAATAACCACATCAAAAACAAAGTCCTCTTAAGCTCCAACGGCGGCAAACCTTTCTGGACTCTTGCTAAATCTATTGGGAATAATTTCTGCAAAAGCACGCTCCCACCTCTTGTCTCAGGTGATGAAATTGTTTCTACCGCCCTGGGCAAGGCTGAACCTTTTTCTTCGTTGTTCGCCGGCAATTCTACTCTCAACCCACCTCCAAATGTTCCACCACCAACAGTCCCCAATGTCGCGCATAAAATGACGGATATCATTTTCAAAACTAAAAAGGTACGAAAGATGCTCTCTTCTCTTAATACCAGAAAAGCCTCTGGCCTTGACGAGATCCCAGCAATTGTTCTCACAAAATGCGCACCAGAGCTTGCTCCTATCCTGACTCGTCTGTTTCAGATATCTTATAATAAAGGCATATTCCCTAGTAACTGGAAAACTGCTCGAGTACAACTCATCCCCAAGAAAGGATCCAAAGCGCTTCCTAGCAACTACAGGCCTATTTCTCTCCTTTCAGTCGTCTCTAAAGTGATGGAAAAGTATATAAACACCGAATTACTAAAATTTCTTGAAAAACACAGTCTAATCCACGACAGGCAGTATGGATTCCGTCAGCGCAGATCGACTGCCGACCTCCTTTCCTTTGTCACCCATTCTTGGAACAAGTCTGTGGAACTACACAGTGAATCCCAGATTGCCGCTCTAGACATATCCAAAGCATTCGACCAGGTCTGGCACGCAGCGCTGCTTAATAAACTACCGACCTATGGCCTGCCACCAAAACTCTGTACGTGGACAGCAAATTTCCTCTTCAACCGGAGCATTTCTGTTGTCGTGTATGGCCATTCCTCTAAACTGTATCCAATTAATGCAGGAGTTCCTCAAGGTTCAGCTTTAGCCCCTACTTTGTTTCTTCTCCACATCAATGACCTCTCGAGCACATCCAACCCAATTCACAGCTACGCGGACGACAGCACCCTCCATTCAAATATACAATATTCTAAGCCTGTCTCTTTAGCCCAATTAGATGAGGATCGCAGACTCATGGAGAGTTCTGTCTCCGTGGATCTCCAAAAAATATTAGACTGGGGAAGTAGAAATCTTGTACAATTCAACCCCACCAAAACTAAGTCTTGCTTTCTTTTTCACAAGAGATACACCAGCCCTAGACCCATTGCAATGAACAACCAAGTTATTCAAAGTAATGAGTCCTTTTCTCTTGTTGGCATTTCTGTGGATCGAAATCTAAATTGGCACCAACATGTCACATCAATTGCAGAAGGGGCTGCTAAGAAATTAGGTTTCCTCTTCCGGGCTCGCAAATACTTTTCACCAGCTAATCTCTATACCTTATATACTTCACAAATAAGGCCAAACCTCGAATACTGCTCCCACATCTGGGGTGCCGCTGCCGCTTCTACACTCGCTATCCTGGACTCCATTCAAAAGAGAGCTATACGTCTCATCGGTGACCCTACCCTCACCCAAAGGCTGCCATCCCTTGCCCACCGACGTGCCGTTGGTGACCTCTCTCTCTCTTTTATAGATATCTACACGGGCACTGCTCAGAGGAGCTTTCCTCCATAGTTCCCCCACCTGCTGTCGCCAACAGATCTACCAGGGGAACAAAGAGAATGCACCCTTTTACTGTCCAGGTCACCAGACTTAGAACATCTTGTTATGCCCGCTCTTTTATCCCCAGGACTTCCAAGTTGTGGAATTCCTTGCCGGCACATGTTTTTCCTTCTCCTCCAAACCTCCAAACCTTCAAGTCCAGAATTAACAAGCTGCCTCTTTCCTCCTTGTCAACATCCACGGTACGATAGTATTTAGGCTGTAAGCCCTCGTGGTGTGTTGTTGAAATTTAAAAATTAAAAAAAAAAAAAAAAGACATGGAACATAACGAGAACAATAATATTAATAGTACTGACTTGTTTTTTAACAAACAAGTCAGTATCTTTCGCATCATCATCCTATCAACTAGTCCGAATTAAAACAATTACGCGCGCAATTGAAACCATTATAGATCAACCAGAAACTATACGTGATTCTACAGCAGCCTACAATAATGAATACCACATTCATAGTTAGGGAATTTCTAAAACCACGATGAGAATATCTTGACACGTCCGAGGTTCATCATCAAAATTAGACCCTTAGCTCATAACTAATGATAATAATAATAATAATAAGATCACAGTAACAAACTCCATACCCTAAAATCTTAGACTTGTGCGGAGAGAGCTTACGCACACATTCATAGACCAAGGACATCACCCATAACTTATCAGAAGGCTAGCTATTACATACTCGATTGAAAAAATCCACTCTCTGAATAAGGTACTCAAACACGCGGACTCAGTCCAAAGTCTACAGGCTACTCACCCAGTAAACTCGGCTACACGATCTGTTAAATGTAATTGCTTCTAAATATCATGAAGCAGCAAAGATGTTTGCAAATATAAATAAGTTAGCTATCAGCAAATATACGGAAACGAAAGTCAACGAAAAGCAAAGCTCCGGAACACAAACGTACTGACATTATAATTGCATTGTTTCTTTTCAAATAAGCACCTCTTAAAGATTTATTACTTCATTATCTGAGAAAAGCGTTGCTTTTATTAAGCCATTGAAAGCGATTGAGCTGTAACTTTTATGGGCTGCAAATCTTCCTAAGGATTTCCTAACGTTGATTTAATTTCGCATTTTATTTATTTTTGTCTCATTTACACATGCTTCTGATACAGGGAGTTTAACTTTTTTGTTAACACGATTAGCTTTTTAAAACTTTTTATTTAAATAATAAAAATCCATATAAAATAATGATAAATATAAATTAGACTTAAGAAAATTGCATACGTCTAGCTGAATACAAGAGCAATAGTATTGTTTAAATCAATCGTCCGTGGTCTGGATACTTCCATTTATAGTCTCTGGTGGGGCGTGGATCTGTAACAGGGTTTCCACACGAGTTAGCTGTTTTAAAGGGCAGCTTTGCAGGTGGCCGTTTGCTGAGTTGGCCTTGGCTGTTTAACCAACTATCTGGTTGTTCTATTGCTATGTTACTACCTCTAATTATGTTTTCCGTTTAGTCATTGACATTGTATATTGAGTCGGCATCTTGTTCTCCTAAATACGATTCGAAGCTTGGCTATTGTCATCTCGTGTAATTGTTAAAAAGTGTGAATAATCAAATAATATGGAAATCTATTCAGTATACAAGGTAAGCGCCAAAATTTTCCGACCTGACCTAGATCCATGGTATCGCAGCGTGCAAAAATTTAGTAACACATTGACACAAGCCCTATTAGCCTTGGGAAAAACAAAAATGGGTTTTATATCAACTAGATTTCTTATAACAGACACTTATCACGATGTCAAAAGTAACGAAAATTGAGTATAGAGCTGTTATTAAATTCCTTACTCGACAAGGTCTTTCAACTCAAAACACCAAAGATTTGCTGGATGTGGTATACGTGGAAAATTATCCGACGCTTAAAAGTAAAAGAATTATCAAAAATGTCGGGCAGGTCAGTGACAGCCTCGTGTTGAATATACCCCAATCTATTTGGACCACTACCCCGTGGACGTGTTCAAGACAATTGTCACAGAGGATGAAACTATAGGTTTTCTACCAAGATCCTTTGTCAAAATGGTTTCGATGGAATGGAGGCGTAAAGGAGAACCACCGCCAAGTCTATCAGTCGGCAAGAAAATAATAGCTCAACTCTTTATTAACTTTCGAGCTTTCGGAATAATTTATTCCATTACCAAGGCTTCAATATATAAAGAAAAAAAAACAAGTTACATAGGAAAAATACAAAGGTGTTAAATACATATAACGTGAGTTTTGCTTGAACTAATTATTAAAAAAAGACATGGCAAAAAACTTTTTTAAAATTTGACTGAAGTCGGTAAGATGTACACTGGCGTATGCAGCTAACTATTGATTTCAGTCAAATTTTTAAAAAGTTTTTTGCAATGTTTTTTATTTAATACTCAGTTCAAGTAAAATTCACGTTATATGTAAGCATTTTTAACCTTTGTATTTTTCCTATGCAAATTGTTATTTTTTTTCTTTCCATATTGTAGCCTTGATAAAGAAATAAAATATTCCGAAACCTCGGAAATGAATAAAGAGTTTTTATTGCAAATGACGGATATTCCACAACTTCTAAGATATATATATATATATATATATATATATATATATATATATATATATATATATATATATATATATATATATATATATATATATATATATATACACATATACATGGTGTTTTATAATAAGATGTCAATATTGAAGGAAGTATATAGATGCTTTTAAGAAAAATGTTCATATCAACATAGGTCTGTTTTCGCTTTCTCTTTGAGATATACAGTGATAAAAATTCGCTGCTTTTTCTAAAAATGAAAGTAATTTTCACAATACTACTTATTTTTGTAAAAAAGATGTCTTAAAATTTTTTTGTAACTTTTATCGTTTTTATAAAAATAAAATAAAAATGACTATTTTTTTACATTTTTGGAAATTACTTTATTATTTATTGGAATAAGAAAACATTATCCAAAAGCTAATTTAAAAACAAACAGAACTGAATTAGGTATGTACATGGTAATTAGCTGTTGACATATTAATAACAGCATCTTGTGGTGTTGAAAATGCCCTCCACCTACCAGGATACATGCTTCAACTCTCTTTCTGATATTATCGCGTGCTTTTTGGAAACTCCCTGACCTATTCCTTATTGTGTTACAGAAGGCCATAGTGCGAATTCTCAAATATTAAACAGTGTTACCTGGCGTGTTGTAAAAGCAGCTCGTATCATAGTTTTATTTAAAATATCTAGGGTCACATCAATGGGGGCGCCGATAGTTAAATTTAAAAATTCGTTTTCCTCTTAA
Source organism: Tillus elongatus (assembly GCA_964006375.1). Taxonomy (NCBI): domain Eukaryota; kingdom Metazoa; phylum Arthropoda; class Insecta; order Coleoptera; family Cleridae; genus Tillus; species Tillus elongatus. Next base: position 185,456,092 of record OZ023263.1, read on the forward strand.
AAGATGTGCCTCTACACATATTCATCCCCACTATAAAAATATTTAATGCCTTGTCTGAGTTATACAAAATAAACGCAAAAGAAAGGATTTTTTTATCAGTGCATATCTCAAACAGAAAGCGAATACAGACCTATGTTCATATGAACTTTTTTTCTTAGTATCGTCCATAGATTCACTCCCTTCAATACTGACATCTTATTATGAAATACCCTGTGTATATGAACAACTTGATTCGCGAAGCTTCTACGTCATCTGGAAACTTCCGGTTTGTTTCACTGTACTACAAAATTCGTTGTAGTGGCTTAGTTCGTTGGTCAGTCCCGAAGGTCAAATTTTCCATTTCCCATCAAAATTTTCTTTGCGAAAATAGCCTTTGATACTCGTTAATTTATTACTGCTAAATTTAACTTATATATTGCCATCAAACGACAGATGCGATGTGCTAAAATTCAATGTTGGTCAGTCAGAGTAACAGGATGAATAGCTCATTGTGCGAGGTGACTAACCTCTACAATCGGACTAGGAGGTCGCGGGTTTGTGTCCTGTATTCAGACAGTCGGCTTTTTTCACTCGAATGTGGAAGGGTCGTCTTCTCTTGAGTTATGGGTAATGTCATTTGTCTACACATGTATGTAAGCCCCCCCAACCCCCCCCCCCCCCGCACAAGTGTTAAGACTTGTGGGTGCGGAGTTTTTTTTAATTTATTTATTATTATTTTCTGGAATTAAATTTAACAGATTTTGGAAAATACCGCGAAGAAGTACGTTGTTATTAGACTAGGATATTACTGTGCGCACAAAGTTAAATAGAATAAATAAAGATGTATATATTAAATAATTTGGTTGTTGTGCGAAGTTTTTATAATCAATATAATATTACCCGATTTGATGAATTTTCATACTAATTGAAAAAAAAACAGTAGGCGCTTTAGAGTAAGTTAATTATAAAAAGCAGTTATTAAAATGTAACATAAATATGTTTAAATAGCTTCCGTGATACCCAGGAGACAGAGTAATGCGTTATGTGTAGTTTAACTTATTCTACATATAAATGATACAGTGTGTCGTACAAATAAACTTTCACTTGTGCACGTAAGTTAGTTACAGATGTAATGCCTAATCAAATAATTGTGAATTTTTTTTTGGAACTGTCAATACCAAATTTGTTAAAACTGAAGCTTCTTTAGAGCGCTCCTACTTTACAAATATTTCTACTGACTCTTGTTCGTAGGACTTTTTGCATACTTGTCTTTACTTAGTAGTACAGGCCATAGAGAATTTTTTTCTGCATTAAACTACAGGAGTTATTTTTTTGCTTGTTGATAGATAGGTTCAGAATTACGTACTGAATGTAAAAACATAAAATTCTTACAAATTAGGAGGGCGGAAGTGCCGCCATTTTGAGAAAAATCCTTTCGGATAATTGCATTTTTCACCTTTTTTTGTTCAATAGTTTTTTTGTATCACTTACCGTTTACAACTTATACGACTATTAGCATTCAGTCATTGACTTTTACCTATATCTTTGTTAATAATTGTTCAAAAAATAAAATGCTTATAACTTAACTTTTCAATCGACAAATTTTGTAGAACTTTTACTTAAAACTTTTTTTCTCAAATTAATATTAGTCAGTTTCAATTTTTATATGTATATATATATATATATATATATATATATATATATATATATATATATATATATATATATATATATATATATATATATATATGTATATATGTATATATATATATGTGTGTGTGTGTGTGTGTGTGTGTGTGTGTGTGTATGTATCACACCGATAATTACAAAAATTATGGACCGTGTTAAATTAAATTTAGTGAATACCTTCCTCTTTTAAGTGTCTTGAAGAAGTTCGTTAGCCAAGAAAATCGGCTCAGGTTTTCCCGGGAAATTTTGTATTTTCTTTCGAAAAAAAATCATATCTCTGGAAATAACAAAGTAAGGGCAACCAAATTCGGTACACGGTTGTATGTCATTATAGGTAAATTACCTACAAAAATTTAGGTCTGTAGGTTTAAACACAAAAAAGTTATATGCATTTAAAGAAAAATAAATTGGGGTTTTCCTCACAACGTCAAAGTCGCGAATTAAAACGTCAAAATTGGCAACATTTACGCAAAGAACCTGAAACTAATATAAGCTATGGAAAGAAAATGTCTCAAGAAGAATGTTTTACAAAGCCTGAAGTCTTAGCTTCAACCGTCATTGTCCTTCATTTAACTAAAATATTTCTAGAAAAATTTGTCGATTGAAAAGTGCAACATTTAACGCGTTATAACTTTGAAAATATTGATTTGAGAAAAAAAAGTTTTAAGTAAAAATTGTAGGAAATTTGTCTGTTAAAAAGTTAAGTTATAAGCATTTTATTTCTTAAAAAATTATTAACAAAGATATAGGTAAAAAAGTCAATAAATGAATTCTAGTAGTCGTATAAGTTGTAAACGGTGAGTGATAAAAAAAATATTTAAGAAGAAAGATGAGAAATGCAATTATCTACAATAAAAGTCATTACCTTTGTTGGCCTAAAGTGCACGGTTACGGATATAGGCCGAAACGGTTTTTCTCAAAATGGCGGCACTTCCACCCTCCTAATTTGTAAGGATTTTGTGTTTTTACATTCAGTACGTAATTCTAAACCTATCTATAAAAAAATAACTCCTGTAGTTTAGTGCATTATGGACAAGAGTAACGGGCTTCTCTATTGCCTGTACTATAGGGTTTATTATTACAAAATAGAATTACAAAATTCCTCTGCGGTAACGAACATGCTACATCCCGACTTTTATTTACGTTCTAAGCTATTTACACTTTATACCTTAAATGTTTAAATCAAAATTAAACCGTTTTCACCACATTAGAGACGTACTGCTTCAGTACTTTTTAATACCCTGTTTATTGTATAATAGATAACGATAAATAGTATAATATAAAAGCTATTTTACAAAAAAAAAAACATAAACTTAAGTTACCAGATGCTATATTTATTAACTAACACAATGAAAATATTCGCGACAGGAGAATAATCAATCAATGATAGTAAAGTTAACAAATGGTGGAAGCGCTGGTTCAATCGTTAGATACATGGTTTCATGACAAGTTTAAGGCATATTAAAAGAGCCCGGACGCAGAAAATGTGTTTTGGTAGATAATTTTCCATAAAATGGGTTTCATCAAAAGAATTCTTAGTGAAATTGTTAAGAAAAGTTGAGATAAAATATTAAAATTTTGTAAAAAATAAATAAGAACAGCATGTAGTTCACGATGTGCCAGAAATTATTAGCATATTAAATATGTCATACTGTAGTAGTGATATTATTTGTCGATAACGTACAAACAATGTAACCATAGGTTATCAAATATATTAAAAATTAGTTGTTCCTCTTTTTTGTGTACAAATATAAGTCTAAAAAAATTTTTTGCCCCCGGAGCTTAGTACACAATTTTATAATATAATATAATTAATTTTATTCTATAATTTAATAAAACTTCTCAAAAGAGCATTATAAAAATGATGCATTTGCTGCGTCAATACTTTTTAAGCTGATACAATACTGTAGGTTTTAATATGGCAAAAAAATCTACTTCAAATTAGTTTTTGCGAACACATTAAATAAAATGTTCGGGACGCAGCAAGTGCGTTATGATAGTGAATTTTCATAAAAATGCTTTTAATAGCAAATATGTGTTTTATTTCAGAAAGCAGGCATCAAATGTGATTACCAGTATAACAAATATAGTAAAAACAAGGTGCCATGTTTCATCAAAATAAATTTATTGTTTGAAAACGTACAAAAAATTCCGAAAGTAAACTTAAAGTGTAACCGAAAAAATCTGTTTGTTGGTCAACCTTATAGGTTAATAGCAAATTGAGCTTTACAAATATGAAGCATTTAATCAAAATTCGCTACCATAACGCACTTGCTGCGTCCAGAATTTCTTTATTTACAAACATGCATTATATTTCGATGGAAAATGAAAAAACCTAAGGCGTTTTCGACTAAACAACTTATGGGCCACCCTGTGATTGTAGAAATAGTTTTTTAAATTGTAGCTCAAGACATCCTATAATTAATGTATACATTTTTTTCATATCTTGTGGAATAACGGATATATTGAGCTTTATAGATTTTTTACGAAAATTCAACAAAATTTATGTACCACTAAACGATAAACTCTATAGCTAAGACTACTGCCAACCATCAGAGAAAGGGTCTATTTAAATTGAATTTTCTGGAAACATTTTAGTAAAATGAAGGACAATGACGGTTGAAACTAAGACTTCAGGATCTGTAAAACATTCTTCTTGAGACATTTTATTTCCATAGCCCGTATTAGATTCAAGTTCTTTGCCTAAATGTTGCGAATTTTGACGTTTTAAATTGTCACTTTGACGTTTTGAGGAAAACCCCAATTTATTTTTCCTTAAATGCCCAGACCTTTTTTGTCTTTTGACCTGCAGCGCTAAATTGGTAGGTAATTTACCTATGGCGATGTAAAACGATATACCAAAGTTGGTTGCCCTTACTTTGTTATTTCCGGAGATAAGAATTTTTTTCTAAAGAAAACACAAAATTTTCCGGGAAAACCTCGGCAGATTTTCCTGGCTAACGAACTTAGCCAAGCCACTTACAAAAGTAAGGTATTCACCAACTTTTGTCAAAATCGGCCCATTATTTTTTGAGTCATCGGTGTGATACCTATATATATATATATATATATATATATATATATATATATATATATATATATATATATATATATATATATATATATATATATATATATATATATATATATATATATATATAAAAAACGAAACTGACTCCGCATATGTGTTCTAGGGGGCCTAATTAGCGCTCATTTGAAAAATTTTAAAAAAATTCAAAAGTCGGGATCTCCTCATTAGTGAATTTAAAATAAAAAAATCACTAATAAAATGAGCTCACCTCCATTGCCAAAGCTTGATACACTGGAGCACATAGAAAGGCTACCTATACGGTGTTACGAAACAGTACTAGTTGTAGTTGTACCCCTTTATGTCAAATGGCTTAACCAAACCTTACTACAGAGAGATTACCCACTCGGGGCTACTTTTTGCCATCGCAGGCTAAGTAAATCAGAAAAGACCGCCCTTAAAAATCTAAATAGTAGTATCCAGGTGTCTCTGGTCTGGATACCAGCACTGTCGGCTATGATGACCATATAGTGACCGACTATATCGAATCAGAACATGCGATAGGCATATCCTAAGGCACTCACTGTGCGACGCACCTTGAAGACCTAGAAGAATGCAAAGAAGTTTCAAGAATGGCAAAATCTGCCAGGATTGCTCGCCCCGGGGCCTTTATAAAGGCCTCTCGGAGTAAATGGTTAAAAAACTTCTACAGTTAAACAGGCAACAATTAATTCTGGGGGAACTGTGTAGACGACATTGTTGCTTGCTTCTCCACCTGCACATCATTGGGATTGGACAAGAAACCGTGCATCGACTGTGTAGGGAAATCGACGCAACAGCAGAGCAGGTTTTGTGTTGCTGTCCAGCAACGGACCAAACCAACCGCATGGTCTTGGGAAGACCCAACTTTAATCAGAAGATCTGGACCAATTTTAGCCCTCAAAAACTGTTGACTTCGCACGAGGCTGGACTTAATGGGTAAAAGATAAGAATAGTTCTATGCGTGAGCCGCAACGGATCTAAGTTTGCAGTGAGGAACTGAGATGCATTATAACCTAATATAATTTAATGTAACAGAGTAAATAAATAGATTTTACAATAGTTGTTAAAAAAAAAACAATCATACCTCTCAAATCTAACTAAAAAATTTAACCTTTTTTTAATTTGGATAGGAATGAAAAACTACAAAATAATGTTAGGATGCAAACGCTAGATTTGTGTTGAAAGCGCAGGCTTTAATATTTTTTTCCTAGACGTTAGATAATATAAATATATATATATATTTATATATAATAAATTAAAATTATACAATATGTCGTACAAAAATTGTAACCTTCCTCAAATAAAATTTTTGTTTGTGACGTGGTATATTGTGATTGACCATAAGTGGACATATATCTGCTCAATAGTAAGGTCACGATTGCCTATAAAAACCTACGCTAAAATATCTATCTATCAGATTATCATTATTATTAAGATTAGCAATACTTTTAGGAGGTTGATAGATCTTGATATAGTTTGATACTCACGCTCTTTTCTGTGTTGCACTGCCTGGAGTCCTATATTTGTGGGCGCCCCAGACTAGTGCCAGGCTATATAAAAATTAAGATATCTAGATAATCGATAATTAGAATTAATTACTTGTGCTGACGCCAAAACAAAGGAGATATTAGAAAGGACTTTTTCTTCAATCAAACAGATATGTAAATATTAACAATAATGTAAAATTTTTTCATATAAATTAATTTGAAATAGCAAGCAAAACTTAACAAGGTTGGTAAATTTTAAATAGACATTGTTCCATACACAAAATAAAAACATCAAATAAACAGCAATAGTTTCAAGGAAAGAGAAATTATCATTACATATGGTATGTGACAAAATAATAAGATGAACATGGTTATAAGTTATATAAAAAATTAATATTACATACTACAGGTATATTAAAACACTGTCTTTTACAGCTCAGAAGCAAACAAAAGTTAATATGCAAATGATTTGAGGTTTATCAATCAATTCTGTTGATTTCTCCATGAAATTTTGAAATGGGATCCCCGAATATTTAACTGGCCAGTCCTTTGAGTGAAACTACATTTAAGAAATACATTCATGTAAAATTCGTATCTTAATGACTGTAAATGTAAATATTAAGAAATCTACAGGTTAAAATATTCTACAAGCAAAATCTGTTGTTTACAATTGAGTATCATGTATTTAAAATAACAATATTGACAAAATTCTAAAGAATAGACAAGAACTTTACGGTTGCCCTAACAAACAGCTTTCTGACATGAAAAAGACAGAAATTTGACTAAGTTTCCTTGAAAGTTCATGTTCGAAATGTTCAAACGCTAAAATGCTGCTTTAAAAAGTTCTGGTTGCTCACACTAGTAAAGTTTTTATGGACTCCCCAAGCTTCGTCAGCTGGAAATACCTGCTAAGCCTTTGAAGATGCTTCCCAAGGGAAGGTCAAATATCAGTACCCAGGATAGGCTTACCCATTACAATACGAGAGGGAAATGCTGGAGATAATGCGTGGTACTATCCATTAATCTTTATAAGGTAGGTGCTTCTGGCTGCTTGACTGAAGGAGACAACTTGGCCCCTACTTTAATTCGACGGATCTTTTCCACAGCAATTACGACAGAACTTGGTTCGGATGAAATTTATAACGCCAATTGTTTTAGAGCTCAGCAGTAAATGGAAACTGTTTATGATTAAAGTTGGATATTATAGACGAAAAAGGATTTTATGACCTATTTTTAAGATAATTATAAGCCACGGTAACTAGCGCGGTCTTTATTCGAGAAGCGTTCAGTTGAGACTCCTCTAGAAGTAGCGTTTTGTCCGTTGAGATCTAACCCTTTCTTTCTGACGTCTCACCTCACCGCGTCTACAATTCAAGGTTTTCTCGGGAATATTTGTTGAACGGCTCAAACGGTCGTTTTCAGGTGACATCATCGCTACGCAAAAATACAGATAAAGTCGCAATGGTATTTTCTATGTATTTCACAGCTCTCGCATAAAAAACGACATCTTTTCACCAGTAGAATTTTCCTTGTTATGAGTTCTGACTTGTTCAAGGATTTCTCTTGACAAAGATAATATCGCGCCTTCAGATACTTGAATTTTAACGTAACCATTTGAGAGGCAGTAAAGGGTGTATGGTGCCGAAAGGTTTAGCGACTTTTCATTAAGTAATGATGCAACCAAAACTTGAAATGTTCAATGCAGATAGGGTTTATTTCCATTATTGACGATGCCTGGGGTTTCTAAATGTTTTTATTAAAAACAAAGTAACGATGCTGGAAAACACAATTGTTACACAATGTATGATTGTACTTGCACTGGGACATCATTTTGAACATGCTTTTCCCAAACGCCTGAATGTCAAATTATTTTGGTCTGTCACTTTCCAATTTACAACTAAATTTTTCTTCTACTCCGGTTCCAACTGCCACCAAGCTTTTTACTACAACCGTGGATATTTAGAGCCCATTTATTGAAAAAACAATTTCCTCTATCAATTATCCTGTACTACATAATTAATATATTATATAAAATTATCAATTACGAAATGTCTAGGATTAATAACTAAAAATTATTTTCTATAAAAAATACCTACCCATTACGCTGCACTATATTCTCTGGATAACAGGCTTATTAGGACTAAACGTTCGTAAAGCGGACTATAATCCTTATATTAGTTTCTCGTCAAAACCGAATGCACGGAATATTAATTTTTCGTCTCTATTATTACTAAGCAAAATTTAATTTAAACTTTCCCATATTACTGCAAAACACTTGATCGAATACTTGCCGTTCCTTAAACATAATTCGTTCAAAAGTTACTTTAAACCTAGTTATTATTTAGTAATTAGACAAAACAAATTATAGTAGATGGGCAAATAAGTCACCTACTATATTTTATCAAAATTAATTATGGTTTGAAAATATATAACAATATCTCAAAAATAAACTTAAATGTTGGTTTCCTAACGAACAGAGCTTACGTTAATAGCAAATTGAGTTATTGAAATTTGAAGGATTTAATGAAAATTCGGTAAATTTGCAGATTAGCGCCCGAACGCTTTTCAAAAAATTGTTTTCAGAAACATTACTAGGACCCCACCTGGATGCACAAACCGCAAGAAAAATTTCTTGTTCACACCCCCCAAGGAAGTTACGGGACTGGGAGTGGATATAGGTGCTGGGCGGGGTAGGTAGTAAAAAGGAAATATGAGCAGAAAATGCTAAGACAACTGCTTGGAAGCTGTCTATTTAAAGCCATATCCTCATTAAACCCTTCCTACCCCGCACAGCACCCCTATTTGCCCCAGGTCACGTAACTTCCTTGGGGGTATAAACAAGAAGTTTTTCTTGTGGTTTTTCTTGCAACGAGGGTGGTTCTATGCACACAGGGGGAGATGGGGATGCCTACAACGAAGCAGCCCCCCCCGTTAGACTTGCGGCAGGGGTGGGGGGTTGAAGAGTGGCTGCTTCGTTATGGGGATTTTCCTTCCCCCTCGCGTGCATACAACCACCCTGGCTGCATATACTACAAGAAAAATGTCTTGTTCCTACCCGCCAAGGAAGTTACGGCACCTGAGGGGATACGGGTGCTGTGCGGGGTAGGCAGGGTTTAAGGGGGTATGGCTTCAAGGTGTGCAAAAGACAGCTTTCAAGCCCGTTTTATTCGAATTTTTCTTCTCATATTTTTACTACCTACCCCGCTCAGCACCCCTACTCACTCCTGTTCCTGTAACTTCCTTGAGGGGTGTGAACAAGAAAGTTTTCTTGGGGTTTGTGGATCCAGGGGCCCTAGGCAGGTTTCTGAAAACAGTTTTTTGAAAAGCGTTCGGGAGCTAAACTGCAAATTTACCGAAAGTTTGCTACCAAGACGCACTTATGCGTCCAGATTTTTTTTTCCTACAAACGCATCATATTTCGATATAAAATGCAAAAATGCATTAACGAATTTATTCTACGAAAATTAGCTAAAAAAATTATACACCCCTACGCACTCCTGGTTCCGTAAATGCCTTGGGGAGTGTGAACAAGACATTTTTCTTGGGGTTTGTGGATCCAGGGGGGGGGGGGGGGCGGCTAAGCAGGTTTCTGAAAACAGTTTTTTGAAAAGCGTTCGGGAGATAAACTGCAAATTTACCCAAAATTCGCTACCAAAACGCACTTACTGCGTCCAGATTTTTTTCTTACAAACGCATCGTATTTCGATAAAAAATGCAAACATGCATTAACGAATTTGTTCTACGAAAATTTGCTTAATTATAGAACGTTAAAACAAACTTCACTAAACCTACAGCGAAAGCATCAACTTAACTAAACCGACAGCCAAAGCATCAGAGGAAGGGTCTATTTGAAATGAATTTTCTGTAAAAATCTTAGTAAAATGAAGGGCAATTACGGTTGAATCTGAAACTTAAGGGTTTGCAGAACACTCTTCTTGCAACATTTTCTTTTTAAAATCCGTATTTGTTTCACGTTATTTGCCTAAACATTGCCAATTTGATGCTTGCCACTGACGTTTAAAATTACGAGTTTGACGTTTTGAGGAAAACTCCAAAATTCGTTTCTTTAACTGCCCATAATTTCTTTATTGAGACCTAAGTTTTGGTACAGAGTTGACACTTTATAATACAAATACGCATATTAAATTTGGTTGCCCTTACTTTGTTACTTCCGGAGATATGAATTTTTTTAGAAAGAAAAAACAAAATTTTTCGAGAAAACCTAGTCTGATTTTCCTGGGTAACGAACTTATACAAGCCACTTGCAAATTTGATCAAGATTGGTTCATTATTTTTTGAGTTATCGGTCGGATACATACATATATTAATATATATATATATATATATATATATATATATATATATATATATATATATATATATATATATATATATATATATATATATATATATATATATATATATATATATATATATATATATAAAGATCTCCTCATTTAAAAAAAATCACTAAAACTCATATTATGGGCAAAAACAAAATTCAAAAAGAGATGATTCGGCATACGATATACCGCATGCAGTATAAACAGGATAAGATACACTGCGTATAACTTTAAAATAAATAATGATCTATCCATATGCAGGGTGGTCCAGCGTAGCGCAAATATATATTAATTTCGACATTTTCAGACATATAAAAAAGTCTCGTGCACACAAGTTGTAGAAATCATACATGTAACACAAAAGATTTTTTCACAAAAATTTTAAGGAATGTTGTGCCTTAACATTTTCAAGTTACTGTCTTAATAAATTAATCATTTTGAGAACGATTTATTGTCGACGTAAGAATGTCCTTGTAATTCTAAGCTTTGTAACACATGTTTTCAAAATTTAGCACTGCTTTCTTTGCTAAAACACTTAAGAGGCATGCAAAATATCCCAGGTAAATCTAAATCTATTAGTTTAAGAAGTCTATACATTGTAACTATAAAGTTAAAAAAAACACACACACATGTATATATATATATATATATATATATATATATATATATATATATATATATATATATATATATATATATATATATATATATATATAATAACAGAGAGAGAGAGAGCGAGACCGAGAAATACATTATAATATAAACTGCGTGGAATAACAGTAAAAGCTTATAACTCACCGTTAGCGTCTTTAGCTTCTAGTCCTTCAGCCTCTATGACCACCACACTCAGAACCACAATAGGTGGTTTTTCCTCCCCCGCTAGATGAAGCATGCGATAATGTCGATCAGGAGGCATGCCAAACGCCCTCTGTCCATAAAGAAACAAGTCTTCCTTGTAATGAGCATATTGACCACCAGGCGCTGGAGCACCCACCTGAAAGAAAATATTTTTTCTAGAAAACCAGATTTATTTCATACATGTAATTATTGCTTACTATACCACATTTTAGCAATTAATAAAATATGCTCCTAATGATTATTTAGTTCAACTGTATAAGTTGCTTAGAGAAATAACTAAAGGCTTTGTCTACCAGACAATATGTATAATTTATAACCCTACGCGTTTCGGCCCTTATCGAATCATTTTTGGGGGCTAAGACCCAAAAGGTAAGAAGTAGATTGTTAGAAGCTATGTTTCTGCCAGGTATAACATGCGAGTAACTACACTGCAACTATAGAAAGGACAAGGTCCAACAAAAGCTAATGCCAAATATCAACAAAGATTTTATGTAATTAAAACTCGTAAGTATCAATTGCCTTAGTGGCACCTCATTTCTTTTCGTTTTATTTTTGCATTTCAATTATTCAGATGATCTTATAGGGTTCTGCTCACCTGTGCAGCCTGCTTGCCTTTTACGTTGTGCTTGTCTTTTGTTTTTAACCGGTTGATTAAACTGACTTTTTAACATGTATTTTGACTCTACCAGAGTATTGTTCTTTTGTGGGAATTCAGTCCCGTTTTAAATGTATATTTGCAAAAACTTTTTATAACTCTTGGCACTATTGTCAGTATAACTTTGTATGGCCGTTGGGGCTCGTTTCGATATTTGACATTAGCTTTTGTTAGACCTTGTGCTTTCAGTGGTTGCAGTGTAGTTGCTCGCATGTTAGACCTACCAGAAACATAGTTTCTGACAACCTACTTTTTACATTCTAGGTCTTAATCCCTTAAGATGGCTCGATAAGGGTCGAAACGCGTAGGGTTATAAATTAAACGTATTGTCTGGTAGCAAAAGCATTTTAAATATTCCTGTAACGATGTCAAACCCAGACTTGTTGACGTTCAGAAATGATGTATAAGTTGGTTTAAAAATATGATGAGAGTAATGTTTAACTATTATCCGACCTTAATTAAAAAATAATATTAGTTCTATAAATGTAAACGCGGTGTTTAGTATGAGAGATACATGGTTCTCGGGGTGAACTGCGTCCATAATTTATTAAAACCCGACGTTTTGGCTCCTGTTTTGGAGCCATTTTCAAGAGGTAAAGGAAATATGTAAGGACAAGAATTCTAAAGCCTCGTCACGGTACTTAAAGGATTAAAAAGATTGCAGGTACTTGTTGAGTCAAAGGCTTTCGTCCGGTACTTAAAGGATTCAGAGGATTGCAGGTATTTGTTGTGTCAGGTAATAGGGAATTAAATTGGCTATTGAGTTTACTGTCTTTTTATGTGTTTGTAATAAAGATATAATAGGTTTCCAAGTAATCGGAAGACGAAGACCATCATCTCTCTTATTAAACAGTCGGGACGTTTTTCGATCTCGATCGCTTCGCGGATAATTCTGGTTTTGAAGTTGTAAACTGGGGCTATTGTTTTGGCATTGTCGAAGTCTATTTTGTGTCCTATATGAATATGATGCCTGGCCAGCTCCGATGAGGGATCGGATATTCTAAGTGCGATGGTGTGTTCATATATTCTATTGTGGATGCGTCTACTTGTTTCTCCTACATAAGTTCGGGAATAGTTGGAACAAGAAGTTTTATAAAGTCCGTGCAATTTGTTTGGAATCGTATCTTTGGCAGTTTTTATCAGATTTGACAGTTTTTGCTCTGTTGTGAATATGGTTTTGATATTATGGGTTCTAAAAATTCGGCTGAATTTTTGATGACACATTTAATGTATGGTAAGAACGTTGTGTGTTGTGTGAACTCTGCTTGTTCTTGTTGTGATGTAGCGGTTTGTTGTTGTGCGTTTATAATGTTTCGTAATATGCGATTGTTGTCGTATCCGTTTTCAAGCAATGTCTGTCTTAAAAATGTTTAATTATGTCTGTTTATTGTTGTTCTCCGTTAGTCTAAGGGATCGTGTTACTAGTGTTCGAACTACGGAATCTAGTTGCGATGGGTGAGATTGAGCGTAAAGATAGCGATTAGTGTGGGTTGGTTTTCGGTACACAGTGTAAGAAAATCTTCTGACTATGTTTTTAGTGATCTAAGAAAGACAAAGAAAAACTATTTTCTATTTCCATGGTGGACTGGATTTGGGGATTGATGTTATATAGGTAAGAAAGGAATTTGTCTACAGATTCTTTACCGTGTGAACAGACAGCGAAAATGTCGTCAACGTATCTTAACCAACAGTTTGGTTTAAGTTGGGATGAATTGAGGGCTTGTGTCTCAAAGTTTTCTATGAAAATGTTAGCCAATGCAGGAGAGAGTGGTGAACCCATTGGAGCACCTCGAACTTGTGTGTTAAATTTGTTTAAAAAAAAGGAAATATGTGTTCGATGTACAGTGTGCTAGAAGAGCTAAGGTATCGTGTAAAAATATTGTGTTTATTTTTAAGAATGTCAAAGGTTTCAGAAAGAGATATATTAGTGAATCAGAAAACTATGTCAAAGCTAACTAGGATGTCGTTTTGAGAAATGGTATTGTTTTGAAAAAGATCAATGGGATGGGTGTAGTTTTTGACATAGGATGTAGGGTTTTTTACCCTACATCCTATGTCAAAAACTAATGGTTGGAGAATTTTAGCTAGATGTTTTGAAAGTTTTTGTGCTGGTGAACGGTGGGCACTTACAATAGGGTAAAGGGGAATATCAGGCTTATGGATTTTCGGGAGACCATATTTTCTAGGGATGCGAGATGATTTTTCGCGGGAGATTAGTTCTTTTTGGGTTCAGGACTGAGTTGGGAGGTGTTGATGATAGTTTTGGTTTTCTTTTCAAAATGAGTTGTAGGGTCGTTAGGGATTTGTTTGTAGTCTGAGCTGTTTAGTATATTGTCCATCTTTTGTATATAGTCTGTTTTGTCGAGTATAACTGTAGCGTTGCCTTCTGCTAGTAGGATTATAATTTCTGTGTTTCGGTTGAGGTCTCCGATTGACTCTTGTTCTTGAGAAGAAAGATTGGGAGGTGGATTTTTGGCAGAACGTACTATCCTGGCAATGTCTTGTCTCATAATTTTAGCTTTGTCAGTCGGTAGGTGTGTTATAGCATCTTCTAATTAAGAAATTATCTTTTCTATTTTGGTTGGTGCAAAATTTAAAAAGAAAATTCACTAAAATAGTGTAAATCAATTTGTTCATTTATGTAAGTTTGTGTTTACTTATGAACTGGTTACTATTATGTTTGATATATATATATATATATATATATATATATATATATATATATATATATATATATATATATATATATATATATATATATATATATTGGTTGTACTGTTAGTGACTTTATTTTAAGCTTCTTGTATTGTATCTTCAGTTGAGTGTACTCTATTATAAACGAAGATATAACCATTTGGTCCTACAAACCCTATTAATCAAAAATCAGAAGTTAAGATGTTTTTCACCATAATATCACTGCAGAAGAGTGCATTTCTAGACGTTTATCGCAGCCTGTGTTGCTTCACATGTAAGTGGGTGGTCTTCTGAACCCACTACCCTGCGTTTCCATTACAGTGGTCGAATCCACTAATCACCGTTCTTCTCAAGTTTGTGTTTGGTGTTCTGTGTAAATTAAATTAGGGATTGAATATGTGGGGGTAGAATAGCGGTGACATACATTTCGATTTTTTTTTGTACTAAAACCGCGTAAGAAGTCTCAAAACATATATAAAACTTCATTCTGAAACGAATTTTTTTCTTCTGTCAGTCTGTTGATCGGTCGATCTGTCGGCCTGTACGTCTGTCTATTAGTATATGCAATAACTTTCGAACGAATTGAGATACTATCTTTAAATTTGGTATACAGTTAGCATCCGAAAAAGGAACGCTTCGAATTGTTTTTGGGTAACATCGCTTCAGGGGGAGTGACCATCTAAATTAATTTCATGTGAATGTTTTCTAAGGACAGTAAATTATCGCAGGTATGTGGAAGTTATGATTTCATTTGCAGCACTATTTGAAGTTGAATTGTGAACACCAGTGAGTTTTGATCTATATCTGTTAGTTTGTAAATTTGCAAATATTTGTAAAGCGTAGTAAATATATTTGTTAAAAATATCATCCTATCTTAGTCATTCATTTATAATACAGTACACTCTATTGAAGCTGTAAACACCCGTAGTCGTCAAGTAAAGGGCACACTACTATGCGAAGGCGTAAACATAAAGCGTAATGATAAACCTAACATAATCTGTAGGAAGGGTATTTAATTTACATATATGTCTGCATTCCTTCAAATCTTGCAGCCGTTAACTTATTTTCTGGATTATTCGTGCTTGCTGTATGGAATTAAAATGTTACCCATTCTCTGCTTCTTTTTACATTTTTAACATGGAATGCATCCCCGTGGACTACTATGTTTATACACACAAACGCCCCTACAGCCCCTTTGAGCAAGCACGTTCGCACATTTATAAAACGCAGGCCTCTGGCACATTAGGCTGTTTATGTTTGAAGGGTCATTTTATTTTTATTTTAGGTCGAATATTTACTCCCAGGAGATCTATAGATATTTATACACACGTATTTCTTGTATATAATAAAATATATTACATAGATAAATGTAATCCTTATACAGGGTGGCTCATTAGTGCGTCAAAGTCACATAACTGCCTTATAATACTGATTTTTAAAGGTATTTGTTGTTGAAAATGTTAGCTGTAAGTTGACTTTTAAAAAAATGCTGTCTAGACCCCTCGTGAATCTGGGTTCAAATGGTAAGCAAACAAAGTTTTAAAAAACTTGCTAGGTAACCCAAAAGACAAGGACAGCGCGGAGAAAATGTCGGGAATTTATGAAATAAGTTGTAATGATTGTAATCTTAAATACGTCGGACAAACAAAAAAATCGATTAGAATTAGATTCAAAGAACACATATCCCAATTACGTTACGGTACTGTAGATAAATCTGCCGTCGCCCGACATATTTGGGATAATAATCATCACGTTGATAAAGATAATCTGAAATTAATAAAAAATGTTAGAAAACCAGGACAGCTAAATGGGTTCGAAAGCATATATATATATATATATATATATATATATATATATATATATATATATATATATATATATATATATGTATATATATATATATATATATATATATATATATATATATATATATATATATATATATATATATATATATTGTGAAATCTAGTTACAACAAAAAATGTATGAACACTTCACCAGCGCCAATTACGAGTAACTTGATCGATTGCTTTGCTAAATAAAATTCCCACGTTTTCGGCACGTTTTACCGATAACATAAGTATACAGTTATTACCGCCAAAGGAATCGTTGTTAATTTAGCTGTCGTTGAACTTTCTCAAAACTATTAAAGATGGATACTTTTTAGATAAAGCAGTAGGGATGGCGCAAAGACCTTGTCCGGCGACAAAAATACAATACACTTTGGAATTTGCCTACAACTAGTGTCTCATCTCGGTTCGACCTCTTTACCTGATATCCGGTATATAAGTTGATGTTAGTTTTTTAAGTATTTAGAATGTTTCATCCTCTGATGACGCTAACTTGGTTAGTAAAACGATCGTCAGGTCTTTTAAAATGTGTTGTGGTGATTTGGGTTCTCCAAGTGTACTTATCAGTGCTCATCACAAGTTCCAATCTTCACTTAGTAATTGTACATTATTTATACATTTGCAGCTCTTTTGAATGCTTTCTTTTGTATTTTAGCCGTCTCTGTGTGCCTTTGTGAGTGTATATGGGTTGTTATACACATTTCAATATATACATATTATATATATGATGAAAATTTGCTGAGAGCTTAAAAAATCCAGATGACTCTGAAACTTCGGAGAAGGTCAGAACCGCGGTCAGCATCGTCTTCTAAATACGAAAAAGTAAAAATATATACGTTGTTTTATTTAAAACATCAAAGTCAGGGTCATTTCCGGTGGAACCGAAAGTTACATCAATGTCGCGAACATCTAATAAGTTGTGTCGCCATGCGGTTACTTTAAAACTGTGGCGACTGTCTAATGATTCCCTTTACACCCTTTATGTGTTTCAGAAATATTGTAAAAGAGTAAGCGAATTTTTATTAGTTATCCTGTAACATTATTTTTTATTGCGCCTTATATTTACATCCTTGCCTCTAGTGTTGTCGTAAAGCCCACTATTTGATATCCTTTGCTGGAACTTTAAGTAGATGTAGAAGTTCATAAATGTATATGACACATTTGGAAGCAAACATTAAATAAAATGAGCCGAACTATAAATCTTAGTTGCGAACAAGACCTTCGGTTAACGTATTTCAGCCAATGCAAGCCTATTGTATAATTAACTTGACACCTTGCTAATTTAATCACTGTTACTTGGGTGGAGCATAATTACCTATGATATTTATAACTGTGGTCTAGCTAGAGAGTACGATGATGGCAAATATGCTACTTTCTTAAGATACGTACATTAATTTTGTACTGAACACAGAAATATTTGGATCAATTTTAATCAATGTATTTCAATAAGAGACGCCATCAGCATGTACTTTATTATCAATCACATCAGTGGTTTTTAATGAGGATTATTAGTTAGTAATTAAGAAATAATATTCCCTCCACAAACTTTTATATTCCTAATAAAACCGTTAAAAGCAACGTTATATATATATATATATATATATATATATATATATATATATATATATATATATATATATATATATATATATATATATATATATATATATATATTACTCATTGCTCATTTACTCATTTATTAGTGGTCAAAATTATACATTACTTCTTCAAAGAAGCTGTGCTTGTGCTTGTATCAACATAATTTTGTAAAAATCCTCAAATAATTAAACTGTCAAAACAATTTTTTATTTAATGTCACTTTCTGAATTTTTATCAACCTTGCTTTTTCTTCTATTTATTTTTCCACAAACATTTCTATAGCCGTTACAAAGATTTATTTTCACTATCGACTCACTATTTCTCTTCATTTCAACCAAACCTTCTTAAAAAACATAATTCTTTAGCACAGAAATTTTGACATTATATATATATATATATATATATATATATATATATATATATATATATATATATATATATATATATATATATATAGGTGCCAAAAATTCAGGGGGTTATTCCTTGTGAAAATTAAAGGGGGTCGTTTATATAAGAAAAAAAGTTCCGGACGCAGCAAGTGCATTATAGTAGTGAATTCTGCACTATTAGTTAGGAAGGGATATTATTAGCGAATTTAAAAACAAATCGCTAATGAGGAGATCTGTGTTGATATATATATATATATATATATATATATATATATATATATATATATATATATATATCCGGAGATATGATTTTTTTTAGAAAAAGACACAAAATTTTCCGGGAAAATCTGGTCCGATTTTCCTGGCTAACGAACCTGTTCAAGCCACTTGCAAAAGGAAGGTACACACCAAATTTGATCAAGATTGGTTTATTATTTTTTGAGTTATCGGTCGGATATGTATGTATGTATATATATATATATATATATATATATATATATATATATATATATATATATATATATATATATATATATATATATATATATATATATATATATATATATATATATATATATATATATATATATATGCTATTTGTATACCTAAACACTCACTACACCCACATACACACAAAATGGCCGCATACAGATACTTAATAAACAGAATGCTAAATATACCACTTCATAACGACGAAAGAGAAAAGGAGTACAACATCATAATACAAATAGCAGAAAGAAATGGATACAACAAAAAAACAATAGAAAAGCTAGTAAAACAAATCAAAAACAAACAAATCAACAAAACCGAAAACAAAACACCGGAAACAAACACAAAATACACAACATTCACTTATAACCACCACATCAAAAAAACAACACAAACACTCAAACAATATGACTTAAAAATGAGCTACAAAACCAATAACAAAATAATAAACAAAATAAATAAAAAACAAGAACACAACCCACATGGATTAAACGGAATATATCAAATAGAATGTAACACATGCAATAAAAAATATATAGGAATGACAAAGAAATCAATAGAAACAAGATTCAAAGAACATATAACAGCATTGGATAAAATCCACATACCTAGCTACAAATCAAACGTAGCTACACACATTCACGACACAAAACACCAAAAACCAGACATCACCCAATTAAAACTAATGAAACATGTTAAAGACCACAAAAAAAATGGAAATCTGGGAACAATACTACATTCAACAAACAAACAATAGAAAACAATTAATGCCAGAACAAATCCAAGTACAAACATTTAAACAAAACTTAATAAAGGCCATACAAATAGACAAATTAATAAACCACAGTGATCAAGACAGGAGACCGATACACACGTCACAGTCCGAAGGCACAACCAATCAGAGAACATAAAAACGACCACTAGAAGCTCACGGCGCATGCGCCACCTACAATCTCCGGCGTAGACCAGACAGGAGCGATAGCAGCCAGTAGCGTGCTGATGATGAACCGGGACGGTTCGAAACTGCAGTCCACGTAAACCAATAAAAAATCACAAACGTACAGCAAACAAATAAAGTGTATATTTAAAAGTGATTACAGTGTAGTGCAATATTCCTAAAGATATATATATATATATATATATATATATATATATATATATATATATATATATATATATATATATATATATATAATTAGGTTTTTTCGTAGCGATTGTCCGAAAAAAGTAATTTATTTATTTAAGTGGTACAATTATTTCAGTCTTAAAATTTATTATAAAATATGTGATTCAAAACAACATGTGAACAACTAGAGTTACAGCGATTGAATGAAATAATGTTCTACAGAACTAACATAAATGCAAACGTCTGCATCAGCACTCTTACACAGGTCACTAAACTGATGATCCAGGGTTTCCGGATTCGTCGTATTTTGTATGATGTTGAGAATATACAGGGATGTAACTCCTCCACCCTTAAATCTTTAACACGTCCTCGTGTTCGGACACTTCTTCTGTTTGTGTTTGCCTGTTGGACTTGTATAGGATGCTCTGAATTTTTCTTCTTAAAAGAAACAGAAGTACAATGGTAACAGCGATGGATATACCAATGGTAATGCCTAAGTGGGAATACTGCATGGACGGTCGGAGATGAAATGGATGCTGTTGTATTTGAGAAAATGCTTCTTTTATCCTTTTGTTTTCTTTTAGATGCATTGGCTTAAAATGGATATGATGTTGAGGTGTCGGTTGCAATTCTTCGACTTCTATGGGTTGTAGCGTCAAATTGGTAGCAACGTCTTCATACATTTCCTCATTGATCTTGACTTTGCAGGAATTGAGGGATGTTACTAGACCGTTTCCCTGGAAGATTTTTCGTTCTAACGATGTTTCGCAATTTTCGACAATAGTGGTTGCTGAGCTAGTGGATATTAAGATCTGACCATTCTGCAGCTGAGTTGATATTTCGTAGGGGTTCATTACTTTGGCAGAAGTGCAATTTTGTAAGGTGTCAAGCTGACAATGTTCTTCTCGTGGGCGATTATTGCATATAACCACGTCTTCTATAGAGGGGCACTTCTCTTGGGTCCATAAATTTGAAGAGGGTGTTTCTAAATAGTATGAGCTGGGTGGTACCAGGAGAATATAATTTTGTGGTATAGGATAAACACGAAAATAAGAACCAGGATTGGGATGTAGGATAGGAACTTTTAAAAGGCATACAATCGTATCCTTAACCGATAATATATGAAATTTGGTAAATTCTACAACCTTAAAAACATGATTTTTGTCAAAGTCGATCAATTCATTTCTGTCATGACTTAACTTTAAGTGATCAATAATATTTAACAGATCACTAGTGGTAAAGAGCTCTATATTAGTAATTTCGTTAAAACTTAAGGAAATAGTTCTTTGAATTATCTCTATATTATGGAGTAATTTAACAGCTACGTGAATTTGGAAATGAATTTTACTCGACAATTCTCTTTCGCTATCTAAAGTGGAAAAAGTCTGATAAATATGATCTAGATTTTGATTAATAATTTTTTGGTCCTTTTCGTACCTTTGTGTGATTATATTAGCAAATGAATTTAAATTATCAATTTGGGTAATTATATCTTCTTGATTTTGGAAAAGGTTATCTAAATTTTTATTGATTTCTTTCAAGTCTTCTTGGTCGAGATTTCCTGTTATCATTTTAATTAAAGAGCCTGCTCCGTTTATTAATCCGCGTTTAGTTCTGTGCATTGATAGTTTTTGTAGTTCGTTACTTAATCGTGACAAATGGTCATCTAAAATTAGTAAATATCGTTCGTTACTTGCAGACATTTGTCCAGTGTTTAAAAATTTAGAATTTTTTAATAATATGTTATAATTAATTTCTATATCGGTAATATTAAAATAAAAATAAAATTTATGATAATGTTTGAGTATTTTTGCTATGCCTAAATACTCTTTAAAATATCCGTTAGTTTTTATCGGTGTTATTTGAAGTGGATGGACCAGGTTGAGGGTCATCGTTGTTTGTAGTAGTAGTAGTTTTGTCCTGTAACGAAAAAGTCTTTCTTACTCTTTTTATGTTAGAAACGTGAGCTTTTGCTTTTGGTTTAAAAAATGTAACAATGTTTTCTTTTTGTTTAGGATGTGATCGTAATTTATAAAGAGGATTTGTTTTTCTTACTTTTGGTACTCTAATAGCTAGTTGTGTCGTTTCTTGTAAATCTGGTGTCGTTTGTCTGTCCGCATTTGCTTTAGAAATTCTTTTGTCTCCACTTACTTTTTGTTTCTGATATACACTGTCGAAGAAAGTCATTATTTCTTTGAGCCTATTGTTATTGTATTCTTCGTAAAGGGTAGTTTCAGGTGTGACTGTTGGTAAGTCGTCGTAAGGGCCGTATAGTAATGTAAAAGGTGAATACCCAGTTGTCGAATGAATAGACTGGTTGTAAATAAGGGTTGCTGTTATCATTAGGGTTGCAGGCCTCTCTTGTGGGTTTTGTAATTTAAGAATTCGCAATTTTTCTACAAGAGTTGAGTGCAGTCGCTCTACTGGTGAATTTGAGTTAGGATTTTGGGGGGTTGTTATGTGAAGATTAATATTAAATAAATTACAGTATTCTTTAAGGGTAGTATTCGAAAATTCTTTGCCAGCGTCAGCTACTATTTTTAGGGGATGATTATGATGGGAAAAATAGTGTCGAAGTTTATTTAACACGGTAATTGCGGATCCATCAGTTATATAATATGCTTGCGCATATTTGGAGAATAAATCTATGATGGTTAGGAATTTGCAATTATCGAAACTAAAGGTGTCAATGTGTATAACTTCAAAAGGGCGTTTAGCTAAAAGGGGACCTGAAAATGGTGGTTTGTACGGATTTCTTTCGTATTTGGTCTGAAGGCAAATTGAGCATTTATTAATAAAAGCGTTTATATAATTTTTCATATTAGGCCAAAAATATTTTTGTTTTAAATGTTGATAAGTCTCGTTAATGCCATTGTGGTTTCGTGTGTGATATTCGTCTATAATTTGTTGTTGAGTTTCTGGGTTTTCAACGTCTTGTAAAAATTCGTTAGATTTTATTATTTTAACAGAACTATTAAATAATGTTGAAGAAACAGCAGTGAAATATTTGAATAGTCTATCATGTTTACAGAAAATTCCGTACGTGAATTTTGGATCAATAAATTGTTTCAATAAGTCATTTATTTGTCTCAATTCGTAACTGAGTTGAACCTTTACATGTATTGTTTCAAACTTAAATATTTTTAATTTGCGTGTGTCATATTTTGGTCCGTAATCTAAAATTATTCGTCTGGAAAAATAATTGACTGGATTTTCTGATATAGGTATTTTGAAAATTGGATTTTCTGCAGACGAGTGTTGTGTCTGTGAGTCATTGCTTTCAGGTAGGTTATTAGTCGTGCTAGTAGAGGCATTGTTTGCGTCGTTTTCTAGTTCGTTAATAATTTCTCTTTCTCTGTCTTCGTCAGGGTCTACGTTATTAATTATTGATTCCAGGTCAAAGTCGTCTTCAATCGCGTTAATTTCGATTCGCGATAAGGCATCAGCCACTACGTTATCTTTGCCTTTCTTGTATTTTATCTCGTAATTAAATTCCTCTAATCTTAGTCGCCATTTAACTAGCCGTGAGTTTGGTTCCTTAATTGAAAATAGCCAAACAAGCGGTTTGTGGTCAGTTTCTATAACAAATTTTTGTCCAAAGAGATATGGTCTAAAATGTTTTGTATTTTCTACTATGGATAATAACTCTTTTTCAATGGTCGAATAATTTCTCTCGGCTGAATTTAGTGTTCTTGAGTAAAACGCAATTGGTTTATTATTTTGTGACAATACTCCACCTATAGCTATATTGCTTGCGTCAGTGGTTAAATGAAATTGTTTAGAAAAATCGGGGTAGGTCAGGACAGGAGAATTTGTAATTAATTCTTTTATTTTTTGAAATGCGTCAACGTATTCCGGGTCGTGAATATTTATCTTGGTATCCTTTTTTAAATATTTATTGATGGGGAATACTACTTTAGCGTAATTTGGAATAAAGCGTCTATAATAGCCTGTTAATCCTAAAAATGCTCTTATTTCTTTACTTGTCTTTGGTATTGGATAATTCTGAATGGCAGTTATTTTTGATGGGTTCGGTTCGATCCCACGGACATTGACCAGATGGCCAAAAAATTCGACCTCTTTACGCAAAAATTCTGACTTATCTAACTAAATTTTTAGATTACACTCTTTTAACTTATCAAATATATTTTTTATGTGACAAAGGTGTTCTTGAAGGGATTTCGAGAAGATAACAATATTATCCATATATACGAAACAAAACTTGTATAAATATGGTCTTAATACATTATCCATTAGGCGTGAAAAGGTACTAGGAGCCCCCTTCAACCCGAAAGGGATTCGGATCCACTCGTAATGGCCATTATTTACGGAGAATGCTGTTTTTTCGATGCTGTCAGGATCCATTTCAATTTGATGGAATCCTTGTGCTAGATCGAGAGTCGTGAAATAGGAGCAGCGTCCTAAATTATCTAAAATTTCTTCGATGCGAGGTAATGGGTACTTGTCATCGATCGTTTTCTCGTTAAGTTTACGATAATCGATCACTAAGCGCCATTTCTTTTTTCCAGAAGCGTCTTGACGCTTCGGGACAATCCATATCGGACTTGAGTAGGGTGATATTGAGGGTCTAATTATTTTGTTGTCTAAGAGTTTTTGAATTTGGTTTTGGACTTCTTCACGTAAATGAAAAGGGTACCGGTATGATTTGGTGTGAACAACTTCATCGTCTTTAGTTCTTATTTTATGTTTAATTGCATTGGTGAAAGAGAGATCTGAGTCTTCATGATAAAAAATATCATTATACTTTCGACACAAATTAATAAGTTTTTCATATTCTTCTGTATTTAAATGATCTGTTCTTAACACTTTTGTTACATCAAAATGTTTTGAAATTTTAGGTAGTTCGTCAGAGTAATTTTGTAATGGATCGACATCTATTTGTTCCTGAAAATGTATTTCTACAAATTTTGAATTTGGATTTTTCTTTATTATGGGCACTCTACAATATCCATCTTTTGCTTCAGCTATTGACTCGTAAATTAAAACATTTGTTTCTTCAATACGTGGTAAAACTACTGTGCCTTTTTCTATATTTACGGGGACTGATACATAATTTTCACAAATTTGTTTGAAAGGTGTAAAATTCAGTGGATTAATTTCAAGGTAAAATGGTATTTTTTGGTTTCCTAGAGTTAAAATTTGTTTATTATAATCGATATTTCCTTTTAATTTTGTAAGATGAGCTGACCCTATAAGCGCGTCAAATCGATGGTGCCATTGCATGACACGCATTGGAAATTGGTAATTAATATTAAATTCTTGTAAAATAGGATACCTTACGTTGTCTTCACCATGGGTTATCTGGTTAACTGATTTCATTGAAAATGGTTCCTTATAAATAAATTTTTTAAATAACTCGTAAGCCGGTCCTGGATTTATGATACTATCTGACGCTCCGGAATCAATCAATACCTTTAAATTTAGACTTGGTATGACAAAAAACGGTAATTTAGGGGTATTAACAATATTATTTATATCTAAATAGATTAGTTTTCCGAGGCTGTTTCGTGAAAATCCCGATTTGGATTGGTGTTGTAATTTGTAAAAGTTTCAGTTGGTTCAGGAAATTCTAGTGGCTCTATATTTTCGTCAGAGGGTCGGTCGTCATAAGGGTATTCGTCAGAATGATCTAGTGGTAGGTCCTCTTGGTTAAAGACTTCTTGATGTTGAAACGTGGGCCTAGATTGGGGTATAAAGTGGTTTCTTTGGGGCATTTGTCGTGTATTTCTTAAGGGAGTTTGGTTGCTTATTGACATGGGTGTCGTTCCTCTACTTAATTGAGTTGGAACGTGTTGTATATTTCTATTAAAATTTTGAACTGGTCTTATGTTAGAAATTGGTCGAGAAGGAAACGGTTGCCTTTGTTGTGTGATTTGTTGTGGTTTGTTGTAAATTTGGGGAAATGCTGGAAATATTGGTTTTTGGGTATACGTCTGTCTATGTTGTACAGGTGTGTTATCATTTGTTTTCGTATTATTTTTGTTTCTCAGGCTATTAATGAAATTCGATTGTATAATCTCGTTATCTATTCTACTACATTCTAACATAAGTGAATCAAGAGTATTAACACTAACTAATCTAAGATGTGAGAAGTAAGGTTCTATTACACCCGCTTTAAATGCTGCCACTGCATTTTGTTGATAAAATTCTTTCTTATAAGTTTTTACATCGTTTACTAAATCTTGTATGTCTACATGTTCAATTAAGATTTTTAGCTTTTCTTTAATTAAATTGAAATATTCCTGAATAGTTTGTGATTTAGTCATAAAGCTAGTATTTAAATCATTAAATAAAAGATTTTCTGAACGAGGGTCTGAAAACTGATTTTTTAAAGCAAATTTTATATTTTCCCATGTATGGTTTTCTAAACTAATTAACACGTCACGAGCGTTACCAGTGATTTTAGCTTTTATAAATTCTAGTAACATTCGATTTGCGTGTGTTTCGGCTTCTGGCCTTCTATAACTAGTAATATAAAGTTCGTATTGTTTAATAAAATAAGCAAGATGCTTCTGCCCACCGGAATATTCGGGGATCATGATAGCAGCTTGTGAAAATTCGGCAATGTGATTATTTGCCATTTCTAAATTATGTAACTTAATTGATTAAAATTGTCTTCCTCTAATTCTAATATAGGTTCTCTTTTTCTAATAGGCGATCTATCTCTTATCATTACACAACATACATGAACAAGTAATGGTTGTTAAGTATTACAGGGTGAATTGAAAATAGAGCGCGAATAGGAATTATTGAACAAAATTATATCAGGTATAAATGTAAAATAGATACGATATGAATGCACAGATAAAAATATTGGAGGAAACTTACAGGAAGCTCATTGGTACTTCTGCTATTGGTTTCTCGCTGATTTCCCTCTGGCAGTGTGGACTGACTTGCACCGGTGTGGATGTTCGATGTTGCACATAAACTTTTAGAAAAAAGACCGAAACTAATTTTACGAAGATTTAAAGCTTGTCAAAATCAGGTTTCGATGTGCAATACTGTTCTATGCAGCGCCAATTAGGTTTTTTCGTAGCGATTGTCCGAAAAAAGTAATTTATTTATTTAAGTGGTACAATTATTTCAGTCTTAAAATTTATTATAAAATATGTGATTCAAAACAACATGTGAACAACTAGAGTTACAGCGATTGAATGAAATAATGTTCTACAGAACTAACATAAATGCAAACGTCTGCATCAGCACTCTTACACAGGTCACTAAACTGATGATTCAGGGTTTCCGGATTCGTCGTATTTTGTATGATGTTGAGAATATACAGGGATGTAACTATATATATATATATATATATATATATATATATATATATATATATATATATATATATATATATATATATATATATATATATATATATATATATATATATATATATATTTATATATTGAAACTAACCCCGGATATGAGTTCTAGGGATCCTAGTTTACGCTCATTTCAATAATTTTTTTCTAAATTTAAAAGAAAGGGTCTATTTGAAATGGATATCTTGTAAATATTTTAGTAAAATGAAGGGCAATGACTGTTGAATCTGAAACTTAAGGGTTTGCAGAACACTCTTCTTGCAACATTTTCTTTTCACGATCGGTATTTGTTTAACATTCTTTACCTAAACATTGCCAATTTTGACATTTAAAATTGCGAGTTTGACGTTTTGAGGAAAACTCCAAAATATGTTTCTTTAACTGCCCATAAGTTCTTTGTCTTTAAAGGTAGAGACCTAAATTTTGGTACCGAGTTCACTCTTTATAATACAAACACGTTTGGTTGCCCTTACTTTGTTATTTCCGGAGATATGAATTTTTTTAGAAAGAAAGCACAAAATTTTCCGGGGAAATCTGGTCCGATTTTCCTGGCTTACCCAAGCCACTTACAAAAGGAAGGCACACACCAAATTTGATCAAGATTGGTCCATTATATATATATATATATATATATATATATATATATATATATATATATATATATATATATATATATATATATCACTCTTTATAATACAAACACGTTTGGTTGCCCTTACTTTGTTATTTCCGGAGATATGAATTTTTTTAGAAAGAAAACACAAAATTTTCCGGGGAAATCTGGTCCTATTTTCCTGGCTTACCCAAGCCACTTACAAAAGGAAGGCACACACCAAATTTGATCAAGATTGGTCCATTATATATATATATATATATATATATATATATATATATATATATATATATATATATATATATATATATATATATATATATATATAATGGACCAATCTTCATCAAATTTGGTGTGTGCCTTCCTTTTGTAAGTGGCTTGGGTAAGCCAGGAAAATCGGACCAGATTTCCCCGGAAAATTTTGTGTTTTCTTTCTAAAAAAATTCATATCTCCGGAAATAACAAAGTAAGGGCAACCAAACGTGTTTGTATTATAAAGAGTGAACTCGGTACCAAAATTTAGGTCTCTAGCTTTAAAGACAAAGAACTTATGGGCAGTTAAAGAAACATATTTTGGAGTTTTCCTCAAAACGTCAAACTCGCAATTTTAAACGTCAAAATTGGCAATGTTTAGGCAAAGAATGTTAAACAAATACCGATCGTGAAAAGAAAATGTTGCAAGAAGAGTGTTCTGCAAACCCTTAAGTTTCAGATTCAACAGTCATTGCCCTTCATTTTACTAAAATATTTACAAGATATCCATTTCAAATAGACCCTTTCTTTTAAATTTAGAAAAAAATTATTGAAATGAGCGTAAACTAGGATTCCTAGAACTCATATCCGGGGTTAGTTTCAATATATATATATATATATATATATATATATATATATATATATATATATATATATATATATATATATATATATATATCTTTAGGAATATTTCACTACACTGTAATCACTTTTAAATATACACTTTATTTGTTTGCTGTACGTTTGTGATTTCTTATTGGTTTGCGTGGACTGCAGTTTCGAACCGTCCCGGTTCATCATCAGCACGCTACTGGCTGCTATCGCTCCTGTCTGGTCTACGTCGGAGATTGTAGGTGGCGCATGCGCCGTGAGCTTCTAGTGGTCGTTTTTCTGTTCTCTCATTGGTTGTGCCTTCGGACTGTGTCGTGTGTATCGGTCTCCTGTCTTGATCACTGTGGTTTAATAATTTGTCTATTTGTATGGCCTTTATTAAGTTTTGTTTAAATGTTTGTACTTGGATTTGTTCTGGCATTAATTGTTTTCTATTGTTTGTTTGTTGAATGTAGTATTGTTCCCAGATTTCCATTTTTTTGTGGTCTTTAACATGTTTCATTAGTTTTAATTGGGTGATGTCTGGTTTTTGGTGTTTTGTGTCGTGAATGTGTGTAGCTACGTTTGATTTGTAGCTAGGTATGTGGATTTTATCCAATGCTGTTATATGTTCTTTGAATCTTGTTTCTATTGATTTCTTTGTCATTCCTATATATTTTTTATTGCATGTGTTACATTCTATTTGATATATTCCGTTTAATTCATGTGGGTTGTGTTCTTGTTTTTTATTTATTTTGTTTATTATTTTGTTATTGGTTTTGTAGCTCATTTTTAAGTCATATTGTTTGAGTGTTTGTGTTATTTTTTTGATGTGGTGGTTATAAGTGAATGTTGTGTATTTTGTGTTTGTTTCCGGTGTTTTGTTTTCGGTTTTGTTGATTTGTTTGTTTTTGATTTGTTTTACTAGCTTTTCTATTGTTTTTTTGTTGTATCCATTTCTTTCTGCTATTTGTATTATGATGTTGTACTCCTTTTCTCTTTCGTCGTTATGAAGTGGTATATTTAGCATTCTGTTTATTAAGTATCTGTATGCGGCCATTTTGTGTATGTGGGTGTAGTGAGTGTTTAGGTATACAAATAGCAGAAAGAAATGGATACAACAAAAAAACAATAGAAAAGCTAGTAAAACAAATCAAAAACAAACAAATCAACAAAACCGAAAACAAAACACCGGAAACAAACACAAAATACACAACATTCACTTATAACCACCACATCAAAAAAATAACACAAACACTCAAACAATATGACTTAAAAAC
Organism: Tillus elongatus; assembly: GCA_964006375.1. NCBI lineage: Eukaryota > Metazoa > Arthropoda > Insecta > Coleoptera > Cleridae > Tillus > Tillus elongatus. The sequence continues at coordinate 185,486,399 of OZ023263.1, forward strand.
GAGCTACAAAACCAATAACAAAATAATAAACAAAATAAATAAAAAACAAGAATACAACCCACATGAATTAAACGGAATATATCAAATAGAAGGTAACACATGCAATAAAAAATATATAGGAATGACAAAGAAATCAATAGAAACAAGATTCAAAGAACATATAACAGCATTGGATAAAATCCACATACCTAGCTACAAATCAAACGTAGCTACACACATTCACGACACAAAACACCAAAAACCAGACATCACCCAATTAAAACTAATGAAACATGTTAAAGACCACAAAAAAAATGGAAATCTTGGAACAATACTACATTCAACAAACAAACAATAGAAAACAACTAATGCCAGAACAAATCCAAGTACAAACATTTAAACAAAACTTAATAAAGGCCATACAAATAGACAAATTATTAAACCACAGTGATCAAGACAGGAGACCGATACACACGACACAGTCCGAAGGCACAACCAATCAGAGAACAGAAAAACGACCACTAGAAGCTCACGGCGCATGCGCCACCTACAATCTCCGACGTAGACCAGACAGGAGCGATAGCAGCCAGTAGCGTGCTGATGATGAACCGGGACGGTTCGAAACTGCAGTCCACGCAAACCAATAAGAAATCACAAACGTACAGCAAACAAATAAAGTGTATATATATATATATATATATATATATATATATATATATATATATATATATATATATATATATATATATATATATATATATATATATATAGTTTGTGTGCGTGTGTGTCACACCGATAACTCAAAAAATAATCAGCCGATTTTGATCAAATTTGCTGAGTACCTCCCTTTTGCAAGTGGCTTGGATAAGTTCGCTTTCCAGGGAAATCGGCCCATGTTTTCGCGAAAAATTCTGTGTTTTCTTTCGGAAAAAATGTATATATCCGGAGATAACAAAGTATGAGCAACCAAATTTGGTACACCTGCTTGTATTATAAATAATGACCCATGTATCAAAATGTAGGTTTGTAAGTTAAAAGACAAAAAAGTCATAGTTCTTTGAAGAAAAAAAATATTGGGGTTATCTTCAAAACTTCAAAGTCGCGATTTGAAACGTCAAAATTCGCAACATTTAGGCAAAGAGCCTGAAACAAATAAGGGTTCTGAAAAGAAAATGTTGCAAGAGGAGTGTTCTGCGAACCCTTAAGTTTTAGATTCCACCGTCATTGCCCTTCATTTTACTAAAATATTTACAGAAAATTCATTTCAAATAGACCCTATCTCTGATGCTTTGGCTGTCGGTTTAGTTAAGTTGATGCTTTCGCTGCCGGTTTGGTGAAGTTTATGGTTTAACGGTCTATAATCTTTTTTAGCTAATTTTCGTAGAACAAATTCGTTCATGCATTTTTGCATTTTTTTATCGAAATATGATGCGTTTGTAAGAAAAAAATCTGGGCGCAGTAAGTGCATTTTGGTAGCGAATTTCGGTAAATTTGCAGTCTTGCATCTCGGACTTTCCCTTGCCCAATATGTGCAGTTTGACGCTTAACTTCTCTATGTAGTGTAAAATTCGATTCCTCCGAAAACAGAATATTCGGTACTTACAAAGAGTTATCATTAGATTCATCAATTAGTGTTTCACAAAACTGCATCCTTCGGTCTGGATCGTCATCGGATAACTCCTACAAAGACTGTATTTCATTAGGATAAAGCTGTTCCAGTGTTAACACTTTATGCGCCGTCTGAAATAGAATTCCATTGTTTCGTCCAATTTGCTGTGGGGATTCACTTCCGCTGCCAATAAGACGTTTAATGTAACTTATCCACTTATAGACCGGCGACATATTTTCGCCAAATCTTCCACGCAAGACGTTTCTCGAAATTTCTTATCTATTCGACTCACTGTTGATTGATTGATAGACATATCTGGAGATTTAGTGTTAAACAGAATGTCGCCATAACCAACCACCATTAGAACTTCAATTATTTGAGCTATTGACAAAGCCATTTTACAAACAATTTAATAAGTAATTTGAAAAAGCAAAAGTTGAAAATTATACTCAAATTTGCAAACGTAAATTTTCTACTATTATCTGTAGATTGTATCGCAAAAAATATAATACTTATGCTTGATTAGTTTTTATGGCACATGTCACACAGCAGATAATTGTTATCATCAGTCGATTGTTACAGATACGACAGAGTACACAACAAAATCTCTAGAGTTCTTTTCGTACCACAATTTCAACATTGTTTACCGACTTTGAGATATTAAAGTAACGTATCATATCAGAATCATAAGACTGCACTATGTGATTCTTTGCAGGCTTCACTTGAGTTAGGTGTTACTGATAATAAAAAGGTTATATATACACAAAAAATTGTTGTTGCTAAATAGAGAATTGGATTAGGTTTAAAAACGTGTCCACACTACCCAGCATCCAATTTCAAAATATCGAAGGGCAGCCACCCTTTAAGGATGTGTAACGATGGGGGTAAGATTTTTATATCAAACGGTTCGTTTTTAACAATAAAAAATCGACCTGTTTTCGAATTTGTCTTTGAATAATGTTCACTTTCAATTTTATTAAATGTATGCGTTATTTTGTAGACACGGTGTATACATATTTGCTATTTTGTATGCAAACTTTTTAGTCCGGGAGATAACAGCGCTCACTTACATGTGCAGCGCTATAATTTGACAGATAATTACTACTCTGCGCTGGTTGTTTCTGAATCTAATGCTAAACAGGGACCGTGGCTATATGAACTGGGTTATCAGTTCGGAGCCAACAATAATTAAATAAAAAAAAAAAGTTAAAAGAAAGCTCATCTTTTGAGGTTATAATTTTTCTTCAGTGTATAGACGATATCTTAAAATAATATGTCGTTCAGTTCTATATCCGTAACAAGCTGATTTATCTCAGGATTTACTTTTGGATTATCTGATATCTTTTCAAGTATTCCGAGCCCACAAAGATCATCATACAAACTTTTGATATAAAAAGTTCTGCGTCATTTTTCGAAGAGAGAAGTTTGGATGAGCTATTTGACGATAAGGTACAATAAAAGGTATATTACAGAAGTTATAAAACTTGAGCATCTATGATCATACTTCATAACATAAATAAGACCAATAAAAGAAGTTTGTAGGGATGCCTGCGGTCGCCAAAATATACAAGTATATAAAGCAACAGTATGCTATTAAATTATGTCTATAAGTAAAAACCGTTTATTTTACAATGTAACTCGAGAAGGAAAATGGTCCAACAAAACACAATATTACTTTAAGGCACTTAAATAATTGACAGCAATTTCATTTTGGCAGCTTGCAAAGAGAACGCATTAATGTGGTAATTGAATTTGTAATTGTATCTGCCAGTCGTTTGCAGTTAATATTGCTAATGTTTCCAAGTAATGATAATATTAAATAAGGAAATTAGCTTATGTATCATTAAAGCAAAATTAATATCCTCGTTAAGTAAATATTAATTGTTACGAATTTTTTATACAGGCTAAATTTTAAGTTAAGCCAAAATTTTGACTATATAGAACTCACTAAAACAAGCAACTTCTTCAAATTATTTTTGAGCACACTAAAACTTTTTCTGGACGCAGAAGTATGTTAGTTAAAGCGCAAATAGTTAGGAAAATATTGCAAAGCACGAAAAATAACACAATAGCTAATTTTGGAAATGCAAATTTGTTTCTCGAAAAGTATTTTTTCGAATAAATCGGTTTGATTGATTAGCGAAAAGAAGACTGCAGATTTAACAATCAGCTTTCTTTTGTAAGTAGCTTATATACGCTCGTTAGCCAGCCGGTGCAAAATAGTCTTTCTGGGAACAGTTTCTTCCAGAGAAATTTGTGTTTTTCAAAATAGCGAACTTCTTTTAGTAAAATCTTATACAAAAATTACCTCTCTAGAGTCTAGTACATACCAAATTTTAGGTTTTCAACTTTATAGAAAATTGAGTTATAGGAATTTGTTTTTAGCAAGATAAGCTTTGAATTCTCAAACAATTTCATTAATATACAGTATGAAAGAAAATTCAGTATCTCAATTATTAGGCATATTTATAAAAAGTCCCCAAACACATCAATTTTAGATTAACAGATTATTAATTAACATGTTCCAACACGAAAACTTCACCACTGAATTCACCCCGTTTCGCATGACAGTTGCAACCCCAAATTTTCAGATAGGAAGTAGGGGGTTGTGTTACCGTATTTGCATTAATCTTCTATTTAAAAATTCTACGGTTTTAAATGTTATTGCAAAAATTTACAGTAAGAAGAGAAATTCATCTGAAAGACGCACTTTGCTACAACACACCAAAAAATCAATAGCTAATCACGAGATAAATAGACCAACAACAATAGGCCACTATGCAATAATGTAGTATATCGACATAAGAGTCAGAAAAGTAGAAGACATCTTGGAAACTACGCAGTGAAGTGGAATAAATAATGAAAAGTTGAGTCAGCATGAGTGCAGTTTCACCTCTAAAAGACAATAGAGCCACTCTCGAGGGAAAAACTTATAATAGCCAGCCCGCCTTCAGCAGGCAATTCATTTCTGTTTCTTACTTGTTACTCTGCACATCGAGTGCTATATTTTATTAACACTTATGTTGATATTTTATTGCATGTTTTACATATTAAGTAATATTAGTGTAATCAATCAATAATTAATGGTTTACAAAATTCAAACGTCTTAACCGTACAATTAATTGGCACAGTCGTTTATATAGGTTAGATAATCAAACGGATATTGATTTTTACGGGTATCGACACCTAATAACCAAAATCGAGCCGAGCTGACCAAAGTAGAGCCAAGTAGAAGTCCAATTAGAATCCAGTCAGCCAAATGAAAGCAGAAGCAATAATATGAATGTAAGTTGTGTGCTACTTCCTTAACTAACCTATATGTTTATATTTTTAGTGATGTATATTGTGTATGTCTGATTCCGAGTAGGATTTACAAAGTTTATTAAATTTGGAATATAGGCTTAGACAGTATTAGGGATAATCATAATTTAGAAGTGCATATCAGTGAAAATAATCCAAGAGAGAATGAAATGGCAGACCAATTTAAAAGAATTTTTTTCGAAAGCTATTTCGGAATTCGACGGACAACCTGCTAATGCAGGTAATTTTCTGAAAAGTTGTGACCTAGTTATGAACTAATTTTATGTACAAAACGAAAATTTATATTTAGATCACTTACTAAATTTTATACAAAGTTAACAGGCCAAGCTCGATTATTAATTAACACTAAGATAATTAATTCATGGCTAGACTTGAGGAACGCTATTGTGCAAAATTTTACTGATCAACGCGATAATACGACCTTACTGACAGAAGTGGCTACGTTAAAACAAACAAGCGGCCAAGATGTAGATACATACAGGGTTGGCAATGTAATTTACGTGACGTAATTTACACGTTTTTTACACGTAAAATACTATGTAATTTACTCAGCCTAAAGCATGTAAGAAACGTAAAAAATGTAAAAAAGGTAAAAAACTAGCCATGCAATAAAATAAATTTCTTTATTGAGAAAAATAATTTATTAACAAGCTCTTTATTAGAAAAATAGTATTTTAACAAACCTATTAAATTTTCTCCTTTATAAAAACTAATATCTCAAAGTATTTTATTAACAAAACTAAAGCATTTTCTCTTTCATGAAATGTAACGTATCAACAAAAATAAAACATTTTTCCTTAATAGTACGTAAGAAACAAAGAACAGTCTGTATTTCAGGAAGACTAGAATAACCTGATTTACATTAATGTTCTAGCTAGTTATCTTCTCCCTCAACAAAATCAGTATCTTCCTCATTTAAAATGGGATTATCTTTCAATTTTAGATTGTAATATACATGTACAAGCTTCTTTGAATTGTCAAACGACAGTCTATTACGGATTGGTCCATGTATGTACCCCCAATTGGAAAACACACGTTCAATTTCACCTGAAGAAGCAGGTATTTGCAAAAGTCTTAGGGCCAACTTAGGTAGTTCTTTACAATACATTGCTGCCATACGCCAGTACAGCAAAGGTTCTGTTATATTTTTGTCATTTAATTCGTTGAAAATATTAACATTTCGTTTGTAAATGTCCCATTCATCACAGCCAACATTTGAGAGTGACTTAAATAAGAAATGATTTATTTCAGTCATATTTTGTGAAGATAGCTTCTCGTTGCTGTAAACCGGGTGAAGATAATAAGCTGCAAGTGCATACACATTGAATGCCATTTTTTTCCTGGCCTCTAGTTTTTCAGAAAACCTTTCACGGACATTTTCAGGTAGTTCCAACTCCAACCAGTAATGCACAGCATCTGCAATGGATGCGCTTTGTGACTGACACTTATTAATTAAGTTACAGATAGGCTCATACAAAGTGAGATTGTTGCGAACTTCCTTCACAAAATCATCATTGAAAATGATCGAGATAATATTTGGTTTAATTTTTTTATTATTCCTGGCCTCAGCAGCAATTATTCTCATATGCTGAAGATTGTTTAAAAAAGATTTATAAGTGTCTCTATACGTACACCAACGAGTTTCGCATGGAAGTTGCATTCTTGAACCTCCTTTGTCAACTAATGATTTCTCTAAATCTGATCTCTTGAATTCTTTTAAAATCATTGTAACTTTGTTTGAGCAGTTTATATCCTGTATGTCCTTCGCTAGCAGATTTGCCGTGTGACTGTTACAAGTAGAATGCCATAAACAATGTTTCATATCCTTACCCATTTTTACCATAGCACTGGCGTTATCTGACACTACAGCGTAAATATTTGTGTTATATGTGTCCTTGGCTAAATCAATTGCTTCGGAGATTATTGCACACAGCTTATGAGCTGTTTCTGTTTCGCCTGTCACATCCCATGCATTGAGAAAAGCCTTTGGACCTGAAAACATTTTTATTATTCAATAATTTGCAGCGTTCATAATTCTTAAATTATTACTTACCATCAACTGTATGTAAACTACAGGTTACAGTCTTAGTATTGCCGGAAGTATTCTTCCAACCGTCGACTAAAACTACGGAATCAGGCTCCAAGTGACTAGTAGAAATAATCCGGTTATAGGTAGCGTTAAGAAGGCGGGTTGCAAGGGCCTTTCTATTTGGAATTTTTTTTGCATAGGCAGGTCGAACTTTTGTAACCATATTGATAAAATATTTTGACTCAATTACGTTAAAAGGAATATTGCAGGCAAAAAAGAACTCTGCAATGGCCTGTGTAGTAATACCTTCATCTTTTTCAGAAAGATTATCAATATAGCTTCTTAGCGAGCCTTTTCCTTTTCGGGGAGTTCTTAATTTATTCAATAGTTTTTCTGCAGCCGTTCTCGTTACTGGAACATCGCTTTTATGTGTGCCGCTTGAAGGTGTTCTAGGAATAGATATGTTCTCCACTACTAAATCATTTATAATATCTGATTCAGTAAAATCAGTGTTTCCTATGTTGATATCATCAACTATAAGTACTTCCATTGTAGATATATCTAATCGGTCATCATTTTCATTATTTTTATTCTGATTCTCTGGTAAAGTTAACATCTGGGAATGTGGTTCTTTCTCTTGGGATCGTATTTCTTGAGCCTGTACCTCTTCAATTTCATTGTCAGAACTGTGATCCATCTGTCGGCTTTTAGGATTGTGACAAGACTTTCTATAAAAAAATATTACATATACAATGTCGTCAAACAGAGAATGCATAGTGTTAATGCAACTTACCTGTGTATTTTTAGCCGGCTGATAGCCGTATTTTTTAAGACTGACTCACAGAAGTTACACCTTGCGTTGTACGATTTACCATGTTGGATGTATTCAAATCCCAATTCCCCATATTCTTGTCGCCGCGGCCTACCTCCAGAACCTTTACCACTACACTTTATATTTGATTTTGGCATTTTGTCCAGTGAAAACAACACAGAGTGGCAACTAAAATTCACGTTCACTAGTAAACATTAGAACATAACCCCACTTTTATCTTGTTTTTTTACTTATTTGACATATTTTACAAATTTTACGTTTTTTACACAGTTTTTACGGTTTTTGTGTAAAATATGTAAAAAACTTGATAACACGTGTAAAATACCAACCCTGGATACATAGAACAGTTGCTTATATCAAACCTCACAGCGAACGAGAATAAGGAAGGAATAAGAGCGTTAAAAATGAATACGTTTTAAAATCAAACGCTAAAAGCATTATAGGCAGACTAGGGAATCCCCTAAGTATGGTACTATGGTCGACCCACCCGCAAAGCATCGAACAGGCACCGAAATTTGGATTTTCTGAAGAAAATTGGATTATCGGGACAAAACGATACATAAATTAAATTTTAATAATAATAATCACGACAAGTACCCCACAATTTAATAATATACGGTTTCAGAAACCATTACAGCCAAATTACAGACCGTTCTAACAACAAAAAAATGCCTAAAATAATCACAATAATTTTTAAAGTAGGCCAAATTTTCGTCAACACAAGCGACTATATAGCTAACAGACACCTCAGAAAATTTTGCAAGCCAGTTAAGGAGACCTAATTCCAGCACCAACAATAATAATCAATAAACTCAATTTAGACCAAAAAATTATAACCCAAATAATAACGCTAACAGAAATTATCACCAGACCATGGAGATAAGTAACAACAATACGAGATGTACTCATGATGAATTTTACAAGACAAACAAAAGTTGGCAAGACATTATTTTGGAGTAGTGCTAAATAATTATCTCCATTTAAATTGCCATCATGAGAAAGGGACCAATGACATGATTTGCAACTATTCCTGTCCAAACATTACCCTTTTATGGTATTGCATTGTTATACAATACGGATCGACTTTAGACCCATAGCGACAATTTTGATGACTAACATGACCGTGAGGTGTAAAACTGCACTCGTCGGAAAACTAAAATGTTCTAGGTGGGTAACATTGCTATCTCACAGTGCCATCATTTGTTCACAAAATATGTTCTTCTATCAAAATCGTGTTCCATTAGCACCCGATTGTGTATCAATTTATAGGAATGCATTTTATTTTCTTGTAATGCTAATAATCAATGAATGGCTAAGATCCAATGTTGTGACTGCTTGTCGACTCAAAGTATGCGGGTTTTCGTCAAACTCACGCATTATATCTAATTTGGTTTTACTACTCAGTGCACTAAAAAGTTTTTGTTATCTGCCCCACAGTGTACAAATTAGAAACATTTAATGTTACTAGTTGTCCGTTGGAATATAGGCGGCAAATCAGGAAATTATTACTGAAATAGGCGAGCAACTTCCATCTGTAATCCTGTTTTATTTCCGTTACCTGCAATCTGTTAAATAAATAATCTCTCTCAATTATAGTTAACAACTGTCAGCTACTGTCATGCGGCTAACATCATCCAGAAAGTTGCTAGCACGTTTTAAGCAAAATTAACATTGCCAACTATGAGGGAATTTGATGACTTTTTGTGTACTCTTTTTAATTGAGACAGCCCAAAAAGGTCTCTGCAATTTTTTCTGCTTGCTTTCTCATTATTAAGAATGAAACGTCATTAGCTTTTAAGTTTTTAGCGTGTTGTTGAGAAGTTTGTCAATCAGATAATTTTTTTACTGTTAATTTCCGTAACAAAATTTTTAAAAACCATAGAATTTTTGAATAGAGAATCTTCAGTTTTCTTTAACAAATCCGCACAGTAATTGAGATAATGAATTTATTCCTTTTGGCTCTTCTGCACTAATAACTCTACAAATAGTAGGCAGATTTCAATTAAATCTGGTAAGTACATTTCCTTTGAAAATATTATCGATGGGTTCGTTATCCAGGAAAATTGGACCAATTCTTTCGAGAAATTTTTTGTATCTCCGAAAATAGCAAAGTCACTGAAACCTAATAAATATTACATACAAAGGTTCGTCATGAAATATAAGGTTAAGAAATTAAAAAAAAATAGTTTTCTTCTAAAAATGTTAAGATATGGAAGATCAAAATTGGTGATTGTCGAACAAAGATTCTAGAACTAATGCGGTCTACAAATGGCAAATATTGCATCAAATCTTTTTATCAAGGACCCAGATTTATGTTTCAATGGTTACTCTTCTTCATTTAATTAAAATATTTGTAAAAAATGCCTTTGAAATAGTCTTTACTTTCAATGTTTTGGCAAGAGTTCGCATTGATGACGTGTATTTCCGACAAACATAAGACGGAAAACATATGGTATGTAGGTACGTATGTCCGGTTGGAAACAAGAAACACACATATAATATTTATTTTATCGAATGTACTTACAACCTTCTGCCATAATGGGGTCATACGATTTTTGCACACAGTGTTACAAATAACTCACGACTGTAGAAGCGACACATACGACCTTATGTGGTTATCGTCGGGGAATACATGAAGCATTATACTCCATATGTTTTCTGTTTTCGAGTGGTAAAGACAAATATTTTTATCAGCAAACAATCATGTTCTAACGCGGGTTCAAATCGCTGCCTTGATTTAATTGGTCCTTTTTTTTGGATTACCATACAATTTCACAGTTATCAGATTATGCAACTCCAGTGACTTTTTTGTTGAATTTTGAAAGAAAAAGTTCATTAAATTGAATTAAGGACTTTTAAGACTTTAATTAATTTTAATAGCAGATCAGCTTGCTTGTTGCTGCCCTAACAATTTAAGTGTATTATTTTCATTTTCCAGAACACATAAAATGAAACAACTGAAATACGTAATAGTAATTTAAAGTAATTGTTCAAAGTATCCATCATTGATACTAATACACATACCATAGCGTTTTGTGAGAGACGTCCGAGTTTGAAGCAACATATTGGGATTGCCACTGACTTCGCTGGGAGCGATTTGTATTTTTTTGCCACAAATCTTCACGCAAACTAATAAATTTTTGTAAACCATATGCTTCATTCAAGATTGGATAGAAAAATTGATAAGATCGAAGTCCGGACTTATCGGTGGCCTAACAAAAATGCTTCCGCGGCCAATCCAACGATTTGGAAAAACTGCATGTAAATATGCACACACCGACCAAGAAAAGTGCGGTGGTGTCCCGTCGTGCATGAAGAAAATGCCTCTTCTTGAATAAAGTTGAATCTATTCAAGCAATTCTGCCATATTTTGTTAAAGAAAATGAACATTCAGTTGGCTATTTAAACTGGGAGGAAGTTCAGAACGTCCAAAAAATTGCCAATTATACCGCACCAAACATTTTGTTTAAATTCGCATTGGAACTGCCCTAGTTTTACATCATAGGGATTCTCAGAGTCCTAAAATGGATTATTTCGCCAGTTAAAGACACAACGGCGAGTCAACGTCGCCTCATCGGTAAAACAGATTTCGTCCAAAAAAGTAGGATCGTTGGTTTTCTGTTCCTCTAGAAAATGGGTAAAACGTAGTCAAGCAGGACTAAGCTTGATGTACATATTTTGTACAAGAGTAAAATCAAATTGATACAGTTCTTTCTTATTCAGAATTATCCAAATCGTAGGCTTTTATGCCTGGCGCAGTATTAAGAAGACGAGTACTTATACCTGGATTTTCCGTCAATCTAACCAAAACTTCTTCCTCTTGCTCAACCGCAATACTTTTTGGAGTGCTGTTATTATATTTCAGACGAAAAGATCCTGTTTGGTCTAGGCGATTGTACAAATTTCTAAATAATTTGTGATTTGGTTGTTTTTGGTTAGGATATAATTCGGAATATCTTCGAGCTGAAGCAAGGTGGTTATAATTTTCTTGTGTAGAAACATAGAATATCTTCATTTCATTATTCTAAAACTCGTTGTGACGCGGCATTTTCTCAAATTTATCACAAATAATTGTTATTACAAGTACCACAAACCACACAAAATAATTATCCAGTTGACAGCCCGTGTTATTACATATCGGTCTCTATGGTGGATAAGATGATATTTTATTTTATGAGACATAGCCTACTAAATGCTGTTTGGTTTGTTTCACTTTAAATTTCTCGTATTACAAAAATTAAATAAATTTTTTTCTAAAACGGATCGAGATACCGAAATGAAACAAAAATACATAATTAATTCAAAAATGATTGCTCTTTCAGGTTTTGAATCAAATGTTATGTAAAACATACACGGTGAAGAGTTATTAACTGTAAATGTAAATGTTGGTGAAATCGTAAGTGTCGCACTCTATGAGCAACGCGATATTTGCAACACCTATTTTATTCGTCGCCTAAAAAAACAACTTTAAAAATTTCGAGGTTCCTAAGATATATACTTTCAGAATAATGACAAAAAAGCCAATTAAAATTTTGCCTTTTAACACCCTGTATTTACGAAACTATCAACTTTTGGATATGGCATGTTTGCGGCAATGGTCGCAATTTGACGTAAAGTATCTCCAGCTTTCGGATTTCACATTGTTAATAAATTACGCTATATATTCTAGCTTGCTTCAGATGTTATAAAGCAAATCTTTTGAAATAACCAATACTGGAACACTAAATAAATGGTTCATTAAACAAAGATTTTAAAAGATTATATAATTCCCCATAAATATCTTTGTCCGATCCAAAAAGTTTTCCTATTCTTAAAGGATCACCGTTCCTTATAGTACTTTCAGAATACATTACCCAAAACAAAAGAGCATTAGTCTTGCTTGAAGATTTAACATTTGCCGTTAGAAGCAAAAATGGCATCATAAAGAAAATAGTCTATATCACATACATGTATATAATGAAACATGAAAAGAGGTATTTTTTAAAGTATCGCAAAACCCACATATTTTTCCATAAGCCTGTCAAATGTAAATTGCTTACCGCGTTTGCTATGGTATACAGCATTTCAACGTATAGCTTATCCTTCTCATTCTGCGAGGCCGTGTAGTCGATGGGGGTAATTCCTAACTCGGCCTCTTGGGGAGGCGCCTCGGCTGCCGAGGCTTCAGCTGCTTTCAGGACGCTTTGCCTCTGATTTTCCTGTTTCCATGCCAGCGCTGTGAAGCTCTCGAAGTAAGACCCGTCGATTTCTTGAACTCTGAAAAGACGTGACGACCATGTTAAGGCGGTTTCAAATTGTGTTGAGTTGCGTCTTTTAAAATTTACTATCTAGCCTAAAATAACAATGTTCTCCTTTTATAGTGTCAGATTTGTAACTCGCCTAAATATTTCCTTATCGTGTTTTTAAAGTTAATGGTGACAATAATGAATTAGAGATGCAAAATTCAAAATACCCATTCAAAAGTGTGTTTAGTTATTAGTTAAATGTATGCCTTCATTTTTGCAAATTTCTATACAACAAATTCGACAATCACGAGACCGTGACTTTTAAATGAATTTAAGTGAGTGCGAACTAGGCCCCTTCAAACTCATATTCAGGGTCAGTTCAGACTTTATATGTTATACACACACACACACACATATATATATATATATATATATATATATATATATATATATATATATATATATATATATATATATATATATATATATATATATATATATATATATATATATATACAGGTGTCCCCGAACGATTACCAGTAAAAGTCTGAGGTTAGGGACCACTAATACCTATCGATTGAATCCCCATGTATATTATGCAATTCTTTGTAATTTTCGAGATATAATTTTTTTTCTTTATTTTCAGATTTTGTTACATTGTTGACGGTTCTAGTTAAAATGTTATCTAAGGTGTCTCTCTGAGTTTTTCTCTGGCAGCATTATTGCCCGAATGTGCACTCGCCTGCATAAAAACAAGCAACCCAAATTCTATCTTTCAACAACTCACAATTTGATCACAAATTTGAATTTTCGTTAAAGGTGTAGCTATTTTATTTTTCAAGTGTAAGTTTGCTTAAAAAAATTCAAACTTGTGCTCAAATTGTGAGTTATTAGGAGTTGGATAGAATGTGTGTTTCTTGCAATTTTCCAGGCGAGTACACATTCTGGAAATAATACTGAGAAAGAAAAACTCAGAGTGGCACAAATTAGAAAAAGTTTCAACTAAAACCGTTAACACTGTAAATCTTGAAAAAAATCATATCTCGAAGACTCCAAAAATCGCATACATGGGGGCGAAATCGATAGATATTAGTGTCCCCTAACCCCCAGATATTCGCTGGTACAACTTTTGTGGGACACTCTGTATACAGTTGTCCGGAAAGGAAGAGCAAAAATTCAAGGAGTATTGCTGCATAAAAATAGCGCTACAAGTTCCCATAGCATTTTTTTAACTTAAAAATAACGGAGTTACAGACCCTCAAAAAATATTATTATTGTTATTATTATTACTATTCATCTTATTTTATAAATAGCCTGAGCTATTTCGCATGTAAAATTACAACAAACTATTATCTGTCAAACCTGACACCACGTGATCTTGTTTTCCGATAATGTTTTCAAAGCACACTCCGTTAATATCGAAAAAGAGATTAGGTGATTTGGTATTCAATGCAAAATTTCAGCAAATATTTAAGAACGTTTTCCTCGAAAACGGTTAGTTTTATCATTATAAAACAGGATAACCTTTTTTTTTAATCCTATGATTCTCTTCAATCGTTTATTGTTATTTTGAGGTAAAAAATAACGCAGAAAAGTAATGAGTCATTATTTGTTGGTCAAGGACAGTTTCGGCCTTGGATTTCAACGAATACACATCAAATTTGCAACATGAATACAAAATTGTATTATATAAGAGTGCACCAAAATTGAAGAGAATCAATTCACGACAAAAAAAGAGTTATCAGAAAAAATATGTTTTTTTTTGAGACCCTGTAACTTGATTATTTTTGCCTTTAAAAAAACCGCTATAGGAAATTGTGACACAAATTTTTTAAGTAGCATAATAATTGAATACGCTCGATTGGTGATGTAGTTGACTTCACCGGAAACGGGTCGTTTTGATTCAAATATTGGATTTTAAAAAGGAATATTTTATTTTTTATTACAGTAGGTTACATGAAAAAAAAAGAATAAGAAAAAAGAAAATAAAAATAATAAATTTTAACTGCCTTCAACGTAAACCAAGCCCAATGACAAGGACAGCCGTTGTGTGTGGGGGAACAGACGGCAGCAATTGTAGGCGTTCACAAATGTTCAAAGTGTCTGCCACCTTGATTTACATACTCCTGGATCCGTGTTCGAACGCTGTCGATAGCTCGTAAAATTTCTACGCCGCTCAACGACTGGCAGGCTTCGCGAAATCGCACCTTTATCTCATTTTTTGTTGTGGGTTGATGTCCGTAAACAATGTCTTTGACAAGGCTTCAAAGAAAAAAATCCAGGGTTGCCAAGTCTGAGGATCCTATTCTCTTCCAACTCACCGTCCATGGTACAAGTTATCAATGACCTTACGTATTTACAGCGAAAAATGACTTGGACACCCATCCTGCTGCATCCACGTCGTGTGTATTGAACGAACGTCTTCCGGAAGTTGACAAAGAACGTTGTCGGGTAAGTCAGCCTACACACGGCCAGCTATGACGCCATTGAAAAAGTAGTGGCCCCGATGATCTGGCATACTCTACAAATGCCGCTTGTCCTCTTCTCGCAGCGAATGAGGATTTTTTTGAAACCAGTAATGGGCATTGTGAATGTTGCCCTACCCGTTGCTTTTGAATGTAGCCTCATCGATCCAGAGAATCGGTCGAGGGGACTCAAGATCTTTAGGTAATAGCCATTGGCAAAAATTGATGCGTTTTTGATCATCATTCGGTTCAAGTGCCTGTTGCAGGTTGATGTGGTCAGGATGATAACGATTATCTTTGAAATCCTGAATATTGACATTTGGCTCACGCCGGAATCAACCGCGATCCTCCTGGTTGAAACATGAGGGTTCATAGCAACAGCAGCCAAAATGTCAGAGGTGCCATTTCGTCTCTTACTGGCCGCATAATCTGCCGTATCTTATTGAGTTAGGGTTTAGTTTAGCGCCAGTTGTTCGAATTCGATGCGCCAGGCGCCTGAAACGTCGTGAGAATGAGAAACATGGTTAGCGTACCTCTATGCATATATTAGTTCGGCTTGTTTGTAATTCTGAAAACATTCGCCTAACACCATGAGCACCTCAAAACCTTCCCTGTTGAAGACATCTGTGCCTTGTCAAAAATGACACTTCAATGATTTCATGAATCAGTGACTAGATTGTTGATAATGTCGGC
Source organism: Tillus elongatus (assembly GCA_964006375.1). Classification (NCBI taxonomy): domain Eukaryota; kingdom Metazoa; phylum Arthropoda; class Insecta; order Coleoptera; family Cleridae; genus Tillus; species Tillus elongatus. The sequence continues at coordinate 185,502,552 of OZ023263.1, forward strand.
AACAATGTCGTTGGGTCTGGTTTATGTTAGGAGCAGTTTAAATTAGTTTTCAAGGTTAATGGTGACATCTAGGGAAACTGGTTGGGATAAAGTTTCTTATAATTTAATCATTTTCTATGACGCAAACCTGTAATAGAAAATACAATGCCCCATTAAAAAAAAAAAAAACAATATTTGGATCGGAACGATCCATCTCCAGCTTGTTTCGGAAGTTGACTTTATTACCAACCGATAGAGCGTACCCAATTTTGGTATACAAACATATTTTATTTTTTCTTTGGAACATCCAGTACGCTTATAGACGACTGGTACGGGTGGTCAGATTCACTCTATATATATATATATATATATATATATATATATATATATATATATATATATATATATATATATATATATATATATATATATATATATATATATATATAGGTCTATTTATCACAATTATACAATGTGTCATCCAAATAAGCTTCTTGACTGGTGCTTGTAGAAGGCACAATTTCTGCAAATGGTGCATTATAAATAAAAAATTTAAAATTATTAACATTAATTTCCTCTACATAATTTTTGATGGGACCTTGTTCTAGTTATAATTTTTTCCATCATTAACATGTTTCCAACCTTTCTTCATTCTAAGCTTAACATCACACTACACTTCAAATTCACAGCTTTTCAAATGGTAGCAATTTTTCTTCTTAAACATTTACATTGAGTATGTTTTGAACATTTAAATGTTCAAAGTGTTCCCCATTTCCTCGCTGACAGCGGACTAATCTTATATGAATCTTTCTCAGATGTCCCCAAGAAAAAAAGTCCAGAGGTGTAAGATCTGGTGACCTCGCAGGCCATTCTATGAAACCTTTTCTTCCTATGCACTTTGGTGGAAGGGTTACATTTAAATACTCCCGTGCAGTAAGAGCATACTGGGGTGATGCATCATCTTGTTTGGACGACTACGATTAAGTGCATTGCGAAAGAACTCTACTAATGCTGGAATGATTTGGTCCTGTAGCATTTCCAAATATTCTTCGCCGTTAGGCATTAGGCAACAGACAATTTTCGTAGATTTTACATTATATGAATTTAACATTTACCTACATTTTGCATACATAGAACATTATTGCATGCATGAAAATACTCCAAAACCTATGTAGCGGACAGAAACAGACTTCTAATATCAAAAAGTTTTGAATCATTATCATGCGACCTCGAACGTTCTGTTATTGGTCGTGACGTAGTTGGATAGCAAATAAATATCGTGCTTACATTTGCCTTATGATATGGCAAGTATCGTCGCTTGTGTCTCAACATCGTGGTGAATTTTATTCGTTTATGGTGTTTCTTCTAGTTGAATAGTGTAGGGTGTACGTAATCACATGGGAGGCAATTCCTTTCAACGGGCACAATCAGATAATTCATTTATGATGACATTATTGTTTGGTGAAGATCCATACTTCATAAGTGCTGAAATAAAACGAGCAAAAGCTGGAAGGTATGTGTAAGTCTATCATGTTCTTATTCGTGTCATTTGTATTTTGCTTTGAATAAGGCTAGGAACATGACAACAACATAACCTCAAATCTATTATATGTTGTTGATTCAACAATGTTATCTGAAATAATTACAGATACTTAATGGAATTAATTCGAATAACTTCGTTTATATATAACGATACTACTAGGAGTAATATGTAAAGTTAATAATTAATATGTGCAGATAAACATAACTTCATCGCATGGAAATTACAACCTAACTTAATAACGTATGATAAGAATTTTAACGTTTCGTCACTACTATTCATTGTGAAAATGAGGAGTTACCTATACTAAAATGGTTTCCAGAGCAATATAAAACAGTTTTCTCAGATAACTGTGGATTTTCCTGTCACCCCGGTTAATAACTTTGCACCATTGCTTTCTAATTTGAGCCACTTTTGGAACAATAAAAATAGTGTCTCGTGAGCTTTTTTATAGTCATATTTGTACACATTGGTACTATACAGTATTTATATAAGCTTTATTTTCCAAAGTATGAAAAAAATCACGTGAAGAAGCCAAGATCCAATCAATAAGTTGCAACACAGGATGTAAACACAGACTAGCAAGTTCATTGTTGACTATTGTATTGTTCCGTGACGCCACAGATCATGGCGGAGAATTAGTGGTGTTTAAAATCAATTACGAAATTCGCATTTTCAAATACTTTCTGTATCGTGTTTTTGTAGTATGTGAAATTAAAAAAAATAAAGTCATCTTTGTGGGATGTCTGTCAGATGTGATAAGAAAAAAACATGCAAATTTTTTATTAAGCAGATTCATTCAACTAAGTTTTATTCTGAAAAAAAAAACGTGTTACCGTTTTGTTGTACATTGACACTCGGAAGGATATTTATTTAATAGGGGTTACATGATTAGAAGTTGGGTTGGTTGCAAGCTGAGACACCCTGGCAGCAAAATTGAAATACATTCGTCTTGTCTCTATGTCACTTGAAGAATTTTTTATATGAATATCGACAGTAAATACTACAGGCTTTTGCGTTTCAAAGCCTCAATAGCGACATTATTATACAAAGATGAAATGACGTGAATAGTAGACCTTTTGAATATGTCGTTGTGGAGGGTAGTATTTGAATAGCCATGGTTTTTGTGTCGTCTCGTGTAAAATAGGCTGAACGCTGTCTGCAGAGACGAGATATTGTATAACACTTTACTAACGGTCAACGAGTCTAGTACTCGCTGTTTCAACAAGCTGATTCAATCCAGAATTGTTTTATGTTTCTCTGTAATCTATTATTAGCCGGCTTAAAGCCCCTTAACCAATTAGGAAACATTCGAATGCTTCTGTTATCATTTAAGGCGATTACCAAAATATTATTGAGAACTTTGTATATTTCTTTATTATAAAATCTAGCGAACCACTGAATATATTTGTCTTTGGTGACTCAGCGTACAGAGCATTCTGGTTTTTAATCTTCACTTGGCGTGTACGATTTTTATGATCTTATTATATATATAAGACATACTATCATTAGAAACACACACCGGTTTGGTTGATTATACAGAATATCTATGTATGACATTTTGTGTTTATTAGTGCATCTAAACAACATAGTCCTTAGCTACATATGAGTATGGTTACTCTGTTGTGCATTTTACAATTTGAGGCCAGCTACCTTTATATGCGTTTTGATTGCCATTAGTGTAGCATACTGACGAGTTCTTACAAGAACGAAACCGGTTTGTGTTTCTTATGGTGGTAAGAATGCATTTAGCCTTATCTAAATTGTTTCCTGTATTAGAAAATAAAGTAAAGGGTATGTCGATTATCTATGTATAACATTTAGTGTTTATTAGAGCTGTCAAGGCAACACAGTGTCTAGTTATGCACCGAGAACTTATCCGCATCGTATACCTCACAATGTTCTTTGCAGCAGGCTTCCTTCAACCTGGTTATTTTGGACGTGCTGTGATTGTTATTAGTATACCACGCTGGCGAGGTCTAATAACAAAGAAACTGGTTTGCGTTCTTAGTGATCGTTAGAATGCATCCAGCCTTGATTCGTTTCCTGTGTTAAAGATCATGTTAACACGGCTGGCGATTTAAAAAGTCGTTGGTTCATTGCACACAGTCTTTACGTATAACACTGTGTATTTATTAGAACTGTCCAGAGAATATAGTACCTAGTTACACCCCGTGATGGCGACTCTGTCTGAGGGTCGCGAAAGGATTTCCAAACAAAAATAGCCTACTTAGAGCTTTATTTTGATCTCTCGCATCGTAAATAAAATATAACGTCTCAATTCACTAAGTTATTCATTCACTAGGTAAGAAATATTAAAAGCCTGGACGCAGCAAGTGCGTTATAGTAATGAATTTTCATAGAAATGATCGGGCAAAAATATTTTATTATAACTTGTTTTTGTAACATAGAAATCTAAATTTTCGTATACAGTTTACTTTTTATATCGTTAACCTACGTACCAAATTTGGTTCACATAGCTTTTTTCTTTTTGAGATAAAACTTTTTTTGAATGAAAACTCAAAATTTTTCCCAAAAACCTCGTCCGATTTTCCTGACTAACGAACTTATCCAAGCCATTTATAAAAGGAAGGTACATGCCAAATTTTATCAAAATCGGCCTATTATTTTTTGAGTTATCGGTGTGATATATATATATATATATATATATATATATATATATATATATATATATATATATATATATATATATATATATATATATATATATATATATATATATATATATAGTATTAAGTTTTCGTGACTGTGAAATCTTAAGTAATAAAAGAATGTGTTTAGAAGAATTTGAAATTACTTTTAACGACAATTTAATAAACTTAAAGAAAGATAATAATTTTAGAAATCACTACCCCTATTTATATTTCCTAGACAAAAACAAAAACAAATTCAAATAGACAATTGTTGGCTTCATATGTCAGTTTGGCACTATTCAACTTCACTCAAATTTAAAAAACGGTTTTTTCATGTTTGTTTTTTCATAATTGATTATAGTAAAATTCACGTTAGATGTATTTTAAACTTTTATATTTTTCCTAAGTAAATTGTAAACTTTTTCCTTTCCATGTTGTAGCCTTGAGAATGGAATAAACTTTTCCGAAAGCTCGGCTTTTAATAAAGAGTTTTATTTTGAAACTGACGGCTTTCCCACAATTTTTTAAGTATATATATATATATATATATATATATATATATATATATATATATATATATATATATATATATATATATATATATATATATATATAAACATATAAACATATAAAAATGGAAACTGATCCCGGATATGGGTTCTAGGGGTCCTAGTTCGCGCTCATTTGCAAAATTTTTTTCAAAATTCAAAAGTCGGGATCTCCCTATTAGTTAATTTTTTCTACGAAATTCACTAATACGACTATGAGCCTATTTGTCAGACACTAGCTTTTCGAATTTGTATAGCACAGTGGTTGCCAGTGTCGGTCGCGGTCCCACTGGGGTCACGTTAAGGAACAAGAGGGTCGCGAAAGGATTTTCAAAATAAGCAAAAATAACCTATTTAGAGCTTTATTTTTATCCCTTGTTTCGTAAATAAAACGTCTCAGTATACTATGAGTAAAGATTGGAACCTGTGACGACCACTGATAGGTACAATTCGGAGAACCCAATTCATTAAAATACAGGTTTTAGACCTGATGATCGTTTCGCTAACAAAGTTAGCGTCATCAGATAAACGAATAAAGTAGGGGTCACGTTATTCATCCCTCCGATCATGCTTACTTTGTTTGCGAAACTATCGTCAGCTCTACAAACTATATTGTCATGTGTTGGCTCCTCCAAATTGTACTTATCTCAATATACCGTTACTCAAGCACTAGGTAAAGAATTAGTACGACGTATGTGCCTGTTTGTCAAAAAAATTAGCCAAAAAATGGAGCCAGGTTTTCTGGAAAAATTTTGGGGTTTCTTTTGAAAACAAATTTTATCTCCAGAAATAACAAAGTTATGGTAACGTAGGTATACGTTATAAAAAATAAACTACGTGCCAAAATTTATATTATAAGAAAGGAAAATTATTAGCATCTAATTAAAAAAATCTTTCTATGAAAATTCACTACCATAACGCACTTGCTGCGTCCAGACTTTTTGCTTTAATAGCAGCCAATGGATGAGAAACTCGACTCGGATGTGATGCTGCAAATGGAATTAACGTTCAAGAGCTTCATCTGCCAGTTCGTGGTATTCTCGCTTTTTTTGTTTTGTTCAAAAATGATCCGTGATCTGGGAAGGAAATTTTAGGTTTAACATCCCTCTTATGTTTCTTGTAATTTCAGCCTGGTAAAAATAATTTTCCAAAAAGGGATTCAGTATCCACCTGTAATTGTCATAACTAATTTGAATTTCGTTTGGAAAATATTTACCAAGTTTGTGTTTTAAGTTGCTCAAATTAACTTGCATTTCTAAACAAATGCTTCGAATTTATTATAGTGTACTTAACTATATCTGCCATCAGTTTTTAAACGCACTGCCATGAATCAAAATTATTTTCCTCAATTGAAGTTTTCCATAAGTCAACCTTTTTTACAAATCCATTAGTTTTGTCCATGGCTGTTATTATATTAAGATTGAAGCCTTGCAAACAACTATTTTTAAGATATTTGGGTGTTCGAAAGTATTAGCAAGAACCAGCCTAAGAACCCAAAGAGGATTGTAAATATTCTCATCTTGGAGGCACATCAGAAGTTCGGCTTTGAACTGAAAAACTAGTTTCAAAACGTTACCTCTTAGAATCCACCTTACTTCTGCACAATAACGAAGATTTACATATAAAGCAGCCATGTGTTTAAATTTTTTTCTAAAAAGACGAGTCTACAATACTTTTTATTTAATATAATTTGCAGCTTTAATGACACTTTGCATCATACAATCTATTACGAAAGGCAATGACTTTGGGGCAAAAGCTCTCAGTGTAAAAGCAGTGCAACCATTTAGCATTTGAGACTAGTTGTAATCTGACAATAAGATCAGACAGATCTCCTATCATAACTTTGTCACTATTGGTGCATATTTGAACGCAATTTTTACATCCAATATTGTATTTAGATGTACATTGCATAAAAGTATCAAATATTGTCTATCGGTGGCATTGGTTTCTAATAGCGTACAAAATAAAATGCTTGTGTTGTATCTTAATAATTCTATAAACAGCACAGTTAGAGATATCTGCAGATTCGTCCATCTGTAGAGAGACGTATGTGCATTTATTCATATATTTAACAACTATTACTCGAATATATTCTGTCATATCGCTTATTCTTCTTCAGATAGTATTATTGAAAAAACTTTTAATTTTATAGCTTTCTATTCACCACAAAGTAAAGATTGGAACCTGTAAAGAGCACTGATTAGTACAGTTGGAGAATTAAAATCACCACAATGCACCTTTTTAAAGACCCTAAGATCGTTTCACTAACAAAGTTACTGTCATCAGAAGGTAAAAAACCAGTAATTTCGAATTTTTGATCCTCTGATGACGCAAACTTTGTTAGTGAAACTAACGTCAGGTCTTTTAAAGGATGTGTTGTGGTGATTTGGGTTCTTTAAGTGTACTTATTCCTTTTCACCAATTAATATTCCCCCCATTTCAACCTCTACTAATTAAATTATATTTAGCAATTGCATGTGGCTTACTGGTTTTTGCAATACGATATGTTACTCATTGTTATTGTCATTAGTCGCCCTCTCTAGGAGTTGAATGCCACAAAATATGTTAGGGTAAAAAAAGTGTTCTCCTCGCAAGCAAAAGAGACGTGTTTTTAGTGAATTTTTATTTTTAAAAAATCACTAATAGAGAGGTATCGATGGTGAGATTTTGCAAAAATTTTTGCAAATGAGCGCGAATTTGAGCCCCTAGAACCCATATCCGGGGTCAGTTTCGATTTTTATATGTTTATATATATATATATATATATATATATATATATATATATATATATATATATATATATATATATATATATATATATATATATATATATATATATATATATATATATATATAGGTATCCGACCGCTAACTCAAAAAATAATTAACCAATATTGATAAAACTCGGCAAGTGCCTTTCTTTTATTAATAGTTTGGATGAGTTCGTTAGCCAGAAAAATCTGACACGGTTTTCTGGAAAAATTTTGAGTTTTATTTACAAAAAAAAATTTTTTCTCCGAAAATTACAAAGGTATTTCGATAAAATTTGGTGTACATATTGCTTTGAGAAAGACCTAACTATGCGCCAAAATTCAGCTTTCTAGAGTTACAGAAAATTGAGCTATTCAAATTTGAAACATTTATTTTTAAATCACCGGGTTTTATTGACAATGGCTTATGTGAGATCTAGTATGCTGTTGCCTTGGTAACGGATGTTCTAATATTATTGCGCAGGTCTGTTAGACGCTGTAACGTTTACCGTATGATATGATATTGCTTATATGTTTGTTTGTTTGAGTCCAGGAATTATTTTTGTTATTTGGGAAATTTTTATATACAAGTGCAAATTATTCCTTTATTAATGTTAGTGGGTGGATTAAACAGTGTTTGTTATGTTTTATCAAGACATATAAAGGCTCGAAGTTTTACAAAAGGGCTGATATTATACAGGGTGACGCGTTTCTACGGTAAAGCTGAATATAATTATTATTATACAAGAGACGAGAAAAAATGGTATAAGTTAATTATAGGGTGTCTTGAGCTGCATCTTATAAAATTATTTTGACAATCACCGGCTGGCCCACAAGTCGATCGATTTGCTATTAACCTAAGATTTGTTGGTTAGAAAACCAGCGTTTCAGGTATATTCTCGGAAAATTTTTGTACATTTTCAAACAATAAGTTATTTTGATAAAATATGGCACATTGTTTCTAATATATATTTTGCTCATAACCTTATCTCGTTTCTGTGCTTCTGTGTGCTCTGGAAAATGCATTAACAAGTCGTTATTGTAGTGTAAAATTAAAATTTACTAAATGTAGTTTTGATGAAGCAGAATGAAATAATAAAAATTCACTAAAAAGTGAATTTATTGACTGAGGAGTAATATTGTGTTGTATACTAGGAGAGTGTTGGAAAATGCTCATGTTATATTCTATTAATTAATTAATTATCAACATATTATGTAAAATACTTCAACCAATTTATTTAAAACGTTAATATGGTGTATCTGCTTGTCATAATAAGGTTACTTAAAGCACGAGGGATATACTGTTTGGTTTGTTTTATTAGTAAATTTTTATTTATAAAAATTCGCTAATAGAGAGGTATCGATGGTGAGACTTTGCAAACCTTTTTGCAAATGAGTGCGAACTAGGACCTCGAGAACCCATATCCGGGGTAAGTTTCAATTTATATATAATTATTATATAAATATATATATATATATATATATATATATATATATATATATATATATATATATATATATATATATATATATATATATATATATATATATATATATATATATATATATATATATATGTGTGTGTGTGTATCCGCACGATCACTAAAAAAGTTATTGTTTTATATCAAACCAATTTTCTCCAATTTTTAGTGAATTTTTATTAAAAATTAACTAATAGAGTGGTATCGATGGTGAGACTTTGCAAAAATTCTTTCAAATAAGTGCGAACTAGCACCCCTAGAACCCATATCCGGGGTCAGTTTCAATTTTTATATGTTTTTATATATATATATATATATATATATATATATATATATATATATATATATATATATATATATATATATATATATATATATATATGTATGTATCCGTCTGATAACTCAAAAAAGAATTAACCAATTTCGATGAAACTTGGCAAGTGCCTTTCTTTTATTAATGGCTTGGATGAGTTCGTTAGCCAGAAAAATATGACGGGGTTTTCCGGGAAAATTTTGAGTTTCCTTTCGAAAAAAAAATTTTTCTTCGAAAGTAACAAAGCTGTTTTAATTAAATTTACTATATATGTTGCCTCAGGAGAGATCTTACTACGTACTAAAATTTAACTTTCTAAGTTTAGAGAAAATTGAGTTATTCAAATTTTAAATTTTCTTTCAAAAATTTTTTTTTCTCCGAAAATTACAAAGTTATTTTAATGAAGTTTTGTGGATATCTTGCCTTAGGAAAGACCTTACTACGTAATAAAATTAAACTCTCTGAGTTTATAGAAAATTGAGTTATTTAAATTTGAAACATTTAATAAAAATTCACTACCATAACGCACTTGCTGCGTCCCGACTTTTTTTTTTAATTCTGTGCAGTCTAACGATTAGGCACATTGAGGGTTTAGAGTTCTCTTTTATATGCCCGTAGCATCTTTAAGTTCTAGACTTGGTTCAACCCAGATATTTCTCACACATGCTCACTCACTCTCTCACACACGCGCGCGCACAAATATATATATATATATATATATATATATATATATATATATATATATATATATATATATATATATATATATATATATATATAGGAATAGGTGGTTGCCAATAAAAAAATAAGGTGTCATTACTCTAAAACAAATGTTTGAAAATTGACATTAACGCAAAAATGTGTATTTTTATCAAGTTAAACCGACGTGTTGAGGGTTTTCTGAAGAAAAAAAAATTCGCTGTTACATAATGTATTCCATTATTAATGCGCGGACTGTATACTGTATAGGTATACAACGTTGTCAAAAATTTTAAAGTAATTGTGTTAGATTACTTGGCGATCGGCAAAACGTGTTTGGAATGATAACGAGTTCTCCTGGATTGTGTCTTAAATGGAACATGAATAAATTATTAAGCCTTGTCTCTGATGTGATCCCGATTCGATTTACTTCACGGTATGTGCCTACTTGAAAGTTGGCAATCTAACCAAATGATAATCTTCCTGTATAATTAATCTCCTGACGCAATTAGAAAGTCCTCTGTATGGGATTGTAGCTCAGAGCGCTATATTTAGTTCTGCATTCTGTGGCTTATTAATCCGGTAGATTTTACTCTAGGAAACCAAGATTATGCCAGACTGCTTTTGACGTTTTCAGAACGTGAAATACCTTAATACAGATGTAGAGATTTCTTCTCTGGCTTCACAATTTTATGTTCTTTCCAGAGTTTTACTACGAATCGGGATTTTTGAATTGAAACATAATAATGTCACATCCATCTCTATAAAAATTAAGTTAATGAACTCTGTTACTTCTACGGTCACAGGCAGCTTCTAAAGTGTGTTGGTAACAGCGAGTACTCTAGAAGTATATTTCGAAAATGAATTAGAAACGACAGATATGGAACAATGTATAAAGGTCTAGAACTACTCTATGCACGATATAAATAAACCAGCCGCAGATAGAACAGTGAGAATTTAGTGAATCACTGCAGTGGGAAGTAATAGAGGCGAAAAGTAAACTATAGACATTTAGTAATACAGAGAAATATTTTAGTTGATGGTGGTGCTGGAAAATATTTGGTTATAATAAATTAGTAGTTTGAAAAGCTGTATTTTGTGAGTCAACAAATCCAGAACCCCAAAGAACGTGACAACTGGTGTCAGAAGTGAGATTTTCAAGCTGATAGCAGAAATATTTTCCAGAATATTCATTGAACAACGCGAAAATTTCTGGAATATCTGCAAGATCAGTGTCAGTAGTAATTCATAACTGGGTGTGTTTTTGAAACAGAAAAAACTGTGTACCAGTTTTACGTACGTCTATGCCTAAGACACGTAACGCAACAGTCAATATGGACACCCAGATATTGTAAATTATTAAAAAATAGACGAAGCAGGTAAATAAGCATGAGAAGGTGCTAGAAAAAGAAATGAAGTTGCAAAAAATAAGGGTGATACCCTGGCCAAGGAAAACATCAGACTCAAAGATAGCCCCGTCATTAGAGTTACAAGTTCCCCACATTTGATGGCTCAGTCACATGAGGTAATTATCTACGCCAGTTCGAAACCGCTGCTATAGTCAGTGAGACAGAGAAAGCAACTTCGTTGATCGTAGTTCTCAAAGGAAATACCCTAGATGTGCTCCAAGGCATTCCCAGGGAAGAACAGTTCAGGTTTGACAGTATTGGGCATCAACTAGAAATAAAGTTTGACGACCACTCATTTACAAAAGTTGTATCGATTTCACAAAGTGAGGCTAAGGCCGGTAACTCTCTCTCAGGTTGGCAATTCCGGTAGCGCCCACGTTGTAGACGGATACGTAAGCGGCATTAAGACCCAGATGATCGTCGAGACTGCGAAATTAGCATGAGAAGATGCAATAAAAAGAAATGAAGAAGCAAAAGAAGAAATGAGAAAAATAGACGAAGAGAAAGATATGAAAAAGCGCAAGAAAAAACATAAAGAAGAGATGAAGAAACAAAAACAATTCTACAAGAAGAGGCCAGCAGAATTGAGAATATTGTCACATGTGTGGACGACCGTATGAAGCAAATAAAACACGACATTGTTTCAGCAAGTAGACAGCCGAGTAAGGGGTATCAGCGACGACGTGCATGACAAGCTAACGAGCGAGAAAAAGGTACAAGCGGAAGTACAGCAGAAGATGCAGTCATTACAAAAAATAAGGATGATAACCTGGCCAAGGAAAACATCAGACTCGAAGATAGCCCCGTCATTAGAGTTATAAGTTCCCCACATTTGAAGGCTCAGTCCCATGAGATACTTATCTACTCCAGTTCGAAACCGCTGATACAGTCAGTGAGAGAGAGAAAGCAACATAGTTGATCGTAGCTCTCAGATGAAATTCCCTAGATGTGGTCCAAGGTATTGCCAGGGAAGAACAGTTTAGGTTTGACAGCATTGGGTATCAATTAGAGATGAAGTTTAGCGACCAGCATTTACAGCAGCTGTATCTATATCTATTTCAGTTGCTGTTAGAATTGGGACGAAAGTCTCTAATATCTCCATGCCGACGTTGTCAGACTGATACGATCAGATTCCCCACAGATCTCGTGGAACTTTTGAACCAGCTGTCGCTGTAAAAACTTATCGACGGCATCAGGGTTACCGACACCTAATAGGCGCTGTGGATGGCAAGACACAAAAACTTGAACGATCCTTTGGCTCATCCCTTGGAGTTTGAAGCAGCAAAACAAGCGTCAGAAAGTCAAGTGAGAGTTCGCAGTCTCCAAGTCCGATAGGAAAATAAAACAGTCATCCAAGGTCGTGCAGCTACTAGAGAACAAATAAAGCCTACGTCGTGGGGACCTAATAGGCGGAAGTGTGGGATACATACGAGGCAAATTTTGTGCTCTAAGGTCACTACTATCCGGCACATGGGAGAAAGTGAGGCTAAGGCCGGTAACTGTCTCTCAGGTTGTCAATTAGGGCAGCGCCCTTGTCGTAGACGGATGCGTAAGCGGCAATAAGACCCAGATGATCGTCTAGACCGGCGCGCCTAGCACTATTATTCGCGGCGACATGGTACCAAGATGGAAATTCACTAAAATATAAAAATATTAAGATAAATGTTGGTACAAAACTTAAGTAAATAATTAATTTAATAGGATTATTTACGTTTACATTTCCATGATATCTAAGTAGTTTATAAATTGTAGTCACAAATAAAATTAAGCTTTGAAGTAGCAGACTTAAGCCAGGTTCATCCTCTCTCAAATTGCGAAAAGCGAATTATGAAAAACGAATTGCGAAATCGCAGCGAAACGTATTTCTATTGGTTTATTTTAAATAATATCGTAATAATATTTAGGATGGACCAATAGGAATTCGTTTTGCAATTCACGAGTGTATGACCCTAGCTTAAAGGAATGTTCTTATTTCTGACAGTTTGTGACATAAAAATATGAGCATTTTACTGCTTAGGTTTATTTTCCTTTATTTCCACTGGCTCAAATTTCCTTGAAAAGTAAAAGAAATGCTTTTCAATCCTAATTAAAGGTATTATAAGTTGAATTTTATGTATTGTTTTAGCATATTTTTAGTACATTTTATTATTTTATGTATTGTTTTAGCAATTTTTTTGTGAAAATTTGGTGATTAATTATAAATGTTTAATAAGTTACTAAAAAAAGTTTTATGATTTCTCTAAAGTAACTGTTTGCAAATTTTCATGTAATTTTTTTTGTGACTTTCGCCTAAAAGCATTTTTTTGAATAATTATATCTTGGCAGGTGGGTAAATAGCTTAAAGAGGTTCGTTGGCCAGGAAAATTAGACCAGTTTTTTTAGGAATATTTAAATTTATTTTAGGAAGCTTTTGGTACTCTTTCAAACAGTACAGTTATGTCGATGAATTATGGCATTGTTTTCACTATATAGGTTATACCAAATTTCATGCCTGCTTTAATTAAAAAAGACATGTTTACTATTAAATAAGTGCAGCAAGTGCGTTATGGTCGTGAATTTTCTTCAGAATAGTATATAGTATATTAGTGATTTAGCATTGTATTAAACGTTATAAAAATTGCTGTATTTAATTAGGAACAGTAAAAATAAGGTAAAGAATCGCAACCAAAAACATGATCTCTAACCTAAATGTTTATACAGTAATTTGGATACACAACTCAAAAAAAAAGATAAACAGGAAATATACTCAACAGAAAACACACTAGAAAGCTGAACATAAAAAAATCCTGTAGTTCATGCACTGAGGGTGATTGTATGCATGTAGAAGAGAAAAAGAACCACCAGGACGAAGAGGGTTTCTGCCCTCTCACTCTTCCGCTTGTGCATGCATACAACTACCTTCAAACCATAAAGCACAAGAAAAATTTCTTGGTAGCAACTCCCAAGAAAGTTACGGGACCTGCGGCGAATATGGCTGTTGTGCGGGGTAGACAGGGTTGAAAGGAGGTATTGCTACAAAATGTGAAAAACGCATGTTTTCCAAGTCCGACTAAGTGTCTTTTTTTAGCATTTCCGCTCATATTTTCTCCCCGCCCAGCACCCCTATTCATTCTTGGTGCCTTAATTATCTTGGCGCGAAAACAACTTGATTATCATCGTATCACAGTAGTATTCTGATCATAAACAACTACTTCTAACTGTATGCATACAAAAATTTATACAATATATTTACAAATCTAATAAAAACAACAGTTTAGTAAATTCTTAAGAGGTTTTGAGATTTAATAAAACCTCAAACTCATTGTACCGCAGCATTAGCATAATGCTATTATATTGCGATTATACTATCTTTATCTTGACATTTGTACTCAAAATTGTATTATGTGCATGCACAAGCCTTGCTTTTATGTATAAGCCGATCCATAATTTGATTGCAAATAATATATTACTACAGTACTCACCCCATGTAGCATGCGCGTGACAGTGCATAGCCGCATTATCACATCTCTCTAGCAATTGTGTCGCGTCACCTTAATTTGAGGCTAAATTTGCAATTGCTTCTTCTTCTTTTTTGTTTATGGCGTCTGTTTTTACTAACCTAAGTTTTCAATTTGTTATTGACAAATGGCAGGTGAGCTCCAGCACGAACGCACGATCCTTGTTAGATTTCGTTCGTGTTCGTGCTGGCACTCAGCTGTCATTGTCAATATCAAATTGGCAACTTGGGTTAGTAGAAACAGACGTCATAAACAAAGAAGAGGAGTAGGACGAAAAAGAAAAATATAACGTTGTCAGAATAAATTAGGATTGAAGCGATAAGCTAAAAATCATGAGAAATGGGTAATTCAAAATTCGCTGATATTAAATAGAGCTATGGACTACGGTATTTTTTAACTGATAAACTAAATTTCATAAAATGTTTTTTCTCTATCATTAGAAGTTATGAAACTTTGAAATGTTTCTACATGAAAGGTTTAACTATATGAAATTTCTCAATATCTGGCAACCTCGGCAAGAAACAACTACATCTTGACATTTTGCAATTATTGTAACTTCCATTGTTTAAATTTTTATCTACGATTTATTTAAATAGTATATCAGTACAGGTAATGTCACCTGTCTTTTGCCAACATTGTAGAGATTGCATCACAGAATTTGAAGTGATGTCGAAAATTATTCTAATATTAATTTCGAATAACTTTATATTTCTGTGATCAAACAACTAGAAAATTAGTACACAGCCACATCTATTTATGTTCTCTTAACTTGTGAATTTTCCTATCAATCACTTAAACAATTTAAAAGATATTGCGTTTTAAAAAATATTTTATAATTTTTTGTTAAGAAAAATTGGGCGTTAAAATCTGATGAACAAACTCATCCAAGCCATTAACAAATGAAGGTGGTTCCTAAATTTGGTCAAATCAGTGAAGTATTTTTTGACTTATCAGTTCGATACATAGAGGTATATATATACATACTATATATATATATATATATATATATATATATATATATATATATATATATATATTTATATTTATATATATATATATATATATATATATATATATATATATATATATATATATATATATATATATATATATATATACATATATATATATAGTATGTATATAAAATTAGTTTTGGATTGTATGTCATAGCCGTAACTATTTCTAGGCTCCTGAGGACGCAACAAATTTGCGTTCGTTTGAAGAAATTTTCCGAAAGTCTAAGTATCGATACCCCTATATTAGTGGTGAATTTTTTTTAATGAAAATTCACTACCATAACCCACTTGCTGCGTCCAGACTTTAGTTTTAAATACTTTAAAATTTTTTGGGATCAAAATATCATTAGGTAGCAACAGATTTGTATTTATAGTCATTACGAATGCGTATAAACAAATTTAATTTTCTTCTGTCTGATGATGCCGTAAAGCGGCGAAACCATTTACAGAGTAGAAAAGAAGCACCTGTAAAACCACAGAAATAGCCTCTACATCTCTATTAAGCATAGACAAGTTTCACCAAGCGAGGAGAACAACAATTAATGAATACTCTGATTGCCGTATATGCGTCTCTTTTATCGTAAACATTGGTGGAATTTATTTTGAATCACTCGTTTAATCTTTCCAAAGAACAATTTGCTACAAACTGTCAATTGTTTCGCAACCAATAAACGGAGACCTTAGGTTTATTGGACATTTGCAATAAATCTGCCTAATCATTTGTTATAACCCTGCGGCGACCAATTACGGGGCCATCATTTTCCAATTTACGTGCCATTATCTGTTTGCCTCGCAGGACGTTCTTCTTGGTATTATACTAAATTTTACACCGTCGTCGATTAATTTACAGGAGTTCGGTGTAATTTATTCGAACTTAATTCCCAACTTTATTGTTGGTTCAAGTTTTCAGTGTTCCTCGCTGACAAACTCCAACCGCTTATATACATACCGTTATGTGGCTGCTTTTCAGTGCTGCCGAATGTACAATGTATGGTGCGCTTGACACTGAATGACAAGCAGGCCAGTAAGTGACAAGCAATTAATTATTGTTAAACAGTGTAGTTGCATTGGTGACAACAAAGGTTTAATATGAGTCGGTAACAACATGTGCTGATAAATTCGTTCTCCACTTTGGCACCGGAGTTTTGTAAATACTTGCTATGTAAAAAAACCCCTCTGTACGCAGCAAGTGCGTTATGGTAGTGAATTATCATAAAAATGTTTTTATTGCAATTATGTGCGTTTTCTTTTTAAGAAAGCAGGCCACAATTTTGGTTACCAGTATAACCTATATAGTAAAAACAATGTGCCATGTTTCATAAAAATAACTTTATTGTGTGAAAATGTACAAAAATTTCCAAAAGTAAACTTGAAGTGTTCCCGGAAAAACTCGTTTCTTGGTCAACCTTATAGGTTAATAGCAAATTGGACTATTCAAATATGAAGCATTTGATCAAAATTCGCTACGATAACGCACTTGCTGCATCCAGAATTTCTTTTCTTACAAACATGCATTATATTTCGATGGAAAATGCAAAAATGAAATAACATAAGCCGTGTTTGATTAAAAAAAAAGAATTGTATCACCAACGACTTATGGGCCACCCTGTGATTGTAGAAATATTTTTTTAAGATGTAGCTCAAGATACCCTATAATTAATATATACAATTTTTTTTCATATCCTGTATAATAACGGATATATTGAGCTTTATTGATTTTTTACGAAAATTCGACAAAAATTATATACCATTAAACGATAAACTATATAGCTACGACTGCTACCAAGCACCAGAGAAAGGGTCTATTTGAAATGAATTTTCTGGAAATATTTTAGTAAAATGAAGGACAGTGACGGTTGAAACTAAGACTTCAGGGTTTGTAAAACATTCTTCTTGAGACATTTTATTTCCATATCCCGTATTAGATTCAAGTTATTTGCCTAAATGTTGCCGATTTTGACGTTTTAAATCGCAACTTTGACGTTTTGAGGAAAACCATAATTTATTTTTCTTTAAATGCCTATAACTTTTTTGTCTTTAGATCTACATAGCTAATTTTGGTAGGTAACTTACCTATAAGGATATAAACCCGTGTACCAAATTTGGTTGCCCTTACTTGGTTAATTCCGAAGATATAATTTTTTTTCGAAAGAAAATCCAAAATTTCCCGGGAAAACCTGGGCAGATTTTCCTGGATAACGAACTTATCCAAGCCATTTGCAAAAGGAATTTATTCACCAAATTTAAACACAATCGGCCCATTATTTTTTGAGTTATCGGTGTGATACATATATATATATATATATATATATATATATATATATATATATATATATATATATATATATATATATATATATAAACATATAAAAACTTAAACTGACCCCGGATATGTGTTCTGGCGGGCCTAATTAGCGCACATTTGAAGAAATTTTTTAAAAATTTAAAAGTCGGGATCTCCTCATTAGTGAATTTTTTTTTAAGAAAATTCACTAATATATTTATATATTCTTTTTTTAACAAACGGCTAAATGGTACGGCAAATTTACAGCAGCTTTGGGTTTCTGGAAAAATTTATGTAGAATAGAATTTGTGTTGAAAAGTTTCTTCATGTGACTGCGATGATTCTTTTTGAACGTTTATTTAAAGTCAGTTTTTATTTTAATAATTACGGGGCAATTTCTGGGGAAGCTAAACGGTTTATTGATTGATGATATTTTAAATAATTACTGGAGAATTAAGAATAGTCCTTCTCTGACACTCGCTGTGGCTGACACCAAAGTTTTTGATAAAACAATTAGTTTTAAATCTAAGCTACCAGTATATATCTTAGACTTCTCTGCTCTTACATTTAAATCAAATTTCCTATTGCCTTGCTACTCTGAAAACTCACTAGTTAATCAAAACATAACTTTTAATCAAATTAGCATTATTGCAGACGGTCTTACAATCCATTATAATCTATGGGACAGGTTCTGATTTTTTATCTACCTATCTAAAACAGTCCTACTCTTACCAGCTTTCAAAGGAAAGTTAATAAATTAATTAAATTACGCGTTTAACCCGAATTCACCGCTTTTCTCTAAAAACTGCCAATAACTCTAGCAAAATCGATTTTGGGTAAAGGAAATGCTAATACAACTTGAAAGAGGATCTTCAAGTGCATCTAACAAAAACATAAAATACAGGCTGTTCTATTTAAAATGAACCAGTTTTTTATTCTAAATCCTATGGAATCCAGACAAATTTTACAAACAACCCGGTATATGAAATATTTTTTCTTCAATATCACACCAGAGTCTAGCTATCCTGTAATGCATGGGTAAAAAATGTTTTGTCAACATATTGACATGAATCGAAATCACTTCCATTAAGCCAGCGTCCTTGTTAAGAGAATTTTTAAAAAGAAATAAATATCTTGAAAAGAGCAGAAGCCAAAAGCAAGGTTCCTCAATAAAAGTCGATCTAAAATTGAATGGGCATTTCAAAAATATAAGAATATATATGTCTCATTTAAAATAGAGAAGTTAGTAGCTATTTTCGGTATAAACAGAAATCCTTCATTTTGGAAATTATTTGCATCAAATAGAGCATCTCTGGAAACACCTACATACAAATTTTCAATGCTCAAATATGCATATTTTAGAAATTAATCTAATAGTTTACGTAGCTTGGGAGACAATATATATATATATATATATATATATATATATATATATATATATATATATATATATATATATATATATACAGGCTGTTTCTAAATTGATGCGAACAATCTTACAGCGTGATTCTTTGGCGAAAAATAAGGGGTGTCTTTTTTATAAAGTTTTTCTTGGAACCCCTTCTCCTCCAAGTTACAGAGTGGTTGTTATTTGCTGAAAAATCAAGTGCGTGGTAGGCTGTCAAATAACGTCATAATTACACTAATAAACATTGTTCTGGTTGTTATCAATCTATCGAGAATTTTTTAAACACTTTGAACAAATAAGTGAACAAAATGGTAAATTATATCAATTCCGAAATGGCAGATATGCATTTTGAATATGGCCGTGCTAATGGCAATGGATTAAGAGCACAGCGCCTCTACACTGAGTTATATCCAAATAGAACTCTACCCCATCATAGCATATTAGCACGCATTCATCAACGTCTGCAAGAAGAAGGAAAATTTTCAAGAAGTAGCACTTGAAGAGGATGTCCTCAATTTAACTGAAGAATCTCCTGGTACAAGTACAGGAAGAATCGCTCAAGTCTTAAATGTCAGCTATTCCACGGTATTTAGAATTTTAAAAGAACAACTACTGTATCCCTACCATATCCAACGAGTTCAAGCGCTCTTACCTCGTGATTTTTTACTTCGTTTAATTTTTTGTCAATGGATGCTTCAAATGATCATGCAAATTCCACAGTTCTTATCTCGTATTTTATTTACTGATGAGGCCAACTTTTCACAAAAATCTATTAGAAATTTTCATAATAACCACATATGGTCTGAAGAAAACCGAAATTACTCATTTTCAACACCAGTTTTCATTAAATGTATGACTTGCTTTCATTGGTGATGACTTAATTGGACCATATTTTCCTCCGATAAGACTAAATGGAGAAGTGTACTGTCATCTACTCGAAGAAGAGTTGCCCCTACTTCTTGAAAATATTCTTTTACAAATTAGACAACAAATGTGGTACATGCACGACGGGGCTCCGGCTCATTTTAGTATCAACGCTCGTAACTACTTGAACAAAGTTTGCCCAAATCGTTGGATAGGTCGAGGAGGCCCACCGAATTGGCCTGCCCGATCTCCTGAATTGAATCCGTTGAATTTGTACCTGTAGGGTTTTCTGAAAACCCTAGTTTATTCAAATCCTGTTGAAAACATCGATGACCTCAGAAATCGTATTATCGCATCATGTGATATTATAAGTAACACACCCAGTATTTTTCATATAATACGAAGTTCAATAAGAAACAGACTAGAGTCATGCGTTCTCTCCGAAGGGGGGCATTTTCACATTTATTATGATGATACGTACTAACATTTTGTTAATATTTCTTTTCGTTTCTTATTTTTAAATTATTAATTATAAAATAGTAGTACAATAGTTGTTGTTTCTTATTATGAATTTTTGGAAATTAGTAAAAGCCAGAACAATACATATTAACATATTAGTGTAATTATAACGTTATTTGACAGCCTACCACGTACTTGATTTTTCAGCAAATAACCACTATTATATTAAATATAAATAATAAATTTATGTGACATCAATCTGAGTAATATTTTATTTTTTTTGTGATGAAACTAACAATTTTATGAGAAAATGTCGAGACATAAAAAAGTTGCTAAATGAATCTTTCTTTATAAATCATTTTTTTAAATAGAAAACGGTTAACACAATAAAAAGTACTGATAAAAAATAATGTAAGGGTAGGTTTTTTCACCCTCTTGTGATAACATTATCGGGTTACAAAATCCATCTAAAACTGTCATTTTGTTAGCCTTATGTATCTGCAAAATTTCGTTTTTATAAATTATTTCATAACGGAGAAATTAAATGAAAACTTTTTTTTGCCAAAATTTCAAAGGGCTGTAACTTGGAGGAGAAGGGGTTTCAAGGAAAACTTTATAAAAAAGACACCCCTTATCTTTGGACAAAGAATCACCCCGTATATATATATATATATATATATATATATATATATATATATATATATATATATATATATATATATATATATATATATATATATATATATATATATATCTCGTACCGATAACTTAAAAAACTTAAAAATAATGTGCCCATTCTGATAAAATTCCTAGGTACCTTCTTTTTGTAAGTGGCTTGGGTAAGTTTGTTACCCAGGAAAATCGGACTAGTTTTTCTGGGAAAAAGTTAGGTTTTCTTTCAGAAAATTTTTGTATCTTCGAAAATAAAGACAAAAATGTTGGGTGCAATTGAATAAAACCAAAATATTTTGTGTGGATAACTAAATCTATTGTATATTACAAAGATTAAGTTTTCTTAACGCAATAAGGTCAAGAACTAACAGAATAACCACTTTGAAACTTTTATAGTTTGTCTTCTTAAAACGCGAAAATCGCGACTTAAAACTTTTAAATTTGAAATTTCTAGGCGGAGAACCTGAAACAAATACGAGTTATGTAAGAGAAATATCATATTAAATGTGTTTTACAAGGCCTTAAGTTAATCTCTGATGCTTTGGCAGTAGTCTTCGTCATAGATTTGGTTTAATAGTCTATACCTTTTCGCGAATTTTTGTACAAAAAATTCCTTTATGAGAAGACCGCGACTTTACAATTCTAAAAATATTTCTTCAAAGGAGCGCGAATCAGGCCACCTAGACAAATATCTGGGGTCAATTTCAATTTTTACGTGTTTACATATATACAGGGTGGTGTATTTTTACTGTAAAGCTCAACACATCCGTTATTATGCAAGGTATGGGAATATATTATTATTAAATATACTTATAGGGTGTTTTGAGCTGCAATTTAAAAATTAGGTTGAGAATTACAAGGTGTGTGATTTACGGTGATTTCGTCACACATATCAGAAAATCACAGGTAGCGACTGTTATCACAGTCGATGAAAAACTGTGAAATCGTGATCTTATTTCATTTGCTTCAGACTGCGACGCGATCTGTGTTTGCGCCTGCGATCTTCGGTTGCGCATTCTGTCTGTGTAGATTTGTGGGTTACCGTAAAACTGTGATTGTGGTTTAAGTTTTGATAAAGATTTTTATTCCGTTACAACAAAAGTTTATGGTACCAGTCTACTTTAATTTTTTTTACAGATATTGAATTAAAGCTTCAAACGTTTTCTATGTATTTACTCATCTGGTTTCACAAAAATCGTTTTAACTGATTATGGCGAAAACATTCTTGTCTCAAAATATATTTTACTTTTATGTTCTATGCTTCCGTTAGGTTAAAACTTAAAACTATTAATTAGGGTAGACACTACTGATTTTGCTCTTAGATCTCCAATATTTACACTGTACAAACAATAAAGGAACAGGACAGGTACGTTATTATGTTTTATGCATCTGCCACTACTACTATTATGCCAGATATGTGATATGGATTTGCCGATTCCTGTTCTGTGACGATTTCACAGCTGTGGTATAAACTGTGATCACGTGACGTTTTTTAGTCACTGATATTAAAAAGTCGCAAACACGATTCACAGTGAGATCATAAAATAACGATATCGCCCATCACTAATAGTGAGTGATAAGTGGTGCCTGACTAGAGCAATGTACCTGAGAACAAGCCTATACAGGGCAAACCGTATTGTCTGGATGTTTAATATCGCAATCATTACAAGAAAGTGTTTCAATTTCGAATAGGTTGAGGGGCATATTCAGAAGCCCGCTTTCTACCCCACCGCCCCTATCTAGTGTTTTGGGAGGTAATCAGACGCCCGGCCTCTATCTTAACGCCACTATCTACTGCTGGGTCACAGTCCGCAGCCTAGCTTCTACATTACGCCTCTACCTTAATATTTTTGGAGACGGTCTCCAACCTGATTCCTATCTCAGAGTCTTTGTCTACACGTTAAATCGTCCAGCAAGTCATGTGACGTTACCGGCCACTCTCGTGGATCCTAGTCTCAGTATTGGAGAATTGAAATTGACACTGCTTCCTTCCTTGTGAACGTGAACGCTTCTATTCGTGTGCAAACAGTAAGTTAGACTGAATAATTTCTTTGATGTTTTTCTGTGTAAAATAGTAGCTTATAAGCTTTGATTAAAACAATTTCGGCTAGAATATCGAGTTTTTACAAACCGTTTCAGATTTAATTAGAAATCAATCTTGAAAATAATTACCCATTAATTTCCACAAATGCTGATGCACACTAAGTGAGATGTAAGACACGAAACACGTGCTGCCACCTCGTTGCTGAACCAAGTAGTATGTTGTCACCGCAGCTCCAAATAACACAGAATGTTAAAAATAGAGACTGAATGCAACCAGCTAACGACTTAGTAAATTTCCAGTTCTGGCCCATTTCTACCCTAATATAGGGACAAGGTATGTAAGGCTAGATGCATTCTCACCATAATTAGAACCGTACACCGGTTTCGCTCTAATTAGAGCTAGTCAGTACGGCATACTAATTGCAGCGAAAATGCACCTATAAACTAATACGTCTATGGTAGCCAGGCTTCCGACACTAAGTGAGATGTAAGACACAAGCACGTGCCGCTACCTCGTTGTGGAATCAAGCAATATGTTGACACGACCGCTACAAATAACACAGAATGTTAAAAAGTAGAGACCGTATACAACCAACTAACAATTTAGTAAATTGTCAGCGCTGGCCCATTTATAACCTAATATAGGGACAAAGTATATAAAGCTAGATGCATTCGCATTACAATTAAAACCGTAGACCAGTTTATTATTTAGTGTTGGAAGGCTGGCTACCATAGCCATATTACCTTATAGGCGTATTCTCGCTGCAATTAGTATGCCGTACTGACGAGCTCTAATTAGAGCGAAACCGGTCTAGGGTTCTAATTGTAATGAGCATGCATCTATCCTCACATACTTTGTCCCTATATTAGAGTATAAATGGGCCAGGGCTGACAATTTACTAAATTGTTAGTTGGTTGTATACAGTCGCTATTTTTTAACATTTTGTGTTATTTGGAGCTGCCGTGACAACATATTACTTGGTTCCGCAACGAGGTGGCGGCTCGTGCTTTGTGTCTTACATCTCACTTAGTGTTGGAAGGCTGGCTGCCATAGCCGTATTACTTTATAGGTGTATTTTCGCTGCAATTATTATGCCGTACAGATGAGCTCTAATTAGAGCGAAACTGGTCTACGGGTCTAATTGTGGTAAGAATACATCTAGCCTTACATAATGATGGTAGTTAAATGATTTTCTTTCTTTGAAACCAATCTATGTAAATAAATGATGAAGCCCAGAAACTTTAAAGTTTCGCCTTTTGCTATCCTATGTAATTATTAGGCGAATAAATTGAGTTGTTCTAGGTAAATTTCACCCACAAGATAACCTAGCGACTCTAATTTATGCTGCCACTGTTAATAATTAAAATGTGTATTTCATTTAAGAAACTCCTTACCAATAGGCCAGTAGTGTAAAACCAAAAAAATAGCCGAACCGGAAATAGTTGCTACACAAGATTTTCTTGTCTTAGTGGCTTAACTTGTGGTTCAATATCACTATCCTAGGTTTTTCCTCTGGTGGAGTTGTGCTTAAGTGGGGGTGGAAGAGGAAAGGGGTAAGAATGAATCGCCAAAAGGGATATTTTTGAGGTTTTTTGCTTATATCTCGTAATGAACCTAGAATATCGAAAACATGATTCTATTAAAAGTTGTAGGGCATTAAATTTTACATTGAATGAGACTACAAGCATATATTTTGCATTACCCGTTCCTATATTGGTGCTTATAAAAGTTGGACAAATTTTACATATTTATCAAAAATGTTAGTTTTAACTTCTGCTTGTAATATCATCTAAACTAACCCATCAATCAATAAAGTGGTTCATACAAAGTTATAGCGGAATAAATTTTGTGTTTGATGAGACTAAAAGTGTTTTTTTTAGATGATCAGTTTTTGTAAAGTGTAAAGTGCCACCTTAAAATTTGACCAACTTCTAATTGCTAAAACAAATACTGTTCCAAAAGCCAGCACAAATGGAGAATTCTGTGTAATTCCAGTAACAACATTTGAACATAGTGGAGGACCTTTGAAGAGCATCATGTTTAAGGACTTGACGGTAAATAGTTCAAGAGTGAACATTAAACTGTCTGGCTTCAAGTGGATTTTTGGTAAATGGAAAGAAGATGATCTTCTAGGTTGGAATGGCTTTATGGAGCAAATAACGTGCTTTAAACCGTACTCGGCGTCACAGACGCTGTTCCTTCCATTCATCAATACACCTTCCAGTAACTATGAAATTGCGTACACTTCACTTTTCACAGCAATAAACAAATGCAAAAACACCAAGGTATCAACAGGAAAAAATATGGCTTGTAGTACTTATTCAATGGCAGTTCGTGCACATATCCTTGGCAATTTGGCTCTCGCACATGTCGTCCACACAAGAATGAGTGACAGTGAGAGAAAATATCAGCAAATTGAAGAGGCGTCTACCTTGGAAGCCATTGATCAAGGAGCTTTGAAGCAGATGTTTGCACAGAAACTTGAAGAGCTGGAGCTAAGTGGTCCCACTGTAAAGTTATGGATGCTCTACTTCGATATAATTACTCTGATGAAGCAATTTATCCAGATTGAAAGGAGTCGCGACTTAACTTCACGGTTAAGACGTTTGAATTTTTAAAACAATTTATTTAATACTTTTGAACAATCAATACTTAATTACTTAGTTACAAAAAATGAATAATATATAATACTAAAAATAAGACGATCAACCTACATGTGATCTAAAGTCTCAGCACTCGATGTGCGAAGGACTAACTCGGGACAAGAATGAACGGTTCTCCCACTGTGATTAGCCTCTTTATAGTCTTTCCTCCAGGCGTGGCACTATTGTCTCTGGATCACAAGGAATTCGCTGATGTTGATTCTCACAGTGATATTCCGTTCTACTTGCACTTTGGACCTGCAAGTTCTTGGCTCCGTTCAGACGGCGGCTGACTCAGCGGTTCTTACCGTGGGAAGGCGACATTGTATTATAATGGGCCATTGTTTGGGCTCCATTTATCTCCTCCCCTTTTTGAAGACGAAGCTATGGTTCGTTCCGGATTTTCAACGGAAATCCGGACTCGGTGGTTCCTGTTTTTGTTCTTTTATCTTCCTTGCGGTTTCTTCGTTTCTTCAACCCCATTCGGACGGCTATCGTTGTGATGGTTATTAAGACAGCTATGTACAGTAATATTGTCCATATACTCAGGTGATGGATTGGTATTGTTAAAGGTCCTGGTATATTTTGTTTAATTTTTTGAAGTTGGTGTTGGATTTGATTGATGTTGTGTAGCTGTAGGTTTTCTAATGATATTTCGGGTACTGGTCCTGGATTTGGTTGATCTTCTTGAATGGGGGTTTCTAGTGTAGGCAGGTAGAATAGTTGTTGTGTTTCTGCTGTTGCTGGGCCGGTCTTGTAATTTTTGTTGCCTATAGTTAATTGGCAATTTGGTTGCAGGTTGATTAATTTTGTACCCTTGATGATGTTGGTCCACTCCTGTTCCTTGCAAGTTATTCTGGCGTTAGTTTCTTCGGGTGCTATAACTATATACTGACTGGTTCCATATCTCGAAACTGTGGTTCTATTAATTTTGATTACTTCTTGATTACCATTGTTAATAGGTTTTTGAAATTTTATTAGCTTTATTTTACATGGGTTTTGATCATTCATGGTTGTTGGATTGTCGTCTTTGCAAAAATATATTTGGTTCTTTAAATTTTGACATTCTTCATTACGATAGGCATATTGTTTACTGCTTAGGATAAGGTATTTGGTTCTAGGAAGTATCATGGTAAAAAGGTGTGTCTTTCTAGGGACAGGTAATGTATATAATTGATAATAATCATATTCTGATTCATCTACCAGAGGTATTTCTATTTGAAATATAATTTTGAAATTGTTTTGGACGGCTTTTATTTTAAAGACTTTTTCGTATAGATTTAGATCAGTGGTTGTTGTTACTCTAGTATTAGTTACATAATTTTGTATCTTATTGATTTCTTTTACTATAATTTTTGTTTTTAATATTGATGTGTGAAATATTCCTAGTTTTGCGAAAGTTATGGCATTTTCTGTTGTTAATGCTATTTCTTCAATATTGTGTAATAATTGTTATTATTATTATTTATCCTATTTACTATCGTGCCTTGGTTATGACTCAATCCTACTATCGTTCTATTAACTTCGACGATTGCCTCGAGCTTGACCAAATTTTGGAACCTAAAAGTTCATGAATTTTAATTTTGATCTGTCGTTAAGACTTCTAATGCTTGCTGAATGCGTTCCTTATTCTGTGAATCGAGATTCCCTGTATTGACTTAAACATAGAACCTAGTCGGTTTATTATGTTATGTTTTTGTTGTTTATTTAAAAGTGTGCCCTGTTTGGAAAAAATCCCATAAAATGTATTATCTACATTATCTATGGTGAAATTCAATGTTAATATGAAATTATGATATTCAGAATGGTAATCTTTTGTCATGAAGGTAACTGTATTTGCGTAGTGTCTTTTTATTTGGTTGTAGTCTCTATGTAATTGTGTCAAGTCATGTATGTGTATCAGATTCTAGTTGCTAGTCTCAGTGTATGCTGTGCCTAATTTCTTTGGTAACATGCCTGGGTTGTCTGTCAAGTCTTGTATCTGGGCTGTTATTCCCGTGGCAAGGAACCTGCAATACGTAAATTTCTTAAATGTGCTATCGTCTGTTCGTCATTTTTATGATTTATTAAAATAGCTTTGTTATGTTCTAACAGGGATATTATTGAGTACGGTCCTGAAAATGGGTTTTTATGTTTTTTATGAAAGCCTGGTGGTATCTTTTTATAGACAATATCACCTTCCTTGAACGGTTGGTTCGTGTTTTTATTTGCCCGTTGTAACGTTTTTATTTTTGAATTCTCTATCCTGCTTCTGACTATCTCATAAATAATTTGCATTAAATCTTTATGTTGTACGTTGTATTCTTGTGTAATTATGACTCCCGGGTCATAGTTAAACATTTCGGGTATGTAGCCAAATATTAAATCAAAAGGTGGTTTTAGTGTCTGTGAGTGTATTGTCGAGTTGTAAGCGAATATACAATATGGTATTAAGTCTACGGGTTTCATATTTTTAAATTTCATTTTGAATAATCGATAGTGTTCAATAATCGTGCTGTGAAATCTTTCGATAGGTCCATTGGATGTTGGATTTTGCGGTGTTGTTATATGTAACTCTATCTGATATGTTTCTAATAGTTCTTTAATTACCTGGTTTGAAAACTCAGTACCTGGGTCTGCGATTATTATCTTACACGCTCCATACTGTGAAAAGTACTTAATCAAGTTTTTTGCAATTTCCGTATCACTTTTACTTTTTATTGGAAATGCTTGGCCAAATTTACTAAATGGATCTATAATTGTTAGGAAGATAGCTTGTTCAATTTGGAATGTGTCAATGTGTAATATCTCTAATGGTTTAGATGCTGTGGGGGTGTGCTCCAAGGCTATTTGTACCGGGTTCCTATTGTATTTGCACGTTTTGCATAATTCGCAATTTCGTACATATTCCTCTATATGTTTCTTTAAGTTGGGATAGTAGTATATTTTCTTCATTCTTAGGTAAGTCTCATCAGCCCCGCGATGGTTACTCTTCCCCTCGTGATATTTCGTTATAGTCTCGGTTAATTCGTCCTCGTTAATTTCATTCCTAATTTCCAGACATCTATAAAATTTGGGTGATTCTACGTTATTAAAGTTTTTATTGATTGCCGAACTTACTAGTTCGTAATCTTGTTCATTTACAAAAATGCAATAATATTTCCTTTTTGGTAAACAGTATTCTTTTATAAATTTCTCTATCTGATCCGGTTTATTTAAATTGAAGTTTGCAGAGATGAAATTTCTTTTATCTCTTCTGACTGAGAATATGTCCGGTTTATCCGTATTTTTAAAAACTATCTGATTGGTTTTGCTGTTAACGATTTCTTCTTCGAGTATTGGTATGCCTAGTGCTGAATACGAGTACGCATTCGAGTTTGCTGTGTCGTCATCGTCAATTTCTATGATTTCTTCCTCTTCGTCGATATTATTCGCCATTGACTGATTATCTATGTCCAGTGGGTTTATTTCTACTCTGGACAGTGCATCTGCTGCGCAGTTTAGTTTTCCTTTTTTGTATTCAATTTTAAACTCATATTCTTCTAATTTTAATCTCCAACGGAGCAATTTTGAATTTGGTTGTTTCAACGAAAATAACCATTTTAAAGGTTTATGGTCCGTGTATATAGTGAATTTCCTTCCGTATAAGTATGGTCTAAAATAGTTAGTTGCCCACACGATGGCTAATAATTCTTTTTCGATTGTGCTGTACCTGGATTCGGTGTCGTTTAATGTCCGGCTGGCGTAAGCTATCGGGTGATCCGCATTGGGTTCGCTTTGGCTTAATATTCCGGCTATTGCTACGTTTGAAGCGTCGGTTGTTAATATAAAGTCTTTAGAAAAATCCGGTGATATAAGTACAGGTGAATTCATTAATATGTCTTTACATGAGTTAAAGGCAGCAATGTATTCTTCGTCGTTCACGTTTATCTTCGAGTTTTTCCTTAAACATTTTGTTAGTGGTTTCGTAACGTATGCGAAGTTTTCTATGAATTTACGATAGTATACAACTAATCCTAGGAATGATTTTATTTCCTTGGGGGTTTTTGGTATCGGGAATTTCCTTATTGCGTCCAGTTTCTTTGGATTCGGACGGATCCCGTCTGGGCTGACCACGTGTCCTAAAAACTCGGCTTCCTTCCTTAGGAAATCGCTTTTGTCTAGCTGGATCTTTAAGTTGCTTTGCCTGAAGCGCTCGAATACTAGTTTTAGTTTCTCAAGGTGTTCCTGTAAAGATGTGGAGAAAACTATGACGTCATCCATATATACAAGGCATGTTTGTCCAATTAGGCCTTCTAATACGTTCTGCATGAGCCTAGAAAAGGTCGCTGGAGCCCCAGATAACCCGAACGGCATCCTGGTGTACTCCCAATGGCCTGTATCGGTGGTAAACGCTGTTTTTTCTATGTCCCTGGGGTCCATTTCAATTTGGTGATACCCAGAGATCAAATCGATCGTCGAAAAATATTGGGCTCGCCCAATTTTGTCCAGTATTTCATCAATTTTGGGGATTGGGTGTCTGTCTGGTATTGTTTTTTCATTTAGTTTCCTATAGTCCACCACAATTCTCCATTTTTGTTTATTTGACTTGTCCATTTTCTTTGATATAACCCAAATAGGTGAGCTATATGGGCTGTGGCTTTTCCTAATGATTTTTTGTCTTAACATGTCATTTATTTGTCTGTCTACTTCCGGTTTATGTACGTACGGGTATCTATATAATTTAGAATGGACAGGTATGTCGTCTGTTGTCCTTATTCTATGTTTTATCGCATTTGTGTGCGTCAATGGTTCGTTTTTATTTAAAAATATGTCCTGATATTCTGATAATAAACTAAATAACAATTGTTTTTTCTCGTCATTTAATTCTCCTGTATCAATTTGTTCAATTAAGACATTCTCATTATTAATCCGTTTTTGATTACGCCCCGTATCGTAAGTGTTTAAATTATTAATATGAGTTGTACTCGAATTATTATTTTGTATAACTACTGGTGCAAACGAACTTCTCCTGTTGCTATATCTGGTTTCTGATGCATATTGTTTATTTAATCTGCTGAATGGCCTATCTCTTACATTATAAGTTTGGTTATTATTTAGTACGTGATTAATTGTCTCAAGTTCTTCATTACGTATGAAATACTGCTGGGTTATTATATTGTTTAAATGTAAACGAGTCTCGGGTAGCTTTAAACCATCTGCGTTGGTTTCTGTTTGTCCCGATCGACTTACGCTAAGATCTGTGAATTTTATTGGTATAATATTCTTGCCTATATACAGTTTGTGCTCCTTAAAATCTATTTTAGCTTCGTTTCTTTTCAAAAATTCCATCCCAATCAATCCCGAAAAAAATGTGTTAAATCTAAACAGGCAGAACTCTTGTACTTCCTCTGAAATCGATTTAAGTTTAATACGTGCACGCTTACAGTGCTTCGAAATGCCATGCACTGTGCGTATGGTAAAATCATGCGTAAATATGTTTTTAGGGAACTTATCATATGCTACAGCAGGATTTAAAAGATTTTTTGAAGATCCTGAGTCTAACAAAAATTTACCTGATATTTCATTTAATTCTATATATGGTAACTTACATAATGTATTCATATTATTTATATCTATCACGGTTCTCTCGTTGAGGGCCCTGCCGTGGGAAAATTTCGCTGTTGGATATCGTATTCCTCGGTTGGCGAATTTTCGTAATTTAATTCTTCGTTTACATAATTGACATCGTAATTTGTTTCATTTACTTCGTTTTCATTAAATTCTATATTGTTTACGTGAGCTGCTCTCCTTGGTAATGACAGTCTAGTGTTAGAACTATCTACTTCCATTGGTTCATGATAATTTCTGTTAGCATTATGATTTACATTGGGTCGACCCGGTTGATTATTGAAGTTGGGTCTCCTAAATTGGCTCGAAAAATTTTGCCTTGGTACAAAGTGTTGATTTTGTCTAGGCTGGGAATTTGTGTGATTGTTTTGATTATTATGTTGTTGAAATGGTCTAAAGTTATTTTGGAAAGGTCTCTGAAATTGTACATTCTGAAAAGGTGGGTTATTTTGTCTCTGAAAGAACGTACGGTTTTGTCCTTCTAATTTATTACTATTACTGAAATTCTTATTTATTGTTTTATCTCTATAATCGAAGTTTTCCTCTGCGAATACGAATTTCAAAGCTTGTTCTATGATCGTGGGTCCTTGACTACGCAAGACGAGCCCTAACGGATTGCGTAATCCTCCTAAGAACGCTTTTAATGTTTGATTCTGGTATATGTCTTTCTTAATTAATCGCACGCCTTCATTTGGCTCGTTGGCTATTAAACTCGAGATGAGCAATTGCTCTATATGACGGCATCTGTTCGCGAACGACAGTGCGTCTTCAGCATTACGCTGTTTCAAGGTTAACATCTCCGCTAATAAACTATGACTATCTCTTTGGTCACTGAAATTCTGAACAATGGCCTCTCTCAGGTCTGCCCACGTAATAATTATCTTTGTATTTACTATAAGCCGGGCTGTTCCCGTTAGTTTAGTTTGAACATAATTTAGCAAGAAGTGATTCATATACAGATTCTCATTTGGCACGTAGAACTGGTTCATGACCAAGTCACATGCTTTTAAAAAGTTGCCTACGTTGGCTGGTTGCCCGTCGAACTCGGGAATAGCTTTTAAGAAAAATTCTTTGAATTGGTCTGTCATATTGCTACTGTTACTACTCTTATTAATATTAGAATGATTTACTGTTATGTTATTGTCGCTAATGCTGATTGATCTAAATCTATACTCTATGTTACATAAACTTTGTGATTCTTCCTCTGAATCAGACATATAACGATTCAATACAACACATATAAAAAATTGGAAGTGTAAAATGGGATAGCAGTAAACTTACCATAATACGATGGTTGCTGCTTCCATTTGACTCTGCTTGGCCACTACTTCTGCTTTAACTTGGCTCTGCTTGGCTCGAATTGGTTATTAGGCGTCAATACGCTTAAAAATCGATATGCTTTCGGTTTTCTAACCAATACTAACGACTGCGCCACTTAACTTCACGGTTAAGACGTTTGAATTTTTAAAACAATTTATTTAATACTTTTGAACAATCAATACTTAATTACTTAGTTACAAAAAATGAATAATATATAATACTAAAAATAAGACGATCAACCTACATGTGATCTAAAGTCTCAGCACTCGATGTGCGAAGGGCTAACTCGGAACAAGAATGAATGGTTCTCCCACTGTGATTAGCCTCTTTATAGTCTTTTCTCCAGGCGTGGCACTATTGTCTCTGGATCACAAGGAATCTGCTGATGTTGATTCTCACAGTGATATTCCGTTCTACTTGCACTTTGGACCTGCAAGTTCTTGGCTCCGTTCAGACGGCGGCTGACTCAGCGGTTCTTACCGTGGGAAGGCGACATTGTATTATAATGGGCCATTGTTTGGGCTCCATTTATCTCGCGACTGAAAACTACACCTTACTACTGTTAAGAAAATGCTACCCTACTTTTATGCCGATATTTTTTGAATGGTAAATCCGCGCAGCTCTATTTACAAGCCACGATGGGTCTTTAAAAGAAAAAATTCCAAGAAGACTATACACGGTTTGGGGTCCATATGTGGCTTACAATCAGAAGGTCTAATAAGTTTTGGCGTGGGGTATGGTCTGACATGACGATAGAGCAGATCCTAATGCGCTCGTTTAAAGGTACCGGAGGGCTCCATCATGGTCGCAGCGTTTCAGCCAGTACTTTTAGTAGATAGATTCTAACCATGCCAATAGTACTACGGTGACCCAGATGGTTGAAGAGTTTTGTTGGGTATTACTCACTACTTCGGAGCAACATGTTGATGGAAGCGACGCTAGAGTGCATCGTGATAATGCAGACCTTCAAAAGTTTATTGAGTTGTTTTAATCCCATGATCCTTTCGCTGTTACTAATTTTGTTATATCTATCAGCAAGGGAATTGTCAGAGATGACTCGATCAGCTGCCACACACTCTTTGAAATTGGAAATTCCTCAATGCTTGCCGTGGTTGATCAAATACTTGACAAAGTCAAGCTTTTCTTAAAAAGAAAAAGTAATGAGTACACAAGGACAAAATATAAGGTAACCTTTGATGGAGAAGATGTACCAGCAACCTCTGAAACCATATTACACCGAATAGCACTCCTCAACAAATCCGATAAACAGATTAAA
The DNA here is from genome assembly GCA_964006375.1 of Tillus elongatus. NCBI lineage: Eukaryota > Metazoa > Arthropoda > Insecta > Coleoptera > Cleridae > Tillus > Tillus elongatus. Next base: position 185,536,996 of record OZ023263.1, read on the forward strand.
GAATTATTCCATTATAAGCTAGCACCATATCCCCTCTCTGTTTTTGATGCAGTTAGAATGAGAAATACTTCCAAGTCGACCTGACCTGACTTTTTCACACCACTGTATGAGGTAAACTCGAAAGAGCAGCTTTTGCCATCGATGGCGGATTTCTTCTCCATCGAATTTTGTGAAAGAACGGTTAACCATTCCAATTAATGCTAATCAAATACGTTGACTACCTAAAAAGACACTACAACTGAACCGCGAAAAGTTTCGTGTTTGATGGCTCTCCAGAAAACCTGCCCACCAAGCCTTGAGCGCACACGCCGAAGCAAAAGGCACACTACTCCTGAGGTCATCTGTACCGAGTTAATTGTGAGGACCATGACACAGGAGCAATTCCTCTCCAACGACAGAAATAAAGCGCGTCTCATTAGCCTGCTTACTGAAAGGCTTGCAGGTGAAGGCTTCTCAGTAAAGCAAGCTAATGATGACGGAGATCACCTGATTGTTACCGCAGCATTTTGAGGTATCGCAGGAGCATGCTCAATATCCTAGCCACACCATCAGCAAACAACAAAAGTATTTAGTCCCAACAGCTTCCAACTGTCAGACAACATCAGAAAGTCACTCATATTTCCCCTCGCCATAAGTGGATGTGACACAACTTAAGCACTCTTCAAGCAGTGTAAGAAGAAGGTGCTCAAGCTATTGTGCAAAAATGAATGTATTCTATAAGAAATCAAACCTTTCTTCGAGCATGACTCTCAAGCTGAAGCTATTGCCGAAGCTGGCCTACGATTTTTAACAATCCTCTATGGAGGTCGGGCAGAAGATACTTTAGATAAATCACGATTCGACCTGTTTTTCAAAGCCCTCGTGACATCCAAATTCAACCTGGCATCGCTACCAGCAACATCCAAAGCAGCTGGAAAACATTGCCTTAGAACTTACCTACAAGAGCAAATGTGGTTAGAACACCAACGCTCCTCTGGAGATGGGAGGTTTCAAAGTTTAGTATTGACCCCTTTCCTACCTCCAAGGAACTAGTTTCACAGTCTCTTCTCTCCACAATTGTCTGCACATGGAACAAAGGGTGTGCAGGTGGTTGTGGGTATCGGAAAGCTGGGATTTACTGCTCACTGATTTGAGTCAACTGCAAGAAGGACTCATACACTTACTCCCTCCAACCCCATGAAATTGACGAACCAGATGTTTACGCAGACCTGGAATGCATATATGGGGCGACGAACTCCATATCAGATATTACAGACTTTAGGAACCGAGTGGACCGACGTCAATCAAACGTCGACGTCTGTGAAATTTGTGTACCTTCATATTTTTCTCCTTTTCATCTTCATACCTAATTAATTTTTTTTCTTATTATAAAATATAATCATCACCACTTGATTTCAAGAATTGTGTTTCTTATCCTGCCGCCATCATATCAGTTGAATGGTGTAAACTGCAGTTTTAACGAACAGTCTTCATTGATGATAAGAAATGGTACAACTTTAAGGTGGAACTGTATGGAAACTGGAGGTTCAACAATTTACTTTTGATCTCGTCGAATTTAGAATTTATTCCTCTATAACTTTTGTATGAAGCACCTTATTGATAGATGGGTCTGTTTTGATGATATTACCAAGAAGCAGAAGTTAAAACGAAAATTTTTCATAAATTTGTAAAATTTGTCCAACATTGATGAGCACCAGTATGGGAATAATATTTTAAAATATATGTGTCTAATCATATTAAATGTAGAATTTAATGCCCTATAATGTGTATAAAACAATGTTTTTGATATTGTGAGTCCTTTACGATATATAACCGCGAAACCGCAAAAATACCTCTTTCGGGGGTACATTTTACCCCCACCACTTAAACACAACTTCGCTGGGAGGCCTGAACCTAGGATATTCATATTGCGCAACAAATTAGGCCACTAAAACAATAAAATATTTTGTCGCAATTATTTTCGACTTGGATTTTAAGCCTACTGTCCAACAAGTGCTCTTGTTTTGAATAATTAGCATCTTTTTTATTGAAGAGTTGTCGCCTGCCGTTGTTTTAAACTTAACAGGAACTGTTTTACAGGTGACAGCATCCCTTAGCTCTATATATACATACAATCTAAGATAATCTAAAATCTGGTGGGTATTTTGTCGGGTGAATTTTAACTGCTTAAAAATAGATGAGTGTCAAAATAGTCTCATGCATATTTTAAAATGTGACTGTGCAAATTTTTTCCAGCAATGTTTGTTATTTTTCAATGTTTTATACCCCAATAATCAAGGATTATGTGTAAGTTTGTCATATGTCTCAAGAAACTTAACAATCGGTTGTGTTACTCACCCTCTGACGTGGTAATAATTATTAATAGATATCATTTCCTAGGTCTAACTTAAATTTATAAAAATTTAAAACAATTTAAAATTATAGCAAAAGACGGGGACATATTTTACACCATGCGACTTTAAGACATGCAAGGCTGGTCACTAAAACTTGGAAATAAATACAGTGATCTTGCAAGATACTTCGCTTATCTTAAAATATCAATGTTGTGTTATTACTTAGCGTCCAAATGCATTTATGGAGGTAAGCATTGGGCATAAAAAAAGATGACGCAACTCTTATATTGCCGTACACTTTCTGCATAAAAGTTATTTAGTAGGTAGTAGAGATTGTAGTGCCACAATTTTTTCTTGGTCTTGAATGCATATTTAAAGACGAGATAATATAATTTAAATAATCTATATTAGAGGTAACGCAAGGACAGCAAGGTTTCTATTTGATCACTATCTTTTGACGGTGGCATAGAAAACTGCGGAGGCCTATAGTTATTAAGGGTCAAAGATGAAAACTTGGGTGTGGAAACTCCTATATAAATGTTGTTATCTTAGGTTGGTTATGATAGATAAACTAGCTAGTTTGGCTGATTTGTATCAATAATGTAGCCAGTTGGCATTACAAACTCTTTCTATCAGTAACAAAAGATCAGTCTCACTGTGATAGTCATAGCTTAGTTTACTTATCGAAGAAATTTTGTATCAAAGGTTTTCATTGTAGATGAAAAAATATAGGGTGGCGCATTGAAAACGAAACAGACGGATTTGCGTTCAGAGAATGTTTTTTTTAAGAAACGATGAAATACCTCAATTTTAATATCGAGGGGGACATGTTTTGACATAAAACTCAACTTTGTCACATCAACCCCTTAAGAGTGGTGATAACAACTCTTATATTTTAAATAGGGAACATGGATCGAGTGTTACATAATTTGAAAGCTCTTTCTTTTCTGAATTCAGCACACATATCTTTTGGAAGTTTTATCAACTTGTTTAAAAATTATTCACAGTTGAAGATGCAAAAACGCATTTCACTCATTCCGATAAGAAATGTGCTGATAGTCAATGTTTTGTTGCTTTTTAAACAAAAAATGACTATCAGAACATTTCTTATCGGAATGAGAGAAATGCAGTTTATTATTTCAGTTTATCTGTCGGTGTGATACTTGATAGTACTACCGAAAATTAATTTCACAATGGTGTATTCTGTAGAAGGAGTTGAAATAATTACTCTTTTTTTCAAAAACGATGACTGTGGCAACCGTACCGCAAATTTGTTTAATAAACGACATCCGAACAGACATGTTAACAGAAAATACATTTTAAAGTTAGTTGCAAAGTTTCGACAAAGTGGTTCAGTAGCCAACAAAAAACGGGATCCTTCCGGTTAGAAATGAGACTACTGAGATTGAAGTTTTAGGACAAATTGCTTCAGACCCAACTTTGAGCACAAGAAAATTGGCCACTGTTTCAAACATCAAAAGAAGAACTATTCAGCGAATATGGAAGCATCATAAATTTCACCCGTATAAAATTCAACTTGTACAACAACTGAATGAAGATGATTTTGATCGACGGCTGAATTTTTGCGAAGTTATGACTGCACGAATAGCTGATAACGGGAGCTTTCTGTTCAATATCTGTTTTTCGGACGAGTGTACGTTTTTATTAAACTCTACAGACAATCGTCATAATTGTCGTTATTGGGCAGATAATAATCCAAGAAATGTTCACGAAGTCCACACTCAAACTCCACAGAAATTGAATGTCAGGACAGGCATTTTTGGAGACCGTTTAATAGGGGCAACTTTTCTTGATGGCAATTTGAGTGGCGAAACGTATTTGTAATTACTAGAAGATATCGTTTACCCTCTACTAATTGACATTGTTGAAAATGATGATCGCTATCAAGAAAATCAATTCGTGTTTCAACAAGATGGAGCTCCTCCGCATTTTTTACAATGTGTTAGGGAGTTTTTGAACAGAGAGTTTCTAGGATAATGGATTGGGCGTACAGGTGCTATTGAGTGGCCCCCTAGATCACCAGATTTAACTCTTTTAGACTTGTTTCTATGGGTCCATTTAAAGAGTAGAATTTAGGCAACAGAACCGAAGTCTCTGGAACAAAATTTGAACTTTTGTATGGAAGCTGGTGGTCAACAATTTGAACACTTACTTAACTGACTAAACATTTTTGAACGTTTGGTTTTGTTTTTTAGTTTTTTTAACGAAAAATTGACTAACTAGTGCATTTTTTATCACAATGAATGAAATGCGTTCTTGCAACTCCAACTGTGAATAATTTCTAAACAAGTTTATAAAACTTCCAAAAAAATTAGTGTGCTGAATTCAGAAAAGAAAGAGCTTTCAAACTATGTAACACTCGACCCATGTTCCCTATTTAAAATATAAGGGTTGTTATCACCACCCTTAAGGGGTTGATGTCACAAAGTTGAGTTTTATATCAAACATGTCCCCCTAAATATGAAAATTGACGTGTTTCAGCGTTTTTAAAAAAAATCATTGGACGCAAATCGGTCTGTTTAGTTTTCAATGCGCCACCCTGTATAATAAATAAATTTCAGTTTAGCTAAAGTCCGTGTAAAATCACAGAAGATGGCGTTTGATGAGAAAAATGAAATCAAATCGACACTGTGTCTAAAGCCTGTTGCTGATGAGACGAATTCCTATTTTATTCGTGACACATTGAACTTTACAAATACGCTTTTTGCGATTTCTTATGGCGGTTTTATTTTCTGACCCATAACAACTATATAAACCGCACCTTCTTTTTTGCTTGTTATTTTTATGATAAATAAGGCACGGTAAGCACCTATTTTTTGTACAAAAAAAACATTCCTAAAGCCAAGAACTTCTAACGACAGCAATAAATGTTTGTAAGGGGCATTTCAAACAGTTTCTTTCATATAATTGTTGCGAAAGAAATAACAGACTTACTCCTTTTAGTTTCAAAGAGTCAGCATTGAAATCATAAATCATGACACAGCAGAATGAATAGTGGAGTTTGTCGATAAGGTAATCTAAATTGTAACATTCAGTTACTCTGCTTTTGTGATCAATTAGGTATGTATGTTTTAACAAATTTCCATAAAAACAAAACGCCAGCAGAGGTCACAGCTTTAGAAACAATTTCTTCGAGTTCTAGAAGCCATACTTGGGATCCGTTAAAATTGTTATGTTTATACGTGGATATATTGATATCTACTTGCAAAGTTTCAGTAAGCAAAATTGAATTTAGTTCCTATGGTAACACTATGATATTCTATAAGTAAGTTGTAAAAGTTTTACATACAAAAATAGAATAGTGACAAAACTGTTTTTTACAACTACATGTCTGGGGTAAAGCTAAGTTTTGATATAAAAGGGTTTCGGACAGTTCTTAAGTATTTATTTTTAAAAGAGCTTTGCGCAAAGAAGCTTTGTTAATATGGCAGAAACATCAAGTGATGAATGTTCTTCCTATGCTGGTATTAGAAACTGCGTTGCCTTAATAGCAAGAGGATGATATAGTGTCACTCAACACCGCCCCGGGAGACCAATTTCTGTGAACACTCAAAAAACATTGACTCTCTCCACGAATAGGTATTACAAAAAATGACAACTTAGGTTGAAATGTACAGTGGGTGGCAAAATTATTAGAATTACTTTAAGTTTTGGTGATTATCTGAACCTATGATTAAGCTGAAGGTGGCTATAGGCAAATGCTTATATATATTGCTGTATAACAGGTTTTCTGATTCTTCTGTATTTATTTTAGGAGCGAAAAAGTAATTTATTCTGCAAAAAACCGTTAGAGATGCTGTACCAGTGTGTCATTTACGCTTCTGTCAATTTAATAGTGATATTAATACGAGTGATTTAGGGGGTATTGGTAGTTTTGGAAGACATTTGAGTTGATAATAGTTACTGTAACTCCATTTTTGTTTGACTTGTAGTGATTTTTAGCCGAAATAAGTGTTTCTGAGATTAGATATTTTGTTCCTAACATGCGTAGTTTTTTAGATGAGAAAAGCCAAAGACATGCTGTCATCAAAATTTGTAGAAATTTGGCTATTTTGCAAAATACCTAGTATTCTAAAAAAATAGCTGCCCAACTCATGTTTCTGCATTCAATGTTAATCCAGTTCGAGGAAAGTTCGAAAGAAATGAGACTGTCGGAGTAAATCAAGTAGGCAAATGTGGCCGAAAACACCTAACAACACCAAGAGCTGAGAGAAAAATTAGAGACATTTGCTTACAGAACCAAAACAAAAGGTAGAAAGGTGTTGACAAACCTAGTTCAGGAAGCTGAAAGTAATTTATCTGATTCATCAGTTCGTATAAGATTGGTGGAGCAAAGGTTCAACCGTTGCACGCTGTCCTAAAAGCCCAGATTAAAAGACGCCATGAAAGAAACTCGACTGAAATTGGCTAGGAATCATCGCCATTTCACATCAAATGACTAAAAAAACGTAATGCTCGTTATTATTTAAATTACTAATGGAAACTCATCGCTACCTTATTTTTTTGGGCTTGTTCCTCAGACGAGTTGACTTTCCAAATACTGGCAGTTTGTGAACTTTGGTTCGGAGCCGACTTGGTGAGAAGTTTGATAAGGACTGCATAGTCGAAAAAGTGAAACATCCATTAAAAGCTATGGGTTGGTCCATTAAATTTGGAAAAGACAGTGGTCGCTTCTAAGTAGAGGGAACCATGCGCCAAGACCAGTATATTGACGTTTTCAGAACCAAAATGTTACCTCAAGTAAGATAATGGTTTCCGATTAACCAACATTTCTGGTTTATGCATGACGCCGCTTTTTGCCACAAGCCAAAAAGGATAACAGCTTATCTCGATGCTCAAAAAATCAACGTTTTTTCTTGGCTTGTGAAATTCCGTTTCCAAAGCTATTCAAAGAAGATGAATTTTTCAATTTTTATGGTTTCCTAAAAACCTAGCATTTTATACATCTACTTAAAGGAAACAAGCTTCCATACATTGTATCTAGAATAACTGCTTATTCCGCACAGATGATAGTCAACTTTTTTTTTCTTAGGGGGGGCCTTTATTACATTTTCGCACAGTTTAAACATTTCAAAAAAAATCCTGTTCTAATAAAAAATTTACTCTATATTTAAATTGATAGAAAATGAGTTTAAAATTTTCTTTTCGATAAATGAAATTACGTTTTAAGTCTGCTGGTACGTCAGAGCCAAATACAAACTATCATTGCCTCGTCGTCGAGTAGCTTACAAAAGTAGTTTTCTACCAATAAATAATGTAATTTGCGACAACCAGAATGTTTAGCATTCTATAAAAATTTGACATGTTTTGTGTTTACATAAAATGCAATCAATATGCAGTGATTGTTTATAAAAAGGATTTAAATAAACACATCGATAGACGAAAAGATAGCAGAATGATGCATAAGAAGATAACAGTAAACCTGTAAAGAATAAGAGAGATTTCAATAAATTTGATTATATAAGTAACTTATTTAGCCCAGTTTAAATCTGAGGAAAACTTCTGAGCATCTCCGGATTATTTTAATAGTGTTTAAGACAAACCAATGTAAGGTTTACATTATTACAGACCGACAGACGGACAGCCAAAAAAATGCCTGTTTCCAAATCATATTTCCTATATGTTTTGACACTTTTACGACGTTCAAGCGTAAAAAAACTTTTGAAATTTTTGTCGCCGATGCCATACATCCCCAGATTGTGACGATGTGGGCGTAATTATTTCAATTTATTTATAAAGTCTGTTATCATGAACGTTGATTTTAATTATTATTTGCTTCCATAGAAACGCGTTATCTTTACAGAAGTCAATTGAGAATTTTGACTTTTTGACGATTATTTCGCAGTTTATTGCTCAATTAAACATGGATAATTTTAATCTACAAGTTGATACGTTGTTAAGAAAACAACTACTAAAACGTTGCACTATAGTGTGGGCAGATTGGTGTCCTAATAATCCGAAATCTAACATTGCATTTCAAACGCTGGAAACTATAAATCTTACTACTGGCAGTTTAAAATCAAAACCACGAGTTCGGAAAAAAGTAAAACTGATGAAAATAGTGCAGTTGGCGTTTTAGGAGCGGTAGATGTTGACCCGCATGTAACAGGTGGCTTGATAAAGATGCTGGAAATGAGTCAAAAATTAGTTCTGAACATATTGCACTTGTACAAATTTCATCCATATCACATTATGCTGCACTGCTATGCGGACAAGGTTTGTAAATCGCGTAACATTGTGCAACTGGGTCACCAGACAAATGGAAGCAAATAACAGGCTCCTAAACAATGTTATTACTTCCACATCGTCACAATGTGTGGAAGTATTGCATCGGCGACAAAAATTTCAATTTTTTTTCGCTTAAACGTGAAACGTATCAAAACATGATTTGGGAACGAAAATTTTTTGTCTGTATGTCTGTCTGCTTGTAGTCACGATAATTTTAGAACGAATTTAGGTATCGTCTTTACATTTGGTATACAGTTAGCACTCGACAAACGAACAGGTCGGATTGTTTCGCTTCTGGCCGTAGGAGATGAATGGGGGGTGATTTGGTGAAAATTGACATTTTTTTTCGTTAAAACCCGAGTAATATAACGTTTTGTGGTTTATCTATTAGAAAACTTTTAATTTTCTCAATCCTCTGGTACTTTTTAAATTAAATTAAGTTATGGGTTGAATGTGGGGGTAGGGATAATATTGTTGAAAACCTTTCGAAATGTTTTTTGCTAAAACTGCGTAAAAAGTTTCTAAATATATATAAAACTTAATTCTGGAACGAATTTTTTTTGTCTCTCGGTCTGTCGGTCGGCTGGTCTGTCGGCATGTAGGTCTGTCTGTTAGGTACAATGAGGTATCATATTCAAATTTGGTATCCAGTTAGCACCGGACAAAGGAACGCTTCGAGTTGTTTTTGCGATCGCTTCAGGGGGTATGGGATATATAATGGGTGATTTGGTGAAAATTGTCATTTTTTCAATAAAACTCAAGTAATATAACGTTTCAAAACTCTATGGGTACAGGTTAAGCTATAAATTCATTCCATGAGAATGTTTTTTCTGAAGAGAATGAATTATCACATCTATGTGGAAGTGATGATTGAATTTCCAGCACTATTTTTTATGACGAAGCTACTTTCCATAATTGTGGACGAGTAGGATTTTAAGTTATCCCTTATCAGTTAAATCTAATTTCTTTTTTTCTTTATTTTATGTAGGTAAATAGACCCCATTTGCACTACTGGGCGGGGGAAAATCCCCAGTGGACAATTCCCAGATAACCCTGTCAAATCAACATCCATGATCAATTAATGTTTAGTGTAGTATAACTGGGGATAAAGCTATTTGTCCGCATTTCTTGTAAGGGCATTTGAATTGAGAAATGCATACCAATTTATTAAGAAATCAATTACCACAACTATTAAACGGAAACAAAAACCCAGACATGTGAATTCGATAGTATGGAGCTCCACCGGATTATGCAATACAGGTCCATAATCATTTAAATGGAATATTTGAAAGGTGGATTGGCCGAGCAGGTACGGTCAACGGGCCTGCTAGGTCGCCGGATTAGACTCCCCTTGATAATTTCTTTTGGGGTTTTATAAAGGACAAAGTGATGACGCTTGCACCTACAACTTTAGATGACAAGAAAAACAGAATTCGCTTTGCCTGCTGATTGGTGACACCTGAAATTTCGCAGGGTGTACGGGATTCCTTAAAAAAAAAAGTGAAAAAGTGTTTGGAAGTTGGAGGGGAATATTTCGAACAATTTCGCATGCATGACAGACGATATATAAGTTGAGATCTAATTGATAATATTTTATTTTATTTTAACCTAACACTCCGTAGTCCAAAAAGCAAATCAAAAATTGTTTGGCACACATACCTAGTTTTTTATGTGGATTCGATTTTTATAAAAAGGTATATCACCACATTTAAAAAACTCTGGACGCAGCAAGTGCGTTATGGTAGTGAATTTTCATAAAAATGTTTTTTTAATTAGCAAATATGTTTTTTTTAAAAAGCAGGCACAAAATTTGGTTACCAGTATAATCTATATATTAGAAACAATGTGCCATGTTTCATCAAAATAACTTTATTGTTTGAAAATGTATAAAAATTTCCGAAAGTAAACTTAAATTGTTCCCGAAAAAACTGGTTTTATGGTCAACCTTATAGGTTAATAGCAAATTGATTCAAAATTTGAAGCATTTAATGAAAATTCGCTACCATAACGCACTTGCTGCGTCCCGAATTTCTTTTCTTACAAAGATGTATTATATTTCGATGGAAAATACAAAAATGCAATAACATAGGGCGTGTTCGATTAAAAAAATCACAAAAAAAAATTTTGAATCACCAACGACTTATGGGCCACCCTGTAATTGTGGAAATATTTTTTAAGATGTAGCTTAAGACACCCTACAATTAATGTATACAACTTTTTTTTGTAACTTGCATAATAACGGATATATTGCGCTTTAATGATTTTTTACGAAAATTCGACAAAAATGATATACCATTAAACGATAAACTCTATAGCCAACACTACTGTTAAAACATCAGAGAAAGGGTCTATTTGAAATGAATTTTTTGGGAATATTTTAGTAAAATGAAGGACAATGACGATTGAAACTAAGAGTTCAGGCTTTGTAAAACATTATTCTTGAGACATTTTCCTTCCATAGATCATATTAATTTCAGGTTCATTGCCTAAATATTAACAATTTTGACGTCTAAAATCGCGACTTTGACGTTTTGAGAAAAACCCAAATTTATTTTTCTTTAAATGCCTGTAACTTTTTTGTCCTTTAACCTACAGCGCTAAATTTTGGTAGACAGTTTACCTATAATGATATAAACCCGTGTACCAAATTTCGTTGCCCTTACTTTGTTAATTCCGGAGATATGAAATTTTTTTCGATTTTTTCCGAAGGAAAACACAAAATTTTCCGGGAAAACCTCGGCGGATTTTCCTGGCTAACGAACTTATCCAAGCCACTCGCGAAAGGAAGGTACTCACCTAATTTTATCAAAATCGGTCCATTATTTTTTTAGTTATAGGTGTGACACATAAATATATAAACATATATATATATATATATATATATATATATATATATATATATATATATATATATATATATATATATATATATATATATATATATATATATATATATATATATATATATATATATAAACATATAAAGTCTGAAACCGACCCCCGATTTGGGTTCCAGGTGTCCTAAATAGCGCTCATTTGAAGAAATTTTTTCAAAATTCAAAAGTCGAGATCTCCTCATTAGTGAATTTTTTTAAAGAAAATTCACTAAAAACATACAGGCGAATTGAGAACCTCGTCCTTGTTTGACGTCGGTTAAAAAAAAGCAAATAAAAGGTATTTGGGCTTGTCCGGGATTTGAACCTGGGAGCTCCCGCACTCTAAGCGGAACTCATACCTCTAGACCAACGAGTCAGTTGTTGGAGCTTTGTTTTAATGTCGTATTCCAGCGGGCGTTTTAATTATTTTAGTCATAATTAATGTTTAATCATTTATTTATATAAAAAAACTCGTTTTTTGGTCAACCTTATAGGTTAATAGCAAATTGAGCTATTCAAATATTAGGCATTTGATCAAAATTCGCTACCATAACGCACTTACTGCGTCCAGAATTTTTGTTCTTACAAACATGCATTATATTTCGATGGAAAATGCAAAAATGCAATAACATAATAACAGATATATTGAGCTGTATTGATTTCTTTTACGAAAATTCTACAAAAATTATATACTATTAACGATAAACTATATAGCTAAGGCTACTGCCAAGCATCAGAGAAAGGGTCTATTTGAAATGAATTTTCTGGAAACATTTTATTAAAATGAAGGACAATGACGGTTGACACTAAGACTTCAGGGTTTGTAAAACATTCTTCTTGAGACATTTTATTTCCATAGCCCGTATTAGATTCAAGTTCTTTTCCTAAATGTTGCCAATTTTGACGTTTAAATCGCAACTTTGACGTTTTGCGAAAAACCTCAATTTATTTTTGTTTAAATGCCTATAACGTTTTTGTTCTTTGACCTACAGAGCTATTTTAGTATGTAATTTGCCTATAATGATATAAACCCGCGTATAAAATTTGGTTGCCCTTACTTTGTTAATTTTGGAGATATAAATTTTTTTCGAAAGAAAACACAAAATTTTCCGGGAAAACCTCGTCGGATTTTCCTGGCTAACGAACTTATCCAAGCCACTTGCAAAAGGAAGGTACTCACCAATTTTGACGTTTAAAATCGCGATTTTGACGTTTTGAGGAGAACCCAAATTTATTTTTCTTTGAATGTCTGTTACTTTTTTGTCCTTTAATCTACAGAGCTAAATTTTGGTAGGTAACTTGCTTCTAGCTATATAAACCCATGTATGAAATTTGGTTGCCCTTACTTTGTTAATTTTGGAGATATAAATTTTTTTCGATTTTTTTCAAAAGGAAACACAAAATTTTCCGGGAAAACCTCGGCGGATTTTCCTGGCTAACGAACTTACCCAAGCCATTTGCGAAAGGAAGGTATGTGCCAAATTTTATCAAAATTGGTCCATTATTTTTTAAGTTATAGGTGTGACATATATATATATATATATATATATATATATATATATATATATATATATATATATATATATATATATATATATATATATATATATATATATATATATATATATATATATATATATATATATATATATATATATATATATATATATATATATATATATATATATATATATATATATATATATATATAAACATATAAAGTCTGAAACTGACCTCGGATTTGGGTTCCGGGGGTCCTAAATAGCGCTCATTGGAAGAAATTTTTTCAAAATTCGAAAGTCGGGATCTCCTCATAAGTGAATTTTTTTTAAGAAAATTCACTAAAATCCAAAATTACCCCGCGCCCCTTAAAATTAAGAGAAAATGGGGTAAATGTCAAAAATATATTTAAATATGTCTAAATATGTCGCCCCTAGCCCCGTCACTATTACCTTACTAAAATTTCACAAAACAATTAAACTGTTTTCCAGATATCTCCTTGTAACACTTCAAAACATTCAAAGTGTATGTAGGGAGTTATAACTATTGTTTTTTTTTTTAATTCTAATTATCTTCTTTACATGTTTGGTAACGAATAAAACAAAAAATATTCGATGCAGAAACTCAAAAATTTTCTTTGGAGTTTGATTTATATAAGTTTTCTTTGTTGATCTGTATATAAAGAGCCCCATATATAATTGTATGCGTTCATGTCCCCCAGGATTATTCTTGGTTGTGGTACTTGTTCTAGTAGTTCTAGGAATCCAGTCCAGTTAATTTTTTTCCCGGAGGTAAGTAGAGATTACATATATTTATTGAACTGATTTCCATTATTGTTACAGCGACACCCTCAAGATTAGTTTGTAGGTAAATAATTTTTGAATCGTAAGTTTTGTAGACTAGAATTGATACACCTCCGCTGGATACATTTTGGTTGTGCCTCAGCTTGTTATAAGCATGGTAATGTTTCAAGACTTGGTTGTTGCCATTTTAAAAGTTTGTTTCTTGGAAACAGAGTATATCAGATTTTTGTTCTGAAATTATAGTCTGTAACATCGGTAGGTTGTTGTAAAAGCCATTTATGTTCCACTGGAGAATTTTTTGAGATTTATAGAGTGGAAGATGAATTCGCAATCAATTTTGTGTGTGTAAATAATCGCTTTCAGTGTCAGATGTGAAATCGCCTGAGGTTTGTATCTGAAGATGGTTTAGCAGGGTTTTCCTTAGCGTTGTACTTCTGGCTCTTAACGATCGTTCTTGAATGTGTGGGTATATCTTTCATATTAACATGTTGATTAATGCCGTACACTCTATGGTATAGCTTTTAGTGTTTCTAAGTGGATCTGGCGAACATTTAATATTTTCAAAAAGATCCAGTAGTTGGTCATAGTTCAAGATGAGGGTTCAGCCGTTTTGTCTTACAAAAGTTTCTAAACTTATTCGAGTGGACTCCTTGTCTTTATTATTCTTTTTCTTGGGATTGGGAGCTGTAGCGACAGGCTTGAAGAAAAGGAAGTTTTCTCTGCGCTTAGCATTGGTGGAGTCAAGGTGTCATCTGTTTCTTTTTTGACTTGTTTGAGGTCGTTCAATTTCCACCTGCACCTTATTTGCTTCCTTTGTTTGTAATTGATGTGCTTCGGTATTTGGTAGAAGTAACTGTTTAGGTGATGATTGAATTGCGGTGACCGTAGTTTGAAACAAAAGGGTGGCGCTTGCTGCAGGTGTTGTAATATTTACATTTCACGTTCATATGGAAGAGACATTTGTTGTATTTGGTTTAGGTGTGACGTTGTGGCCACTGTTATCCGTAAATGTGCAGTCTGCAGCTAAATGACCTCTTTGCACTTATAGGATGCTCAGTTATCTCTGGATAGGAAGATTCTGTAAGATGTGTTGTCATAATTAACAAGAACTGATTCTGGAATTGCTGCTTGTGTCTGGGTGATAAATATTTGCTTTCGGAAACCAAATATGTAACTAAATTGAGGTAGTGTTGAATTAATTTTGGGAAATGTCATTGGTAAGAGCCGCTTGAGTCCCATGTTTTATAATTCTTTAATAAGGATTTCGCAGGGGACAGTGGGACACACATTTGACAATAAAAGTCTCTCTGATGGCGTGCCATATCGACGAGCTTGATTTGTTTAATTATTTATTTTGATTTTACCATCATGTTCGTTCATAATTTTTTGTATAAGTTTTTGTGAAGTAAGATACACGCATATTTTATTACTTGAAAGTTTTGATGTAAATATTACATTTGTTGGTTGTATTATGTTTATAATAATAATAATAATAATATTTATTTGCCATCAAGAAATTACATGGCCTGTCAGGTAAATAATATGTATACACATAAACACAGATGATCAAATAGATAAAATACAATAGTTGTAAAGAACACCACAGAAACAATAGGAACAAACAACAAACAAATCAATCTATGTACCAAATATATAGAGAACTAAACAACACAAAATACACTTAAAGTCCCTAAGGAGCTGTTTTGATACCTCTCACCAACCAGTCTCAAAATACTCATCCACTGAATACAGTATCGTCCGCACCAGAAGTCTCTTAACCTCTCTGGCAAATCGTGATTCAGGCATTTCCCTCAAATCACTTGGCAGTCTGTTATAAAGCTTCAAACGCAGATAATTTGCACCAATTGCGTTCTAACCAGTCTGTGATATGCTAAAGTTAGCCTTCTTTCTGGTATCATAGGTATGTAATTGTTCATTGACTAGAAATAAGTCTTTGTTTTGATGCACATATTTTAAGCAGGCAAAAATGAATACCGATACTACGGTTGGTATACGCTCGCGCTCGAACAACCCACGGCAGCTAGTCTTCCAAGACACGTCGCATAAAACACGCAGGGCTTCTTTCTTCTTCAGGAGCACTTGCTGCAAGCCTGGACTGCACCCCAACAAAAGCACACCATAACCAGCGACAGAGTGAAAGTTGGAAAATATGCCATCTTGCAGGCCTCCCGGCCCACCACAGCTTATATTCGCCGCATTGTAAAAATAGCCGTAGAAAACCTTCCAAGCAGGGACGAGACATGAGCAGACCAGGCAAGGTCATCCTCCAGAATTACACCAAGAAGCTTTAGCCTCGCTTCGCCCGTGTGTCCCGCACCCAGCACCAGTCGTTGTGTCTTATTTAAGTTTAGTTTTAGAGAGTTTACTCTAAACCACTCATCTGCTTGGTCAAGGCAAGTCGTAGTACGGAGACCCAAATCCATCGTTGCTGTTGCTCTGTTAACAAAGCCGGTATCATCGGCATAAAGACCGATCGCATCCGATGCAATGTTGGCCGGCAGATCATTCATATAAATGATAAATAGTAGGGGGCTCAAAATGGAACCCTGCTGAATACCACATCTACTGTCATCTCATCGGATAGCTGTTTATCCCAATACACAACCTGCCTCCTATCCTCCAGGTAAGATCCAAAGAGAGAGAGAGAGAGAGAGGGCTGTACCTCTGACACCATAATGTTCCAGCTTCCCCAACAAAATACACTTTGAAACTGTATCAAAAATCTTACTCAGATCACAAGCTACGACTTCAACATGATTTTTTTCATCGAGTCCTTCGGCAATACTCATTACAATTTCGGTCAAAGCTGTGTCTGTTGAACGTTTGGGTCTAAAGCCATGCTGGCGCGGATCTAATATCTTGTATCTTTCAATGAATGCCAGCAATCTCCTCTTAAGGAGCTCTTCAAATATCTTTGATATAATCGGAAGTAGCGAGATAGGCCGGTAGTTGTCACAATCATCCAAACTGCCACCTTTATGTATTGCAATCACTTTTCCCAGCTTTAACTTTTGCCATTGATATGAGAGAATCTTCTAGTTTTGCTCCGTCTACTGCGGAAAATATAATTGCTTGACTTTTCGATGGATACTTTTGTTATGTTAGTATGGTAGAATAGGTTTTGTTGGTAGGGGTTTGAATCTGGGAGCTCCTGTGGTCAGAAGCCCCAGTAGCAGTTTCAGACATCTTAATAAATTACAGATACAACCCTGTCTACCTCGGAGCATACCCTGAAGATAAACAGGCAAAACTATTAACGTTTTCAAGGATAAGACGCCTATTAATTGATGCAGTATAATATTCCAACTAATATATCTATATAACTGTATCGAATTACATTGTACCCACACCTTACTGTAAACCTGACACACAAGTGGATCAGCTAAGCACAGTATTTCAAATTATAACTCTGTAATTCCGATACGATTGATTACCTATTCACTGTTAACTTAAAACACACCGTTCTGTAAAAAATACAGGAGCGGCCTTCGATGGCAACGTTGATGTTGCCATATAAAATTTCAATTTGTCACGTCACGATATAACAAGGGATAGACTTACTGAAATGTAAATAAGTTTGGAAGATTACCTAAAATTTAAAACAACAGATGTTTGCTATTTTTATTTTTCAACATCAGTTTTTTGTAAAGAATTTTAATCTGTTTTATAACCAGTATACACACTGTATAAAGCATATGATAGTATACTATACAAAAAGCTACCAAATACATTTTTGTTTACGTAAAAAGGTGAGCTTTATTCTTGTTCGAGATTTAATGTAAATATTTCAGGACCTGAAGGGTGCACAAGATGGTGGTTGATAACGTAACCCCGATTATATTCTGTATAAAGGCTGTATCAGATATTCCAGACGGTCTTCAAATCGGGCGGAATGGATTTGTAAGGTCGAAGGGATAGAGATCTTTGGCTCTCGGTTCTTAATAAAATGGATTGTCATTGCCATGAGGAGAATTGTTGACCCTTTCCATGTCGGTATAAAGGAAAGTGTTTGAATAGCCAAGGCGAACTGCGATTCTCTGCGTAAATGACTTGAAAATTGGTACCGAGGACGTTGCTATGGGTTTGGCTAATTGTTGTCGGTACGACTTACCCTGTAATAAAAAAGACTTGCATAGAAGATTAAAATATGAGATATCCTCCAGGGAGTAAATTCGTTTTCTCGTAAAAATCCAATAAGTTATTGCGCAGTATGTACGTTATGAATGCGAGTTTTTATGGAAATATGGTTGCCCTTAAAAAAAGAGTGATTGATATAATAAAACTTGGAGTCTGGACGCAGCAAGTGCGTTATAGTAGTGAATTTTCATAAAAATATTTTAAAACGCGGAAAATGAGATACATAGCTTCAGAAATACAAAATTATTTCCGAAATTTTTTGTTGTTTAAAAACCGGTTTGATTAGGTGATCTAACGATTATCTTAGCGATTAATTAAAGGAACGTTGTCAATTGTAAAGACAAGTTAGCCAGCCAGCTATATCGAACCAGGCGCTCTGAAAATATTCTATTTTTTTTTTTTTTGTAAAATTATTTTAGTAAAATTCTGAGCACAAGTTGCCTTTGTGAAGACTAGTCTTTTTTTTTTTTGTTCCCTCAGGGCTCGTCCGCGGCCTTGCCGCCCCGATAGCACCGGTGAAGACTAGTACTTACCTACCAAATTTTAAGTTTCAACCTTATAGACAATTGAGTTCAAAGCTATTTTTTATGGTTTAGGGCAACAGAAGAGAGAACAATTTAGCGTTTTTGAATAATATAATCAATTCATTAAACTTTAGTAACCAATAAAGTTTGTCTACAAAAATTAACTGAAAAATGTTTGGAAAACATATTGCCGATTTTTTTTTAGAAAATTGGCAAAATCATCCTTTTGTAACAATCCGCAAAAAATTTCTGCCAAAAATACTAAAATAATTTACTGAAATTTGATAAAAGATTTGTTGACTCAGAAAGCTGATATAACATTTTTTCACAAAAAGCTATAAAAAAAGTCGACGCAGAAAAAATACACTTAGACACTAAAACCACCTTTCGATTCAATATTTGGCTATATACCGGAAATGTTCAACTACGACCTGGAAGTAATAATTGCCCAAGAATAGAACGTCCAGCATAAAGAATTAATGCAAAATATTTATGACATAGTAAGAAGCCGAATCGAAAATTCAAAATTAAAAACATTACAACGGACTAACACACATACTAAGCAACCGTTTAAAGAGGGCGGCATTGTATATAAAAAGATTACTCCTGGATTCCATAAAACACATAAAAATTCATTTTCAGGACCATATTCAATAGGTTCACTATCAGAACATAACAAAGCTATTTTAATAAACCATAAAAATGTCGGACAAACAATAACCCATTCAGGAAATTTACGCCTTTCAGGTTCCTTACAGCAGGAATACAAGACTTGACAGACCATCCAGGCATGCTACCCAGGAAAATCGTGACAGCCTACTCAAAAATTAACAGATGGAACTTACTACACGTACATGACTTGACACAATTACATAAGGACTACGACCAGATAAAGCAATACTACGCAAACACTATTAAAGTGGTGACAACTGACTATCATTCAGAATATCATAATTTTATACTAACTCTTAATTTTACTATAAGTAGCATAGATAATATATTTTACAGGATTTTCCAAGTATGAATATGGTTAATAACAGAAAGAAACGTGGTATGATAAACGGATTAGGTTCTATTTTTAAATAAATCGCAGGAAATCTCGATTCACAAGACGGAGAGCGTATACATCGTGCGCTAGAGGTTTTGACGATAGACAAAAATAAGGTTCATGGACTCATTAAATCACAGACTTCGTTGATGGTAGAGGTGATACCGGAATTCAATCAAACAATAGTCAAATTGAATCATAATCAAGACACAATACTGAACAGAATAAACTAGTTAGGAAGTACAATTGATAGCCTTAGGAGCGAATAACTGACCCATTACCACTGCATAAAAAATTTAGAATTACTCACCCAATTAAGTCATTTGCTAAACAATATTCAGGAACTAGTTTTACCAAGAGAAAATGCAATCACCTTCTCAAAATTTGGAATGTTTCTCACATCTATATTGAAACCAACATTTATAATAAATGAACCCAATAAAATACAAGAGTACGTAACTAATTCAAGATTAATAACAACTACTGATCTAAATCGATATGACAAAACTTTTAAAATAAAAACAGTTCAAATTAATGTCCAAATTTAAAATAGAAATACCGCTAGTAGGTGAATCAGATTATACTTATTATCAGTTATACACTTTACCAATTCCCAAAAATCCACACATATTTACCATGATAATTCCTAGCACCAAATACCTCATCTTAGCAGCAAACAATATGCCTATCGCAATGAAGAATGCCAAAATTTTAAGAACCAATTATATTTCTGCGAAGACGACAATCCAGCTGCCATGAACAATCAAAATCCATGTGAAATCAAATTAATCAAATTTCAAAAACCTATAAATGACTGTAAGCAAGAAGAGGTCAAATTAGTAAATCAACTGTTTCGAGATATGGGACCAGTCAGTACATCGTTATAGCACCAGAGGCGACAAATGTCGGAGTAACTTGCAGGGAATAAGGGTGGACCAATATCATCAAGGGTACCAAACAAATTACCCTTCAACCAAATTGACAATTAAAGATTGGAAACAAAATTTACAAGACCAGCCCAACAACGTCAGAAACTCAACTGTTCAATTTACCCAAATTAGAATCCCCGAATTAAGAAAATCCAAAAATTGCAGAAAAGGTACCTGAATTAACATTAGAAAACGTACAGCTACACAGCATCGATCAAATACAGAACCAACTTCAAACGATCTAGAGGAATATACCAGGGCCGATCAATATACCTATACATCACCCGAGTATATGGACTATATTATTATATGTGGCTGTCATAATTGCCAACATAATAACACCAATGAGAATGGGGTTGAAGAAGTGGAAGAAAACCAAGAAAGAAAATCCAGCAAACATCGAACCTGGATATCCGTTGAAAATCCAGAACGAACTGTGGATTCGTTCTTCAAAGGGGGGAAGAGATAAATAGACCACCTACAATAGACTATTTTTACAACAAGCAACCTTTCCAGAGCAAGATAGCCGAGTCATGAGCAATATAGAAGGCACCTTCAAATCAGCAAGATAGGAGACACGTTGGGAACGGCGTAGTAGATTGAATCTCACACGTTGGAAACTGTGTCAGCTAAACTGAGAGTCACCTCGAGAGAACAATAGTGCCACGCTTGGGGGACATGTTATAAATAGACCGCTCACCTTCAGCGAGGCGTTCATTCTTATTTTTAAGTTAAGTCTCTGCAGGTCGTGTGCTAACATTTATATATTACACTTATGTTGCTATTTTATTTGTCTTCATTTTTATATTGTAATTTTATATTAGGTATTAATTGCGTAAATCATTAAATGAATTGTTGTAAAATTTCAAACGTCTTAACCGTATAGTTAAGTCGCGGGTCGAGTGAAATTAATTAAGTTCTCACTGTTTCAAGCTTTTGATTTGATTCCGTTTCCACTGTTAAATCTTCCGATCTGATTCAGTTCTCTGCATACCGACCTTCATTTACATTAGTCGCCACTCAACTCGTCTTAAACTACCGTGCCCACCGCCGTCACGACGCCTATCTGGCTCCTGGGGTGAGAAATATTTTACTAACAATATTTTTGCTGTTTTGTTTCTTTTATATATCATATGACCCGTTATTCTCGAAACTTATTTATCTATTTAATAATTCTTTTCTTACTTTGCCGATTCTACTGTACAGGTATTCCACGTTTTCTTCCTTTAAACCGTTTTGCTACAAAGGTTGCAGAGTTTTATTATCCGTTGTCTTTGTTTCTATAGCTTGCCCATGTATTTGTCAAACTAACTGAAACATTTACTTGCTTGATTTATATTACATCTCGTTCCAGCTATATTTTCTTTGTTTATATAAATAAATAATTGCTTCTACTAGCCGGGTAACTTAAAGCTTCCAAAGATTCCTCTAATAGAAACCCATTAGGTAGCCCACCTGAGGAATTAACTTGTGGTTTGGAGGTCTATATATAGTTTACTACATGTCGTCCTCCAATTTGACCTGCTAGGTGGCCAGGGAGACGGGATATTGTAAGGATTCCACGTTTCCGTGTAAATAACCTGATCAGAACCCGCAAGTGTGCAAAACAGCTGAAACAAGAGTGATCCGGCGGTACATCATCTCATGCTTGGGCAAAGCGGAGACGAAGGGGTGAAACGCTCAGTCTCATTTATCATACTTTATTCTTTTGATTGACCCTGATGAGAACCTTTATATTATAACTTTACTTTGTCATTTACAAACCCTGAATATAAGTGTACATATTTTTATTTTATCCAATAAATCTTAATTTTATATATCTGTATCTTGCTTAGCTAAAGTAAGTTTCCTTTTTCAAAGCAAATCTGACCTCTGGAAAATAATAATCTGCACTGGAGTCCACCTAGATATCCTGCCTCCAGAAAGTGCTCCGTTTTCAAACTCCTCCGCTACTTTGGGGCTTCCACTTTTCCTCTAAATTAAATATTTCTAGAAAGTGGTTGTGCTTGAGTTTATTTTATTTATTTTTCCGACCGACCACTTCACCCTTCGGAAGCAGACAGTTACATCGTCTCCAGTATATAAAATTATGGGTCTCTTTGCTACGTTATCACTAGCTGTATTGTTTTCATCATTTACAAGATAATTGCTTGGTATATCATGAATATTATGACGTATATTAATTAAGGTATTGTTTATGTTATCTGATGCACTATTTACGTTTAGGAATACTTACATTTATATTCTCCTTTTCTAACATTTTATTTTTGTTACTTTCTGTTGTATTTTCTATTTTACCTTTCGATGAATTTCCTAATCTGTTATCTAATCTATCGCTTGTATCCATCATTTCATTCCAGTCCATTTTATATGAAGCCTTTTTTCTCCTGACAGGTGGTTCTTTGTCTCTTCCGGGATCCATTTTACACAATGAAAGATTTACACTGCTATACGCACTATCACTCGGTAAGACAGTTTCGTTAAACTTCTCGCCAGACACGTTTCTACAATTTTGAATTCTCTGTTCCCTTGTTGCGTTTTGGTAGCTCAGGATATAAAAATACGTATGGATGTTGTGACTTTTCCACGTATGTTTCCACCATAGGGCCCATTCTTTCCTTTGGTTTATTTTAATTTGTAGATATAAGTCTTTGCAAGGCACCTGCGTTAGCTCTGCTGTAACTTTGTTCATTACTGTTTTTGTAAGTTTATCAACTGTTTCATTACCTTTAACATTTTCATGACCCTTTATCCAGAAAAACTTTACAACGCTACCTTGTTTCTTTACGGTATGATAAATTTTGGCTATGACGCAGGCAATGTAATTGGTATAATGTTTCGGGTTGTCATATATGTTATTTATATTTACTTTGCATGATAAACTTTTTATTATTATGTGATTCAATTCATTTTTTAACAATTTTTTGTTGGAAATACATTCTTACGAAAATTTTCTACCATAACGCATTTGCTGCGTTGTGACTTTTTTCTAGAAAGGATTGGTCTATTTCTGCGACTTAACGAATCTATCCAAGCTACTTAGTCTCTCAGTTATTGTGGTTATCCCATCGATTTTTATAACAGTCTGCAATATTTGTTTTGATTTTCTTTTATGTTTTATAATAAAGAATACTACTCGTACAGTAACCAATTAAATAGTATTAACCCTGTAAACATAATATTAATGTGTTCAAAGGAAGCATCTTGATTTTTAAATGATTTATATTGTAGCATTTAATATAACTCCGTATTTCACCAACAACAACAGATCTAGAACAATGCAAATTTCTAGAGACAGTAATCTAGTTGGTCCATTATCCCCTGACCACTATCTAATCCATAACATTATCACCCAAGTAAATTGTAAGTTCATTTGAACCAGACGTTGCGGGATTCCAAAGTCTGTGCAATTAATGAACATTATGTTGCCACTAGAAAGGTCGACCATTTGCTTTACATCAATTATGCTATTAACGTTAGCAATTATAAGTCACACAACATTATTATTCAACAGATATTTCTTTTTTTAGCAAGATTATAATCTATACTCACTAACGTAGCAACCAACTCCTGTGTAAACAACCTTCACTTAACAAAGAAACTTTTGAGTACTATAGAGTTTTAGTTATGTTAGGAATAGTAAATATCTATAAAATCCTGGATAGAATAAAAAATGCGGAAAAACAAAATTATTAATTCTCCTACTCTCTATTTCCATTTCTCATTTAGCGAATTTTCGCATAAAACATTAGTTAGTGAGGATATTGCCACTTGAATTTTGAGAAAAACTTTTTTAAATGAGCGCGAACTAGCTTTCCTTGAATCGGTATCTGACGCTAGTTTTAGACTGTATATATATATATATATATATATATATATATATATATATATATATATATATATATATATATATATATATATATATATATATCAAGATTATTACTGGAAACACATACTAGTTTCGCTCTTATTTGAGCTCATTAGTGTGTTATACCAGCAATAATCAAAACACACACACACATATATATATATATATATATATATATATATATATATATATATATATATATATATATATATATATATATATATATATATATATATATAGTGTAAAACAGCTAATATCTCTTTACTTTTGTATGTACGTTTAAATTGTGAACAGCATTTATAGCCTTTATTTACAAAAGTTGCCCAATTGTATCGCTTAAGTTTTTAAATCTTGTGTAGAAATTATATGTTTATGCAACGCTTAGAAAACAAAATTTGAGCACCGGAAGTTTCACAGAATATTGTCTTGTGATACAGATATGTAAATTATATTTAGCATGTTTTAAAGGTAGCCCTACAGAATTATATTAATTTTTAAATTTTATTAAACAAGTTCACTGGTCATATATTCCGATATTCAAGTCTCCAATTTACCCTAGCAATACACTACCCGGTGTGTCTATCCAAACACATTTTACACGGGGTTCAATCCAATAACTGAGTATTTCTTATATATATTTCTAAACATATAAAGATTAAAATTGACTTTGAATATGAGTTCCAATATTTTAATTTGGGCTCATAGGGAACATTTTTTAGAGGATTTGAAAGTCACTACCTCTCTAAAAGTATTTTTTAAATGAAAATTTGCTAAAAAGTTGGTGAATTTAAACCTGTAATCCAGTTTTGTATTATTTTTTGTGCCTATTTTGAAGTCCGAATTTTTTTTTAAAGTTTGTTGGTTTTTAGATTTTTAGGGTAAATATACCTACGTAGTGAGTACAGTATTAGAAAACTGCTATAAAATAAAAGTGCCGTATTACAGTAGAAGATTAAGTTATATAGATTTTAAGAAGAATTGGCTCAATTTCCCTGAGATGTCATCATGATATGAAAATAGGACCAACTCAGAAGTACACTCTTTCAAACAAAAAGAAAAATATTTTTTTAAATTGGTCCACAATTGACAAAAATATCATTCAACATACATAAAAAATTCTTGTTGAGGATTTCCCTGAGACTCCATCATCAAATCCTGACTTGGGAAAATGGGACCGCCTGAGGCGTATATCTTTCAAACAAAGAAGATGTTTTAAAATTGGTCTACAATTGACGAAAATACGCTGAACATACATAAAACTAACAATTTTTTGAGGATTTTTCTCGATTTACCTGAGAAACCATCATTAGATTCTGACTTGGTAAAAACTAAACCGCCTAAAAAGTATACCCTTTTAAACAAAAACAGCCTGGACGCAGCAAGTGCGTTATGGTAGTGAATTTTCATAAAAATGTTTTTAATAACAAATATGTGTGTTTTTTTTAAGGCAGCAGGTATCATATTTGGTTACCAGTATAACCTATATAGTAAAAACATGTACCATGTTTCATCAAAATAACTTTGTTGCTTGAAAATGTACAAAAATTTCCTAAAGTAAACTTAAAGTGTTCCCAAAAAAACTCATTTCTTGGTCAACCTTAGGTTGATAGCAAATTGAGCCATTCAAATATGAAGCATTTGATCAAAATTCGCTACCATAACGCACTTTCTGCTTCCAGAATTTCTTTTCTTACAAACATGCATTATATTTTGATGGAAAATGCAAAAATGCAATAACATAAGGCGTGTTCGACTAAAAAAAAAGATAATTTGTATCACCAACGACTTATGGGCCGGCCCGTGACTGTAAAAATAAGTTTTTAAGATGTAGCTCAAGACACCCTATAATTAATGTATACAATTTTTTTTCATATCTTGTATAATAACGGATACATTAAACTTTATTGATTTTTTACGAAAATTCGACCAAAATTATATACCATTAAACGATAAACTCTATAGATAAGATGTGTGTGCCAAGCATCAGAAAAAGGGTCTATTTGAAATGAATTTTCTGGAAATATTCTAGTAAAATGAAGGACAATGACGGTTGAAACTAGGACTTCATGGTTTGTAAAATATTCTTCTTGAGACATTTTCTTTCCATATTCCGTATTAGATTCAAGTTATTTGCCTAAATGTTGCCAATTTTGACGTTCTAAATTGCGACTTTGACGTTTTGAGGAAAACTCAAATTTATTTTTCTTTAAATGCCCATAAGTTTGTCTTTCAACCTACAGACCTAAATTTTGGTAAGTCATTTACCTATAATTGTATAAATCTGTATAAATCCGTGTACCAAACTTGGATGCCCTTACTTGGTTATTTCCCGAGTTATAAATTTGCTCTAAAGAAAACACAAAATTTTCCGGGAAAACTTGGGCCGATTTTTCTGGCTAACGAACTTGTCCAAGCCACTTGCAAAAGGAAGGTATTCATTAAATTTAATTAAAATTGGACCATTATTTTTTTAGTTATCGGTGTGATATATATATATATATATATATATATATATATATATATATATATATATATATATATATATATATATATATATATCTAAAAATCAAACTGACCCCGGATATGTGTTCTAGGGGGTCTAATTAGCGCTCATTTGAAGAAATTTTTTCAAAATTCCAAAGTCGGGATCTCTTCATTAGTGAATTTTTTAAAGAAAATTCACTAAAAGATATTTTTTTCAATTGATCCTCAATTAACGAAAATATCAGTGACCGTTCAGAAAAAAATGTTTTTGAGGATTTCTCTCGATTTCCCTGAAATTCCGTCATTAGATCGTGACTTGGTGAAAACGGGACCCCCCAGAAGTATACCTTTTCAAAGAAAATACATATTTTAAAAATTGCTCCGCAACGGACCAAAAAATATCCATGCACATACATAACATTTTTTTGGATATATCCCTCGATTTCCCTGAGATCTCATCATCAGATACTGACCTGGTGAAAATTAGACCACCTCAGTAGTATACCCTTTCAAACAATTTTTTTGAATTAGTCCACGATTGACGAAAATATCGGTGAACATACATAAACAGATAATTTTTAGGATTTCTGTCGAGTTGCCTGGCATCCGATCATCAGATACTAACTTGGTGAAAATGAGACCACGTCAGGCGTATACCCTTTTAAAAAATTGTTTTAATTGGTTCACAATTAACAAAAATATCGGTGAAAAATCATAAAAAACTACATATAGAAAAAACCTGGACGCAGCAAGTGCGTTATGGTAGCGAATTTTCATAGAAATGATCTGGCACAAAATATTTTATTATAACTTTTTTTCTTGTAACATAGAAATCTAAATTTCAGCGTATAGTTTTACCTTTTATATCGTAAACCTACCTACTAAATTTGGTTATCATAGCTTTTTTATTTTTTGAGATAAAACTTTTTTCGAATGAAAACTCAAAATTTTTTCGGAAAACCTCGTACGATTTTCCTGATTAACGAACCTATGCAAGCGATTTACAAAAGGAAGGTACATGCCAAATTTATTTATTTTTTGAGTTATCGTATATATATCTGTATATATATATATATATATATATATATATATATATATATATATATATATATATATATATATATATATATATATATATATATATATATATATATAAACATATAAAAATTGAAACGGACCCCGGATATGGGTTCTAGGGGTCCTAGTTCGCGCTAATTTGCCAAAAAATTTTTTAAATTCAAAATGTCTGGATCTCCCCATCAGTGAATTTTTTCTACGAAAATTTACTAAAACATAGAGCCTGTTCCTTTTTTGAAGTTGCTTAAAAAAGATAATATTTATACTACCTACTGTAATAGATCAAATTATTATATGTTTAGGTTGCAAATGGAGTAAAATTTTATTAAACTGTTCTAACTGGTGCAAATGCCCGAAAATTTAATTCGAAGGCAATATTGTGGATTATAATCTGGCCACAGGATAGAGAGGTTTAGTTAGTTATTGTGCCAACATTTAATCAATTAATTCTAAGCGCGTTATTATTAGATTAGGTGGAGATTACTAATTGAATAATGGACGACGATCCCGAATACAGGCTATGTGATTAAGAAAGTTATACTTACTAACTATTTTATTTGGAACCACTGTTAGTTGATGAAGCTATTATCTATATTATTAATACCTCTTTGGAGTATTGAAACAACTGGATGAAGTTATGCATAAAGGGACCAACCCACATTATTAAGACTTTTAGTTAACAGCGATAAGTCAGTCAGAATATGGGATTTTACAATATTCAGAACTGACAAAACAATTATTTACCCTTCTTACTTTACTTATTATGGAATTTTAATCAGTTCGCGTATCCCATTGATTTGAAATAATGTCCCTTTTGAATTCAAGAGACTGCAGTTTCCCCTGGAAGTATGCTTCACTAACAATTAATGAGCCGTATGGGCAAAATCTAAAATTCACCGGAGTTGACTGAAGACAGGAGTTTTTCTCCCATGGCCAATTTTACGTAGCTTGTTTGCCTGTGAGCTTATCCCATAGCCTATATCTATTGACACCGCCCACTAAAATATTAAAATATCAAAGTTTTAATTTTTTTTACCTCTAATTAATGACTTGAAATTTTGACTTACTTCTTCTGAAATATTAGCCGCTGTTTTAGGTTTAATTTGTATATGTATATCAGTTTGTACTAATGACTATTCTAGGCCTATACAGCCTGGCAAATATGGTTATTGTTATTATTATAACTGAATTCCATGCTGACGAAGTCGCGGGTAACAGCTGGTATTGTAAAAATCTGTAGTTAAAGACAATCATAGGTGTGGTACTACGTCCACGGGAATCACATGATAAGTAAGATTGTTGTTGATTTTAGAAAGTCACTATTCGTCTAGAAATAGTCCAGCATATAACTATGATGGATAAAACTCAACAAAGGGTTTTGTAGAAATGTTTCATACTGGAGGAAGCATCCACCAATACTAGTAGCCTACAGACAAAACTTACAATACATTTACCAGGTAATAAAAAAAAATATACACTATCCTGCTGCTTATATTCGATGCACATTGATATGGTTATAATATGCAATTCAAGCAATAATATTATTGATCCTAATACCGCCAAAAGATAGTTGTGTCTTATTTACTGATTTCAAAAATTCCCTAGAATTAATGTGCAAAAACTACCAAGAACGACTCTGTAGTACTATAAACTATAAAATCCAAAGAATATCTCAATGACAAAAGAATAACTGTGAGGTTAGCACATATTTATATCCACACTTATATAACTGGAAACTATATAGCAGATAAACTTGTATTACTTGAAAGAGGATCACGGATTCAAAATCAGGGTTCTTTTAATCACAACGACCTATTACCAGCCGTTTGTAGTAATGTATGCTAAAGTTGGTTAATATTATAGATATTCTGAGGTAAAGTCAAAGGAAAAACATGAACACTGCTTCAGCTATTAAACCTTCATTTACAAGAAAGATGATATCTAGTAGAGGATCGATAGGAACTGTACCAAGAGTAAGTAGTGGCCACTGTCTCTCATACTTACATAAAATCGAACTACAAAAAGAGAATCACTGTGATGTCAGAAGTACTGGCCAATTAGCTACACCTCATTTGAATGTGGTCTTCATCAAATCAAAATTAATCAATTATACATTGATTTTTTACAGCCCAAATTTCAGCGCCCACTAACGCAAATATGCTAATATTTTCCGAGTCATCAAGAGTCCTGTGGCATTACTACGAACCTTAAAATTTAAATTGTTACGTCACAAAAATAATTATATAAAAGGAAATCATGAACGCACCCAGTAAAGTACCAGCCGAATAGCATGTGAAAATTCAGGCCACAACAAATTCCGCGAAAGGAGAAGAGAAGCAGGAATCGGCTTCATCGATCAGCTTTTTAGTTTCGCTCTCTAAAATTTATGAAGTCTGCTTTTATAGCTAAGGTTTAAACATGCACAAATTGGGTCAAATAATGTTAAATATTCAGTATAAGTCAGACCAACGCTTTTGTTGAAAATCCAAGAACCTTGCTATATAATAAACTTATTTTTAATTACCTATTTTTGAAAAAGAGTCATTTTTACTAAGTTGTGCGACAAGAACTTGTCGAATAATATTTTTGTGAAAGTATTGTGTTTTTTTGAGAAATCATTTGTCTTTAAATCTCTATTGACCCCCTCAAATATTGGTTATTTTAAATAGTATATTATTTTAGGTCTAAAGCTTTAATTGGTGTGTTGAGTCAACCATTTCTTGAACAAAAGTTCAACAACGTCTTTTCGAATTTAAATATATATATATATATATATATATATATATATATATATATATATATATATATATATATATATATTTATATATTTATATATAGACCAAATTATACAACATATTATTAGGTACGATGCATGTGCCTTACCCAGAACGAACCTGATGATCAATATCTGGCCAGCTCAGTCTTCTAGTGCAGAAAGAAGGCGGTCGCTCTGGTGTGGCCTTGGGCGACCTTGGTTGGCGAAAGGAACCAGGTCGCCGGACGGGTGGTTGCGGCACTAAACATTCTAATGTACTGCGGCGCCGCTGTACCAAAGCGCTGGCACCTGGTGCAGGTACCACTTTTGGAAAACCAGGTGTGTTACTGTCGCCGGAGTTGCTACGAGAACCCGGCGTAACTCCAGCACTTGATGTGTCCGTAGTATCAGTGCGACTTAAGGAGAATCTGTAAGAAAAGTAAATGCTACATTTAATTAAAGAATCTTTCGAGCAAATCTCAATTGACATACATTATCTAGTCACAATATCCTATGTTCATTGGCAATAAAATTCATCTTATACTATGACGACGGAATTAGATCATTTGGATTATGGCTTAATGAATTTTTATCTTAAAAATTGCTTATGGAGTTGTCACGACTTTGAGGTCTTTTTTTGAAGTACCAGTGGCCACACCGATACTGGCACCCACTTATAGTGGTAATATTTAATTAGATAATTTAGCCCAGTCAAATTAGACAAAATAAAGACTTTATGCTGAAGAAAACCGGAGAATTGGAAATGGTCTTAATCGCTTCTTTTCCACTTCAGATTAAAGAAAAAAACAAACATACTTTTGTTTCTAGGGCGCAGAGTTTCGGCGCTAGCGCGTTCTGAAAACAGAACTTACTGCCGCGCTCTGCAAAAAAAAAACGTAGAATTTCCAAATCACTTATTTTATATTAACGTGAAATGGATATTAATGAAATGCTGGCGTGGTTTATGCAGTTAGGAAGTTTTTCAGTGAATGAGTTGACTCCCCAACTAGCAATTTGATGTTTTATTGTAGTCATAAGAACGTTTATAAAACAGTTTTTATAAAACATGACTGTTCCTATAAACGTTTTGGTAACGTTTATACAACGCTTATAAACGCAAAATGGGCGCAGGTTTATACAACACTTTAGTTTATTTTATAAGGGATAAGTAATGTGTTATAGAATAGTTTTAGAAATGTTTCCCCAGCTGTAAAATAATATGATATACGATACTTATAAAACAGTTTTATAATGAACAATAATAAAACTAAAAATCATTTACCATGGTGCCAGTTATAGAGCCTTAATATAGTTACTATAAAACATGTTTTATTAGAATTTCTTTATAGTTTACTTTGCAACTTTTTGTTGCATACTGCAATACCTATAAGAGTCATATGTCTTTTAAATGTTTTTGTTAGAACTCCTTTATCCTAAAATTGTTCTCTAATATTACGAAAGTAATATAAGTACTAAAATATGATAGCGTAAGGAATAATCTTAGTACGGTGTAAAAATTAAACTCAAAAAGTCTGTTTTTGGCTACCAGCAAGATGGATTTCACCTGCGAAGAAAATTTTTGTGTGTAAAATATGCTACATATACGATAAATTTTGAAGAGCGCTCGAAATAATGAATATTTCTTTAATTTGTAAAAATCAACTCGAAATTAAATTTTTCGATTTTTTCATTTTATTGACCTAAACCCATTCTGTTACACATTTCGTATGTTTTATATTCATAATATATTGTGAAAAATGTCAGGTCACAAATATTTCTATATTTATTAATTGATTTTTTTTCGTTCAAGATGGCTACCAAACAAATACAGGAATTGCATAAAAACATGGCGGCTGCTTTATGTATCACTTTTATCAAGACTGCAACCATTACAGAACTATTTTTTCTCTTAAGACACTGCTACAAAACAGACGATATATTAAAACCTATAATATGAACAGAGACGTATTTAAACAAAAATAAAGTAGGCTTGTAATTGACTTTTATTGTCAATTTTAAAGTTTGGCTTTTACAGTAAAAGTAGACTAGCGCCACTGATATTTGCCAAGTCTCTATGTATGCTTTATATTATTACTACATTTGTTCTCCCCATTCCCAAACTCCATTAAAAACTCCACATGTCATCATGCACGTGGTTCTGTGAAAACCATATAATTCATAGGTGTAATATCTCTACTTGTTGTATCATGATCGTGGCTAACTAACCATTAACCACTTTTTATGGCTAAGTACGGTCCTGTGCCCTAATATTTGGGCAAACTGATGACCATATTGACCGTGTGGCTCCAGATGGCGTAGTAAGCAGATTGTTCCACAAAAAGCGCTTATAGAGCTTTAAAATAACATGTTTCCGATTGCTGCACTGAGAAAGACCTGCGCGTAGCTCTATAACACATATGGTGTATTTAATTGTTCTATAAATGCATTTTCGGCAACACTTACACACCAGTATAGTGCTAAAATCGCGTTAGCTGCGATATTTATGCAACATAAATGTAGTAGCAATGTGACTTAACCTCAAACCCAAATTGTTGTTTGTTGTGCTGCTTACTATGTAAAACACTACTAACATGTTTATTAACAAATTTGATACTTTCTTAAATATTTTTATATTTATTGACTTTCCTTCGAAAAGCACCGCTTCTTTTTACCTGTTTCCATTTATTTATTGATTGCAAATTGGACATGTTTAGAAATTACACGCTACAGAATACACAACTTGCCACTAAATAAAAAGTATATAACGGTGCTTCTTACAAAAGCTTTAATATGTTTTATAAAGATCCCAGCGAACGCACTTTTATACAAAGGAATAATTTTGTACTATAATTGTTTTCTAAGTGTTCTATTACAGTCGCATTCCATCCAACAATAAAATAGTTTTCTAACACCTGCGTTCAAGTAGACTATGCTATTTGCAGCTATATTGTATCGTAGAAAATGTTAACAAAACTGTTTTATAATTGCTCACATAATCACTTAAAGAAAAGCTTTATAAATGTTTGCAAGTTGACAGATATGTTTGGAAGATCGTTGTTATAAAGCCATTACAGAACAATTTTGTTCTGTAAGCTAATATATTCTATAACTATTGTTGTATAGACGTTTACAAAACAAGGAAAAACGAAATCTCTAAAATGTTTAATAATTCTGCTCTAAGAACATTCTAACAACAAATTTAGAGAAGCATTTTGCTGCGAGAAGCTAAATACTCACCTTGGCAGTCTTAATAGAACAAAACTGCTTTCGAAGAGCAGTAATATAACAGTAACACAACAAATCTGCACTATAATTTAAAAAGTATAGAACATTTTTGTTAGTTCGGTCTGGACGGTGGTTAGAAGGGGTGTAGTTTCAAGGCCGACGTCAGCCCTCTATCCTACCACATGCATTCCACCGTGTTCTCTTTGACCCCCTCTTTTGGTTGTTGTTCATACGAAAACGACAGTATCGCGCCAAATGTTGCACGGTTTGTCTCGGGAGTTCTGTACCTACGTTTAGTCAATCTGCAGCTTTTGTTTGCTTCTCGCAATCATCAGCACTAATGTCCCTAGCAGCAGGAGTCGTTGCAAACTGTGATGTTACATGCTAAAAAGCCCTGGAAGAAGGCAAGAAAACAACGAAGAAGTTTATAGGGCAAAATTTTGAGGTGATGAAACAGTCTCTAAGTGACAAAGTCTTGTCATTGGCCTCCATGAGCAGCACAGTCAAAATTAGCGATGTTGCAGAGCTGGTGGATCCACTACTCATATTCCAAAGACTTGCAATTTCAAAGAATAAAGACGAGGATCTACAGCATGTTATGCGTTGTGACCTGGCACCTTTCTCGTTAGCTCTGTTTGAGGAAAAAGGGATGCAAAAGGCACAGAAGTCTTCTTTATATGACATTTTCCCTGTTCAACAGTTAACTCCAAACCTTAAGCTCTACAATAATGTGATTGACGGTGAAATCGTGTTACATCGAGTTAAGTGGGGTAAAAGCTCGACTGTCTCAGTTTTACTTGACCAATATGTGAGCTACATTAAGAAACGCAACAGCGAATGTTGCACGGTTGTGTTGTGCATGGTTATTCAAACACTGCCAACAGCAAAAAATTTCCTGAACAACAACGTCGAATCACCACGAAGACTGTGACTGTTGACATTGATTTCACTGAAGAGATGCCATTGACGATTGAACAAGTGCCCTTTCTTAGTAATGAGAAGAATGGAGCCAAGTTCATGAATATGCAATCTCAGAAAATGGTTTCGGAGAACATTGACGTCACACAGGCCGAATCTGATACAACAATCGTACGGTGTGCAGTGGAAAAAGCAGAGACCGTTGGTCATGTTGCTGTCATTGTCGAGGATGTAGATTTACTTGTTGTAGTTACTGCTTCAGCTCCGCATGATAAAGGAATTATATTTTTTAAAGCAGCAAAAAGTCAAGTGGAGAGCCATAATTTCTGAACGTCACAGCGTCTGGGTTAGACATATTTCCAGGGTAGAAAAGAACAGAACAAGGCTATACTTCAGACTGAATTTTTATTAGGTAAAAGCCCTACGCGTTTCGGCCCATAAATCTGGCCATCATCAGGGGCTTCCTGAAACATTAAGGTGGTTGTGTCAGAAACAAAGTCTCTGGTAGGTCGGCAAGTATCACACGATACCCGCTGTTACAGAATTCTAAACAGTCTTACAAGCAAAGTCTAAAAGCACAAACTATAGTCAAAACTAACATTCTGTACAACAAATTATACTAACAAAATCAAAGCTAAAAGCTAAAAGTTAAGAAGTTAAAAACATCAAATGTCCAAAGCTCAGTCGAGGCACCTCTAAGCAGCAAAAATAGCAATGCAAAAGCAGTGAAAGTCACCAAAACAGGCAGAAACCCGTGTAAATTAAGATTTAAATTGCAATGACACACTACAATGTAAGGTCTCTACACAACTAAAAAGCTGCCAAGGCAGGCTGCACAACCAGAGCTGAACTTTCAGAGAAAATACTGAAAACCAAAATTCATAAGGGTGGATGTCCGATCCGCCCGGTTGTCTCCTTCGTAGGTTGTCTAACGCATAGGTTGTCAAGCTTCCTGACAACATTTTTAACTTCACATGTAAATGTTACCTCCCCATTTTCCATTAAGAACTCAGTTGCTCTAGTCGACAGACTTAGAGATGTCCCAATAAATGACACTTCAGTGTTGGTTTCGTTCGACGTTTCCAATCTTTTCACCAGTGTCCCGGTAAAACAGACACTACTCATACTCAGAAATCTGATTGCATCTTCTTCACTTGGTTTAGATTTACAGAGGGCCTTGAATGCTTTGGTCAAGGTTTGTCTCGAACAGAACTTCTTCTCCTTCAATAATCAAATATTCATACAGAAGGATGGCCTTCCCATGGGTAACCCTTTGTCCCCCCTCTGTGCAGAGGTCTTCATGACCTTTTTCGAAAAGGATCTTATTTTCAAAGATTATAATCCGTTTAGAGACTTCATCTCATCCTGGACACGTTACGTAGATGACATACTTGTTGTCTGGTCTGGCCCCACAGAGCAGCTACATCATTTCTTGACTTGGCTAAACAGCTTACATGTCAACATAAACTTTACTATGGAGTTGGAAGAAAATTGTTCCATTAGCTTTCTGGACCTAAAATTGACTAGAACAATCAACAACATTGAATTCGAAATTTACAGAAAACCAACCCAAACAGACCACTTAATTCCGTTCAAATCATGTGATCACGTTTCTCATAAACTGGCGTCCTTGAGGTTTTTGATAGACAGACTTTTTAGAATCACCATGTCACAGACAAAGTTTGATAATGAGTTAAATATTATCAAACAACTAGCCACTAACAACGATTATCCTATCAGTATTGTCGATAGGCTGATCAGGAAGAAAAGTCGCCAAATTTTAAGAGAAGACAGCTTAGTCATTCCAACATCTCGTGCTGCCAACACTTGCTATTTTCCGTTGACATATTGTGGACCCATTACCAATGCCATCACAAAAGTCTTGAAGAGAGAAAATCTAAAATTTGATTTACAAATCTAAGAACACCCTTAACAAGATGTTAGTTTACAATAAAGACGACATCCCCCTCTTGAAGAAGTCAGGAGTTTATTGCCTTAGCTGTGGAGACCCTGATTGCAACACTGTATACATTGGCAGAACTGGGAGAGCCCTGAACACCAGAATTTCAGAACATCTCAGGAGCAGAAACAATGCTGATAATGTCACTTCAGCTTTTGGTTGCCACCTCAGAGAGACTGGTCATGTCTTTGACAGGGAAAACAATGTTAAAATCCTTCACCCATCCACATTTGGTACTGAACAGTTCGTCCTTGAAGAGATGGAAATCTACAGATACACCTACAACCCCAACAACACTGTTATAAATGCTTCTAATACTAGTGAAATTAACTTTCCACCAATTTATAGAAATATACTTGACTAGTGCCATCTACAGTGAAAAACATAAGTATTCTGTGGAGTCAAGGAGCCCGGAAATGTTACGTGCTCTGTGCTGCTCGGCACAGGTCAGGTGTAATTTCGTCTGTCACTTGTCAGTCACTTGTCACTTTTAAAAGTCGTAGCGCATTTGTTCGTCCCCCCCTGTTCTATTCGTGTATTCGGCTTTCAACCGTCCTCCATTTCAAATGTCGCCGTTTGTCCATTGCTGTAATTTGAGGTTTTAATATTGCTAATTCCGCCTTCACCCATATAGTGCAAGGAAACAAAAGCGACAGTCGATGAAAATAGCCACGATGATAGATTTCTTGTAAAGTCCAGTTGCTGTTATATAAAAAACAGAACGTAAGTGTTTTTGGCCATTTTGTTTTACTTTTATTGGGCACCATAGGTTTAACTCAGTATTTTCTCTGAAAGTTCAGCTCTGGTTGTGCAGCCTGCCTTGGCAGCTTTTTAGTTGTGTAGAGACCTTACATTGTAGTGTGTCATTGCAATTTAAATCTTAATTTACACGGGTTTCTGCCTGTTTTGGTGACTTTCACTGCTTTTGCATTGGTATTTTTGCTGCTTAGAGGTGCCTCGACTGAGCTTTGGACATTTGATGTTTTTAACTTCTTAACTTTTAGCTTTTAGCTTTGATTTTGTTAGTATAATTTGTTGTACAGAATGTTAGTTTTGACTATAGTTTGTGCTTTTAGACTTTGCTTGTAAGACTGTTTAGAATTCTGTAACAGCGGGTATCGTGTGATACTTGCCGACCTACCAGAGACTTTGTTTCTGACACAACCACCTTAATGTTTCAGGAAGCCCCTGATGATGGCCAGATTTATGGGCCGAAACGCGTAGGGCTTTTACCTAATAAAATTCAGTCTGGAGTATAGCCTTGTTCTGTTCTTTTCTACCCTGGAAAAAAAAGTGGAGAGCAGAACGTATTCTTCCAAAGATTTGCAGTGTGAGTTTGCATGAAGTATCCTGCTCATTCGTGGGTCGGTGTAACCCTAAACTGTTAAGTCATAAAAATAAATTCAAAAGAACGTACATGCAAAGCCCCCTCTTCCTCTAGAAGCCCAAGGTCTACACGATCCAACGGTTTTGGGGCGATTTTGCACTAGGTCTTTAGGGGTTTCCCCCCCCCCCCCCCAAACATTCCTCTTTCAGCCTCTGACCGTCAGGAATATAATTAGTCATGACATTTATAGGGGCGGAAGAAAAAGAACGTTATAACCTTCAGTGAGATGTGAGAAGCCCAAAATGTGTTTTTTTTGTAGAGCGCGACAGTAAGTTCTATTTTCAGAGCGCTTTCGCGCCGAAATTATGCATCCTAGGAACAAAAGTAGGTAGTGTATCTTGCAATAAATTTTGTCAGATTCACGTTTCATGTACAAAATTTTTTGACACGACTCATAGTTTCCGAGATATAAGCGAAAAGCTGTCACCTTGAGACACCCACCCACCAGGACTTTTATCTTTCTTCAATCTCAAGTCAAAAAGATGCGATTAAGGCCAGCTACAATTAGCCGGGATATTTTTCATTATTAATGTTTAATTTGACTGGGCTAATTATCATGTTGTGCGAAGTATGGTGTATAGCCGTCGCTAAACTATTATTTTTTAATTTCAACAACACACCACGAGGGCTTACAGCCTAAATACTATCGTACCGTGGGTGGTGACAAGGAGGAAAGAGGCAGCTTGTTAATTCTGGGCTTGAAGGTTTGGAGGTTCGGAGGAGAAGGAAAAACTGTGCCGGCAAGGAATTCCACAACTTGCAAGTCCTCGGGACAAAAGAGCGGGCATAACAAGATGTTCTAAGTCTGGTGACCTGGACAGTAAAAGGGTGCATTCGCTCTGTTCCCCTGGTAGATCTGTTGGGGGAAGCAGGTGGGGGAACTATGGAGGAAAGCTCCTCTGAGCAGTGCCCGTGCAGATATCTATAAAAGAGAGAGAGGTCACCAACGGCACGTCGGTGGGCAAGGGATGGCAGCCTTTGGGTGAAAAGGACTCATTACTTTGAATAACTTGGTTGTTCATTGTGATGGGTCTAGGGCTTGTGTATCTCTTATGAGAAAGAAAAAAAGACTGTGATTTGGTAGAGTTGAATTGTACGAGATTTCTACTTTCCCAGTCTAATATTTTTTGGAGATCCACGGAGATAGAACCTTCCATGGGTCTGCGATCCTCATCTAATTGGCTAAAGAGACAGGCTTAGAATATTGTATATTTTAGTGGAGGGCTGTCGTCCATGTAACTGTGAACTGGGTTGGATGTGCTAGAGAGGAGGTCATTGATGTAGAGAAGAAACAAAGTAGGGGCTAAAGCTGAACCTTGAGGAACTCCTGCATTAATTGTATACAGATTAGAGGAATGGCCATCCACGACAACAGAAATGCTCCGGTTGGAGAGGAAATTTGCTATCCAGGTACAGAGTTTTGGTGCTAGGCCATAGGACTGAAGTATATTAAGCAGCGCTGCGTGCCAGACCTGGTCGAATGCTTTGGATATGTCTAGAGCAAAAATCTGGGATTCACCGTGTAGTTCCATAGACTTGTTCCAAGAATGTGTGACAAAGGAAAGGAGATCGGCAGTTGATCTGCGCTGGCGGAATCCATACTGCCTGTCGTGGATTAGACTGTGTTTTTCAATAAATTTTAGTAATTCATTATTTATATACTTTTCCATCACTTTATAGACGACTGAAATGAGAGAAATAGGCCTGTAGTTGCTGGGAAGCGCTTTGGATCCTTTCTTTGGGACGGGTTGTACTCGAGCAGTTTTCCAGTTACTATGCGTCTATTATAATATGTCTGAAACAGACGAGTCAGGACAGGAGCAAGTTCTGGTGCGCATTTTTTGAGAACAATTGCTGGGATCTCGTCAAGGCCAGAGGCTTTCCTGGTATTAAAAGAAGAGAGCATCTTTCGTACCTTTTTAGTTTTGAAAATGATATCCGTCATTTTGTGCGCGACATTGGGGACTGTTGGTGGTTGAACATTTGGAGGTGGGTTGAGAGTAGAATTTCCAGTGAACAGCGAGGCAAAAAGTTCAGCCTTGCCCAGGGCTGTAGAAACAATTTCATCCCCTGAGACAAGAGGTGGGAACGTGCTCTTGCAGAAATTATTCCCAATAGATTCAGCAAGAGTCCAGAAGGGTTTGCTGCCGTTGGAGCTTGAAAGCACTTTGTTTTTGATGTGGTTATTGAACGAGTTTTTTGCCTCAGAAAGGATGCGGACATACCGATTTCTTGCGTCGTTAAATGCTTGACGGTTTTCTTGACTGGGATTGTGTAGAAGCGTTTTGTGAGCTTGGGCCTTGTTAAGTCTGGCCTTGTCACATGATTTAGAGAACCAGGGCTTTTGAGTGGTTGAAGAGGTTTTCTGTGTACGTAGAATAAATAATTCCACGCCAATTTGGCTAATTTCGGTGACGTTTTGTGAGATATCAGAGGGGTCAGGTTGAGAGAAGCAGACAGACGCCCATGGAAATGAGGAAAAGTAATCTTGCATTTCGTCCCAGTTCGCGGAGTTGTAGTGCCAAACGATACGTGGGTGTAATGACTGTGTGACCTCGGGTTGCATAGCGCAGGAAGCAGTGACCATGTCGTGGTCGGAGCGACCAGGGGGGGGGGGGGGGGCGGTGACTGACATCTAATAGCACTCAGGATTTGTAGTAAGAAGGAGATCCAAGGTATTTGAGCTGTGTCTTGGGATGCGAGGAAAGTAAGTAGGTTGCTGAACCATATTGGCTAAAGAATTGCTCACTGGAAAGGCCTCCGCTGCTCTTCCCTGTGGATTGGTTTTTGAAGATCCTAGCTATTCCTTATTATGGACATTGAAGTCACCAAGAATAGTGATCTTGAAGGAAGGATGTTTAGAAATCAGATGGTCTGTTTTTTAGAAAGGTAGTCAAAGAGCTGTTGTTGTCAGAAGGTGACCGGTAAATGCAACAAAAGAATTTAGTTGCAGCCCTGAGAGAGAGTTTTATACATAGTATGTATTTTCTTCCAGCTTCTAAATTGGGGAGTCTGGTGCAGAGTAGATTGCTACCGACGTACGCGCACACGCCTTCATGCAATCTAAAGGAAGTAAGGAGCTCATACTCCGGGAAATTAAGGTGATTACTGGCTGTTTTGACACTGATTTGAGTTTAGGTGAGGAAGAGGCGTTGGGGCCTATTAGCCTGGAGGAAATGGTGGACGGAGTTCAGGTTAGAATTTAGTCCATATATATTGGAGAAGGATATGTTAACTCTTGATGTTAGCGACCCCTGTACATCCCCCTCCCGGAGATCCGAATTGAGGGGTATTTTACCTCCGGAATATTTTGTACAAGGAGGAGCCATCATCATTTTTGTTTATAAGGGAGACCGACTCATACACCAGAACCGGAAACGTCCGTTGGGACTTTACCGGTCCCTTGATGTAAGGTGTGGTACCTCCTCGGGCGTGAGAAAGATCCTTTACTATCACGTAAAGGAAAATTGCACTACCACCTACCATATTGCAAGTATACTACACCAGCCAGCCATTAAAGAGCTGACTAGCTCTAGAACTTGCTTAAATAAGAAGAGCTACTACCACCGAAATCCACAAGATCATTTTGCTGTGTTTGCAACATTATGGGAGTCACATATATCATTGATTATAATTTTTAAATCTGTCTTATAATTTCGTATACGTTCTATGTGCAGAGTATATTTTGTTAAAAAAACTAAATTGTCTGTGAACAACTTTATTACATTACCCATGTAGAGAATGGCACCATTCTGCGGTAAAGCTCATTTGTTCCGTTATTATTCAAAATACAAAAACATGTAATTACGTTACTTGTAGAGAATCACAGGCCGCACGTTCTAAAATTATTTGTGATTATACGGGATGTCCCATATTTGCAGGACAAAGCAAACAAACTTTTTTAAATAGAACACCCTCTTTATTTCTTAATTTTTGGACCCCTTTTTTAAATTTGTGTCTAATTTGTAAAAATATATTTTTAGCCACATTCCTTTGTTTTACAGATATTTTGAATATTATTAAAAAATATTTATTCAATTATATATTTAATTATTACCTGCAGGTTGTAAATGTCGTTATTTTACCGATTATTGAACTTAACGACTCCAATTAGGCATGTTGTTTGTCCATAGGTAACATCACATTACTGTAATATAAACGATCTGTTTACTTACACAGGGTGTTCGTTAATAGAGATTACAGTTGGACGCATTATAAGTCCGAAAACTCTTTTTTTTTTCAAATGGGACACTGTATTTTATGTTGTGAAAAGCAAGGCCTCATCATTAGCTTCAACTTTT
The DNA here is from genome assembly GCA_964006375.1 of Tillus elongatus. Classification (NCBI taxonomy): domain Eukaryota; kingdom Metazoa; phylum Arthropoda; class Insecta; order Coleoptera; family Cleridae; genus Tillus; species Tillus elongatus. The sequence goes on from OZ023263.1 coordinate 185,579,391, forward strand.
TTTAAGTACACAATATGTCAAAAACTGCTAGTTTTTATATTATTTATATTTGCGGTTACATACCATGATTCATAAGAGCAATTCGAAGTAAAATAGTAGGCCATTGAAACACAGGAAATGATTTATGAAGTAAAAAATATTAATCAAGATAAAAATTTCCTAAAATCCTTCGTTTCTGAATGCAAAAATAATGTATCGAGTTATAAACATTTATTATGGGAATTTCACAGTGTAAAATTTAACAATCAAATCTAAAATAATTTAAAAGAAAACCACAATAATTTTTGAGCGTAAAAAATTAAATATAAAAATAGTAGATAGGATATTTACCTATTTACAGAAAATGCTAAAACGTACCTCACGAAACTTCAATGCAAGACTGCAATCAATATTCCAATGCTTTAGTTACACTTCTCAAGATATTAACATTAACGCTTCGGAAGGTCTATTTGATCTTGCCTTTAATTTCTTCCTTGGTAGACAGCTGCGATGCGTATAAAAAAATTTCGGCATGATCACACAAGAAGAAATCGATTTTTGTTAGATCTGGTGACGCTCAAGCCCTGAAACTGGTCCTCCTCTTCGAATCCACCTCTCTGGAAATTTTTCATTAAGATAATGTTTAATGGAGCCTATGTGATGCACTGGAGCACCATCATGGAGGAAATACATTTCTGACCTATAGTAAGTGGCGCATCTTCTAGTAATACAGGTACGTGGATTTCTAAAAAAGCTAATACTTCGCCCCATTTAACATTCCCTCGAAAAAATGTGGTCCCACTACATGCTTTCCTACAATCCTGTCCCAATCATCCAAAGACGATCTTGTCTGACTGCGTGTACTGGGTTTATTGGGATTGCTTGCTGCATAGAAATGGAAGTTGTGCCTATTTACAGTTCCCTTTCTATGTAACGCAGCTTCATCTCCAAATAAAATTGTAACTGAGAAGCATCTAGTCGTCCGTATTTTTTGACCTGTTCACTGGCAAAATGCAATCCTTCTATGGTAATCGTTATTAGTGAGCTCTTGGTGTAGATGAATATGATATGGATGCATCTTATTTTTGTGTGATATCCTCTGTACCGACCTACGACTTATGTTCTGACGGCTTGCAATCTCCTAGGTGCCAAGATGAGCATCGTCATAGGTAGTGAGCAACACATTCAACTCATTGTCCTCAGTGGTAATTGTTTTGTTTTTTCGTGTGACTCGTACTTAACAGAAACCGTTCAATTAACCCGCTCCATTAGTCTCTCAAACGATGTCCTGGTGGCTTGCCTTCGTTCAGGAAACTTCTGGTAATACACTCTATTGGCTAATAGATAATTTCTTAAACATTCTCCCAAAACCCAAAGCATATCAGTTAATTTTTTTAAAGACAAATGCATTTGTATCTTTTTAGTAAAACTTTGCTAGCAGCTACTGACTTAATAATAAACTGACAGTAACTCATTAACAATGCGGAATCTGTAATTTTTCAATGGCCTACTATGTTACCTCGTATTGCTCTTATAAATCAGGGTACGTTAACATAAATGTAAATAATATAAAAACTAACATTTTTAACATATTGAGTACATAGCCATCCTAAGAGAGCAAAACATATATACTAGCTACATGTTTCGCTACTCAATATATATATATATATATACATATACATACATATATATATATATATATATATATATATATATATATATATATATATATATATATATATATATATATATATAATGGGGAAAAATTAATAGAAATAGCTGTAGGCAAAATATAATTAAACATTTGATAGTGGAAATATACACATAGTGTTCTATTCAAAAAACTACGCTCATAAAAGCCTGTCGTTTATATAGGCCGGCGTCAAATTTAGAGTGCCCTGTATAAAATAAGATACCGTAAGTATTTGTGGTAATCTTAAGAGGCCAAATAGCTGCTCTGACAAAAAGATTTTGAACGAGGTAGCGTATATTTTTCCTTTAAATAATAAGCAACAATCTCAAAAATAATTAAACTCCGGTATCGGAAAGTCTATTAGAAGTGCCTCCAAAATAACACAAAAATGAAAAAAATAAATATAGGGTGTTTCATTTCGAAGTCGGCGGCAACCTTTGGAAGTGCCAGTGGAGGAGACTCACTTCATTTAAAAGATCGTTACCTATGTTACCGCCGCCGCTAAAACATTTCAGTTACCCACGATCATTCTTTATCGAAGAAAAATATATTAATTTGCCAAAAGATGACGTTGAGCGTAAACTACAAAAGCACTATCGTGACTATCAGGATTTATGGTTGCAGCTATATGGAGCCCCTCCTCATTTTCTTCTCGAGGTCTCAAAATTTTTAAGTAACGTTTCCCGAACATATGGATTGAGCGTTGGTGAGAAATAGAGCGGCGAGCTCTGGACACTAATGCTCAGACAGTAAGAAAGCAAAAGCTATTCAAAAATTATTTTTAACTGAGTATAAAACTGACTAAATAAAATTAAAAAAAATCTGGACGCAGCAAGTGCGTTATGGTAGTGAATTTTTGTTTAATGTTTCAAATTTGAATAACTCAGTTTTCTATAAACTTAGAAAGTTTAATTTTGGTATGTAGTAAGGTCTTTCCTAGGGCAAGATGTCCACTAAACTTCAAAAAATAACTTTGTAATTTTTGGAGGAAAAAAATGTTTTCGAAAGAAAATTTAAAATTTAAATAACTCAATTTTCTATAAACTGAGAAAGTTGAATTTTGGTACTTGGTAAGGCCTTGCAAAAGGCAACATATATAGTAAATTTCATTAAAACAGCTTTGTTATTTTCGGAGAAAAAAATTTCTTTTGAAAGAAAACTCAACATTTTCCCGGAAAAACCCGTCTGATTTTCCTGGCTAACGAACTTATCCAAGCCACTAATAAAAGAAAAGCACTTGCCGAGTTTTATTAAAATACGTTAATTATTGTTTGAGTTATCAGACGGACACACACACACACACACATATATATATATATATATATATATATATATATATATATATATATATATATATATATATATATATATATATATATATAAATTGAAACTGACCCCGGATATGAGTTCTAGGAGTCCTAATTTGCAAAGTCTCACCATCGATACCTCTCTATTAGTGAATTTTTTTAAATAAAAATTCACTAAAAACAAATTTTTTTTTGAAAGAAAAAAAATTTCCCTGAAAAACCCGTCCGATTTTCCTGGCTAACGAACTCATCCAAGCCACTAATAAAAGAATGGCACATGCCGAGTTTCATTGAAATCGGTTAATTATTTTTTGAGTTATCAGACGGATACATATATATATATATATATATATATATATATATATATATATATATATATATATATATATATATATATATATAAACATATAAAAATTGAAACTGACCCTGGATATGGGTTCTAGGAGTCTTAAATCGCGCTCATTTAAAAAAAAATTTGCAAAGTCTCATCATCGATACCTCTCAATTAGTGAATTTTGTAAAATAAAAATTCACTGAAAACAAAATTACGGTTTTTCTTTTCTAGATCTAATTAATTACTTTGTCTATTAGAGAAGGGATTTATATACTAAAGAGTTGTCAACGTCACGGGACACTCTAGCCTTAATTATTTAAGGATATGCTAGAATCGCCTATGAATAATGTTAAAATGTTTCGAAATGCACGGAAAAATTGTTTTAGACTTTTGTGAAAAAAACTTGCTCAACAAATTTTCGTAAAAAAATTTCATAATATTTTTGTGTAACATTACTTAACTTGTCGGAAAACGAATGGCGAACTTTTGTAGAAGAAAATCTTCTTGCAAAAAATTTATTTGGAATTTTTATCAAAAAGGTTTTTGTAAATAACTATATCTTATCAGGTGTAGTTTTTAAATTGCTTGAATATGTTTGTTGGCCAGGAAAATCGTAGCATTTTTGGCGGAGATATTATAAGTTAGTTTTTGGAAAATTTTCTGCCTTTTCAAACAATAAAGTCATCTTAATTTAATATGGCACATTGTTTTAACTATACAGGTTATACTATATCCCAAATTTGATGTATTTTTTAAAAGACATATTTCTCAAGAGAAAGATTTTTATGAAAATTCGCAACCACATCGCACTTGCTGAGTTTCGACGTTCTTAATTTGAAGTTTGTTCTTCATATGCTTACATAACACACAGGTCCCTGATTGTAGTAACTAAATATCGTCGTTTGTAACAATTTTACTTATTTATCCATCATAACTTTTTTAGAGGTCTGCTAAAAAGTTAAAGTTTCTCAACGTCTAGACGTCTCGCTTCATCATAATTAAAGGAAGAAAAATTCAAAGCTTTTCTACCAGATCATGTTTCTATTTTTTAAACAACACTATGCGTTTCGGTTAATCTGAACCATCTTCAGGGGTTAAACACCCTTTTCACTTTATACTACAGAAACTGTACTGTATGGAAAATTGCCAAAGTTTAAATTTCATCTACTGTCTTCAGATTTCTAGACAAAACTAACACCGAAGGCCAGAATAACAGCATCTCCAGAGTTGAAGCAGCGAGAGGATGAATATTCCCGTACTCCATTTTGCTGCTTTTAAAAATAAGCGTCGTTTATATTTATCATCTCGCTGCTGTCGCTCTCTCGCTGGAGATGCTCTTATACTGTCCTTTGATGTTACTTTTGTCTGGGAATCTGTTAATAGATGAAATCTAAGGTTTGACGATTTTACATACAGTACAGTTTCTGTAGTACAAACAGAATAAAGCTTGTAACCCCTGAAGATAGTTCAGATGGACCGAAACGCGTAGGGTTGTTTAAAAAATTAAAACATTGTCTGGCAGAAACATCTTTCATTATTGTTCCTTTAATCAAACTAAAAAGTTAAAACGGATTAGTATCCATTTAAAGAAACGCCATTGTAAACTTACAATGATATTGATATTTTGTGTTCGACACCACAGTTACTGTAGATTTTAATGATTTATTTGATTTACGACGTTAATTATTGGTGTTCTTGATTTTAGATCCATTAAATTATTTTCATTTTTTTGGCATCTTTTCAATGCAGTTTCACTTATATTTTGCAAATAAAGAACATACTCTTCGTTAAATGATGCAAATTGCACACACATAAAATTCAACCCTAGCTCAACGGAAGTAAGCTGGATCAGCCAGAATAAGATTTTATATTTATCCACATTTTCAAATGTCTACTCCCATGCGAATTGCCTGAATATAAGAAGAGATATTTTTCATTTTTATGTTTCATCCAAACCAATTCAGTCTAATGGAATTCAGATATTTATAAGTCAACAAGAAGTCACAGGAATTTTGAGAACCATATTAGCCCAAAAAATAAATATTTACAAGTTTAGTTTTACCGAAAAATATGTTTACTTATTCATCTTTCTCCGGTCTTGATGTCAGAAAAAAGAATACTTATTCACGTTTGCGACTTTTATTCCCTGTTCCATAAGATGTGAATCGAACAAGGTCACTATATTTCCTACTCTTTGCTTCTTTGTTCTTGTGCCGGTACGTCAGTTTTGTTTCCAAATTCTTGTCGCACTTAAGGTTCTGGTTGTTTGTAGAATCAATTAACTAGTTATAGATTTTTATAAAACAACCGTGGTTTTAAACTTTTCTCAGAATATTTATTATAAAATAAAACAACAATTTGATGACCCTGTTTCCAGAATAATTCGTAGATACCAAAAAAGTATATATATATATATATATATATATATATATATATATATATATATATATATATATATATATATATATATATATATATATATATATATCATCTAATTATGGCAACAATGGGTACTAGTGGTGATTCTGCTGGTGAATTGTTAAAATTGAAAAAAGAATATTTAATAGACATTATATTAACAAAATGTGTTCCAAAGTGTGTAACAGTGAGTGATGCATTGAGAGAATATATTACTGGAGAACAGAAGATTTATATGGATTCGGTGGACAGTGCAAAAGACCAGGCTATGACTTCTAACCTACAAGTTTGTTTACCTGTCATTCGACTACAAAACGAATTACAAGTTACCCAGGTAAAGTTGGAGTCAACAGAGAGACTTATACAAGATATGGAAAAGCAAATAAATGGCAAAAATGTAATTATTAAGTTGTTAAATAAGGATAGTTCCAAAAGTGACGTAGACAACTCAAAACGCGGCGTTGCCACTGTGAAAAAGTTGGCGGAGAAAGAAACAAATTTAAAATTTAGTGTGACTGAGAATTTGGTGAAGCCTTCTAACAGGGTTAGCATTGACTCAGACCCAACGCATAATATAATCCATCAAAAGAGGCGGGAGATTATTACAGGCGAGTGTGACATTTCGGCGTTTTCAAAAAATGCATTTTTTAGCAGTGTAACACGCAGAGCTTGGTTGTATGTGGGCAGGGTGGAGCCAAGTGCCACATCAGAAAATATAAAAAATTATTTACAAGGAAAATTTCCAAATAATAAGTTTTCAGTGGAAATGCTCCCAAAAAGAGAGGAAGCCAACAGTATATCAGTTAAGGTGGGTGCAGATCTAGCGCTAATGGAAGTTTTAAACAAACCACAGACATGGCCCAGTGGTGTAGTGGTGAAACAGTTTCGCTTTTTTCCATAAAAAAAACGAAGGGGACACAATGCGGGTGTGGTTTTCTGCTGCTGAGACAGGGAATGACACTGAATATCACTGTGAGACTCTCAAAGTGGATAAGCCGCTTAGGATACTAAACATAAACTCTCAAAGTGTCCGTAAAAAGATCGACCTTCTGGATCTCTATTTGTGTTCGTTGAGTTATCCTGAGCTGGTTTGTATGACGAAAACCTGGTTGACCAACGAAGAGGTTAGCGTTCTGAAAGTTGACAATTATAGTGTTGCTAGCTATTTTTGTAGACGCAATATGGTAGGGGGCGGTGTTATTATTTTAGTTAGTAGTGACCTAGATTTTGTAGAGTTGAATGTAAGGAATGTTTCTCTGAGTGAACAATTGTTTGAGGCAGCCTTCGCAACCGTGATATATAATAAAATTTCGGTAAATGTAGGTGGTGTTTATCGCACTAAACCAAAGTGTGCATCTGCCCTGCCACAATATAAAACATGCTTTTCTGGCAGGTTAGAAGAAGTTTCTCTCCAATTAAATGACAAGGGAGCTCCTGCTTTTGTATGTGGTGATTATAATTTAAATTTTTTAGATAAATATAGTGCGGATGTTGTGAGGTTGCAAGATTTAAAGTCTTATTACGGTTTAGTTGCCTGTTTTAGTCAGGTTTCGCGAAGGCAGGGTGTCTCGGCATCTTGTTTTGATAACATATTTTACATTTTGTGGATCTTTTGAATAGTGCATCCTGGGAACTGGTCTATCGGGAACCAAGCGGCAAAAAATTTGATGTTTTTTCTCGAAGTTTGAGTTCTTGTTTTAGATTGCGTTTCCGGTTGTCAGAAAAAGATCCATCCCCGGCAAGATTTTTTCTAAACCATGGATATCAGCGGAACTTGTAAGAAAGGGCTGTTTGCTTCGTAATTTTCCACTTCTACTGGATACGGTTACGGATCCGCGGTGTAATGAGTTTTATAATAGTCTAAAGAAACAGCACGGTGCTAGGTTAAAAGACGCCAAGAAAAATACTATAAAAATAAAATCTCTAAGGCTTCAAACCGAAATAAAGCCATGTGGGAAGTAATTAAAGAAAATGTCAACGTGTGGAAGATGAACAGCAAGGCGGCTAATCTGAGTTTTCTGTCTGGTGACGGAGTCGTTATGACAGATCCTAATATGATTGCTGACAGTTTCAATGCACACTTTGTCGACTCTGTTAAATATCTGACAAAAAACTGTGACATAAATTGTGCATTGAAAAATGGCTCTAATCCCTATTCTATGTTTTTATATCCTGTCTCAGAGGACGATGTATTAGAGATCATAAACGCATGAAACATAACAAAAGTATGATGCAAAATAGTGGCCAAACCTTTGTAATCCGAATAAAAAAAATCAACTATTTTTTTCAATGGTTCAGGATTTATGCATTTCTTAATGGACCCCTGCAACTTTAATTTTTTGCGAAAAAATGTGACATATCTCAAAAGCTATGACAGATAAATGTTGACAACTTGGACGTTCTGAACTTAGAATTTAATGTAGAATCCAGGCATGAAATCAAAATGGGATATTCCCATTAAAAAAACACAAAGATGTCGCCCACTTCCGGTATTTCCGGAAGTGCCGCCATTCTGTAAATATTTCATTTAGACTTGCAGCAGTCGATTCTGTCCGGCTGTCAAATTTCATAATAATACTATTTCGGGAAATCAAATTTTTTTTAACAGACAGGCTACGTGAATCAGCCTATATATATATATATATATATATATATATATATATATATATATATATATATATATATATATATATATATATATATATATATATATATATACTCGTATTTCTATTTAAAAGAGCATTAAAGTTAAACAAATATGTCAAAAAATAGCCCAACAACTTTATTTTAAAGGATTTTTAACTACTTTTAGCGAATTTTCATTCAGAAAAATTCGCTAATAGAGACGACACGATGAAAACCTTTTGAATTTTTTTTTTTCAGATGAGCGTGATTTTGGGTCACTAGAACCCAAAACCAAGCCCTGTTAACATTATATATATATATATATATATATATATATATATATATATATATATATATATATATATATATATATATATATATATATATATATATATATATATATCTGTGTGTGTGTATCTGAGCGATAACTCAAAAAAATACTTAACTCATTTGAACAAAACTTGGCACATAACTTCATTGGACTAAGACCGCGGATGAGTTCATATATCAGCTATAACAAACCTTTTTCCCCCAAAAACATACAAACATATTTCTGAAAACCCCATATTTTGGAAGTATCAGAGTAACTGGAATGAGATTTTACATGTGGCTAGAAATGGTGCAAATAAACCTATGGTGTGAATTTTAAGTAATTTGGTTCACAATATTTGACTTTTTTCCAAATTAAAAATAAGATCTGAAAGATGCGTTGAAACGACTTAGTGGTTAAAGTCCAATACCTGAGAGACAGAGTAGTTAACTGTCTCGCGTAGATTGATTCATAAAACAGGTATAAACTATACATCAACGGTAACCAAACAAAATAAATCACTGGCATAAAACATACTACCCGAACCGTGAAATCGTGAAATCTCGGCCACAAATATCGCAAATGACAGACGACATGAAATAACAATTTTGCCAAGTGTTTTTTAACCAGGCGATTCAATCAGTTTTTGAAATACACTATATTTGTAGCTTGATGAACGGCCCCAAATGCAGTTTTAGACTAAAAGTGTAGCATAATATAGTAGATATGTAAACAAAATCAAGTCAAGTCTCTATAAAAATGATTCTAAAATAGTTTCTTTTATCTTTAAACTTAAACATAAGACGTCATATAGGACCGAAACAGTCGTTGAATGCGTTTCAATGGCAATTCTGCTAATTACTTAATTAATCGTTACGTATATACTTTTAATATAATATATCCCAGGCATGAAGCCGGCGTCAAGTATCATGTAAACAAACCGTTAATTAACGTATCCTTAGGTAGCTCCGTGGTAGCGTGCTTGTCTTCTACTCAAAAGGTTGCCTGATCGATTCCTGCTCGACGAATATAGGTTTCTGTTTTGTTTTATGTTGAGATTTGGAGAAACAATAGTACACAGATTTTATACGTTTTGAACAAGATCTCATTTTTGTTTAAAACGCCTTAATAACTTTGTCACCTTTGAGTCTGAGATTCTAATTTTGAGCAGATATTTTGTTATTGTTGATATTGAAGAAACCGGTTTGATTAAGTTGATTAAGATGAAATAAATTTGGCGACTAATAAGGAAAAATAACTGCTTCGTTTATAATTTGGCAGATACTTTACTTTTCTAAATATGAAATGAGTTTCCTTCTGAAAATCTTTTGTAACTTTATTGAAATGTGTAATACAAGTTTGCTTTAAAGAGACTTACACTATCTATAGATATAGCAGAATTTAATTTTTTAGCTTAATAGAAAATTGAGTTTTGGAAATTTTTCTTAAAAGGAGTTAGAACACACGATTTTTTTATAATAGAGAGATATCGATGCTAACACTTTTGAAAGAATTCTAAAATGTGCGCGTATTATGACCTCTAAGATCAATCTTTAAGGTCTCTGTAAGTTTAAAGTATTAATTTTAGTAATCTGCGGTATAATAGTAGTGTACAATTCTTATGAAAACTCACTACTATAGCCCACTTGCTGCGTCCCGACTTTTTTTTTGCTTTTCAGGCTATTCCCATTTTTCCAAGTATTTGACTGACCTTGCATGAAATTAATTTCCTGTAAGTTTTAGATGTCCTTGCATTTATATATACGACATTATTTTGAAGAGGGTCGTGTCGACTACTATTATTTATCTGTCACATGTGGCAATTTCTGAACCGCTGCTAGATAATTTTACCGTGAAGGAAAACTGACGAGGGCTTAGGTATTTTAATTTGCTTTGGTATAGTGTTCTCTCGCGTGTCTTCTGAAGTCTATGACGGTGTAAATTGATTACTATCCATAACTCAAAAATCGTCGGATGAACCACTGGCCTGTCTTTCATTAGTTTTCACTTATTGCCATTCATTGTTTTTGTTTTCGGTCGTGTCTTGACTTGTAATACTTGTTATGTTGCTGACTATCTAATAATAGTGGCTGAGGTTGACTAACCAGGGCATTCTTGTTTTGCTGGTCAGAGTATTATTTTCTTCTAGAAAATGCAACCAGATTTATGCCGCTCACTGGCATATTATTACTTCTTATTGCACTTAATATATATATATAATATATATATATATATATATATATATATATATATATATATATATATATATATATATATATATATATATATATATATATATATCGTGCTATGGAATGCGATAGGCCAATAATTATGTTAGTTCAATAATTATTGTTTAAAACACATAATGTTTGAAAATCTATTCATCGATAATTTTCTATTACTAAAATTATAAAAAAAGGTATATTCAGATAATTTACCATTTACATGTAAACTGATAAAGTAAAATTAAAAAAATAGATATTTTAAACAGCCCTATATATGTCTGTGCCAAAAAATAGAGCATGTAATAGAAAAAATTCTGGACGCAGCAAGTGCGTTATGGTAGTGAATTTTCATAAAAATGTTTTTATTGCAAATATGTGTGTCTTCTTTTTAAGAAAGCAGGCATCAATTTTGGTTACCAGTATAACCTATATAGTAAAAGCAATGTGCCATGTTTCATAAAAATAACTTTATTGTGTGAAAATGTACCAAGATTTCCAAAAGTAGACTTAAAGTGTTCCCGAAAAACTCGTTTCTTGGTCAACCTTATAGGTTAATAGCAAATTGGGCTATTCAAATATGAAGCATTTGATCAAAGTTCGCTACCATAAGGCACTTGCTGCATCCAGAATTTCTTTTCTTACAAACATGCATTATATTTCGATGGAAAATGCAATAACATAAGGCGTGTTTGATTAAAAAAAAAAAAGAAAATTTGTATCACCAATGACTTATGGGCCATCCTGTGATGTAGAAATATTTTTTAAGATGTAGCTCAAGATACCCTATAATTAATATATACAAATTTTTTTCAAATCTTGTATAATAACGGATATATTAAGCTTTATTGATTTTTACGAAAATTCGACAAAAATTATATACCATTAAACGATAAACTCTATAGCTAAGGCTACTGCCAAGCATCAGGGAAAGCGTCTATTTCAAATGAATTTTCTGGAAACATTTTAGTAAAATGAAGGACAATGACGGTTGAAACTAAGACTTCAGTGTTTGTAAAACATCCTTCTTGAGACATTTCATTTCCATAGCCCGTATTAGTTTCAAGTTATTTGCCAAAATGTTGCCGATTTTGACGTTTTAAGTCGCAACTTTGACGTTTTGAGGAAAACCCCAATTTATTTTTCTTTAAATGCCTATAACTTTTTTGTCTTTTGACATACAGAGTTAAATTTTGGTAGGTAACTTACATATAAGGACATAAACCATGTACCAAATTTGGTTGCCCTTACTTTGTTAATTCGGGAGATATAATTTTTTTTCGAAAGGAAACACAAAATTTTCTGGGAAAACCTGGGCAGATTTTCCTGGATAACGAACTTATCCAAGCCATTTGCAAAAGGAATTTATTCACCAAATTTAATCAAAATCGGCCTATTATTTTTTGAGTTATCGGTGTGATACATATATATATAAATATATATATATATATATATATATATATATATATATATATATATATATATATATATATATATATATATATATATAAAACATATAAAAATTCAAACTGACCCCGGATATGTGTTCTGGGTGGCCTAATTAGCGCTCATTTGAAGAAATTTTTTCAAAATTCAAAAGTCAAGATCTCCTCATTAGTGAATTTTTTTTAAGAAAATTCACTAAAAATAGTTTTATTATAAGCGACATAATCCAGGCACCAGGTTGTCAAGGAAAAAAGTCAACAACAAAAATGAGAATTTAGAGAGGTGTCAGGGGAAAAGAAAGATGTCAAAGAATTTTTTTGGGAAGATTGCAAAGATAAGTTTTGGTTTTTTATGAAGATAGATAGTAGGAATTTTGAGAAGGGTCAGAAAAAGGAAAAGAGACGTTTTTGGTGTGAAAGAAGACACATTTAAAAAAAGTAAAAAGTTTGAAAGAAAAACCGTAATGACATGTATATGAACAGTATATTGGAGAAGTATCAAATAAAACCCAAATAATATGGAAATGTTTATGAAAACTATGGAAAAGGAACAGACGTTATTTGAAATAGTTTTTTGGATAACCCCTGAGAATTTGATAGGAACATTATAAAGTTGCTAGTAAACGATATTACCATAAACAGGAGATTTAGGAGGAAAATAATTAAGAAGGTCAGTCTTAAAAGCAGATTAACAAGAGATATATTGGAATAAAATAAGGGTAGCCATCATTAAGTAAGTAGTATTTAATTATTTAAATTTATATAGATTTAGAAAAAGTGCACTTTGTAGGATGAATGTGTAGTTATTAAAGTGTAAATTAAAGTTGTTTGTATATAAAAAAATTTGTTAAATTTTATAAGTAATTATAGTTGATTTTTAATATTCTTTTGTTTCAATTTCACTTTGATAAATTTAAAAAGTAAGTGCCTTGAAGCACCCCTGAGAATTAAGAACTCATAGCTCTGATAATTGCTAATAGTATAATAAAAATATATATAATAATAGCATAATAATTATAATTACCATAATATATATATATATATATATATATATATATATATATATATATATATATATATATATATATATATATATATATATATATATATATATATACAGGGTGGCCCATTGAAAACGTGCTGCCAACCGTAACTACCAGGAAAATATTTTGTCACAAAAAACTTGAAATACATCAAGTTTGCTTGTACAACTTTTGACGCAAAAAGTATAGCCCAAACTTTACCATCCTAAGCGGGGGTGTCATCCCTCAATTTTTTTCAAATGGAAATAGGGGTCATGTGATAGCTCGTTAAAAAGACCTTTGGGTCCCTATACATTGCATTTTGTTCTTGAAATTTGGTCTATTCATTTAGAAGATATGTATTTTTGAAATATTACTCATGCATTTCCGAGAAATTCTTAATGCTTAAGTTGGGCCTCACTAGCGTCCATTACAAGATACAAAGGTTCTTAAAGGTTTGATTAGGTAATAAAAAGTCATTTAGATTAAGGTGCTCCAAAAGAAAGCGAACTGAAGTAACTCTGTCGATAAAAAATTCAGTTGTGATAATTGTTCGCATTGTTAAGTGGATTTTTATAATCAGTCATTATGGTGTATTCAATTGTCAAAAGAGTTGGAATTGTGGGCATTTAGAAAAAATCATGAAAACGTAAACGAAACAGCACGTGTATTCAATAACCTGCATCGTGATAGGCATGTTCGTCATAAGTACGTGTTAGAGTTGCTACACAAGTTCCATGAAACTGGATCAGTGGCTAATAAAAAACGAAATCCTAAACGTTAATTTCCTATGGTGAATGAAGCCACAAGCCTGGTAAAGTTAAAGTAGAGCCAACATTAAGTACACGGAAATTAATTGAGATTACCAATCTGCGTAGAACAACAATTCAACGAATTATGAAAAAACTTAAGTTTCATACATATGATATCCAGCAAGGTCAGGAATTAAATGAAGATGATTATGACCGGCGCTTGGAATTTTGCGAAAATATTTCTCAAAGAAGAATTAACAATGGGCATTTTTTTAAACTTGTTTTTCCCACGAAAGTTCTTTCTTTCAGAATGGCACTGTAGATCGTCATAATTGCCGCTTCTTGTCAGATGCAAACCCTCGTGTTTCCATGAAGTCCACAATAAAACTCCCCAAAAAATCAATGTTTGGGCGGATATTTTTGCTGATCAAATCCCTGGACCAATCTTAATAGTCAACATTTTGATAGGAGAACGGTATTTGGAAATATTTCAAGACTTCGTTTACCCTACGCTAATTAACATTGTTTAGAACGGTGAGATATACTCGAAGCAACATTTATTTTTCCAACAAGATAGTGCTCCACCGCATTATAACGTTACTGTTAGGGAGTTCTTGGATATATACTTTGCCGGTCAATGGATAGGTCGAAGAGGTGCTGTAGAATGGCCAGCGGTATCTCCAGACCTGTCCCCTTTAGACTTTTTTGTGGGGGCACTTAAAATCACAAGTTTGTGCTACCGAGTGCGATTCATTGAAAGACTTATGTCAGCGCATTATTGATGAATGCCGGAGAATCACTCCTCAAATGCTTGCAAATGTTAGGCAAAATTTTTAACAAAATTTTTACAGTTATTTGGAAGTTGGTGGTGCTCAATTTCAACATTTATTGGATTTAAGTTTAATTCGTTGGTATGTTGGTTGGATGCTTTGCTGGTATAATAGTATGATTGGTCCAAATTATTTTTAACCTTTACTTCAATACCATACTAAGTTTTTAAGTGACACGATTTTGTTCCTTAATTGCTCGGGAAATTCATTGGTGACATTTTAAAACTCCATATCTTCTAAACGCAAGAACCGAATTTCAAAAATAAAAAGGAATGTATAGGGAATCAAAAGCTCTTTGCAACAAGCTGGCACATTACCCTTATTCGTATTTGAAAAAGTTTGAGGGAGGACATCCCCGCTTAGGACGGTAAAGTTTGAGCTATACTTTTTGCGTCAAAAGTTGCCTCCCTTAGCTGCAAAATTGACGTGTTTCAGGTTTGTTTCGGCAATTTGTGGCAGTTATGACTGCCAGCTCGTTTTCAATGCTTGTATACATACATACATACATACATACATACATATATATATATATATATATATATGTAGAGTTGGCTCGTAACACAAACACTGGGTGATTTTAACTTAACACAAACTTTATTCACCTACTTATATACACCTATTTATTTACACTTTTGACTTAACTATTATTACAATTATATACAAGAAACTTTAACTAAACAATGCATTTGCTAGCGCTATTGATGCCGACAGATAATATTTGCGTCTTTCGTCTTACGGCTCTCTTGGCCTTCTCCCCCGATGCTACCCTCGAGCTTTCATATTTACCACCTCAAGTAATTCGTGAGCGCTGTTGCCATACGTCATAAACTAATGATAGACTAAATAAAAAATTAAAACTAATTGCTGGCCAATGGTAAATCCCACAACTCGGTCATCCTACATTTCATCCGACCCGGATGAATCAGACTCATATATCCAGGGCTTCATATAGTCTGCGCTGGCTGACGTAATTCTAGGGCCTTCTCCTTTGCCTATCCTTTCCACATCGTAGCGGTCGTTACGCTTGACTTTTATTATTTTGTAAGGTCCTAAAAATTTTGGGTACAGTTTGGCCTGAGTGCCAAACTGGGTTCTTTTAATAGCGACAATTTGGTTAAGACTATACGTGGTCGCTTTTCTTCGCTTCTTGTTAAATGTATTGGCGTTCTCTCTTTGCACGGTCTGAATTTGGGATTTTGCCCTCTCTCTGCATTCTTCCCTCTCTTTGTCAAACAACTCTCGGCCAGCTTCTTCAAGTGCTTGCAGAATATCCAAGTTTTCCCTCTTTCGCATCTGGGTTCCAAAACTTGCCTGCATCGTAGATTGACGCTCCAATACCTGCCTGTTTTCTGGTATTGCCAGTTGACTGGGAGTTTGGTAAATGGGTTCCTCGTCTTTCAATATAAGCTTCATTACATCATCTGTACAGTCAGTCTTTTCTGGTTTGTAATTTTGCACCATCTTTACTGTCGTCTGAGGTTTTTCCTCTTTAGTTTGTTCTGTCACAACATTTTTGCCGGTCTCATCTATGCTCATTCTCATAAGAAAGTTGGCTTTCTTATGCAATATAATTCCATCTTCGCTGATAATTGCTTGTGCTTGAGAAAGGATATTACTGCCTACGACTGCCTTAAAGCCTACCTTCATCGGCAAAATGTAAAAAGTCAGATCAACCTGCTCGTCGTTTACTGTGACATTCCTTCTAAATAAACCAAGCGTCCTGATCTTATTGCCCCCAATTCCCGTAATGTAAGTCAAGCTTGGTACAAGAGGAATATCTTTGAGATACTGTCTGTAAACATCTTCTCTTATGCCGCTTATATCGCTCCCAGTGTCAAACAAAGCATCAATGGTAACATTATCTATTTGCAGTTTGACTTGAGTAAACGGCGATAAAACCATTGTTCTCATTGTTCTCACGTGTTGCACTGGTATTGTTTCGTCTTTTGTGATTCTCTCTGGACAGACCGTAGCAATGTGTCCAAACTCGTTACAACCAAAACACTTGATTCCTTTCTCTCTGGATGGGCACTGCTTAGACATGTGATTTTTCTCTCCACAGTTAAAACATATCAGCTTGGTCTTCTGGCCGGACTTGTCCATCAAGTTTCCTCTGTTCATTCCAAAATTCTTCTTAACTACCTTATGTTCTAGAGTGCTTTCCTTAGATGTTGTGGCCGACAGCTTTGAAACTATCCTCTCATACATCTTCACCTTCTCTTTAAAATCGCTAAAGGAACGTGCACCATACAGGATGACTTTATTTGCAGAATCATCCGGAATGCCATCAATGATGTATTGGATTACAACATCAGCGTCTATATTTGCACGAGCTCCAATTTCGCGCATTACTAAGGCATACTCCGACAAAGTTTCTTCTTTCTTTAGCTTACGAAACATGAGCATCCTGTGTATATCGGCACTACTCACTTTTACTTGAAACTCTTCTTTCAATAGCCGCTTCAGTTTTGTCCAATTGGTTACTCCTTTCTCCGCACGAATATATAATTTAGCCATACCGCATAATGACTTTTTGGCAAAAATTAATTTCTGGAGATCGTTCCAACCGGTAACCTCGGCTATCTCCTCAAACTCTTCTATCCATCTCTCTATTGGATAGTCGTCTTGCCCACTAAACTGGCGAATCGAATCCTCTACATCTCGGAAAGTTGATGCAAATGAGCTAGCCCTTTCCTTTTGGCCACGTCTTTGTGTTGTCAAAACCTCATCTGACTCTGGTACAGAAACAGGTTCACCATCCTCCTCATTATCAGTGCCTTCCTCCGATATGTCATTGACCCCATTTACCTGCACTCTAAGGTCCGTCAGATATGTGCAAATTCTCTTCACGATTGCATTTTCATTTCCAGAATAATCGATGTCTAAAATGTGGCACACTGCTACCATGTCGACTAATTCCAGCTTAGATTGTACGTCCTCTATCTTCTCGCGAAATTGTGCTGAAGAAACGTCAAAGGAAAACCCACTGAACTGCTTTAAGTCTCTTCTTATACCACGGCCCTGACCTTCTTCTCCGTGAGTCACCACATGAAGCGCCTTAACCGCCCTGAGACTACCATTAGCAATATTATATCCCACTTTGGGAATTACTTCTAAAGTCGTCATCTTTTCTTATTAAAGGAAAAACGCTCAACGAACACAAAGGTGTAACTTTTTGATAAAACCTAATTAAATGTGTTACTTCTAAGCTGTAAATAAATACAAATTAGCTTATTCACTACTTCTTTCGTCTCAAAATTCGTCTAAAGAAATTAAAATTAAATTGATTTTAATTAATTTCGTCTTAATAAAAATAAAATTATCAAGCTAAAACTCGTCTAGTACCCTATAAAATATTTACTGATATCTTTCGTCGTATTATCCGTCCGCGTCAATTTACAAAATAAAATAAACATCAAAAGCTGAAATAAAACGTTCTACATTCACAAAATAATTATTTAAATGCACACAATAAAATATCAAATCAACTACTTCTACAATAAAAATAAATAAAAGATCACTTGAAATAAAAAAACATAAAAAGTATCAAAACATTTCTTAAAAACACGTCTGCAATTATAGTGTTCAGAGAAAAGTCAGCTTTCTAAATTTATAGAACATAAAGATTGTCTCAAACTGGCAACGCTGGGCCTCTTAACACTTGATGCAACAGGAAGTACGGTGCTGGTAAATCGGCTGAAATTCTTAGCAATTTAAGGCCTGAACGACCCTCTGCTAGTTGGATACAGATATTACAAATACAGAAATGCAGAAAACATCTGTTCAAGCTTCAGGCTGCCAAACAAAAGAGTGTGCCTACTAATGTTTTTATTGTCTTGAAGGTTCAATAGATGCACCACCAAACGTAAGCTCACGTACGCTTAATTTCTTGTTCGAGAATCGTCTAAAATATTAAAGCGTACTTACAGTCTTTGTCGGCTTGGCTTTGTTTGTCTTGGTCATACCCCGGCAGAGCTCCCAAAAAATATGTAGAGTTGGCTCGTAACACAAACACTGGGTGATTTTAACTTAACACAAACTTTATTCACCTACTTATATACACCTATTTATTTACACTTTTGACTTAACTATTATTACAATTATATACAAGAAACTTTAACTAAACAATGCATTTGCTAGCGCTATTGATGCCGACAGATAATATTTGCGTCTTTCGTCTTACGGCTCCCTTGGCCTTCTCCCCCGATGCTACCCTCGAGCTTTCATATTTACCACCTCAAGTAATTCGTGAGCGCTGTTGCCATACGTCATAAACTAATGATAGACTAAATAAAAAATTAAAACTAATTGCTGGCCAATGGTAAATCCCACACACACATATATATATATATATATATATATATATATATATATATATATATATATATATATATATATATATATATATATATACTGTAAGCAGGGTGTTTATCTGTTTAAGTCTAGTTTTATGAAATTTCTCCATACATAAATATTCGGAACAGAATGTAAAAAAAGTTCATGAAAAATCACCATAACAAATATTTTAAGCGAGCGTAAATATAACAATCATACTATGCATAATTATATAGGCTCTGCGCATGTTGAAATAATAAATACTTAACTGCAAAGTTGCACAGTGCAGCTGTTGACTTACTAATATAATACCAGGCATAAAAGTTTCGGTTCAAAAACGGTCACCATTAAAACATAGTACAGAGGAATGATAGACTCGCAAGTTTCGAGTTCTACAGCCTCTAAAACCAGGTCACTTAGTTTCAATAGAAAAAAATGCAAACTCGGATTTTGATGTCTGGACGGTAGAAAATACGTGTCTTGAAGGCAGGGGGCTCCAACTCCCGCTTGGGACTAGGAGTATCCTTACCGTTTCGAAAAAAATTATCGGTAGAGGGTCACGGCGATATCATGAGGTTTTGAAGTAAATGTATAATTCAGTTAAGTTCGAGTGGCATTCACGGTAGTGAAATAGTGTATGAGCTAGGGAGATAGAAGGGATTTAGGTTTTCCGTAAAGCTAGTGAGTGTGGTAGCAATGTACAGGGCTGGCTTTGCGTATATATCTGGAGTTATTTTCATTTTCCCGGTGAGTATGGTCCATGACATAATATGTTTGAAGGGACTTTTATTTTAAGGGGTAGCTGTTTTGAGTACTGACATAATTTTTATATAAAATTTGTATAGATATTTTTAAGCCATGGGGCTGTAAGATAGAATATTAGCATAGATAGTTGAGCCGTAGGACGTGAAACAGAATTAGAGTAAACTGGAACTTAATTGAAATTTATATGTTGTTTTTAGAGGGATTTTACTAGATGGGAATTTTGTGAAATTCATAATACGAAGAGCACGATAGGGCTTGCGAGCCATAAGGGTTTAGTTGAGAACTTAAAAAGAAGGAAGTCGGAAATTATTAAACTTATGAAATAATATACCGGGGGCGAAAACAATTTAATTTTCACAGGTATCAGTTTTTCATAAAATTTAGTTTTTTTTTGTAAAGATTTAGAAAAAATTCTCATACAATGATGCTCAATAAACTTTAGAATTTCAGTTATTGGAGTTGATAATGTTAGTCTGACATAGACTTTATTAGATTTATTGTCATAATTTTAACCTAAGGAAACCTTGGATTAATTCATTAATTAAAATTTATTGTGCCGTTGAAATGTTTATCTATATAAATTGTATTTTTGTATTTAAGTAACTTTAAAACTAGATGCTGGGTTTTATTCTTAGCATAAAAACCCAAAACCAGAGTTTATGTTAACAGTTTATTATAAAATGATTAGGTATACTGGGTATACGCTAAGGCTGAATATATAGTTACATTTTGGGGAAATTGGTCCCAAATGCTCGATCATAGTGTTCCAAATAAATTCAGGCAAGACCTCCCTTGAGGGTCGATAAACATAAGTATTTTCTTTCAAGGTAACAAGTAGTAGTTTTAAATACACGTTCTACCGCTCGAGCGTTTGTCAATATTAAAAAAAATATACCTAAATAATGATTTACCTAAATCTTCTTAATAATAATAATTACAGTCATTAAAACTTTGTGGTAAAGAAAAGTAAATGACTAATAAAACTACCCCGTTAGAATATATATATATATATATATATATATATATATATATATATATATATATATATATATATATATATATATATAATTATTGTAAACAAGGTGGTTTGAAATATGAATATATTGTATATAGTATTTAGATAAATATATTTTATTTACTGTTATTATGTTTAATTTTATAGGTGTTACATATATAGCAAATAATGTAATTTTATACTTGTGTGTATTTTATAGAAAATAAATATGTTTGTAATTGTATTTTATATTGAATATATGTATTTTTATGATCGAATATTGAATAAATGTGTTTGTAAATATTTTGTTTGTTTTATTGTGAATTTATGTTGGGCGCCTTTTGTTTTTTACTTATATTGAATTAAATTAATTTAAACACGAACGTCTGTTTATTTTAGGACACTCGCTACTTATACTTTTATAGCTAAGTTATATTGCTTTTGAATGTCAAACATCATATTTATTTATTTAAAATTTCTTAGGGACTTATCTTTAATTAATTTTTGTACTTCATTTATCTGTTAAAGTTTAAAAATCTTAATTGAGATCCCTTATATTTCTTAATTTTAAATACAAATATGCCAGATTTTGTTAAGGATATTAATAATTTTGATTGTGATTATTATTTTCAATACGATGCTTAAAATTTGACTACTTTCTATAACGAATCCAATTACTTTGATTTGCAATATTTGTTACCATAGCAACCTTGCTTATTCTGGTAACCTAGGAGATTGAATCTTAAAATGGTTGAAAAGGTTTGATATTTCTGACGTGCTGTCCCGCGTAGCGCCCTCCTTTGGTTCTTTCTAGTACTTCTTGAATTGATGTGATTTATGTTCCTAAACTTGGCAAAATTGCTTCTTTAATTGACATTTACTTCTTTTTGACGTATTCTTATTGAATTAATGGATGTTTGCGATCTTGTTTGGAACTATATTGCAGTTTTTATTAATTCTGGATGGAATTACCTGGATTTTAAACTATGGCGTGGGTTGAGATTTTTCATTTTCACTGTTATTTACGGTAAACGTACTGGTATTCTTGCTGGAAGTTCTTCTAATGTTGTTTACTGGTAGGTACAACCTTTTTGTATTTCACTTTCACTATTCATTACGCATTTATTTAACTCTTTTGAACATTTTTCTCCATCTGCAAGCTACTAGCTTGTTGTCTTCATCGGCTTTCTCGTAACAATCCCTCTTCATCCTCGCGGAAATTAAGATTCGTCTCGTTTTTGTTTTATATGACGAATCAAATTTGTTAATTACTATTTAAATTTGTTTATCAACCAATTACTGTTTCTGTTTCAGATAAGACCAATAGCATTATAGATTTCACCAAATGAATCAAGAGATAGAGAGTCATTTCTTTTCGATAATTCAATTATTGCATTTTAGAGCCAGGTGAGACAAATAATTGTTTGTATTGAAAATTTCTAACCTTTATTATTTTCATCAACAAAAAAATCAATCCTTAATCATCCTTATTATTGTAATTATTACCAAACTCTTTCCTTATTCACTAATTTGACACATTTACCATAATTTATCTTAACCATATTCGCAAATTTTCATGAAATTTATTACTAAATACATGGTATTTAAATTTACTAGTTTTTTACTTTGTCGGAGACAGTTTATGAAACTTGTCCATTCACTGGATTGTTTTAGACCTGTCTACAAAGGTTTGTCTCTGGGATCTATATCACTTATATTATAACTGTACATTGTTAAGCAGTTCATTCATTTACTTGAATTGTTCAATTTATGTACAATACAAAAATTCTTTATGTCTTACCTGGTAACTTTAAATGATGTCTTGATCCATTCATTGACGAATACATATAGTTAAATTGTTTTAAATTTCTGGTTCAGTTAGATAATAGTCTGCAATCTACCCCCTGTATCTGAATATAGCTGAGACAACTAAACGAATTCTTACTTCCAGGTATTTATTTGAACACTTTTATTATTAAAAATATAGCTAGGTCTGTGCCTGCAATATATATATATATATATATATATATATATATATATATATATATATATATATATATATATATATATTAAAATTTAATTTCTAAAGCAGCGTTACAAGTTGTGAATTTGGTTCTCGAAAGTTTACTTACCAGTGTTCATCACAGGGCACGATCTTCACTGAGTGCTCTACATCTTTATTTAGTATGAGTTTCATGTATCAGAACTACAATAATAATATTTACCTATTCCAAAGTTCAAACAGTTTAGTGAGTCCCACACTTGGAACATAATAAATCCCTCTATTTGATTGTCACATAATTACTCTAGTGAGTTTACCAAGTTATAATTATGTGGGGTGGAGCTGACACTATGAATTTGTCACGACTACTTGTACTAGGAATGAGGAACAGGACAGCCTATACACGTATTGTAAACCTATTGTCGTTCTCGCTCATGACTCTGATTAGATCTTGTATTATTATTGTTCTTGGAGTATTTCATTTATTAGTAGGGGATAACTAGTAAAAAAACCTAAGAATATACCAATTTGGGAGTAAATATTTAAAGAAAGAATGGCACCAAAAGTTTCATAGCACGATATGTTATTATTTAATCTTCTGTAAATTCGTTTTCAGCGAAATTTCATAGAAAAAACTTGTTAGTGCAGAGATCGGGACTTTTGAATTTCGGAAAAAAATTCTCGAAAATGATATTTATATACTCATACCCAGGTTCAGTTTAAAATTTATAGGTTTAGGTATTAGTTCCAGAGCTGGTCAGCTCTTTAATAGTTGGCTGGTGTGGTATACTTGCAATATGGTAGGTAGTAGTGGAATTTTCCTTTACGTGATAGTAAAGGATCTTTTTTACGCCCGAGGAGGTACCACCCCTTACATCAAGTGGCCGGTGATGTCCCAATGGACATTTCCGGTTCTGGTGTATGAGTGGGTCTCCCTTATAAACAAAAATGATGATGGCGCCTCCTTGTACAAAAGATTCCGGAGATAAAATACCTCTCCATTCGGATCTTCGGGAAAGGGGTGTGGAGGGGGCGTGGGCGTCAAGATTTAACATATCCTTCTCGAATATATGTGGCCTAAATTCTAACCTAAACTCCATCCACCATTTCCTCCAGACTAATAGGCCCCAACTCCTCTTCCTCACCGAAACTCAAATCAGTGCCAAAACAGCCACTAATAACCTTAATTTCCCGGGGTATGAGCTTCCTTTAGATTGCATGGAGGCACCCACAGGCACGACTGGGTCCAAATTGCAGGTAAGTTAATAAAATTAAATTTAACGTTTGTATAAAGATTTTAAGTATGTACTTTTTAGTTGTTCCCGGGTCAAGTGTTACTCCAAACTTTCTGACGAAGTGAAATCTCGACAAGTACACTTGGAGAACCCAAATCACCACAACACATTTTAAAATACCTGACGATCGTTTTACTAATTAAGTTAGCGTCATCAGAGGATGAAAAATTGTGAGAACTAATTATTTATGCGTACCTATGTTATTTATCACCCTCCGATGACGCTAACTTGGTTAGTGAAACGATCGTCAGGTCTTTTAAAATGTGTCGTCATGATTTGTGTTCTCCAAGTGTACTTGTCAGTGCTCATCGCAGGTTCCAATCTTCACTTAGAGAAATCTCGAATATAAAAATGAGCAAGTTAGTTATTTGGCAGGTGAAATTATTGATTGGTGAGACGAACGATTATAATATTTAAAAAACGCTAATGTCATTTTAGGGCTGTTATCATATTACATTCCAAAACAGAGACGGAGCCGAAAAAATATCGAACACAGGGATGTATTACTGACCGAACCAGAACATGAAGGAGCAAGTCTAGATGATGTACCACGAAAACTAACACTTTGTGTTGCCATAGAGTCTAACAATAGACGTCTACTTTTAACATAATTTTCCGTAATGATTCACGATAAAAAATATTGTGATTTAATTTACAATACTTAATTAGGTAATAATGCTAGGTAATATTATGTGAAACAGTTTAATAACGAAACCTGGCAATAACAAATAGAAACTTAAACTCCACAAAACAACACAACAAATAATTGAATATAGACTTAAAAATACACTAAATAGAAAATTGTCCAATATGGCCATCGTACAAGGCTTAAATGTACCAATTAAATGTGACACTTACCCTAAACGACTTCAATTCTGTAGACGGTATCAAGCGCAATGTCAGCAAGATGAAAATTTTCATTTGAAAATAATATGGACTGATGAATCCATTTATTTACAAATTGTGGTTTGTATAATCGCCATAATAGGCATTATTGGGAAAATGAAAATCCCAATCTAAAGGAAGAAAGACATTTGCAAGACAGATTTGGTATTAATGTTTGGTGCGGCTTATTAGGTAAAAAAACTGTTAATTTTATTTGTAGATTAGACAGTTAATTTCTTTTAATTTCAGGTAACTTCATTGTTGGTCCGTTCTTTTCTTTTAATAATTTAACTGGGAAAAGGTATCTTAATCTATTGAGAAATGATATCTTACCAACAACTAGAAGAATTCATGATAATTTAGACAATATTTGGTACCAACAAGACAGTTGTCCAGCTCACAATGCTAGGATCGTCAAAGAATTTTTGTACCAAAATTTTAATAATTGTGTCATTTTTAACAATGGGCCGGTTCATTAATGTGCTCAAAGTTCTGATATAACACCCATGGATTTTTATTTTTGGGGTACTCTGAAAAATGGTGTGTGTAAACTCGATCAACCACAAAATATTAATGAATTACGAAACAGAATCACGGAAGCTATAAATCATGTAAACCAAAACACCATCACCAGAGTTTGCAGGCATGTTTCAAAAAGGTGTATAAAGTGCATTGAACAAAACGATAGCCATTTTGGACAATTTTCTATTTAGTGTATTTTTAAGTCTCTATTCAATTATTTGTTGTGTTGTCTTGTGGAGTTTGAGTTTGTATTTGTTATTGCCAGGTTTCGTTATTAAACTGTTTCACATAATATTACCTAGCATTATTACCTAATTAAGTATTGTAAATTAAATCGCAATATTTTTTTATCGTGAATCGTTACGGAAAATTATGTTAAATGTAGAAGTATATTGTCAGACTCCATGGCCTACTGCTTTTTAAACACTTTCTTTTGTCATTTGTTTTCTGGTATTGAATTTCATAAACTACTATCCTCAAAACGGGTTTTCTCAAAATTTATAGTGCAATTTCAAGATTTCTCAAGCATGTTGTAAATCATTGGAAAGCTATTTTCACAGGCTATCACACGAGCAAAAAATCTAATATGTTGGCCATAATAAAAACACACGTTGATACCTGCAGCTCAAAAACAAATAACAATCCAAAGTTAAGAATAGCACAAAAAGATTACTCTGTAAAAAGTGTCCTGATAATGTGCAAGTCATAGATGTCAGATCAACGCCTACTTAGATATTGAAGAAAAAGAAATCGATAAATTTTGGTTTTTTCGAAATAACTCGAAAACAAAAAGAAGCACGACAAAGTACAAGTCATATTTGGAACGAGCAATTCTACAAAACATTGCTAATTTAACCGTCTCCCTATCTCTAATAATAACGGATATATCAATACATACCAATCCAGTTTGGGACACACTGTATATATATATATATATATATATATATATATATATATATATATATATATATATATATATATATATATATGTATATATATATGTCTAAAAAATTCCTTCCAATTTATGTATTGATGTTTTTTTTTTAATGTGAAAATTAAAAATGCTGAAAGAGGTGTGAATCTACAAAATGTTCTTAGGCAATTTTATTTGATAAATGCGTTATAGCAAGCTGTGTACTAAGGCTTTCTTTATTGCTCGATATTTAGAACACACCTACGAAAATAACCAAACAATAACTACATTATATTATATGCTCACTTGAACAAACATTTGCATGGAAACCAATAAAAGCCTATCTTTTGAAAGAGAATAATGCATTGAGAGTTTCCATTGAAATATTTTATTGTGTACCACGCAAAGAAAACTGGTTCCATTAGGAAGATCGATAAGTAAACTAAACTGTACTCGTAGCATATACGCTGTTTTCTTTGTCGTGCAAACATAGACAACATTGACAACAATCTATTCAATGGTTAGAAAACTGATTTTGTATATAAACCTTAACAAAGAATGAACGAAAAATCCCAACAATTACGAAATATCATTCTGATAATACGAATCGTTTGTCTTATCCTTAATTTTAAAGAACCTCGGTGGTTCAGGGGTAAGAACGTGTGCCTCTGAACCGAAGGGTACTGGGTTCGATCCCAGGTACTCCTTTCACTTTTTCAGTACAAACTGTAACATTAACGTCAACCAAGGTTCTGGCATTGTATTTGAGCAAGTTGAATGTCTGCACGATCCGCTCTACGGAGGGGCGTAAAGCCGTCGGTGCCGTGTCCATGCGATGCTGGGCACGTTAAAGATCCCTACCCTCCTTACAGAAAGGCAGGGGTTCGGCAAAATTTCCAGGACAGTGAGGTGAAACTGCTCCCTGGCGTCGGTGATTGGCCATAGTCGCGGTAATAGGCCGACGCTAAAGAAGCAAAACACACACATCCTTAATTTTACGTAAGATAAAATTTATTCGAATTTTTTAATACTGTTGATCTTATCGAAAAAGTATCATCTTTACTGAGTAGAGATTGAAACCTGCGATGAGCACAGAGAAGTACACCCAATTTATCAGAACATACTTTAAGACCTAAATTTAGTTTCGAACTTTAGAGTCACGAGAGGGATAACTAATCTGAGCATAGAAAGATTATATATAGTCAAGCAGATATCTTAAATACTGGGACTAACTTGAAAAGAAAAAAGTCTGAACGCAGCAAGTGCGTTATGGTAGCGAATTTTCATTAAATGCTTAAAATTTTTATAACCAATTCTCTATAAACCTAGACAGTTAAGTTTTGGTGAAGTAAGATATTTAAAAGGGCAACATACAAACCAAATTTCATCAAAATAACTTGGTTGCTATTTTGAGATACAAATTTTTTTCGGATTTTTTTTAAATTTTTGCAGTCTCACCATTGATTGATACCTCTCTATTAGTGATTTTTTTAATAAAAACAGCTTATCTTTTTTAAATAAAAATTGTCTAATAAGAACAAAACAGAAATGTCACTACTTAAAAAAAAAAGAGGTAACAGTACACGACGCTCCCAGACGGTCACCCGTCCAAGCACTGACCATGCCCCAGGTTGGTTAACTTCGGCGATTGCAGGACAATCGTTTTTTTCAACGTGGTATAGCTGCTCGATTCACATGTTTATTTATCCAAGGTTTATATATTCATTATTAATTTTTAAGTTTCGGTTTTAAATAAAGAATTAAATTATTTTCAAAGTTTGCAATACTTACACAATTTTTAACACTGCTGATTGCATACATATTGTTCATGTGTAAAAGAATTCAACATAACTTATTTTAAATGTTAGTGTCTTGGACAACTCACTCATTTCGCAATATGATCAAACAAAACAATGATTTAATTCACAAGCTTTTTATATAAACTGAAATTATTAATCTAAAAACAACCTATTCTCTCATTAACTTAAAATAATAATAAATTGATATGACATATGACGCTGTATAAACCGTGCAATTTGCTATAAGAATACAAATACAGATCAAACCAATAGCAATTTAATTTTGACCACGTGACCAATTTTGTTAGTCATTTCCGAATGTCAAAGCTATAGATAAATCTTCCTAGACTAAATTCACCAAAAATGTTATAATTGTACAAGTTTTATTTAACTTATAAGGTTTTTATTTAGTAATTGTTTGGATCGCAACTTAAAATCAGGTTTAAACTCTTTAGCTGCCGATTTTACCATATATCTTTTTGAATAACAAATCAATTCTAGAAATAAATATTACCGTTAATTTTCCTAACGAGAGAAAATTTCCAACTTTGTGTATGAAAATTTGAAAACTGACAACCCTGGATGTTTCAATTTATTAGGAAGATTTTGTAGCTTTCCAATATTCAAAGAAAACAAACTAAGACATCCGTTATGTCAACCTCTCCCACATACATTATACAACGCCTTAATAAAGTTTTAGGAGCGTGTCGTATCTTTTAAATATCTTTAATTCGGGATAACTTAAGCTTGTGTTGAGAGAAACGCCACAAAATTAATATGTGAGAAGATCCTTAAATGCTCTATACATGTGAAAAATTCCGTTCCACTCACTTTAACAATTTAAAAGATATAGCGTTTTCAAAAAGTTTTCTCCGATTTGCCACAGGAAAAACTTGAGCATAAAGGCTAATTAACGACCTCGGTTTTCGCCCAAACCAGATTTTTGCCAACTTTGATTGAAATCAGTTTATTATTTTTTGGGTTATATATGTATATATATATATATATAAACATATAAAAATTGAAGCTGACCCTGGATATGGGCTCTAGGGGTCCTAGTCCGCGCCCATTTGCAAAAAAAATTCAATATTCAAAAGTCGAGGTCTCCCCAACAGTGAATTTTTTTCTACGAAAATTAACTAACATAAAAATAGATGTATCAAGATTATCACTGGAAACACATACTAGTGTCGCTCTTATTTGAGCTCATCAGTGTGTTATACCAGCAATAATCAAAACATATCTGAAATTAATTGGCTTAACGTAGCCAAAATCTGTACGAAACATGAGATGTACAAGCTACTGACATCTAGGACCAAACAAGAACTTTGTCTGTAACAAATACAAATTCTGTACGTCAGGTGGCGCCTTACAGACAACGTTCCTTAGTTAGTTCCTTAGTCCTTTGGCAGTACTTAGTTTTAGTTATGAGTTTATGCCTCAATAGTCTATAATCTTTAACGACTTTTCGTAGAAAAAAACTCTTGAGAAGCCACCACTTCTGAATTTTGATAACATTTCTTCAAATGAGCATGAACTAGGCTCCCTAGTATCCATATTCGGGGTTAGTTTCAGTTTTTATCTGTTTTCATATAATAGGGTGACACAGTTCTAAGGTAAAGCTCAATATATCCCTTATTATTCAAGATACGAAAAAAAATTGTATACGCTATTGTTACGCTTGTTTTGAGCTGCATCTTATAAAACAATTTTGGCAACCACAGGATGGCCCATAAGTCGTTGGTAATACAGACTTTCATTCATTTTAATCGAAGACCCTTATGTTATGCATTTTTGCTGTTTCAATCAACTTATAATGCATGATTGTAAGAAACAAATTCGATAGCTTTCATGGTTTTACTTTAACTTTTAACATTTTTGGCACAAACCAAAAATTATGATATGGCTTTTTTAGCAATACATAGCAGAGTCCTATGAAAAAGACGCACTCAGAGAGTTTTTTTATATAAGTCGTCAAAAAAATCGAAATTCCATATACAGGGCACTTTAAAATAGTGGCTGAATTCAAAAACATTCAAACTGCTGCAACCCAATATTTTTAAATAGAACAGCCTGTACCATGATTCATGTAGGGATCAGTTTTTTTTCCATTTTAGTGAATTTTCTTAAAAACAATTCACTAATGAGGAGATCTCGACTTTTGAATTTTGAAAAAATTTCTTCAAATGAGCGCTATTTAGGACCCCTGGAACCCAAATCCGAGGTCGGTTTCAGACTTTATATGTTTATATATATATATATATATATATATATATATATATATATATATATATATATATATATATATATATATATATATTTAGGAATATTGCACTACACTGTAATCACTTTTAAATATACACTTTATTTGTTTGCTGTACGTTTGTGATTTCTTATTGGTTTGCGTAAACGCAAACCAATAAGAAATCACAAACGTACAGCAAACAAATAAAGTATATATATATATATATATATATATATGTTTATATATTTATGTGTCACACCTATAACTAAAAAAATAATAGACCGATTTTGATAAAATTTGGTGAGAACCTTCCTTTCGCGAGTGGCTTGGATAAGTTCGTTATCCAGGAAAATCCGCCAAAGTTTTCCCGGAAAATTTTGTGTTTTCTTTCGAAAAAAATCGAAAAAAATTTATATCTCTGGAATTAACAAAGTAAGGGCAACGAAATTTGGTACACGGGCTTAAATCGTTATATGTAAGCTACCTACCAAAATTTAGCGCTGTAGGTTAAACGACAAAAAAGTTACAGGCATTTAAAGAAAAATAAATTTGGGTTTTCCTCAAAACGTCAAAGTCGCGATTTTAAACGTCAAAATTGTTAATATTTAGGCAATGAACCTGAAATTAATATGATCTATGGAAGGAAAATGTCTCAAGAATAATGTTTTACAAAGCCTGAGCTCTTAATTTCAATCGTCATTGTCCTTCATTTTACTAAAATATTCCCAGAAAATTCATTTCAAATAGACCCTTCTCTGATGCTTTAGTAGTAATATTGGCTATAGAGTTTATCGTTTAATGGTATATCATTTTTGTCGAATTATCGTAAAAAATCATTAAAGCGCAATATATCCGTTATTATGTAAGTTACGAAAAAGAGTTGTATACATTAATTGTAGGGTGTCTTAAGCTACATCTTAAAAAATATTTCCACAATTACAGGGTGGCCCATAAGTCGTTGGTGATTCAAATTTTCTTTTTTTTTTTAGTGATTTTTTTAAATCAAACACGCACTATGTTATTGAATTTTTGTATTTTCCATCGAAATATAATACATCTTTGTAAGAAAAAAAATTCGGGACGCAGCAAGTGCGTTATGGTAGCGAATTTTGATTAAATGCTTCAAATTTTGAATCAATTTGCTATTAACCTATAAGGTCGACCAGAAAACCAGTTTTTTCGGGAACAATTTAACTTTACTTTCGGAAAATTTTGTACATTTTCAAACAATAAAGTTATTTTGATGAAACATGGCACATTGTTTCTAATATATAGATTATACTGGTAACCAAATTTGGTGCCTGCTTTCTTAAAAAAACATATTTGCTGTTAGAAACATTTTTATGAAAATTCACTACCATAACGCACTTGCTGCGTCCAGAGTCTTTTTTTATATTTAATACTAAAAACCGATCAGATTATTTAGCGAATTTAGAAAAAAAATATTATAATATTTAAATTAATTTTGGTAGAAAAAAGGTAAGAAATAATTAATTTCATAGGATTATCTATGTTAACATTTTCATAATATATCAGTAGTTGATAAATTGTTTTTACAAATGTGAAATAAAACGTTAAACTGACATAGTAATTTTTTTATTTATAACAGCTTGTGACATGTAAATATGAGTATTTTTTCGCTTATATTTTTCTTTACTTCCACTGGTTCAAATTTTTATTAAAAGTGAAACTAAATTCTTTACATTTTCTTTTTCAATTCTATTTACAGATTGGATATATAATTTCATTTGTATGTATTCTTTTAGCAAACTTTTGTGTAATAAGTATTCAGTTTTGGAAGCAAGGTTTTTGTGTTTCCGCGCAAATCATTTTTTGTAAGATTTTTGTAAAAGTTTGGTGAATAGGCTATTGTAGGAATTTTTTTCGGATTTTCGAAAAAAAATTGTTTGAAAATCTTCACGTATAGATTTTTTTTTGAAGTTTCGTTGAAAAGCTTTATGTAAATAATTATATCTTGACATCTCATGGGTTAAAAAGGTTCGTTTGCCATGAAAATCAGACCAGTTTTTCGACAACTGGTTTATTTTCAAAAAATTTTGATGGAACGAGGACCTCAGGCAAAGGAGGACGCAGGTTCGTAAGCTGTTTAACGCGTCCAAAAGGTCGGGAGCATGGGATGAATATAGACAGGTCCTAACGACCTATAACAAAAGACTGAGGGGCGCTAAGAAGAAGTGGTAGAGGAGGCACTGCGAGGTAGTGAAAAATACGTCCGAGAGTGCTCGACTACACAAAATCCTGTCCAAGGGCACTCAGACCAACATAGACTCTCTTAGAACATCCACGGGAGGCTTTACAAGCTCTGGGGAGGAAACTATGTAAATTTTACTCCAGACGCACTTTCCCGGCTGTAACATAATAAACCAATCACCTCCGGACTGGAAACACTCAGAAATAGAGGCGCCTTATAGGCGGGCATCTAGAGTAGACTGGACAGTCGCTAAAGAGGTGGTTACCTGGAGCAGATGGGCCATTAACAGCTTTAAGACATACAAATCGCTGGAATTTGATGGAATAATGCCCATCATGCTCCAACAGGGGATAAATATACTGGCGCCGGTGCTTACCCTCATTATGAGGTCCAGCCTGGCTCTAGGGTACATTCCGAGGGCATGAAGACTGGCCAGGGTTGTATTCGTTCCTAAACCTGGGCATCCCACGGTCCAGGCAAAGTCCCTGAGGCCAATAAGTCTCATGTCCTTCTTGCTAAAAATAGTGGAAAAAACTGCTCGACCGGAACATTAGGGGCGGTGTACTGGAAGCATATCCCCGACACTGAGGACAGTATGCACACAGAGCAGGATTCTCAACAGAAACAGCACTGCACCAACTGGTGCAGGAAGGTGGCGCTGGGGGCCTTCCTAGACATAGAGGGGGCCTTAAGCAACACCTCGTTCGGATCGGTTCTGGCAGCTGTCCGGGAGCGTGGAATAGAGAAGACCTGCTTCAGGTGGATCGGTTCCATACTCAGGGACAGGGCGGTGTTCACCTCACTCGCGGGAGGGACTCTGCTAGCGGCGGGGTCTCAGCAGGGGAGCGTTCTGTCTCCCTTGCTCTGGTGCCTAGTCGTGGACGGTCTGCTGGGGAGGCTCTCTATAAGGTACAGGGCTAGGCGGACGACATTGTCATCATAGTCTGAGGAAAGGTCGCACAGTCAGTGTGGGAGCGCATGCAGACTGCACTGAAAGTGGTGGAAGGGTGGACGGTTGGTTAAGGACTCGAGGTGAGCCCCGAGAAAGCAACCGTCGTGCCGTTTACGAGGAGGAGGAAGTGCGACAGCCACAGAACTCTCACTCTATGCGGTAGGAGCATTCCAATGGCCAGGGAGGTAAAATATCTTGGGGTCGTATTGGACTCTAAGCTAACCTGGAATGGTCACATTGGAAAATGCGTAAGGCAGTCATGACCTTAGCCGTCACTATATGGAAAAACGTGGGGGCTAAGACCTATTATGGCCCACTAGCTGTACACAAGGGTAGCATGTACACCATCGTTAGCATACGTGTCACTGGTCTGGTGGCCTAAGGTGACACAATCCAGTGACAAACAAAAAATAGGCAAGATCCAAAGGATGGTTTGCCTAGGCATCACAGGGGCCATGTCTTCAACCCCAACAGCCGCTATGGAGGTGTTGCTGGATATACCCCCTACACTTAGTTATTATGAGGGAGGCCAGGCTAGGACTATACAGACTAACCTGCAATGGTAGACTGAAGATCAACCCAGTTTTCAGGGGCCCCTGCAAAATTCAGAAGATCGTGAAGGAGCCCATGCTTGAAATGAGGTCAGACTTCGCGGGCCCGCGAATCTGCAGGGAAAAGAACTTTACAGTGGAAATCCCCGACCGCGAGGCATGGCGGGAGGAGACGCCGGGCATACTACGGGACGCGCTCGTCTGGTCCACGGATGGATCCTGCGAGGAGCGTGGGACAGGGGCAGATGTTTACTCGGAAGGACCGAGGGTAAGTCATAGTATTTCCCTCGGAGCTCATGCAACGATGCTTCAGGCCGAAATGTACGCCATCCTGCACTGTGTGCGGGATAACAAGAGGAGATGCTACACCAACAAGCGGATCCTCATAGCCACAGACAGCCAGGCAGCCTTAAGGCACTAAGTAGCCCACGGGTAAATTCCTGACTGGTGAGTGAGTGCCGAGACGAGACCAGCGACCTCGCTGGGCGGAATGATGTGACCCTCACCTGGGTGCCGGGTCACTCGGGGTGTCAAAGGCAATGAAGAAGCTAACAGTTTTGCGAAGAGGGGGCCAGCAGAACCATTTATGGGACCAGAACCGGCTCTGGGCGTGACAAAGAGCACTACCAGGGGAGTCGTTAAGTCCTGGGTCAGAAACCAACACAAGGTGTACTGGGTAGACTGTCCAGGGCTCAGTCATGGGAAGTCAATAATTGACGAACCCAGTTCAAAGAGAGCTGTGGTGCTGCTAAATCTTAGCAGAGGACAGCCCAGAAACACAACAGGTCTCTTGACGGGACACATGGCCGTCAAGAAACCCTTGCATAAAATGGGGCGGTTCGAAGCGGATCTCGCATGCAGACTCTGCGGCGAGGGGGAGGAATCAGCCCAGCACATTTTGTGCAAGTGTAAAGCTCTGTACTGCAAAAGACAACTGATCTGCCGTCTCTCTAGACCGGAGACAGAGCAATATAAAACTTCACCTTACCAATCGCTGTGCAGACTAGTTCAAGGCACAGTGATTTTGGAAGGGGTGGAGTAATACTAAGGGTATGCACAATCAACCAAAGGTTGCAGTGCTATCGGGGCGGCAAGGCCGCGGACGAGCCCTGATGGCAAAAATAGTATATATAATTTTTTTTTCAGTTTGTTAAGTAGGCGGCAAATATAGTGTCTGAAAAATTCAGAACTAGTTCTGAAAGATGCACGTATTCAGTAAAGTATCGGACAGTGAATAAAACTGAAGGTTTATACACCAGAAAGAAGTACAAAGATCACCGTTCCCAGTTGATATTACTATTTAGGTTATTATATCTTCTTATCAGGCCAAGGCTGGTATATTAGCATGACCTAATTTACCTGACTGTAAATAATTGCATTAGGCAATATAAAGTAAAAAATGAAGATAACTAAGCATGAAATGACAACGCTAATGGTGATTATTACACTCGCTTTTAATTAATGTTGGATTCAAGTCTGGTCTAATTCAAATTAGTATTGTATAAGTGCCATGATGACAGTAGCATATAATAATTCACCTTAATTAACACAGGTAAACATGCCCGGTCTTTCGAAACGGAAAGAGATAATTACAGAAAGTCTGAGACTCTGATTATGCTTTACGAGCTATTTTAGCTAAAGACAAAGCCTAGGTGATATTTACATGACTTTTGATGAAACGGATACAAAATTTTAATCAAGATGATTTAATGTCTACACAAATGCCTTAATGTATTTTTATAATAAGCCCCACGGCTTACTAGAATAATAGACAGTATTGAAGAAAGTGTGGACGCAGCAAGAGCGTTATAGTAGTGAATTTTTATTAAAATGTTCTTAATGGCCAATATGTCTTTTTTAAATAAAAGGCATGGAATTTGGTATAACCGACATATAGTAGAAAGAGTGCACCTTATTTCATCAAAATAACTTTATTGTTTGAAAAAGTACAATAATTTTCCAAAAATAAAGTTCCCGAAGAAACTGTTCCTATTTCCCTGGGCAACGACCTCTTCAAGCTGTTTACACACCTGCTAAAATATAATTATGTATAAAAAGCTTTTTGACAAAAATTGAAAAAATGTTTGCATGAAAATTAGCAAATAATTTCTTTATAGGAGTTGGCATTTTCTTTACTAAAATTTGTTAAAGTAATGTTACACGAAAACTATGTTTTTACAAAAATTTACTAAACAATTGTTTTTCACGAAAATGAGAAACAATTATTTTTTTCCGATAACTTATACATTTATTATTACCAACACTTCACAAAAAATCTTCAAAAAAGGTTTTGTTCAAAAACACAAAACTAATTTTACCTAAAAGTCGCTAAAAAATTCATAATATTGAAATTACATATATACCTAATATGTATATAAATTTTCGTCAGTAATTCACATTCTATAATATAATACGCGTAACAAATTTGGTTGCCATAGATTTGTTTTCCAGAGGTATAAAAATTTTCCGGAAGAAAACTTAAAATTTGTCAGTAACAACTGGTACGATTTTCCTGACTAACGAACTTAACCAAGCCACTTGTAAAAGTAAGGTACTCACTAAATATGATCGAGGTGCTAGTAGGTCCAGTTGGCGCTAATTTGAAGACATTTTTTTCAAATGCAAAAGTCGCTATCTCCTTATATTAGTCATTTTTTTAAGAAAACTGACTAAAAAACCCACATACAAAAATGACTATGGAAACTAAAGAAAAACTAAAAACAATTCCTAAAAAAATACTTTTTTAGGAATTGAAAAACTAAAGTTTAATATTTAGTATGAAAGTATCATCGTATCCATACACATCTGTTTGACAATAGAATAATAGGTGTTTTACATTGATATATTAATATATTAATCGTTAGCTAAAATCTGGCACTAGAAATCATACTGTCTAATTAGAACAAAGCATTGTTTAAATTGTAACACATATTATACATACATTTTTTTCTTTCTGTCCTCCTTCTTTATACGAGCTTTCACTATGCAATATCTCACACTGCTTTGTGCACGCGATGTGCCTAAAATGGGGTACAAAGTTCATCCTTCATGCACTATAACTCTAAAATTGAAACTGCTGCCAAAGCATCAGAGAAAGGGTCTATTTAAAAGTAATTTTCTGCAAATATTTAAGTTAAATGAAGGACAATGACGGCTGAAGCTTAAACTTACGGCTTTATAGAACACACTTGAAATGACGTTTTTTGTATGTAGCTAAGCCGTATTAGTTTCAGGTTCTTTATCTAGAACATGTCAATTTTGACGTTTCTAATCGCGACTTTAACGTTTTAAGAAGAAAAATTATAATGCCTATAACTTTTTTCCTTTTAGAATAGAGATCGAAAACTTGGCAAGTGGTTTCCTTTTTAACCCGCGTAACAAATTTGGTTGTCATAGCTTTGCTATTTCTATACACATAACTCAAAAAAGACTAAACTGATTTCAATCAAACTTGGCAAAAATCTTGTTTCGACAAAAACCGAGATCCAGTTCGTTAATCAGCCTTTATGCTCAAGTTTTCCGGTGGATAATCGGGGAAAACTTTTTAATACGCTATATTTTTGTAAGTATCAGAGTAACTGAAATGAGACCTTATATGTGGCTAGAAATAGTGCAAATAAACCCATATTGTGAGTTTTAAGTATTTTGGTACACAATATTTAGAGTTTTTTTCCAAATTAGAAATAAAATCCCAAAGACATGCGTGGAGATGACTTAGTGGTTGAAGTACAATGCCTGACAGACAGAGTAGTTAACTGCCACGCGTATATTGATTCACACAACAGGTAAAAACCATACATCAACGGTAATCAAACTAGATATATACCAGGCATATAACATACTACCCGAACCAGCAATCGTGAAATCTCGGCCGCAATTATGGAAAATGACAGACGACATGGAATTAAAAATTTGCCAAGTGATTGTTATTTAACTGGGGGATTCAATAAATTATT
Organism: Tillus elongatus; assembly: GCA_964006375.1. Classification (NCBI taxonomy): domain Eukaryota; kingdom Metazoa; phylum Arthropoda; class Insecta; order Coleoptera; family Cleridae; genus Tillus; species Tillus elongatus. The sequence continues at coordinate 185,617,754 of OZ023263.1, forward strand.
AAAAGACAATATATTTGTAGCTTTATGAACGGCCTCAAATACAGTTTTAGCGCAGCATATATATATATATATATATATATATATATATATATATATATATATATATATATATATATATATATATATATATATTATTCTGTCGCATAATACCTATAGTAGAAATATAAACAAAATCCAGCCAAGGCTCTATAAACTTGATTCTAAAATAGTTTCTTTTATCTTTAAACTTAAACATAAGACGTCATATAAGACCAAAACAGTCGTGGAGTGTGTTTCAATGGTAATTCTACTAATTCTGTAGTTAATTGTTACGTATACTTTGAATATAATATCCCGGGCATAAAGCGGATCTAATGTATCATGTAAACAAAACGTTATTTGACGTATGCCTAGAAGGCTGAGAGGCGTCGCGCTTGCCTCGTAAGCAGAAGGGTATGCGATCGAATCCAGCTCGATGAATGTATGTTTTATTTTGACATTTAGAGAAACAATAGTGCACAGATTTCATACCTTTGGAACAAGATCTCATTTTTGTTTAAAACGCCTAAATTAGTTTGTCATCTTTGAGTCTGAAATTATAATTTTGTTATTGTTGATATTGAAAAAACCGGTTAGATTAGGTTGACTAAAACGAAATCATACTGGCGATTAATAAGAAAAGATAACTGCTACTTTTATAATTTGGCAGATACTTTACTTTTCTAAATATGAATTAAGTTTCCTTCTGGAAATTTTCTCTATAACTTTAATGAAATTTGTAATAAAAGTTGCTTTTAAAGAGACTTGCACTATCTACAGATAAAGCAAAGTTTAGTTCTTTAGCTTCATAGAATATTGAGTCTTGGGCATTTTTATCAAAAGGGGTTAGAACTCAAGATTTTTTTTAATAGAAAGATATCGATGGTAGCACTTGGGAAATAATTCTTCGAATGAGCGCATACTAGGACCACTAAAATCGATCTTCAAGGTCTGTGTAAGTTTAAAGTATTAACTTTACTGATATGCCGTAAAATAATAGTATACAATTATTATAAAAATTCGCTACCATAAGGTACTTGCTGTGTCCCAATTTTTTTAAATTTTCAATTAACGTAGGTACTCTGTACTTCCATAAGTATGTAGGTGACTACCTTCAAATATCAAATATCATTAAAATAGTTAACTTTGGATATAGAAAACCTTTCAAACGTTTTATAGGGAATTTGATACCGCATCGATTTAAATAGTAATAGACAGGGTGTTCCATTTAAAATTCTTGACTTATTCTATTTTAAATTTATGAAAAATTACAGCTTATTTGTGAACATTCTGTATACCCTTTTTAAATTCTGCTTCAACGTCTTGATACACTGTCATATTGCCAAATCGTATGCAAAAGTCCAACTACATTATAATATTATGTGATAGGTATAACGATTTCAAAATTCATCTCCACATGACAAAATTTTTGGAAATTGTCAATAACTCAAAATTTATGACCTTTTGACATATCTAACTTTTTACAAAAGCAGTTTAGAATTTTGTGTAGAATTAAAAAATGAAATAATATATAGGCTGTTCTATTAAAAATAAGAAAGTTGATGCCGATATCTGGTATAACCGGAAGTGGCAGAATAACGCTGTTATTTTAGATTGATAGATCATCCCTGAAAATGTTGATGTACCAATTTTCAGAATTGAGCTACCATCAAAGCTGATATACTTCTAACGTGCGGTCTATGTGGGACATTCTGTATAATAAGGGTAGCTTGAAGATATGTTTACAGAAATGTGTCTTGTGTGACCAGAAATTACCTTAAAGCATTGTTTATGTAAAAAAAAAAACAGAAGGAAGATAAACTCGGCATTGCAGTGCTTTCAAGAATGGTGTTATAAAAACAGATTAATCATCAATTATCAAAAGACGGTCTATATGGAAACACATAACGTACACTCTAATGAGAAGCTCAAAAGTATTAATCTGCAGATAAATAATGAAGTTATAAGAAACGAAAACTGTGTAAAATTTTTGGGCATAGATATTGACAGTAGGATGACATTCAGCTACCATATAGACAACTTATGTAAGAAACTCAATGGGGCCTTTTATGTAATTATTAATCTTAAAAACAGCCTTAACACCACAAACCTATTAAATATATATTATGCAATGGTGTATTCTCGTCTGTCCTACAACATAGTGGTCTGGGGCCAGGCAACAGAGATACATAGAGTCTTCGTTATTCAGAAGCGGATTTTGTGAGTAATATTTAATCTGCCATACGGCCAGTCATGTCGTGATATTTTTAAAAAGAATGACATTCTGACTATGGCATCTATATATTTGCTACGTTTACTAACGTATATACATACAAACAGATACTCGTATATAAAAAATTATAATGTGCATCACTATCACACTAGGAGAGAAGGGACGTTTCACTTAAAACTTCCTAGGCATGAGTTTTACAAGAAGTCACCAGTTTACTCTGGCTGTTATCTTTATAACAGATTACCAGAGAATCTTAGAGGGGACTCGTCAGATTGTTTTATAAAAAGTTTGAAAAAGTATCTACTGCAACATTGTTTTTATAACATCGGTGAATTTTTATCCATGACAAACTGCAAAAAATTTTAATCTGTATTTATATAATGTTTGTTTCTGGCGGTGCGATTTGTTTTTTACATTTATTGTATACTTGTGTATATTGTGTATATATGTGTGGCTATTTTTAAGTTTCTTGTTTAATTGTATTTTAGATTTTTTAGAGTATATCCCTAAGATATTTCGATTAGTTATTTTATAATTATATGAACCGGTACTTTTTAAATTCGATTTTAGAGTGTTTTAGGTTTATGAAAAGATTGTTGTTAGATGATTGGAAATTTTGGACATTTTAAGATTATGGTTTGTATTTTTGTAGAGGAAGATGTCGGTTGTCTGTGATATCTGTGTTTGTTTTTCTTATTTTCTGATATTTTTATCTAATCATGACATTTCTTATCTACTGGATTTTGTAGCAAAAAGACCAATAAAGATTATTATTATTATTATTATTATTATTATTATTATTATTATTATTATTATTATTATTATTATTATTATTATTATTATTATTATTATTATTATTAATATTTACAAATGTGTCTGTTAAAAGTCAATCTAAATAATATTTTTTCTGTTTTACTTCCCTACAAATTATAGCCGTATAGACCGAGTGTTTTCAAATTGTTACCATTATCATTATATTACTCCGTCTTATTTCATTTTCTCGCATTTATTTTTACAACTCCTATAAGCTCCGCAGTGCGGGGTTATGATACAGTAGTAGTTTTATTATGATATGGAGTTTATACGCGTATTATTGCAATTATTATCATCTCCGTAGATCTCGTAACGATCATTTGAAGGCTTATATGTTTTCTGTTGCTCGCTGCTGACATATCCAAAGAATTTTCGTATTACTCGAGTTAAGTTTAATAATACAGCCGATCCGCGATGTTCTCGGAACGGCTCTTCTCACGATTCTACAAATTCTTGCGGCTCCTGTGACTTTCACGACTCAATGCTGTCGCTTTCCACTACAGAACACAATTTAATACATCCATCAGTGGTCTGAGTGAAGTCAGCGACATAGACTTCCACGACAAAACCGAACTTTTCACAGTTTACCTCACAAATCGCAAACACCCTTTGAATAAATTCCTTTTTCATTTCCTTAACCACAATGACTTGATCTGTATCTTAATATTTGCCTACAACATTTATGAAAACTTCTTTAGAATTGCGAGTGGCAATACTCTTCAAATCAAGTTACACAACGTCAGAAATGGTTTCCCAATATATATTTGCCTTTGTATACGCAGAAAATACTATTTTTACTTTGTCGTTTTAGAGATAGAATTTGCATCTCGCGACTGAAATTCTTTGTCCAAAAAAATATTTTAATAATTTACTTTCTTTATTAGGACTTATGGGTGTGTCATTCACTGTGGCTATTAACGAGTGATATTATTTATAAGGCAAAGCAAGAAAAAGTTCGGGACGTGGCAAGTGCGTTATGGTAGTGAATTTTATATTAAATGTTTCAAATTTTAATAACTCAATTTTCTGTAAACTTAGAAAGTTTAATTTTAGTATGTAGTAAGGTCTTTCCCGCCAAATTTGATTGAAATAACGTTGCAATTTTCAGAGAAAAAACTTTTTTCGAAAGAAAACTCAAAATATTCCCTAAAAAACTTGTTCGATTTTCTTGGCTAACGAACTTATCCAAACCGTTAATAAAAGAAAGGTACTTGCAGAGTTTCATCCAAATATTTTTTTGACTTATCGGCTGGATATAGAATTGACAAGCTACCAGACATCTTTTTCGCTTCCCTTGCTATGCTGTAGTATCTCACGGTAAAAGTCCATTTTTTGCTCTTATTATGTCGCGCAGCCCATTTCTCTATTTCTATAACTGTTAAAATGCCTCCAAAGCTGACTATCGTCAAGGTGTCGCTGAAGCTGTCCACATAAGTCGCGTTTCATATATATATATATATATATATATATATATATATATATATATATATATATATATATATATATATATATATATATATATATATATATATATATATAACTTATGTGGACAGCTTCGGAGGCATTTCAACAGTTATAGAAATGGAGAAATAGGCTGAATGACATAATAACAGTAAGAAAAAGGGACTTTTACCGTGATATACTACAGCATAGCAAGGGAATCGCAAAATATGTGTGGAAGTTTGTCAATTCTATAGGCCAGAAGGAAGAGAAAAAAAGAGTTACGAGAGATCAAAAGCGATAACGTGGCCATCAAAGATAAAAAAAATTATTACCTGCAAATTTAATGAATACTTTGCCAAGGTGGGTAAGAGATTCACAGAAAAAATAAAGATAAAATGAGAAAACCATCAAATGAGAAAAACATCGGGGCCTCTAAAATCGTGTTTTTGGAGAGACGTCAAAAGAGGAGGTTGAAGGGATTATTAAAACACTAAAGCTGGGAACCGTTCCTGGGTTGGACGGCATAGAAGGTTCCGCTTTGATGGCTATTTCAAACAGCATTTCAGCTCCGCTATCGTATTTAATAAATATGTCCTTTGGTAATGGAAGTTTCCCAGATGTACTGAAGATGTCTGCTATTGTTCCCATACACAAATGTTGTGACAAAACTTTAATGGAAAACTATACGCCCTTTGAGAAGGTTATAAAGCTTAGGATGACCAACGATTTAAAAGAATTTAAGTTCCTGTGCATGTGCATTTTTGTTGATCTCGCGAAAGCCTTTGACACCGTGGACCATGGGAAGCTGTTGGATGTTTTGGAATCTGTCGGGCTTAGAGGAAACATACACAGGTTGATAAAGAGTGACCTTCTGCGAAGGAAACAATGTGTAAAGATAGGTGAACACATTAGTGAGCAAAAAATAATAAAATATGGAGTACCACAGGGCACAGTCATCGGTGCCATAATGTTCAACATATACATCAACGAATTGTTTGCACAGTCGTCTCAGGGCACTGTCGTTGGCTTCGCGGATGATACAGCCATATTCTACAAGTTTGGTTCACACCGCACCACCAGACCAACGCCACATAGAGGATTCTCTTGGTAAATAGGATCATATCCGTCTTCGCCGGGTTCACGGAGAGTCCCAGCTCACCACACCACCTTTCGAATATGCTACAGGCAGCTTGCATGCACTCACAGACGACGCCGAGGAATTTGCCGGTGACTAAGATCAGCCCATCATTATCGTACGCCTGGGCATAGAATAAATGGGGCGAAAGGCAGCTGCCCTGACCGTCACCCCGTCGTCCAGCCCCCGGCCCCCTAAGGTCAGCGAAACTCTCCTGTCCTCTAGCATTCTCGCCACCCAGCTTATTAGGGACCTCGGCGTTCCCCTATCCTGCAGGGCGGTACAAACCGTATCCGTCCTTGACTTATCAAAGGCTCCTTCCACATCGAAGAACACAGCTAATGTGCTCTCCCCGTAGTGTAGGCCCCTTTCCACCTTCCCCCTCACAGCATGGAGCGCGTGGTATGCGTGCTGACCTTTATGGAAGGTGTGATCCTTTAGAATCTCTCCCAACATAAACCTATCTACTATCTTTTCTTAAGCAGGAATGATGTAAGGCTGATTAGCTTGTACGCCTTGTCCAGCGTGTAGTCCCCCCCTTCCCGGCTTGGGAATGAAGACCTCCCTAACCCGGCGCCAGGCCTTTGGGACGTAACTCCACGCCAGGCTGGCCCGGGTTACCTCCCTTATGTTGGGAAGCAGTATATCCAGGCCCCTCTGGAGCAGTGCCGGAAGAATCCCACCACAGCCTGCAGAATTGAAAGAAGTGAACTCGCCCACCGCCCAGGCTATAGAGCCATCCGTAACCATCCCATCCGCCAGCTGCCAGTCCGCATTCGGGACCGTTCACCGGCCCAGATCGGCAGCCCCTGTGATGGCTCCACCGCCCGCGAGGTGAACTTCAGCGAGATGACGCAGGGTCTCCTCACCGGTGCTTGTCCAGCTCCCGTCCGGTTTCCTTAAGGATCCTACATTACTGCTTACCTTCTGTTTGAGTACCCTTACCAGCCTGGCTGCGCCAGGCAGGGAATTGACTTCCCCGCAGTACGCGCTCCAACTGGCTCGTTTACTTCGTCGCAATTCCTTGATAAACTCCCTTCTGGCAGTCCTTAATTCGTCCTAGGCCGCTTCACTCGATTCTCGGACGGCTCGGTTTAAGGCCCTCCGAGTCCGCCCGCGTAGTACGGCGAGATCCCTGTTCCACCATTTGACTTTGATGGACGGCTCCCTCCTAAGTGTATTAGTTTTTAGATGTTTCTTTAAATACTCACTAAGTCTAGCTGCTCAAATTATCGCTAGAGAAACTATTCTCAAGAAAAAAAATCTGCTAACAAATAATTGTCAAAAAGCTAAATATCGTGTAACAAGTATTTATATCTTATTGAAACAAAATGTTTGAACATAAGAAAAGTCATAATTTATTTTTAACAAATAAAATTTTAACAAATAGTTATATTTTATTTACACTTACCTCTTAGGGCTAAGGCTAAGCCCAGCTACGCTATTACTAACATATTCCTGTAGCGAATTCAAGAAGCTCATATTGTCAGCGAATTGTCTCTCTAAAATAAAAATAAAATATTATACTTTAATAAGCTAAAAGAAAAATCAAATAGAAAATATAAATATACATTTTAGATATTTTTAATCGAGTTTCTCTGCAAAAAACTAATCGTTAAGAATATAGCATATTTAGGTACCAGCATTTGCCTCAAATATGAGGGACCGATTAACAAAGACCCTCGTATTTCTGAGTTTCACAAACTCATTTGTTCTCATTTTTAGTGCATCTTCTTTTAAAAATTCACTAATGAAGAGATCTCGACATTTGAATTTTGAAAAAATTTCTTCAAATGAGCGCGAACTAGAACACATATCCTAGGTCAGTTTTAATTTTTATATGTTTATATATAAGAAAAAATAATGGGCCGATTTTGATAAAATTTGGCAAGTGCGTTTATTTTGCAAGTAGATTGGATAAGTTCGTTACCCAGGAAAACCGCACCAGTTTTTCCTGAAAAATTTTGGGTTTTCTTTCGGAAAAAGATTGTATCTCCGGAAGTAACAAAGCTATGGCATCCAACCTTGGTACACAGGTTGTGTGTGACGTCAGATTGCATTGGCTGCGGTATGGTTACCATTGGCACATTCTAAAGCCTTTTGTTACAACTAGTAAGCGAATTCAACAGTTAATATGTGTTCTGTTATTTGGTACACAGGTGTATATAATAAAAAGTACACCATGTACCAAAACTAAGATCTCTAAGTTAAAACAAAAAACAGTTATAGGCATTTAAAAACAGTTTTTTTTTGGTGCCACTAATGACCAGAGAAACGCTTAAAACCAAACTATTTTTTGTGGATAACAAAATTTGTTGTATATTAAGCTTTTTGGCGCAAAAGGTCCAGAAATCCCGTAAGATTACTTTAAAAATTTTATAGTTTTTCTTCTTAAAACGTCAAAGTGGCGATTTAAAACGTCAAAATTGTGCAACATTGAGACAAAGAATCTGAAACAGCTACGGGTTATGTAGAGAAAATGTCACAAGAAATGTCTTTTACAAATCCTTAAGTTTCAACTTCAACCGTCATTGTCTTTCATTTCCAGAAAATTCATATCAAATAGAACCTTTCTCTGATACTTCTACTTCCGAAGTCAAAATCTTTAAATGAGCGCTAATTAGGCTTCCTAGAACACATATCCGGTCAGTTTCAATTTTTATATGTTTATATGGATATATATATATATATATATATATATATATATATATATATATATATATATATATATATATATATATATATATATATATATATATATATATATATATATATATATATAAACTAAAACAGGATTGATAACACGGCATTTATGTACTATGCAAGGAGAAAGGTTTAAGGGCAAAGCCGCAAGGAGACAACCGCAAACACGTGTTTCAGGCTAATTAGCCATCATCAGTACGGTATAGCCAGGTGAAGATGGTAACACTCTGGATAAAGGGTCTTCCAAATGTTTCTGCAATTGTACACTGGTTGTCTGTTGGGACTCCGTATATTTTTCCATCTATATCCAGAGTGTTACCATCTTCACCTGGCTATACCGTACTGATGATGGCTAATTAGCCTGAAACACGTGTTTGCGGTTGTCTCCTTGCGGCTTTGCCCTTAAACCTTTCTCCTTGTATAGTACATAAATGCCGTGTTATCAATCCTGTTTTAGTTAATATAACTTCCTGGGCTCCGGATGTTCACGCAGGTGATTTCTTTGCCTCCGTAGCTTTTTTGGTTGTTTCCCTCGGATTGAGGGTCTTCCAAATGTTGCTGCAATTGTACACTGGTTGTCTGTTGGGATTCCGTATATTTTTCCATCTTTATCCAGAGTGTTACCATCTTCACCTGGCTATACCGTACTGATGATGGCTAATTAGCCTGAAACACGTGTTTGCGGTTGTCTCCTTGCGGCTTTGCCCTTAAACCTTTCTCCTTATATATATATATATATATATATATATATATATATATATATATATATATATATATATATATATATATATATATATATATATATATGTATCACACCGATCATTCAAAAAATAATGGTAAGTACTTTCCTTTTGCAAGTTGCTTGCATAAGTTCGTTAGCCAGGAAAATCGGCACAGGTTTCCCCGGAAAATTTTGTGTTTTCTTTCCGAAAAAAATTATATCATCAGAAATAACAAAGCAAGGGCAACCAAATTTGGTGTTTACGTTATCAAGAGTTACCAAAATATAGGTCTGTAAGCTTAAAGACAAAAAAGTTATCAGTTGTTTAAAAAAATTGGAGTTTTCTTCAAAACGTCAAAGTTGCGATTTGAAACTGTGGGTTTGGTTAAGCTGATGCTTTGGCTGTAGGTTTAGTCAAGTTTGTGGTTTAACAGTCTATAATTTTTAGCTAATTTTCGTAGAAAAAATTCGTTGAGGAGGAGACCTTGACTTTTGAATTTTAAAATTATTTCTTCAAATGAGCGCAAATTAGGCCCCCTAGAATCCATATTCTAGTTTACTGTCAGTTTTTATCTGTTTACGTATATACAGGGTGACGCATTTCTACGGTAAAGCTCAATATAATTGTTATTATACAAGATACGAGAAAAATTGTATACGTTAATTACAGGGTGTCTTAATCTGCATCTTATAAAAATATTTTGACAATCACAATTGTATACGTTAAGTATAGGGCGTCTTAAGATGCATCTTATAAAAATATTTTTACAATCACAGGGTGGTCCATAAATCGTTGGTGATCCCTACAATTGTTTTTTTCGAACACGCTTATATTATTGCATTTTTGCATTTTTTATCGAAATATGATGCATGTTTGTGAGAAAAAATCGAGACACAGTAAGTGCGTTTTAGTAGCGAATTTTCATTAAATCCGTCAAATTTCACTAACTCAATTTGGTATTAACCTAAGGTTTGTTAGCTAGGAAACCAACATTTTAAGTTTATTTTCGGAAAAGTTTGTACATTTTCAAACAATAAGTAATTTTGATAAAATATGGTATACATTGTTTTCACTATATAAGCTATAATGGTAATCAGATTGATGCCTGCTTACATTACCGAGACATATTTGCTATTAAAAACATATTTATGAAAATTCACTTCCATAAGGTACTTGCTGCCTCCAGGCTTTTTTTTAAATCAAGCACCTTCTAATTTATTGAATTTTTGCATTTTCCATCGATTTATAAGGCAAGCTTGTAAGGAAAAAATTATAGTGTTCATGTTTTCGAGTTATTTCAATTGTTTTGCAACTTTTCACATTTTGTGGGCATATAAAAAATTATGATGCGGTGTCACCAACAGATAGCGGATTCCATAAAAATGACGCATTCGGAGCAGCTTTTGTTTAAATTATTTGTTAATTTTGGTACTTTTTAAAAAATACAGTTATTTTGATGAAATACCTATGGTACATTGTTTCTACTATAAAAGTTATACTGGTAACCAAATTTGATGCCTCATTTCATAAAAAAAGTATGTAGTTATTATTGAAAATTCACTACCCTAATGCATTTGCTGCCTGCAGACATTTATGAATTTCGCCTGGGGCAGCGTTGCTGTCGTTTTAAAGGCACCAGATTGCAGAATCACCCTTCTTTTAAACTATGATTCCAAGGCTTAGTTCCCTGGTAAGCCAACGAGTAATTGACTCAATAGGTCAATTTAGAGCAGGCTAGTCTTAGTTTAATAATCGATGCCACAATTCGCGTACTCCCCAAGTCTCACAACGATGGATCGTCTTCAAGGTCTGAAAGTTGTTAGACTTCGGCTTAAAAGAAATCTAAGTAGATCTTGTTGAAACTTGGGGAGTAGACCGATTAAGGCCCCCAAATCAAACTACGACTGACCTGACCTAACCTGACATTTTTTGCCTGCAATATCTCAACGCTTAGATGCCCATTTTGGAGCCATTCTCAAGATAATGGAACAGGATGTCACCTTAGGTAAGGCTAGGTCAGTCATCGTGTGATTAGAGAGTCAAAAAATAACCTAGGAGGTGGCTTAACCTAAGAACTTCTGACATTCATAATAGCGAAGAGCTGCCCGAATACATACATTTACTGTGTCTATAAACTGATGCATAAATGAATAAGATTTAAGGTGACCATTATTAAGGAAAATTCAAAAACGGGTAATTTTTTTTTTTGAAAAACTAAATTTTTGATATAAAATATCACCCCTATCTTTATACCTCTTCAAGGGGTAGCCTTTTGAAATTTCGAAATTTGATGGTGTTGGTACATTTTGTGTTATCTTTCGGAAAATTTTTATATCTCCGTAAATAATAACGCTAGGGCAATCAAGTTTGATGCACCAGTTAACACCGGAAAAGGTCTACTATGAACCAAAAATTTATATCTCTAAGTTAAAAGAAAAAAAAAGTTATAGGCAACTAAAAAATATTGGGTGCCACTGATGACAAGAAAAATGCACAAAGAAACATATTTTTTTTTGGATAACAAAATCTATTGTATATTACAAGCAAATATCAAGTTTTTTTTTGGCGCAAAAATAACAAGAAATGACAGAAAATGTACTTTGAAAATTTTATAGTTTTTCCTCTTAAAACGTCAAAGTCGCAATTTGAAACGTCAATATTGGCCACTTTTAGGCAAAGAACCGGAAACGAATACGGGCTATGTACAGAAAATATCGCAAGAAGCGAATTTTACAAACTCTTAAGCTTCAGCATCATTATCCATTCTAAAATATTTTCAAAAAATTCATTTCAAATAGAACCTTTCTCTGATGCTTTGGCAGTAGTTTTAGGTAAGTTTAAGGTCTAATGGTCCATAATTTAAAAAAATATATTTTCAATTGGCCAAAGTGGGAGTTTTTCATAAATAAACGATGTGGTTGGTTGGTGGCCAAGAATGGTTGATAAGGAGTCTCTCCTTTCTATGTACTTCTGTAAGGGGAATTTTTTACAGTTTGCATTTCTAGCTCATTTGTAACATGTGTACCCTGCACAGCATATCAAATTTGCTTTACGTCTCTTAACTGTATTGTAGAGTTGAGATCACAGCAATTGTCTGATGGTTAATGCAAAAAATGAGTTCCTTTAAGCATCTTTCTGAATTTTTTTCCAAAGAAGGAATATTGCGCTGATCTGTAAATTTACACATAAACATTTTTAAGAGGTAGGTTCAATAAAATGTTTAGAATACACTCTTTTTGTACCTTGATTATTTGTCTCAATTAAATCTTTAGACTAAAAATATAGCGTACAGTAGAAAGATCTATGTGTAAGCAACGCAATAAAAAAATACTTAAAGAAATTTGGCTTGTATAAAGAAAATGCAACGTTTTTTCCAAACCATGATTTTACTTTTCTTTTACAGAATTTGCTCCAAATCACTCATTGCCTAGAATAGGCATCCAAAAATACATTTCTTAAATTTCAGGAATTATATATAGTATTCCAAATAGAAACGCAAATCAAACTGAAATGTAATATGTGTGTTTTGTTGCTTTAACGTCGGCCTATTTCCGCGACTATGGCCAATCACCGACGCCAGGAAGCAGTTTCACCTCACTATCATAGAAATTTTGCCGAACCCCTGCCTTTCTGTAAGGGGGGTAGGGATCTTTAACGTGCGCAACATCGCATGGACACGGGACCGATGGCTTTACGCCCCCTCCGAAAGACGGAATGTGCAGACATTCAACTTTCTCAAATACAATGCCAGAACCTCGGTTGATGTGAATTGTACAGTATGTACTGAAAAAGTAAAAGGAGTACCCTGGGATCGAACTCAGTACCCTTCGGTTCAGAGGCACACGTTCTTACCCCTGAACCACCGAGACTCTTTAAATGTAATATGTGACGTTCGTCAATTATTTAGTCAATGCGTAGATTAGCTTTTTGATACGAGATGGGGTATTGAAAATTTAAGTTATGCAAATACAACAGGTCACAGTTTTAGTGTTTCATTCTTTTGTTATTAATACGATTAACAAACTCCAACCACATGTTCATAGAAACCGCAGTTTATTTTCTCTGTTTCTTCTTCTTCTATTAACAAAGCCAATTAGCCTGATCTGTACAACCTATCTGGCCATATCGTGTCTTGTCTGTGTTTAAAATACAAAATAATGAGTATGTATGCTTGAATTATGTAAATTTAGACTTGAACTGGAAGGAACCCGGCTGTATTTTTCTACATGCCACATGTGATCGTGAATCGGATTGCGCGCATCGGGTTCTCAAAGACGCTTGATTTATTATTTGGTAGTAGGAAGGAGTATGTTAAGCTTAAATTCAGTTTTAGAAGGTAGTTTAGTCATATTAGGCGGTATAATGGGTTGAAGAGCATATTCCGTCTTCCTACTATTAAATAGGAAGTCAAGCGTCGTTGAGAACCCGATGCATAGCCCGATTCGCGAACATGTGTAGCATGTAGAAAAATTCGACACAACTTTCAATATCAATTTTCTGAGGCACATTTAGCACAAAGTGAAATGAACAATAGTAGGAGTGGTTATCTCTGTCGTACACACATCGAGATAAGGTTCATTTTAGTGATTTGTCTTTAAAAAAATTCACTAATGGCGAGATCCCGACCTTTAAATTTTGAAAAAAATACTTTAAATGAGGGCGATCTAGACCCTCTAGAACCCACATTTAGGTATAGTTTTTGTCTATTTTAATATATATATATATATATATATATATATATATATATATATATATATATATATATATATATATATATATATAGGGTGACGCATTTTACGGTAAACCTCAATATATCCGTTATTATAAAAGATACGCGAAAAAATTGTATACGTTATTTATGGTGTCTAATGAGCTACATCTTCTAAATTAATTTTATAATCACAGGATGGCTCATAAGTCTTTGGTGATACCAATTTAGTTTTGGTGAATTTTTTAATCAAACCCGCGTTATATTATTGCATTTTCGCATATCCCATCGAAATATAATGATGTCTGTAAGAAAAGAAATTGTGGACGCAGCAAGTGCATTATAGTAGCGAACTTTTATTAAATGTTTATTTTTTCTATTAACCTAAGGTACGTTGGCCAGGAAATCAGTTTTTTTTCATGAACATTTTAAGTTTATTTTTGGGCATATGTTTGTATATTTTTAAGCAATAAAGTTATTTTGATGAAAGATGGTACATTGTTTCTACTTTATAGGTTATATTCGTAACCAAATTTCATGCCTGCTTTCATTAAAAAATTTCGTGACGCAGCAAGTGCGTTATGGTAGTGAATTTTCATAAAAATATTTTTAATAGCAAATATGTTTTTTTAAGAAAGCAGGCATCAAATTTGGCTACCAGTATAATCTATATATTAGAAACAATGTGCCATGTTTCATCAAAATAACTTTATTGTTTGAAAATGTACAAAAATTTCCGAAAGTAAACTTAAATTGTTCCCGAAAAGACAGGTTTTCTGGTCAACCTTATAGGTTAATAGCAAATTGATCCAAAATTTTAAGCAGTTACTGAAAATTCGCTACCATAACGCACTTGCTGCGTTCTGAATATCTTTTCTTACAAAGATGTATTATATTTCGATGGAAAATGCAAAAATGCAATAACAGAGGGCATGTTCGATTAAAAAAATTCACAAAAAAAAATTGAATCACCAACGACTTATTAGCTACCCTGTAATTGTGGAAATATTTTTTAAGATGTAGCTCAAGACACCCTATAATTATGTATACAACGTTTTTTCGTAACTTGCATAATAACGGATATATTGCGCTTTAATGATTTTTTACGAAAATTCGACAAAAATGATATACCATTAAACGATTAACTTTACAGCCAACACTACTGCTAAAGCATCAGAGAAAGGGTCTATTTGAAATGAATTTTCTGGGAATATTTTAGTAAAATGAGGGACAATGACGATTGAAACTAAGAGTTCAGGCTTTGTAAAACATTATTCTTGAGACATTTTCCTTCCATAGATCATATTAATTTTAGGTTCATTGCCTAAATATTAACCATTTTGACGTTTTAAATCGCGAGTTTGACGTTTTGAGGAAAACCCAAATTTATTTTTCTTTAAATGCCTGTAACTTTTTTGTCCTTTAACCTATAGGGGTTGGTAGGTAGCTTAGCTATAATGATATAAACCCGTGTACCAAATTTTGTTGCCCTTACTATGTTAATTTCGGAAATATAAATTTTTTTCGAATGAAAACTCAAAATTTTCCCGAAAACCTTGTTCGATTTTCCTGACTAACGAAGTTATCCAAGCCATTTACAAAAGGAAGGTACGTGCCAAATTTTATCAAAATCGGCCCATTATTTTTTGAGTGTGATATATATATATATATATATATATATATATATATATATATATATATATATATATATATATATATATAGATATAAACATATAAAAATTGAAACTGACCCCAGATATGGGTTCTAAGGGTCGTAGTTCGCGCTCATTTGCAAAAATTTTTTCAAAATTCAAAAGTCGGGATCTCCCCATTAGTGAATTTTTTCTACGAAAATTCACTAAAAAATACATATTTGCTTTTAAAAAATGTAGAAAAAATGTTTTTGGATTTTTGGGAAAAAATGTTTACAAATTTTTATAAAAAATTTTTTTTTAAGTTTTGTCGAGAAACTTTTTGTGAATAATATCTTAACAGATGGGTAAATAGCTTAAAGAAGCTCGTTCGCCAGGATAATCGAACCAGTTTTTCCGGGAACATTTAAAGTTTATTTCCGCAACATTTTTGTACTTTTTCAAAGAATTGAGTTATTTTGATGAAAAATAGTACATTGTTTTTACGATCTAGGTTATATCGGTAACCAAATTTAATGCCTGCTTTCATTAACAAAATACATATTTGTTATTAAAAACATGTTTATGAAAATTCACTACTATAACGCACTTGCTGCGTGCAGACTTTTTTTAATACTCGCTACCCTAAAGCAGCTGCGTCACTTTTACTAAGAAATTGCTCAAAAATATAAAATACTGATTTTTGCATATTTATATTCTCTAATTGTGTTACGTTGCATCGTTAGTGTGATAATATTTATGTAGATAAAACAGAAAACATAATAATTAATATCTGCTGCATTATGCCAAAAATGCATCAAGAAAAAGTACAAATCCAGTAATATTACGACGAGTTTCTCAGAAACAATTTAGTCTTACGGTCTTGACAAAAAAAAAACAAGTAGAATATTCAAGGAACTGAATATCTAGTCTTCATTATGAAAGAAAAACAATTATTTTTAAAACTAATTGCATTTGAAATAGAGATGGTCTTTGTAAAATTCCCAAGAGATCAACTCCAATTGTCGGGATAAAATAAATTTCAGTAATGAGTCGAGCATTTCCAAGTGTAGCTGGTCTCATTTGGAGTTTAATGAAGTTAAAGTAGCTCTCGCCTTTCGAAGCTTCAACTTCACCCATTGCATGTTCACTACTTCCTGATTGCAATTCATTCTCAAATCTTTTTTATCCTCGTCTTCGCGTTGAAGTAACTACAAAAACTACTGAAAATAATATTTCTATGAAATTTTCTCCATTTAATTATATTACAGCGCTAAATGGTATAACAAGAAGAAAATTTATTCGGACAGCTTAATAGTTTTGAGCCAGTCTCAATTCAAATTTTGTTTTATTGCTTGATGAATTTTAGCGGTATAAAGCAGGTTGAGTAATAGCAGAAGCTGACGCACATATTTAATAACTGCAGATTTTACAGGGTGTTTCATTAATTAGTCGATACTTATCTTAGTTTTACTAAACTAAGAAAGAGATTCGCTAAGAAATTTTAGGTGTCTTTCATATATAAAATGTTTTGGTTCAAGCCTTTCTTGGGAAACTTAAACCGCTCAGAATAGGGTGAAAATTCATATTCTATTATTTTTCTCGAAAAGAACTCAAACTTAAAAAATGAAATCTTGCAGGCGAAAATTAGCCCCCCAAAAGCTATATTAGGTCCTTCTTTAGTTCAACACGACTTTTTGAGGGGGAGAACCCCATTTGGCATATTTTAGCAATTAAATTAAAGGAATAATAATAATAGTATGAAACTAAAATCAAGTTAAGACCGACTGTATTGTCAAAATTGTTGAGTCAGCAGCCTACTTAGAATAAATATTGTCACTGAATGCTTATTTAATCGAAATAACAATTTGTGCAAGTAGTTTAATTTTACTTTTTTACTCAGAAAATTAAAAGTTGTCAAAAAAAAATGTAAGGCATGGATCCCTTTGGGATTATATCTGGCCACTTACAAGTAAATCTGAAATAAATAAAAATCATGATGAAAAAGTTCTGCTAAAATAACTGAAAGGGGTGGTGCGATTTAGAGAGTTGGATAAAACTAGAATCTATGTAAGCATTTTAGTAGCAGTCTCCCGTCCAAATTTTATGTTTTAGGTGCCTTTTCTCTAGGAGATATGAAGAAATGCTATCAATATGATTGGAAAGAAACAAAATTTTAAAATACTAAGCCTATCTTGATATTTTAAAATTAGAAAACAAATAGTATACCGTGGAAAAAACAAACAATAAAACAATATTTTGACAGTTGTCAAAAATAGTGAATTGTAATTATTGTCGTAACTGTGCTCTAAAACTGACCTGCACTTATCTGTGAAAAATTAAAAAAGTTACGGTTACTGTACCAGAACGAATCCAGCCAATTCAGTGTTATGATGGAAGTGGTGAATTATCGATTGCAGAGGTTATTAGACTACTACATATTAACTTTTCGAAAACAGTTATGGTCCAATTAAGAGTATTCAGACTGTTTAAAAAAATTGTCACTTGCAGGACTGTACATAATCCACCAAAAAAAGGAGAACTCTAATGGAGATGATATAGGTACTGTGGTAGCAATAGATTCATTAGGCGGAAAGCCCAAGCTCTCACGAAGGAAGCGGTACGAAGAGACTCCCATTAGAAAATTACACATTTATGAAGCAAAGACGGTAAAGCCATATAAAGTTATATTTCATCGCTTGTTAGAAGAAGGGGATTAATCCCGGAGGTTCGAATTTTACCCAAGATTAGGTGAAAAATATCTAGAGAATAGAAATTTCTATAAAAATATTATTTTCCCAGACAAATCCATTTTTACAACTAATGGTGTACAACTAATGGTGTATCTTTATCACAGAATTGTCGATATTGGTCTAAAAATAATCCAAATTATGTAATAAATTCTCGGCGGCAGTATTTTAAAAAAGTTAATATTTGGTGTGCCATTTCCTATCCTTGTGGTGTAATTAGGCAATTTTTTATTGAGGGGAAACTTAATCAACATTCTTATTTCAATATTTTGTACCCGTTTGTGGATGAACTACTATACGAACCAAGATTTTCTTCATATCTTCCACACGACGGTTGCCATGCCCGCTCGACATTTCGGGTATGTGAATGGCAGCATGAGAATTTTCAAGAAAAATGGTTAGCCAATGCTAGTCCAATTTTGTGGCAGCCCAGATTTCTTGACCTAACTATATATATATATATATATATATATATATATATATATATATATATATATATATATATATATATATATATATATATATATATATATATATATAGATATATATATATTTAGAAATATTGCATTACACTGTAATCACTTTCAAATATACACTTTATTTGTTTGCTGTACGTTTGTGTTTTCTTATTGGCTTGCGCGGACTGCAGTTTCGAACCGTCCAGGTTCATTATCAGCACGCTACTGACTGTTATCGCTCCTGTCTGGTCTACGTCTGAGATTGTACGTGGCGCATGCGCCGTGAGCTTCTATTGGTCGGTTTCCTGTTCTCTGATCGATTGTGCCTTCGGGCTGTGTCGTGTGTATCGGTCTCCTGTCTTGATCATTGTGGTTTGATAATTTGTCTATTTGTATGGCCTTTATTAAGTTTTGTTTAAAACATAGACAATATCCTCGAAAAAATAAACCAAATTACCAAAAATATAAAATTTACAATAGAAAAAGAATCACACAACACCATAAACTTCCTAGACTTAACACTAAACAGAAAAGAAAACCAGATTGAATACAAAATATACAGAAAATCTACACAAACAGACATCACTATACCTAAACACTCACTACACCCACATACACACAAAATGGCCGCATACAGATACTTAATAAACAGAATGCTAAATGTACCACTTCATAATGACGAACGAGAAAAGGAGTACAACATCATAATACAAATAGCAGAAAGAAATTGATACAACAAGAAAACAATAGAAAAGCTAGTAAAACAAATCAAAAACAAACAAATCAACAAAACCGAAAACAAAACACCAGAAATAAACACAAAATACACAACATTCACTTATAACCACCACATCAAAAAAATAACACAAACACTCAAACAATATGACTTAAAAATGAGCTACAAAACCAATAACAAAATAATAAACGAAATAAATAAAAAACAAGAAAACAACCCAAATGAATTACACGGAATATATCAAATAGAATGTAACACATGCAATAAAAAATATATAGGAATGACAAAAAAATCAATAGAAACAAGATTCAAGGAACATATAACAGCATTAGATAAAATCCACATACCTAGCTACAAATCAAACGTAGCTACACACATTCACAACACAAATCACCAAAAACCAGACATCACCCAATTACAACTAATGAAACATGTTAAAGACCACAAAAAATGGAAATCTGGGAACAATACTACATTCAATAAACAAACAATAGGAAACAATTAATGCCAGAACAAATCCAAGTACAAACATTTAAACAAAACTCAATAAAGGCCATACAAATAGACAAATTATCAAAGCACAGTGATCAAGACAGGAGACCGATACACACGACACGGCTCGAAGACCAGACAGGAGCGATAACAGTCAGTAGCGTGCTGATGATGATTCAAGACGGTTCGAAACTGCAGTCCGCGCAACCCAATAAAAAATCACAAACGTACAGCAAACAAATAAAGTATATATATATATATATATATATATATATATATATATATATATATATATATATATATATATATATATATATATATATATATAGTGTGGAACAGCCAAATGGAATAAATTTAGTATTTCAATTATTGTACCTATCTATAAAAATCCCGAAACACGTCAATCTTGCATTACCAGTTTTCGAGGAAAGATTTTTTTGGTACCTTTTCAAACAATAATTTATTTTGATTAAATATTGTTTCTACTATATAGGTTATATCGGTAACCAAACTGATGGCTGCTTGCATTAAAAAAATATTTGCTATTAAAAACATTTTTATGAGAATGCACTTCCCTAACGCACTTGCTGCGTCCAGACTTTTTTAAGGAGCTTTGGTTGAAATATAAAAAATACTAAGACGAGATAAAGGTAACTATTTGTAACGGCTATAGACATGTTTGTGGAAGAAGGAACAGAAGAAAAAGCAAAATGGAGGAAAAAAGCCAAAAACAGTGACATTATATAAAATGGTTTCGGCAATTTGTTGTAGATCGGACCTGACCTGACCTGACCTGAGTTGGAAGGTGTCACAAGCATACGTAGACAATGACACTAGACTTATTTTCTCTGTCTAAAGATTGATGTCATGCTCAACATTATTGAAGAATTTTGAAAATCCAAGGTTAATTTAAGCACATGCATAACCTATTTGAGAGGCATAATGTACAATTTTGACCACCGCTAATAAATAAGGAACACTTCCGACACCAAACAGTATTTCAACGCTAATTTATAGACATTTGGCTAGTAGATGTGGCATCCAGGTTTTAAGATTATTTTAAGTGAGAACGATTTAGAGTTTCCCGAATTGTAGCAGTATAAAGGTGCTTGTTATCTACCTCACACAAAGCACAGTGTAACTAAAACGAGAGCCCATGAACAGAAGGGTACCGGGTTCGATCCCAGTGTTCTCCTTTCACTTTTGCAGTAAATACTGTAACATTAACATCAACCGAGGATCTGTCATTGTATCTGAGCAAGTTGAATACCTGCACGTTCCGCCCTTCGAAGGGGGCGCAATGCCATCACTTCCGTGTCCATGTAATGTTGGACACGTTAATGATCCCTACATTCCTTACAGAAAGGCAGGGGTTCGGCAAAATTTTCAGGAAAGTGAGGTAAAACTGCTTCCTGGCGTCATTGATTGGCTATAGTCACGGAAATAAACCGACGTAAAAAAACTATGGTGTGTGTCTTCTCTTTATAAACATACACATAGCTTAAAATTTGCTAGTCAAGCTGTTTACCAATAGTTAACAATCTTCTTTTACCTTAGGTAGTGTTATTTGTTTAATGACATTACATGAGTGATGAGAATGATGATAATGATAACTATTATTATTATTATTATTATTATTATTATTATTATTATTATTATTATTATTATTATTATTATTATTATTATTATTATTATTATTATTATTATTATTATTATTATTATTATTATTATTATTATTATTATTATTATTATTATTATTATTATTATTATTATTATTATTATTATTATTGGTATTATTTTTATTATTGCAGCTTTGGTCATCGAGTAGCAAGAACATGTGCTTCTCAACTCAGGGGTACTAGGTTGGACTCCCAGTATGGGACCATTTCACTTTTTCAGTACGTAAAATTAATATCAACCGAAGCTGCGGCATTGTGCCGGACAAGTTGAATTGATGCACATTCCGATCTCCTTAAGGGGTAAAGCCGGCGATACCATGAACTATAACATGTTGGGCAGGTTAAACATCCCTATCCATTTGACAGGAACGCAGGGAAACGAAATTTCTAGAATTTCCCTGGCGTTGGTGATTGGCCATAGTCGCGGAAGTAGACCGACGTTAAAAAAAGGAAAATGCAATACACAATATTGTTAGAATTATTATTCACTGTTGTTATTGTTGTTGAATACAATAATAATATGATTGCTGTAAAAAATAGTCTAGCAAATTAAATCATAACTTTCACATAGCTGTGATAATTTGTTCTCATCAGAGAGACATTCTAATGGAATGTATTTAGGGCCCATGACTTGACCAAAAAGAAAATATTTGTATTCCTGTACCCATACACTTTTAAAACGTTTATTACTCGAGTTTTATTGAAAAAAATGTCAATTTTCACCAAATCACCCCTTATTTATCCCCTACCCCCTGAAGCGATATTACCCAAAAACAATTTGAAGCGTTACTTTGTCGGGTGCTAACTGGATCCCAAATTTGAAGATGATATCTCAATTCGTTAGAAAGTTATTGCACCTATTAACAGACAGACGTCCATGCCGACAGACCGACAGACCGACCGATCGACAGACAACAAAATTTTTGTTCCAGAATAAAGTTTTCTAAACAACATTCCACCCTCACATATTTAACACCTAATTTAATTTCAGCACAGAATATCAGACCTGCGATGAAATTAAAAGGTTTCTAATAAATAAACCCTAAAACTTATGTTACTCAAGTTTTAATGAAAAAATGTCATCATCCCCTACCCCGGCTAAAGCAATTTTACCCAAAAACAATCTGAACCGTTGGTTTATTGAGTGCTAACAGGATACCAAATTTGAAGACGATATCTCAATTCGTTATAAAGTTATCGTGGCTACAAACGGACAGACATTCAGGTCGACAGACCGACAGACAAAAAAAAATTCGTTTCCAAATCATGTTTTACATATGTTTTGATACTTTTTACGAAGTTTAAGCGAAAAATTTTTTTTGAAATTTTTGCCGCCGATGCGATATTTCCATACGTTGTGACGATGTGGAGGTAATTATCTAAACTAAAACGTTGGTTTCACGTGGTTAATTTTAGGTTATTGAAATGCTTTATCAAACTTTAAAGACGTGACCGTAATTTAAATAGAATATACATGTCATCATCCCTTGGCACGTTCGAAAATAAACCCTACCAATGATATCTGTTTCTATGAATTGTGAATAAGGCAGACCTCGGTGGACAGAAGGTTACTTCTGAATCCTTTGTACTTCATCAAGACCTACTGAATTCAGATTCGATATAATAGGCAACAGAAGGGTCCCCAGGGGCAAATTCGAACAAATAAACTGCCAAAAATTCAATTTAGGTCTTGAATATTTGCTGAGGAAGTATAATTTCAAATTCATCGCCAGATCTGAACACAGCAAACATTATAAATGGAAATTAGATTCGCATATACGAGGCGACTTTGTATTTCGAAGGGAAACACTTTTGTAAACATTATTATTAATTTTTTTAGAGAAAACAAGTATACGGATTAAAATTATTTAATTAAAACTGTATAAATACTGCTTTAATGCATAAAACAAAAGTTTGTGCAGAAGCAATTAAATATATATATATATATATATATATATATATATATATATATATATATATATATATATATATATATATATATATATATATATATACAAGTATCTAATTTTTGCTTTGTATTCATTCTGTTGACTGTATATTCAGTCGATCAAATTATTTTCACTTTGTGCTACTTATTTTTATGAATTTCAATGTAATGTTATTATGTAATGAGTTTTAATTACTATTTTTATCTTTTTAGGTGTTTACACTGTAAAGTTATCTCATTCATGACCTAAGTATGGAGCTTTCTTTGCTGTTTTGCCTTTTGAGTATCATGTAATATGAATAATCTTTTCAGGTACTCTTACTTTATTTTTACTATTTAAAACAAAATTTTTACTTTCTTTTGGTGAAGTTCTAACTGTTCGTATATTTTATTCACAATAAGTATACAACTTTGCGTCTTAAATATTGAGTAATAGCTTCCCTTGATTCTTTTATGTGTCATTGAATGGCCTTTCTCTTTTTGTTCAAAATTTTAGACCTAATCGTATTTTGTGTTTAGTGTATATCTGTTTGTATTTATAGGTACATGCAATTATATACATATATATATATATATATATATATATATATATATATATATATATATATATATATATATATATATATATATATGGGTGTGTGTGTGCGCAGGTGCGTGTGCGTGCGCGTGCGCGTGCGTTTGTATCACACCGATAACTCAAAACACAATAGACCGATTTCGAGTAAATTCGGGAAGTACTTGCCGTGTGCAAATGGCTTGAATACGTTTGTTAGCCAGAAAAATCGGCCGAGTTTTTCCGGGAAAATTTTGTATTTGCTTTCGGAAAATTTTTATATCTCCGGAAATAACAAAGCTATGGTAACAAAATTGTGCTACGTGGATTGATGTCATAAAAGGTACCAAAATTTAGATCTGTAAGTTAAAAGGAATACAAGTTATAGGCATTTAAAGAAAAAAACTACGGGACGCAGCAAGTGCGTTATGGTAGTGAATTTTCATAAAAATGTTTTTAATAGCAAATGTGTTTTTTTTTTCAGAAAGCAGGCATCAAATTTGATTACCAGTATAACATATATAGTAAAAACAATGTGCTATGTTTCATCAAAATAACTTTATTGTTTGAAAACGTACAAAAATTTCCGAAAGTAAACAAAGTGTAACCGAAAAAATCCGTTTTTTGGTCAACCTTATAGGTTAATAGCAGATTGAGCTTTTCAAATATGAAGCATTTAATCAAAATTCGCTACCATAACGCACTTGCTGCGTCCAGAATTTCTTAACTTACAAACATGCATTATATTTCAATGGAAAATGCAAAAACATAAGGCGTTTTCGACTAAAAAAATTTTATTTGTATCACCAACGACTTATGGGCCATCCTGTGATTGTAGATATAATTTTTTAAGATGTAGCTCAAGACACCCTATAATTAATGTATACAATATTTTTTCATATCTTGTATAATAACGGATATATTGAGCTTTATTGATTTTTTACGAAAATTTGACAAAAATTATATACCATTAAACGATAAACTCTATAGCTAAGACTACTGCCAAGCATCAGAGAAAGGGTCTATTTGGTATGAATTTTCTGGAAATATTTTAGTAAAATGAAGGACAATGACGGTTGAAACTGAGACTTCAGGGTTTGTAAAACATTCTTCTTGAGACATTTTCTTTCCATAGCCCGTATTAGATTCAAGTTATTTGCCTAAATGTGGCGAATTTTGACGTTTTAAATTGTCACTTTGACGTTTTGAGGAAGACCCCAATTTATTTTTCTATAAATGCCCATAACTTTTTTGTCTTTTGATCTACAGAGCTAAATTTTGGTAGGTGGCTCACCTATAACGTTATAAACCAGGGTACCAAATTTGGTTGCCCTTACTTTGTTAATTCCGGAGATATAATTTTTTTTTGAAAGAAAACACAAAATTTTCCGGGAAAACCTGGGCCGATGTTCCTGACTAACGAACTTATCCAAGCCATTTGCAAAAGGAAGGTATTCACCAAATTTAATCAAAATCGGCCCATTATTTTTTGAGTTATCGGTGTGATATCGATATGTGTTCTGGGGGGGCCTAATTAGCGCTCATTTGAAGAAATTTTTTCAAAATTCAAAAGTCGGGATCTCCTCATCAGTGAATTTTTTTTAAAAGAAAATTCACTAAAAATGGGTGCGACTGATGACCAGAGAAACGCACAAAAACAAAATATTTTGTATGGATAACAGGATCTTTGTATATTAGACAAAGATTAAGTTTTTTTCTGGCGCAAAAATGTCAAGAACTGCCAGAATTACTTTGGAAATTGTTTTAGTTTTTCCTCTTAAAACGACAAAGTCGCGATTTGAAACGCAAAAAACCTGAAACGAATACGAGTTATGTAGAGAAAATGTCACAAGAAACGTCTTTTACAAATCCTTAACTTTCAGCTTCAACCGTTATTGTCATTTATTTTACTTAGGAGTTCCAGAAAATTCATTTCAAATAGAACCTTTTTCTGACGCTTTGTCAGTAGTTTTATTTCTAGAATGAAGAAAAAATGTTGTACCCCTTTTTAAGCTGATTGAGCGCATGAATAAGTTTGAGATTTGGCAGAGTTAAATGCATATGGAGAAGGTGTGTAGAAAGATAAATGGTATGTAGAATACGTGTTACAAATAGAGTAAATAATGCATTGTTTTAATTAGACAGCCGGCTTCCCCGATCCTGAGCTGACCGTTAATTAATACGTGAAATGTCTACTCTGTGGTCAAACAGTCTATGGCAAAAGAACATCAATAACATTCAAACTTAAAAATTTAATGAATTACGGTCGAATTTCGACCACACAACAGGCCCACTAATATTGTTTAATACTCTATAATTGTTAGCGAATTTTCGTAGAAAAAATTCGCCAATGAGGAGACCCCGCGACTTTTGGATTCCAAAAAGATTTCTTCAAATGAGCGCGAACTAGGACCCTTAAAACTCACAAACAGTGTTAACCTCAGTTTTTATCTCTTTACATATATACAGGGTGACGTGTTTCTACGGTAAAGCTCAATATTGCCTCTACTAGAAAAAATTGTATACGTTAATTATAGGATGTCATGAACTGCATGTTAGAAAATTATTTCCACAATCACAGCGTGGCCCATAAGACGTTGGAGATACAAATTTAAACTTTTTAAATCGAATACCTCTTATACTGTTGCATGTTTGCATTTTCCAGCGAATTATAATGCATGTTTGTAAAAAAAATCATGGCGTACATCGTGTTCGAATTATTTACATTATTTCACAATTTTAGCACTTAAAAAAATTATGATACCGCGTTTTTACCAGTATATAGCAGAGTCCCATGAAAATGAAGCATCCAGAGAGGTTTTCGTTTACATTATTTCTGAAAAAAGTCGAGGTCCCGTACACAATTTTTTTGTGTTTCCATTGTTTTTACAAGTTTTCTGAAATTTCGGTAATTAATAATAAATGTTTAATAAGTTATTATAAAATATAAAAAAATTTTTGTAAATTTTGTCAAAAAGCTTTTTGTAAATAATTATATCTTTGTAATATTAAAAAAATTGACGTAACTCAATTGTTCCAAATAGAACAGTCTATATTTTGTGTTTTAGAGGTAAAGGGCATAATAATAAATATTTAATAAGTTATTGTTAAAAAAAGTTTTCGGGTTTTCCAAACAATTTTTTGTGTACATTTTCATGCAAAGATTTTTTTGGGAGTTTCGTCGAAAAGCTTTTTGGGGGTAAATAGCTTAAATTGTTGACGAGGAAAATCGAGTCAGTTTTTTCCGCGAACATTTTAAGTTTATTGCTGGAAAATTGTTGTAATTTTTCAAACAATAAACTCTGTTGAGGAAATATGGAACATTGTTTTCACTATATATGTTCTGGTATCCAAATTGGATATCTGCTTTCAATTAAAAAAAGTCTGGACGCAGAAAGTGCGTTATGGTAATGAATTTTCATTTAAATGTTTTTAATAACAAATATGTATGTTTTATTTTAAAGAAAGCAGCCATCAAATTTGGTTACCAGTATAACCTATATAGTAACAACAATGTGCCATGTTTCATCAAAATAACTTTATTGTTTGAAAATGTTAAAAAATTTCCGAAAGTAAAGTTAAAGTGTTCCCGAAAAACTCGTTTCTTGGTCAACCTTATAGGTTAATAGCAAATTGAGCTATTCAAATATCAATAGTTTGATCAAAATTCGCTACCACAACGCACTTGCTGCGTCCAGAATTATTTTTTTTACAAACATGCATTATATTTCGATAGAAAATCCAAAAATGCAATAACATAAAGAGTGTTTGATTAAAAAAAAAAGAATATTTGTAGCACCAACGACTTATGGGCCAGCCTGTGATTGTAGAAATATTTTTTTAAGATGTAGCTCAACAAACCCTATAATTAATGTATACCCTTTTGTTATATCTTGCAATAACAGATATATTGAGCTATATTGAGATTTTACGATAATTCGACAAAAATTATATACCATTAAACGATAAACCCTATAGCTAAGACTGCTGCCAAGCATCAGAGAAAGGGTCCGTTTGAAATGAATTTTCTGGAAATATTTTAGTAAAATGAAGGACAATGACAGTTGAAACTAAGACTTCAGGCTTTGTTAAATATTCTTCTTGAGACATTTTCTTTCCATAGCCCGTATTAGAATCAAATTCTTTGCCTAAATTTTGCAAATTTTGACGTTTTAAATCGCAACTTTGACGTTTTGAGGAAAATTGCAATTTAGTTTTCTTTAAATGCTTATAACTTTTGCGTTTTGACCTACAGAGTTAAATTTTGGTCGGCAACTTACCTATAATGACATAAATCCGTGTACCATATTTGGTTGTTCTAACTTTGTTAACTCCGGATATATAATTTTTTTCTAAAGAAAACACACAATTTTCCGGGAAAACCTGTGTCGATTTTTCTGGGTAACGAACTTTTCCAAGCCACTTGCAAGAGGAAGGTATTCACCAAATTTAATCAAAATGGGCCAATTATTCTTTGAGTTAACGGTGTGATATATATATATATATATATATATATATATATATATATATATATATATATATATATATATAAATATAAATAAATATATATATATATATATATATATATATATATATATATATATATATATATATATATATATATATATATATATATATATATATATAAAATTTAAACTGACCCCGGATACGTGTTCTGGGGGGCCTAATTAGCGCTCATTTGAAGAAATTTTTTCAAAATTCAAAAGTAGGGATCTCCTCATTAGTGAATTTTTCTAAGAAAATTCACTAAAAAAAGACACTTGCTATTAAAACCATTTTTATGAAAATTCACTACCATGACGCACTTACCACGTCCAGACTAACTACTACGTAAATCAACAAAGTGCCCAGATTTCTTACGTTTGGATCAAGCTCTAGTTTTTCTTTAAAACGTCTGGACATCTTTGTTACCCTTGATTCTAAAATAATAATTTTCAGCAGACAATAAGGTTAGACTTTTAAATCAGGGCGAAAGAACCTCGGTGGTTCAGGGGTAAGAACGTGTGCCTCTGAACCGAAGGGTACTGCGTTCGATCCCGGTGTACCCCTTTCACTTTTCCAGTACAAACTGTAAAATTACCATCAACCGAGGTTCTGGCATTGTATTTGAGCAAGTTGAATGTCTGCACGTTCCGCTCTTCGGAGGGGCGTAAAGCCGTCGGTCCCGTGTCCATGTTGGGCACGTTAAAGATCCCTACCCACCCTACAGAAGGCAGGGGTTCGGCAAAATTTTCAGGATAATGAGATGAAACTGCTCCCTGGCGTCGGTGATTGGCCATAGTCGCGGAAATAGGCCAAAGTTAAAGAAAAAAAACACACAAAACACACACAATTCAGCGCGAATTACGACCTCTAGAACCGATCTGCAAAGATCGTTTGAATTTAAAATATTAATTTTAGTAATATGCCAGTGTAAAGTCTTATTAGATTTGTGCTTCAGTGCCATTTTTTAGCTCACTTAGCTGATGCTTACCTAATTCTAATTCTATACGCATAAGAATGCTACTGGTGCAAAATGCTGTCTTTGATATTACGTTAATTTATTTTTAAATTCACATGTCTTATGTATACTTGTAGAAATCTGTAATCAGGTAGCATTTTCCACTCTTGTTTACCAGGCGGTATTAAAAGTTGAATAAAATTTCCGGGCAGGTTTCAGTAAATGTTTTGCGTAATGAAGTATACAGACATCAACAGATCGTTGCTAGTTTTATTCCGTGATTCTCTGAAACAAACGCTGTGTTTCCTCATCATTCGCAGGAGCATGCATTTCGTGTTCATCAGCCGGCTCTAAATTGGAACAGCATATGCTCCTTTACTTCTTTTATTGCTGCAGAATGCGTTTGGATTTATTTACGATATTTAGAAACCCAAGCGTATTTGAATTTGTGTTTTGCGGACGTATTTTTTTGCGGTTCACCAGACCTATTATACTCTATAGACAAAACAGGGTATAACAGGTGTCAAAAGATGTGTGTGCTATCGACAGAGCAGTTTAGCATTTACTGAAAGATTTAAAAAAAGATTAATTCAGCTCGTATATCATCACACTAGATTATTAATCGAACTCTATTGTAAATTAGTTATAGATTATATTATTGTTATAAGTGAAAATGTTTACATATTATAATATGTGTCCCTTTAGACTTTCGGTGGTCCAGTGATAAGACTGTGTGACTCTGGGTTCAATTCCTAGGCTTCCTCTCTAACTTTTTTAGTACATAGTGTAAAATTAACATTAAGCGAGGTTATGGCATTGCATTTTAGCAAGTTGAATGTCTGCACGTTCTGCCTTTCGAAGGGAGCGTAAAGCCGTCGGTCTCGTGTCCATGCGATTTTAGGGACCTTAAAGATCCCTACTCTCCTTACAAAAAGGCAGGGATTGAGTACAATTTCCAGGATACTGAAGTGAAACTACTGTCTGGCGTCGGTAATTGGTCATAGTCCCGGAAACACACCGACGCTAAAGTACAAAAAAAACTATTTATTAGGCTGTGCGGAAAATAGCGAACAAGATTTTTTTGTAGGGGTATTGAAAAAAAGGTGTTGTTCAGAGCACATAGGATGTCTCATAACGGCCGTAATAGCCTTAAAAACATAATTGGTAAAAACACCAAAATAGTTAGTAAAATTAGTTCAGTTTAAATTCTGCAAGGAAGTTATGTAAACATTTCAATTAATCAGAGGTCAGCATTGTATGGATTGACATTGAAATTATCACATTCAGTACATAAACAATAACAAGCCAATTCGTAGGAATGTTATAGTCAGCAGATCAGAAGGTTAAGGATCGAAATGTGTCATTGTTTGGTAAATATAAAGGAGATCAATTTTAGTAAAAAATATAGTTCATTAAATAAGCTTCTGCAATGTAGTCTGTTAAATAACGCCGCGATAATTATAATTTAATTATGTAAACACTATTAACATTAATAGTCAATATGTCCGTAACTACGTAAGTTTTTTCATTCATTTTGTTATATCGTTATTATTATTATTAAGTTTTGTGCATTAATATCGTTATCAATATACCGTTATCTATGTCATACATATGTGCTTCGTTCGAAGATTTTACCCCTATAATTAAACCTCCGCTTCCCTTGAACAGGTGTCTTAGGTGCACACATGTAAATAAAAAGCTCGGGACGCAGCAAGTGCGTTATGGTAGTGAATTTTTATTAAATGCTTCAAATTTGAATAACTCAAGTTTTTACAAACTTATAAAGTTGAATTTTGGTGTATAGTAAGGTCTTACCAAAGGCAACATATCCATCAAATTTCATCAAAATAACTTTGAAATTTTCGCAGAAAAAAAAATTTTTCAAATGAAAACTCAAAATTTGAATAACTCAATTTTCTAAAAATGCAGAAAGTTGAATTTTAGTGTGTGGTAAGGCATTTTACAAGGCAACATATCTACTAAATTTCATTAAAATAGCTTTGTAATTTTCGGAGAAATAGATTTTTTTTGAAACAAAACTCAAAATTTTCCTGGAGAACCTTATGCAATTTTCCTGACTAAGAAACTCATCCAAGCCATTAATAAAAAATTCACTAATAGTATAGCAATAAGCGTAAGCAAAGCGACATGTTAAGAGTTAAGAATGTAACAGCGGCAGAAGCAGAAGTCAATGGAAGCCATGTGTGTTCGGTAAGAGCAAATTTTGGGAGAAACTATTGACTATTAATAACAACAATTGACTAAAAACGATGCGAGTTGTAAGCAAAACTCAAAATTTTCCTGGAGAATCTTATCCAATTTTCCTGACTAACGAACTCATCCAAGCCATTAATAAAAAATTCACTAATAGTATAGCAGTAAGCGTAAGCAAAGCGACATGTTAAGAGTTAAGACTGTAACAGCGGCAGCAGCAGAAGCAATGAAAGCCATGTGTGTTCGGTAAGAACAAATTTTGGGAAGAAACTATTGACTATTAATAACAACAATTGACTAAAAACGATGCGAGTTGTAAGTGATTTAAACATAAATGTTTCAAATTTGAATAGCTCAATTTTCTGTAACCCTAGAATTTTAGCACATAGTTAGGTCTTTCCCAAAGCAATATGTAGACCAAATTTTATCGAAATTTTCGGAGAAAAAATTTTTTTTAGAAAGAAAACTCAAAATTTTCCTGGAAAACCCCGTCCGATTTTCGTGGCCAACGAACTCATCCAAGCCATTAATAAAAGAAAGGCACTTGCGGGGTTTCATCGAAATCGGTTAATTATTTTTTGAGTTATCAGACGGATACATACATATATATATATATATATATATATATATATATATATATATATATATATATATATATATATATATATATATATATATATATATATATATATATATATATATATATATATATATAACCTATAAAAATTCAAAATGATCCCGGATATAGGTTCTAGGAGTCCTAATTCGCGCTCATTTGAAAAAAAATTTTGCAAAGTCTCACCATCGATACCTCTCTATTAGTGAATTTTTTAAAATAAAAATTCACTAAAAGTGGGAGTTTTCAATTAATATTTAGCCGCGCTCTAAGGGGTTAAAGATGTATTTTTTATTTTATTTAATTTTTCAGTTGGGATAGGTTAAATTATTCACTTATTATCTTCTTAAGCGTAGAAAAACACTGAACTTAAAATTTTAAGTTTTAGCCGCGCCCCTTTGGCAAGAAAGTACCGATGTGCAACTTTTTTCTCAGTTCAACATCCAATTTATGAAAATTACGTCTAATAAATACTGCTGGTAGTTAAAACATGTGTAATATGTATTTTACTACTTATGATCAAATGTTAAACCAGCCTGAAAATCACCAGTTTCCAGCACTTTCCCTCCCTTTATTTTCTTTA
This sequence comes from Tillus elongatus, assembly GCA_964006375.1. Taxonomy (NCBI): domain Eukaryota; kingdom Metazoa; phylum Arthropoda; class Insecta; order Coleoptera; family Cleridae; genus Tillus; species Tillus elongatus. The sequence continues at coordinate 185,650,650 of OZ023263.1, forward strand.
TTCTCTTTTTTTTTTGCTTTATTGTTTTATTTTTCAAACTAGGTAATTCTGATCTTGCTTAGTTTTGCCCTTATGTATCCGTCACGTGCTTTAGATCTGCATACTGTTAAAGAAACATCTGTAATTATTTTCACACTTCTCTCCACTGCATGGGTATGACAAGGAAAACTTTTAAATGTTATTGTTTCTTCATCCCGTATTGTAAAGAAGCTCTTCATCCAAAATATGCATTGTCATTGTAAGTTCAGTAACAGCCTCAAACCAGTAAATCCTCAGCTGCAAAATGTAGTTTTTGAACTCTAACAATTCTGGTCTTTTGTCTTGCTTTTAAAATTTTTCTTATAGCAAGTTCTTTAATATGCGATCGTTTATCTGATAACATAGCTATTAAAATATTTTCTTGGTGTGCAAAGTGTGCATTGTCTGATGTAATGTTGTCAATAATTCCTTTACTACTATGTGGAAGCTGTCTAACAGCCCGTATTGTATCCCATAAATGTCGCGCTTCGTCCTGTATATACGGATTTGCTTTTATATTAAACCATAATGGTGCACCGGCTTTTATGATATACTCAACTACTGCAAGTAGTGTTTTAGATGGTTCCTTTGTAGACATATACATCAGCAAAATTCGATTTGACGTAGGTGACCATCTGGAGTGACCCAGTTTTCCCGGTTTCGGGAGGCAGGATTTTCTGAGCATTTACAACTTTTTGCTGCTTGACAAATAAAATACAAGTATTGTTGGTCTGTTGTTAGGTCTTTTTTCTCGAATTATATTAGCTCAGTTTTCCCTGGTCAGTTGCAATAGGACATTTTTCGTAATCCCCAAGCAGCAACCCTATGTGTCCTGAAAGAGAATTGTTTCCTTTTGTAACACCATCAAACTATTGTAACAAATGCCTTAGTGGAAGTTCATCAGCATGTAAAAGACAAACTGCATTACAGTGGTTTGTTTAGTTGAGTTTGAATTAAACGGACGACACATCCTTTCCAACCCGTGTTTACATTTGTACTATTGCACCCAGTCACAGTAAATTTAGCTGTGTCGAAGTTGTTATCTTTTATAAAACACATTAGTCCCTTTACAATGTCAGTTGATTTTACTGGTGGCAATATACATGCCCGAGGTATTTGCTTTTGGGTTCCTCAATTAATGCAATATGCTCCTCCGCTGCCACTACCCGACGTCCTTCCTGTTGAGTCAAAAAAATTCGGTCCCACCTATTGATTATGTACGCGGACGAAATCACTGTTGTATCCCACAGAAAAGTATCCTCACCTCACTCCTCGGTGCCTCTGTCGCCACATATCCTTCACCTCCTCGTCCAGGGGTAAATATTTAGAGATTTTTTCTCTGTGTCTCTTCTCTGTATATTTTCAGGAAGTAGAATAGTGATATCTATAAGGTAAGTTTACTGTGTTTGTCTGTTTGCAAAAATTATGTCTGGCTTATTATTTGGTATGTGCCTGTCTGTGTGGATAGTTCTATTCCAATATAGAATGTGATAATTGGTTTCTATTACAGATGCTGTATGGTGAGTGTAAAAGGACACAGAGCAATGGTTAGAATCTACTCGGCACAATAAAGGCTGATGTATTATTGTACCGACGTTGTCATGTCATCTCGTGTATGCAGTTGGAGCCAGTGTCGGGCATCTGCTGATGATGTGTTCTATAGATTCAGCTGTGGTAGAGCAGGCACGACATCTATCAGAAGTAACGGTGGGATCCCGAACAATGTAATTTCGGGTCGTCACCACTTGATCTTGTATTGCCACTACGAAACCCCCAGTCTTCGCAACAATGTTGCCACATTTATGCCAGCTGAAAGATGCGTCACGGTCAATGTGTTCTGCCGCGAACTCTCGGATACTTCCCGTGCAGGGGATTTGCCATCCCCTGCTCAATTTTTTCTTCATAACTGGTGTCGCACTTCCTGTCAGTAGCGGCGTAGCATAGGTTGGCACCCGGGGCGGTTTTCTATTTAGCACCCCTAAAATAAATCCACAAATCAAATACGAAACATGCTTACGTGACTTTAGTTTGCTAAAATATTCGATCATATACCATCCATTTTCTGAATATTTTTTCTCCATCTGGTAACGCTTTATAAAACCATTATGAATTTAAATGTCGGCTCTTTCCTTTTATTTTATCTCCAGACAGTATCTAAAAATGGGCCATCTCTCTTTTGATAGGGTTCACTTCCCGTTTTAACAATTTCAATTCTCAAATCATCAGGCATTGGTGTTGGCCAAGTAGCAACATCGAAACAAGTTGTGTTATGTAACTCTTCTTCATCGTTTTCAATTTGGTGGAGGGAGGGTCCGAAATCACTTGTCCCTTCTTCCCGCGCCTCCTCGTCGGGCGGATGCACCAGTGGCTGGCTACTAAGCTACGCGACTGAGTTGGTATTACGTTGTCACCCCTTGGTGCTTGGCACCCGGGGCGGACCGCCCCAACGCCCCCTATACGCCGCCACTGCTTCCAGTGAGTGTAAAAGGGCACAGAGCGATGGTTAGAATCTACTCGGCATAATAAAGACTGATGTATTATTGTAGCGACGTTGTCATGTCATCTCGTATATGCAGTTGGAGCTAGTGTCGGGCATCTGCTGATGATGTGTTTTCTATAGATTCAGCTGTGGTAGAGCAGGCACGACATCTATCAGAAGTATCGGTGGGATCCCGAACGATGTAATTTCAGGTCGTCACCACTTGATCTTGTACTGCCACTACGAAACCCCCAGTCTTCGCAAAGATGTTGCCACATTTAAGCCAGCTGAAATATGCGTCACGGTCAATGTTTTCTGCCGCGAGGGTGTTCGGATGCTTCCCGTGCAGGGAATTTGCCATCCACTCCTAAATTTTTTCATCATAACTGGTGTCGCACTTCCTGTGAGTATAAAAGGGCACAGAGCGATGGTTAGAATCTACTCGGCACAATAAAGACTGATGTATTATTGTAGCGACGTTGTCATGTCATCTCGTATATGCAGTTGGAGCCAGTGTCGGACATCTGATGATGATGTGTTCTATAGATTCAGCTGTGGTAGAGCAGTCACGACATCTATCAGAAGTAACGGTGGGATCCCGAACGATGTAATTTCGGGTCGTCACCACTTGATCTTGTATTGCCACTACGAAACCATCAGTCGCCGCAAAGATGTTGCCACATTTGAGCCTGCTGAAAGATGCGTCACGGTCAATATGTTATGCCGCGAGGGTGTTCGGATACTTCCCGTGCAGGGAATTTGGCATCCACTTCTCAATTTTTCCGTCATAACTGGTGTCGCACTTCCTGTGAGTGTAAAAGGACACAGAGCGATGGTTATAGTCTACTCGGCACAATAAAGACTGATGTATTATTGTAGCGACGTTGTCATGTCATCTCGTATATGCAGTTGGAGCCAGTGTCGGGCATCTGCTGATGATGTGTTCTATAGATTCAGCTGTGGTAAAAAAGGCACGACATCTATCATAATTAACGGTGAGATCCCGAACGATGTAATTTCGGGTCGTCACTACTTGATCTTGTATTGCCACTACGAAACCCTCAGTCGCCGCAAAGATGTTGCCACGTTTAAGCCAGCTGAAAGATGCGTCACGGTCAATGTGTTCTACCGCGAGGGTGTTCGGATGCTTCCCGTGCAGGGGATTTGTCATCCACTCCTAAATTTTTCCATCATAACTGGTGTCGCACTTCCTGTAAGTGTAAAAGGGTGGTAGGTGGTTAGAATCTACTCCGCACAATAAAGACTGATGTATTATTACAGCGACGTTGTCATGTCATCTCGTATATGCAGTCGGAGCCAGTGTCGGGCATCTGCTGATGACGTGTTCTATAGATTCAGCTGTGGTAGAGCAGGCACGACATCTATTAGAAGTAGAGATGGGATACCGAACGATGTAATTTAGGGTCGTCACCACCTTATCTTGTATTGCCACTACGAAACCCCCAGTCTTCGTAAAGATGTTGACACAATTAAGCCAGCTGAAAGATGCGTCATGGTCAATGTGTTCTGCCGCAAGAGTGTTCGGATACTTCCCGTGCAGGGGCTTTGCCATCCACTGCTCAATTTTTTCGTCATAACTGGTTTAGCACTTCCTGGTCCAGGAGAGGAACACTAAGCCTTAGGGGTGTAAGGTTATCGTTGACTGATATTATTGCACTATGCAGGAGGCTGATTTGGGCTTTATCGTAAAAGTATTTATGTAAATTTCAAGTTTGCCCCTCGTGCATGATAGTCAGCTTGAGTGCGCCTCAATGATAAGGCAAGGACGGATACGGTTTCTACCGCCCTACAGGATAGGGGAACGCCGAGGTCTCTAATAAGCTGGGTGGCAGGCATGCTGGAGGACAGGAGAGTTTCGCTGACCTTGGGGAGCCGGGGGCTGGACGTCGGGGGGACGGGCGGCTGCCCTCAGGGCAGCCGCCTTTCGCCCCATCTATGGTGTCTGGTCATGGACGGCCTCTTGGAGCAGCTCTCCGAGAACGGCTTCTACGCCCAGGCGTACGGTGATGATGGGCTGGTCTTAGTCACTGGCAAATTCCTCGGCTGCCTGTAGCATAATCGAGAGGTGGTGTGGGGAGCTGGGACTCTCTGTAAAGCCGGCGAAGATAGATGATCCTATTTACCAAGAAGAGGAATGTAGAGGGGTTTAGGGCACCCGTGAGGTTTGGAAAACCTTTAGCTTTAGGGCGGGAAATCAAATATCTGGGGGTGATCCTGGACTCCAAACTAACATGGGGGTCGCAAATAGAACGGGTTGTAAGGAAAGGAGTAGCGACCCTCTGGCAGCTGCGTCGAGTGATAGGGAGGACCTGGCGAGTTAATCCTCGGATCCTTCACTGGATCTACAATGCGATCGTCACGCCGAAAATCCTCTATTAGGCGATGGTCTGGTGGTGCGGTGTGAACCAAACTACCAGCAGGAAGCTGGCCAAACTCCAAAGGCTGGCAATCTTGGGTATCACAGGCGCTATGAGGAGGACACCCTCAGCCGCGCTAGAGGTTCTGTTGATGCTGCTAGCGCTTCCCATCTGTGTCAGGAGGGAGGCGATGGCGTCGCATCTCAGAATGCGAGACACAGGAAACTGGTGCGGAGAGGGAGCAGTAATAGGGCATGCAAGAGTCGCCAAGGAGGTGGAAAAGAAAATTCCGATTTCCGCCATAAAGGTGCGGGATGCTGAGGATGATATTAGGTTGACTAGGCCATACACCCTCAGGGTCCCCAGTAGGAATCAGTGAAGGGAAAATGTAGTTGAATTCCAGCCCACAAGTCTGGTCTGTCTCACCGACGGGTCGCGGCTGGAGGACCAACAATCCCCCGGGGCAGGAATATACATCGATGGCCTGGGGGTGCGCGAGAGCTATGCTCTTGGCGCATATACCACGGCATTCAAAACAGAGGTGTACGCCATGGTGTCTGTGGCCAATAGACAGGATGAGAAGAGGAGTCCCGAGAAATGTGTGTACACCTACTCGGATAGCCAGGCTGTCCTCGGGGCAGTCTGCGCGGCCAGAATCAGGTCTATACTGCTTCAGGAGTGCGCTGGCGCCGTCAAAGGACTAGCCAGGATAAAGGAGGTACAACTAGTGTGGGTTCCGGGACACTGTGGCGTAGCGGAGAATGGGGTGGCGAATAATCTTGCAAGGCTCGGTTCCCGGCGGCCGTTCTATGACCTGGAGCCGGCGATAGGTATAAGTAGGAAGACGGTTTCTGTCGCTTTAGACAGGTGGACCGAGAAAGCAATGAAGAGGCACTGGGAGTCGGTTGGTGGCTGCAGGCAGGCGAGGGACTTCGTGGAGGGGCCGGACAGATATAAAGCTGCCTGGCTACTCGGAAGAAGTCGACCTACGCTTCGCCACATGCTTGGGGTGCTAACAGGCCACTGCGTCCTTATAAGACACCTCACATTGATAGGCATAGAGAGGGATCCAATTTGCCAGGAATGCGGCGAGGATGAGGAAACGTCCTACCACTACCTGTGCGAATGCGAGGCTTTTGGGAGTCTTGGAACAGAATTGTTCGGATCGAGGACTCTGCAGAGGTAGCAGGTAAGTACCGTCCAATTGAAGACCGTCACGGCCTTCATCTCGAGGTCAAGGCGGTTTGGCGACGGAACCGAGGAAGAGTAGAGCATGGTTGCTGTGGTTGGCAAAAAGGGCCCATGGTGGCCTACCTGCTTGGCGTTGGCCTCCCCGCCACTGCTACTACTACTGAGTACGCATCTACCTCTTTGTCACCGCTGTAGGTTGTTGATGGCTCTTATTTCATTAATGGGTGACTAAATAGTATTTAGAATTTTGTTTGATTCTTTCTTGCATCCTCTGCTTTGTTCTGATTTTTACAACCTTATCCTCAAGTACACAGGTTTGCTCACACCCCACGTATTTGTACACCTTATTTTCGTCCATTCTTAGTATTATTATTATTATTATTATTATTATTATTATTATTATTATTATTCTTATTATTATTATTCTTTTGTTCTTCTCTTTGGCCTCATGGCGCACTCGGTATCTCACGGAACAAGAGATTTGAATCACGTTCATGTTTGTCGACCCGGAGAGTATAGCGGTAAATATAACATTGTTTTTGTATGGTTACAGGGATAGGACTTTCCTAATACAGGATGTTCCCATAATCTCTGCTTTCCAAATTGTTCTAAAATGAGCGCTAGTAAGTGGGAGAATGGCGGTAAGTTTGTGTCAGTCTGATGTTACAAGCCCATTTGTTGATACGACCACTGGGATAATCTAAACCTCTTTTAGCTTCTACAAGTCGACCAACTCGACTACGAGTGGTGGGTACTTTTGTAGCTTCTCCCCTATCTTCTAAACGAGATGCAAAGTCCACAATGAAAGCCTTCCGGTTTCTCTGGTCAATAATCAAAGTGTCGGGAGGTCTAACAGCAGCCTGACCAGACCCTTTTGAACTACACCTTCAGATTTATATTTATAGTAGAGGGCTTGCAACTGGATAAGGCGCTAATATTTTGCCATGACCTGATGGGCGACCTTAGCCACGTTATCATGGGGTTTCCTGTAATCTGACTGGGCCAGAGAATCACAAGCGTCGGTCACATGCTGAATCGCATACATGACCACACACATGCATTCAATTTTTTAATTTGATGTTCTTGGGTTAGAAAGTTCTAAAACGGAGTTTAAGTAAAATGTTTTTGGAATGGTAACTTAAATTTTTTTAATATTCCTTGTAGACCTTGTCAAATAGGAATAACAAGTCAGGGATAACTTAACACAAGTTTCTTGTGCTGCCAAAGGTTTGCTGGCAAATGCTTCTTAACAATATTACTTAGTTTTTTGATTAATCAACTTTTTGCAACTGTTAATTGTTTTTCTGTCTAAAGTTTCACGAATATAGCAGCAGAAAAAGTCTCTCTAATTTAAATATTGAATCGATACCGGTGACAATTATAAAGCCACTTATTATTTTCCTGAGATTTTTCGTCAATTTTTCTACCTTTATAAGTGCTTCTTATAAGAAAACTTTTCTAGATTTTATAGAAAACTTTTTCGCTGAACAAGTTAGGAAACTTTGCGAGGACAATTAGGGCGGTGTGAATGAATTTCCAATAATTAGAATATCGATCTGGGTCTTAGTGAGTTTACCTGCTACGTGCAGCTCTTAAAATTCCCCTTTATGACAAGAAGCAGATATCCCCGTAGCCTAGCTCACTCATAATTAGAAGAGACGACATTTAAGAGTGAAATATTCTTACTATGTTACAGCCACTCCCAGTATTCGACTCACTTCATAAACGAGTTTTTTCACATTACCATTCTCCTAACGACCATTATGAATTCGCAATTTTCTTTTCCGTCATTTTACATAACTATTTGAATACATCCCAGTGCCGCCACGACTCATTTGGAGCTTTCCATTTTTTTTTTCTAAATTGTCGCAGCTTCCATTGCAGAGATTGCCTCATGAAATTTTATGGAGGCCCCTAATTATTGCCAAAGTCGTTCCACCACGCACAATTAATTAATCAGTAGAAAATTACTTCATTAGCTACGTGTAAAACATTAGGTTACTTTAATAAAAACTCGGGACGCAGCAAGTGCGTTATGGTAGTGAATTTTTTATTAAATGCTTCAAATTTAAATAACTCTATTTTCTATAAACTTAGAGAGTTTAATTTTAATACGTAGTAAGTGCTTTCCTAAGGCAAGATATCCACAAAATTTCATCAAATGAACTTTGTAATTTTCGGAGAAAAAAAATTTTTCGAAAGAAAATTTAAAATTTGAATAACTCAATTTTCTCTAAACTTAGAAAGTTTAATTTTGGTACATAGTAATACCTCTCCTGAAGCAACATATACAGTAAATTTCATTAGAACAGCTTTGTTACTTTCGGAGAAAAAATTTTTTTTCGAAAGGAAACTCAAAATTTTACCGGAAAACCCTGTCCGATTTTTCTGGCTAACGAACTCATCCAAGCCATTAATAAAAGAAAGGCATATGCCAAGTTTTATCGAAATCGGTTTATTATTTTTTGAGTTATCAGACGGATACGTATATATATATATATATATATATATATATATATATATATATATATATATATATATATATATATATATATATATATATATATATATATATATATATATATATATATAAACATATAAAAATTGAAACTAACCCCGGATATGGGTTCTAGGGGTCTAAGTACGCACTCATTTGAAATAATTTTTGCAAAGTCTCACCATCGATACCTCTCTATTAGTGAATTTTTAAAAATAAAACGTCACTTAAAAAACAGTTAGGCCCCTATTTAAAGGATGTTAACAATGACTGTTTTTCTTGTGCAAATTTTCTATTCAAAATTGTTCACAGAATATTAGTTAATTCTTAATTGTACTAAACTACGTCATTTTATACAGAATGGTCGAAAAGTAACGGCATATAAAGCAGTAGTGGATTCTGCCATTAAAATATTACGAGTTAACCAAACTCACTTAAGTCGCAAAGTTAAAATAAAAAAGTCTGGACGCAGAAAGTGCGTTGTGGTAGTGTATTTTCATAATATTTTTTAATGGCAAATATGTATTTTGTTAATGAAAGGCACCAAATCTGGTTAACGGAATAACCTTTATTAGAAACAATGTACCATATTTCATTAAAATACCTATATTGTTTGAAAAAGTAACAAAATTTTCCGAAAATAAACTTAAAATGTTCCGGAAAAAAAAAACAGGTTTGATTTCCGTGGCCAACAACCCTCTTCCCGCTATTTACACACCTGCCAAGACACTTATTCACGAAAAGGCTGTTGAGAAAATTTCCAAAAAAAATTTTGACATGAAAATTTACAATTTCTTTCACGAAAATTGGCAAACAATTTCTTTCATGAAAATCCGCTATTCTTTTTCTACAAAAAATGGCCTATATACGTTACATGAAAGTTATACTTTCTATCAAAATTTGCTAAAGAAATTTTTCCCACAAAATTTTAAAAACATTTATTTTTACAATAACTTATTATTTATTATTATTTTTTATTTATTATTGGTTACCAACGTTTTACAAGAAAATTTACGAAAAAATAATTCTACACAATCATTCAAAAATTTCCACGCGAACTGACCGGATCTGCTGTTGTTGACATTGACAAAAAAGTCTGGACGCAGCAAGTGCGTTATGGAAGTGAATTTTCATTAAAATGTTTTTAATAGCAAATAAGTCTCTTTAATGCAAGCAGGCATCAATTTGGTTACCGGTTAAACCTATATAGTAGAACAATGTACCATATTTTATCAAAATAACTTATTGTTTGAAAATGTACAACATTTTTCCGAAAATAAACTTAAAAGATTTCAGAAGAAACTCGGAAACTGAATTTTGAAGCATTTAAATAAATTCACTACCAAAACTCAACTAATAGATTTCGATTTTTTTACAAGCATGCATCATATTTCGATGAAAAATGCAAAAATGCAATAAGGAATGTTAAAAAAATTTGTAGGTATGACCAACGACTTATAGGCCAGCCTGTGATTGTCAAAATAATTTTATAAGATGCAGCTCAAGATACCCTATAAGTACCGTATACATTTTTTTCTCGTATCTTGAACAATAACAATTATATTAGGCTTCACCCTAGAATTGCGTTACCCTGTATATATGGAAACAGAAAGTAGGATATAGATGCTAGAGGGCCATAAACTTAACTAAAACTACTGGCAAACCATCAGAGAAAGGGTCTATTTAAAATGAATTTTCCGCAAATATTTTAGTAAAATGAAGGGCACTGATCGTTGAAGCTAAATCTTAAGGGTTTGCAAAACACACCTTACATAATACGTATTTCTTTCAGGTCTTTTGCTTAAATGTATATATATATATATATATATATATATATATATATATATATATATATATATATATATATATATATATATATATATACATAGCACCAAATACAATAATAACAAGAGTTGTATAAATTCGGCACCCCGTGCAGTATATTGATTGCCACTTTACGAGAGATCCTGACAAAATAGGGTGGGAATGACAAATTTCGGGTAGAGGGAGTGTCCGGTAAATAGGTGGTGAAAGTTTTTATTTGAACCAACCTCAATCGTCTAGGCCGAATACCTGCACAGTATATAGACACAGTGTAGTCGTCAAAAGTTTAGGATTTTCCGTCATCTGATGATGCTGACTTGGCTGGTGAAACGATCGTCAGGTTTTTTAATGTGTTGTGGTAATTTGTGTTCTCCAAAAGTACTTAAGAAATATATATAAGTTAAATGACCGCAAAATTAACCTTTTGCGGAATATTTGTGGCTTTAAAAGCAGCTGAAACACATTCCGAAAAATAGTTTCCAGATCAAATTTTATTACCCAATAATCATATGTCTGTCACATAATAATATATACTCTACTGAGTTTGTAGTTATTAAAATCGCATCTTGGTATCATTAGTTATTATTTAATAAGCTCCCATATAAGATTAACTGACATAATTGATTTTTAAATAATGAAATGTGAGATATGGTTTGCTTTAATTTGCGAGCAAGCCTTAATAAAGGTAAGGCGTGCAGCAGAATGTTGAAGAGCATTCACGCAGAAAGGGCATTCAAAACAATGTGACAATTAGGCCAAACTGGTTCATTTCATCCAAAACAAGATAGCTTATGCCGTCCAAAAAATATCACTCCCGAACTGGAAGAAGAGATTTTAGTTCGTGTAGCAGATAATGCCAAAATTAGTTCAAGAAAAATAAGTGCAGCTGCCGTCGAGAATAGATCATTCGTTTTAAAGGTACCTCATAACTAACGTTTAAAATCAGCTTTGTAGATTGTTTCATGATTGTATATGCCTTTGATCTCTTAGCGGTGTGGCCCTAATGGGTCTTTTGTGCATGACACAGTTCCCGAAAAGTTCAGACATTTTATGTAGTCTGCTATCTTCTTTGGGGCTGTTTTATATATTTTCTAGGGTATTAAGGTCACCCCTCCAATGTATTTGAGCCTTCTACAGGACTAAGCCATGCAGTCGCGTAGCAAGTGTTCTGTTGTTTTTGTTGCTTCAGTATCTGTAGTTTTCACCGTCCGCCTTGCCCATTTTATAAGTTGATAGCTTACTGGGGAGTGTCCTGTAAAAAGGCCTGTGATTATTCTCACGTCGTTTCTATTCAATCCAAGAAACAGTTTAGACTTCTCTGTTGATGTGGTGATGAACCGTCTTGACTGCCTTTGGCGTTTTCCTTAAGTAACACGTTCTTCTCCCAAGTGTCAAGTAGGTTTCTTACGTGTCTTTTTGTTAGTCCACAATAGGGTTCTGGACCATAGAATCGTGTTGTTTCTGTCCTCATTGCCAGGCTGTCTGCTTCCTCGTTTTCTACGATGTCCTGATGCTTTAGTAGCCACATGAAAGTTACTTTCTTGTTTGCCGCCAGTTGCTTATACGTTTGTTTGCATTCCCAGGTCAGTTTAAACTGTGTTTTAAAAGATTTCTTTAGTCTTTAGCACAGCGTTACTGTCTGTCAGGATGTAATCTCTCTATATCTGAGTCTTCTTTGTTTGCACTCCTGTAAACAGAGACGTATAGCAAGCATTTCTGATTGAAAGTTTTTCCCAGGGACGTTGCGAGCCTAAAGTTGTCTCATCATTTCCACTCCTGCTTTTTCCAGTTGTTTAGGCCCTAGGCCCGTCTGTATACCATACAGATGTGTTGCTTGTCACCCTTGCACTGTCTCTGTTTCTTTTTTGGCGGTTATTTATGACCACGTCGAATGAAATTATGAAGTTCAGTTTGCTGGAATTTGGTCTGTTGGGCTGGCGTGTGACCAGAGTGGACAAAATTCCAGGATTTTCAAGTGGCCAACCAAGTCTCCTGGTTTGAATTTGTTCGCTTGGAATAGTTCTGAGACACTTAGTGCTGTTTCCTTCTTCATGCATATGTGCAGTGGAACAATATTCAGCATTGCCTCTATTGCAGCTGTGGGGCATGAGCCATGGCTACCGTTATTCCAAGGCAGGTCAGCCTCTGCAACTTTTAGTGAATTTTTGTTTAAAAAGTCACTAATAGAGAGATGTCGATGGTGAGACTTTGCAAAAATGTTTTAAAATGAGCACGAAATAGGACCCCTAGAACCCATATCCGGGATCAGTTTCAATATATATATATATATATATATATATATATATATATATATATATATATATATATATATATATATATATATATATATATATATATATCAGTCCCTATGTCTTACCTTCAAGCCTACGGCATGTCCAGATTGCCATTGTGGCTCTCGAAAGAGTTTTTTCTAGGTGTGTGTTCCAATTTAGTTTTTGATAGAAGATTCCTAAATATTCAACTTCATTGGAAAATTGTATCTGTGTTCCATTCAGAGTGGAAGCTTTCAAATTTAGTTTCCTTTTGTTCGTGAATAGGGTAAGAACTGTCTTATGAGGATTGATATTAAGTCCTTCTGTCTCACAGCAGTTCCTTGCTATATTTAGCGCTGTTTGCAAAATTAGCTTTACTTTCGCAGATTAATTACCATCTACGCTATAAAAACGCAGTTATTTGCAACATAATAATTGAGCTCTGTAACAAAATATTTATAAACAAAAACAAGGTAAATGTCATAGTGGTTTAATGGAAATAAAATTGTGGACAGGCGGACAATTACTGGTTTTTACGTTTATGCTTAAAAATACTTGAGGCTAGAGTCGCCAAACTAATGGGTTAAATATGTTACAAACCAGTAAGTATAAATGACATCGTTATATTTAAAATAATTGCCTGAAATTGTATGATCTTTCCGACTGTGAAATAAAATACAGTCTGTCCCTTTGGCAATTTTTTCTAAATTAGTAATTTAAAGTTGCATAGTAACCTGACTACGGTGATTTATTATTTTTCATTTAATTATGTAAAATGTTCCAAAGACACAGTGTCCAGTACTTGCATTAAAAAAAGTTACGGGTTTTTTATATTGTAAGCAATGCTACACTTACCTTAAATATCCTAAAACTGGCTAATTTTATAAAAGCATGAATAGAAACAAATTTATTCTTAACTTAATTCTCTATCAAACACAATCTACTTTGGTTATTTGAGATCAATAAGTTTACTTGTACAGCATCTACATGCGTAATAATATAACTATATGTCTTTCGCAAAATTGAAACTTGTCGTGTCCTTAATTTGTCAGTTTTAAGCATTTTCAAAATTTCATTTAGAAAATGGCGTATGGAGTTTTAAATAGCATACTTTGTATATATATATATATATATATATATATATATATATATATATATATATATATATATATATATATATATATATATAAAGTGTGCCACTTAAAACTCCATATATATATATATATATATATATATATATATATATATATATATATATATATATATATATATATGAGAGGTTGACACGCGTCCACAGTTCGTTGAAACTAGACGTTTTGTCGTCTGCTTTCGAGCCATTTTCAAGAGTTTGTTATATTACCGTAAATTAGCATTGACGCATCTGCGTACTCCAGAAATCTCACTGTAAATCGTCTCTAAAGTAAAATTTAACCATAAAAATCAATAAAACCAATAATTCATATCTGTTAAGTCTTCAATAAAATCTTCAGCAGACGTGGGAATGAATTTTAGATTCCAACTTTTAATTTATGAAACCAAAACATAAATACCAAAAAAACAAAGAAGATAAAGCAAGATTCTCTGGAATTACATCATTTGACAATTATCCGTAATACGCAGATTTTAAGCCTTTTCAGAGCGCTACCAAACCTATATAATAAACCGCTAGACACGAGGAGAAAAGCATGAAACGCCCACGTAAATTAATCTCCGTAGCTCTAAGGAAACAAAGCATCAAAAATCATAAGCTCTACTAAAAGTGTATAAATAGAGATCCAAGCATTGAGCCGAAAGAATAATCCACTTACATTTACTTGACGGAATAAACGCTCTCGTAAAAACCAAACATCACAAGTAATTTGCTAAATGGAAAAGAAATTTTCATTAGAAATTTTAATCACTTGAGCAACAATGTTAAATTTTGTATATATATATATATATATATATATATATATATATATATATATATATATATATATATATATATATATATATATATATATATATACAGCATAAACCATACATGCAGTACACATAGGTGATCACAAAGCCAGCTGAGAATTTGGTCTCTGATCACCTTCGTTAATAATCCGTGAAACGTCATTGACGTAGCATTTGAACCACTTTGAATATCCAGAGTTTGCAGTTATTTTACTGTCATCGTACTTATTAAGAACATATTTACTTCACTAAGGGACGACTCAACTGAAATGAACTCTAGCATTGTTTAAAAAATAGTGCTGCAAATTGAATGATAACTTCCACATAGATGTGATTTCTTCTCTTCAGAAAAACATTCTCATGGAATGAATTTAGGTCCCATGAATTGACCACAAAGAAAATATCTATATTCCTGTACCAATAAATTTCAGAAACATTATATTATTCTAGTTTTGTTAAATAAATCTCAGTTTTCACTAAATCACCCTTTATTTATCCCCTAGCCCCTGAAGAGATCTTACACAAAAAACTTCTAAGCTTTCTTTTGTCGGGTGCTAACTGGATACCAAATTTGAAGATGATATATCAATTCGTTCGAAAGTTATTGCGCCTGTTAACAGACAGACGTACATGTCAAAAGATCAACCGACGGAGAAAGAAAACTATCAGGCCAACATCGCGTTTATCAAGAGTCTCATTTTTTTTCTGTAAGTGCCGCTGCAGCATTTGTAGTACTTTTGCCCTGCCGAAACCAATATTGGAAAGGAGACAATAATCTATGTTCATCTAAATAATTAACTAGCCTATTCTTAATTGCCACTTCAAATACCTTACCCACTGATATAATCAACGCTATTGGTCTATAATTTGACATGTCATTTCTATCACCTCTCTTACAACAAAATACTTTCACTATGGCTACCTTAAACTGATTTGGGACATTTCAGCTGATATTACTTGATTAAATATATGACAGAAAGTGTGTTTTATTTATTTTAAAGTCTCCGATCTTATGCCGGCTAGTCCCGTTATCTGGCCTGATTTCAGGGTATCTGTTAATTTAATTATCACTGTTTCATATATGCGTGGAATAAATATGGAGTACGGTACAGGTCCACGCTGTGGCGGAAAAGAGTTTGATCCCTGTATTCTGGAAGACAGTTCCTTACCAATAGATGAAAGTTATCCACAAAACTCATCACATACTTTTGCACTGACCAACATACCACCTTGTGTCATTACTTATAAAGGAGTATATTTTGACTCAACACAAAATTTATAAGTTTGGTATAAATATATACAGGGTGGCGCATTGAAAACGAAACAGACCGATTTACGTCCAGAGAATATTTTTTTAAGAAACGCTGAAACACGTCAATTTTAATATTGAGTGGGACTTGTTTTGACATGAAACTCAACTTTGTCACATCAACCCCTTAAGGGTGATGATAACAACCCTTATATTTTAAATAGGGAACATGGGTCGAGTTAACACTCGATGTAACCATCATTTGAAAACTCTTTCTTTTTTGAATTCAGCACACTAATTTTTTTTTGAAGTTTTATCAACTCGTTTAAAAATTATTCACAGTTGGAGTTGCAAGAACGTATTTCTTTCATTGTGATAAGAAATTCATTAATTAGTCAATTTTTCGTCAAAAAAAAACTAAAAAACAAAACCAAACGTTTAAAATGTTTATTCAGTTAGGTAAGTGTTCAAATTGTTGACCACCAGCGTCCATATAAAAGTACAAATTTTGTTCAAAACGAGCTCTGATATTCTGGAGCATTTTTGGAGTTATTAGACGGAATTCTTCAATAATGCATCGTTGTAATTTTTCCAGAGACTCCGGTTCTGTTGCGTAAATTCTACTCTTTAAATGGCCCCATAAAAAGAAGTCTAAAGGAGTTAAGTCCAGTGATCTACGGGGCCACTTAATAGCACCTTTACGCCCAATCCATTGCCCTGGAAACTATCTGTTCAAAAACTCCCTAACACGTTGTGAAAAACGTGGAGGAGCTCCATCTTGTTGAAACACTAATTGATTTTCTTGATAGCGATCATCATTTTCAACAATGTCAATTAGTAGAGGGTAAACGATATCTTCTAGTAACTCCAAATACGTTTCGCCACTCAAATTGCCATCAAGAAAAATTGGTCCGATTAAACGGTCTCCAAAAATGCCAGTCCAGACATTCAATTTCTGTGGAGTTTGAGTGTGGACTTCGTGAAAATTTCTTGGATTATTATCTGCCCAATAACGACAATTATGATGATTGACTGTAGAGTTTAATAAAAACGTACACTCGTATGAAAAACATATATTGAACAGAAAGTTCCCGTTATCAGCTCTTCGTGCAGTCATAACCTCACAAAACTCGAGTCGCCGACCAAAATCATCTTCATTCAGTTGTTGTACAAGATGAATTTTATACGGGTGAAATTTATGATGCTTCAATATTCGCTGAATAGTTCTTCTTTGGATGTTTGACACAGTGGTCAATTTTCTCGTACTCAAAGTTGGGTCTGCATCAATTTGTCCTAAAACTTCAATCTCAGTAGTCTCATTTATAACCGGAAATTCACGTTCAGGATCCCGTTTTTTGTTGCCTACTGAACCACTTTGTCGAAACTTTGCAACTAACTCTAACATGTCTGTTAGGATGTCGTTCATTAAACAAATTTGCGGTATGGTTGGCACAGTCATCGTTTTTGAAAAAAATTGCAATTATTTCAACTATTTCTTCTACAGAATACACCATTGTGAAATTAATTTTCGGTAGCACTATCAATTATTAAATCGACCGATAAACTGAAATAATAAACCACATTTCTCTCATTCCGATAAGAAATTTTCTGATAGTCAAATTTTGTTTACAAACCAACAAAACATTGACTATCAGCACATTTCTTATCGGAATGAGTGAAATGAGTTTTTGCATCTTCAACTGTGAATATATTTTAAACGAGTTGATAAAACTTCCAAAAAAATTAGTATGCTGAATTCAGAAAAGAATGAGATTTCAAATGATGTAACACTCGACCAATGTTCCTTATTTAAAATATAAGGATTGTTATTACCACCCTTTAGGGGTTGATGTGACAAAGTTGAATTTTATTTCAAAACGTGTCCTCCTCAATATTAAAACTGACGTGTTTCAGCGTTTCTTAAGAAACAATCTCTGGACACAAATCGGTCTGTTTCGTTTTCAATGCGCCACCCTATATAACATAAAGAAAAGGCATTTGTTAGACAGCAACCTGATATGGAAAGCAACATCCAGGTAGTGAAGGTTTTGATTTAGGCTTAAGATGGGTCAAGAAAGAAAAATTTAGTTTAAATAAATTTTGCTATGTCAAAATTTGAAGTGTATCATTAGGTGATGGATGTCAAACATATTTAGAACGATCTTTGCAAAATTAGGTGAAAATCCCCACAAGTCGTAGGATTTATTGGCATCTTGTACAATGTTAAACAGTACAGATTAAAGGTAGAGGTAAAGTTGAGTTGTCACCTTTTTCTTTATTATACTATTTATAGTTCGCCACAATTTTTTGCTGTCATGTTTGTTAGTCTCAATTTTGTTATTTTTTTCGATAATTTATTTTTGCCATTCTAATGTCATTAAGTTTGTTTCTATATAAATTAAAGCCTTGCTTTATTAAGCTGTCATTTGGATTCCGCAGGCAGCTTGTACATTGTGTCCCTTTTATTTATTGATTTCATTATACCTTTCGTAATCCATGGTTTCCTTTTTCTGTCATTGGGTTTAGTATGCTTTTTGTGTGTGGGCTTCCTTGTCGATTGTTTTAGTATATAAAAAGTTGCGGCATGCTGTGTCTCCTCTATTTCATAAAATATGGACCACCAAAACACCGATATCCCCTCATTCAATTTCCAATAGTTAATGAATTCTTAAATGTACTCTTTTGAGATTTCCATCCCGTTTTGCCCTAGTGAGCTACACACACTAATCGCAGCGAAATGATCCGCTATATTTGACCTTAATACGATAGCTGACATTCTATCCCTAACTTCAAAGTAATTTGTGCTCACATATATGCCTATACCCTTTTTTCTTTTAACTTAAATTTCTAGATTTTGGCACATAGTATATTTTTGGTGCATTTTTATTTTAAAAAAATTCACTAATAGAGAGGTATCAATGGTGAGACTTTGCAAAATTTTTTTCAAATGAGCGCGAACTAGGACCCCTAGAACCCATATCCGGGGTCAGTTTCAATTTTTATATGTTTATATATATATATATATATATATATATATATATATATATATATATATATATATATATATATATATATATATATATATATATATGTATGTATGTATCCGTCTGATAACTCAAAAAATAATTTATTTTATTAATGGCTTGGATGAGTTCGTTAGACAGAAAAATCGGACAGGGTTTTCCGGGAAAATTTTGAGTTTTCTTTCGAAAAAAAGTTTTTTCTCCAAAAGTAACAAAGCTGTTTTGATAAAATTTATTATGTATGTTGCGCCGGGAGAGATCTTACTACACACCAAAATTCAATTTTCTAAGTTTATAGAAAATTGAGTTATTCTCGTTTTAAATTTTATTTCGAAAAAAATTTTTTCTCTGAAAATTACACAGATTTTTTAATGGAATTTGGTGGATATCTTGCCTGGGGAAAGACCTTACCACATACCAAAATTAAACTCTCTAAGTTTGTAGAAAATTGAGTTATTCAGATTTGAAGCATTTAATAAAAATTCACTACCATAACGCACTTGCTGCGTCCCGAGATTTTTTTAATAATATAAACCTGAAAACCATATGCCATATGGTTGCCACAGCTTCGTTATTTTGGAAGATACAAAAAAGTTTTCAAAGAAAACTCAAAATTTTTGCGGAAAAACTGGGCCGATTTTCCTGGCTAAAGACCTTCTTCAAGCCATTTCCAAAAAGAATGTACGTACCAAATTTTATCAAAAGCGGCCTATTATTTTTTGAGTTATCGGTGTAATACATACATATATATATATATATATATATATATATATATATATATATATATATATATATATATATATATATATATATATATATATATATATATATATATATATATACGGGGTGGGGCACCACAGACGCGTCGGTCTCTCTAATGGACCCTGTTGAATTTACAAATTTCGTTTTCTTCTAGCATATGCAGGGTCTTCAGTGGCATCTCCTGAAAATACTCTCGATGATACAGGCTGTTCACAAAAAAGATACATATCAAAGTTTTATTTTTTTAATGGAATACCCAGTATATTATTCGGTTTTCGTCATCTAGAGATAAAATGAAGGTAAGTTACAATAGGATTTCCTATACCTAAAACCTACCGTTTTTGAGAAATACAGCAATTTTTGAAAATGGAAGCCTAGACGCAAAAAAATTTTTTTCTTACCCTCGGCAACGTAGAAAAAATCTAACTTATATTAGCATTTAGTAGGAAGATTGTTGCATGTAACAGAAAAAAGAATTTAATGTTAAATTATACAGGATGGTCACTAAACAACTAGTGATAGTTGACACATAATATTGCAAATAACTCCCTTATTTCAAATAGCACACCCTGTATATAATGTCTTATTCTTCTCCAAAATTTTATTACCTTTTAATTGATACTAGAGTTACCTATACCTAACTCAAACAGTTTTCGAGATATTGAGATTTGTTTGTTTTCCATTATAAATGTCAATATCTACTTGGGAAGCGAGGGGGCTCTGGCATGGATATTGGATATACAGTTGTTATCAGTTTATTTGACATTTGTCAAGTATTTTTACTTTATTGTGTCGTGTCGATTGTTTGGGTGTTTTTAATAAAATTGTTCAAGAGTAGTATAAAAATGAAAACATATCCTGTACAGGAAAGAATGGATATGATTCTTGTTATTGGGGAATTCCAAGAAAATTGTTTACTGGCTGCGAGGGTTTATGCTCAAAAATATCCATCTCGACATCATTCAGACAAGAGAGTCTTACAGAGACTGTTGCAGGTGTTTTGTAGAACAGGAACTGTCGCATACGAAAAAGTCAACAGACAAAAGCCTGTCACTGAAAATGACGAAATCTAGTTTGAGGTAATTGGCGCTGTAGTTGAAAATCCCCATACAAGTCAGCGTAACATAAGCAGGGAAGTAGGCATTAGCAGGCGAAGTGTTGGGAGAATAATCAAAAGGGAAAAATTTCATCCATACCATGTTCAGTTACATCAGGAACTGCTTGATATTGATTTAATTCGACGAATTGATTTTTGCTTGTGGGTCCTTGACAAAGTTGGTGAGAATGAAAATTTCTTTGATTTTGTGCTATTTTCAGACTAGAGTACATTTCATAGCACGTAAATAGACATAATTATCACTATTATAGTGACGGAAATCCACATCACGTCCATACAGTTGATCATCAGCACAGATGGAGTATTAATGTTTGGGCCGGAATTTTAGGAGGACACATAACTGGGCCTTACTTTTTTAATGGGAACCTGAACGGTCAAATTTTCCTAAGATTTTTACAAAATGATTTGCCAGAGCTCTTAGAATATATCCCAAGAGATATTAAACGGCGGATGTGGTGCCAATTAGACGGTGATCCCGCCCATTTTGAAACCAGTGTACAAGAACATTTAAACAGAAGTTACCCCAATAAATGGATAGGGCGAGGAAGCCCACACAACTGGCCTGCACGATCCCCGGACTAAACGTGTTTGGATTTCTTTTTGTGGGGGTACATAAAAAGTATTGTCTACAAAGTACATCTGACTAACAGAGAAGATATGGAACTAAGAATACGAAGTGCGTTCCGCACAGTAACTTCTGAAATCTAATTGAAAGCACAGAAATCATTTGAGAAAAGAATATGTTTATGCATTGAACAAGACTGGCGTCAATTTCAATATTTACTGTAGTGTGTTAAATTTTCCTTTTTTTGCTTGTTGTTCCTGTTATTAAAATTTTACATTTGTATAACCCAACTACAATTTTTTGAACTGTTGCAATACAATGTTCTTGATAAATGTTTTTCAGCGTTGATCTACGAATTTACTTAGCCTACAATATAAACGCTCACTATAATCAAGGCTCAGTTGATGATGAAAGGTGACATTTATTATCGAAAACAAACAATTCTAAATATCTCGAAAACTGTTTGAGTTAAGTATAGGCAACCCTAGTATCAATTAAAAGGTAATAAAATTTTGTAGAAGAATAAGACATTATATACAGGGTGTGCTATTTGAAATAAGGGAGTTATTTGCAATATTATGTGTCAACTATCACTAGTTGTTTAGTGACCATCCTGTATAATTTAACATTAAATTCTTTTTTCTGTTACATGCAACAATCTTCCTACTAAATGCTAATATAAGTTAGATTTTTTCTACGTCGCCGAGGGTAAGAAAAAACTTTTTTTGCGTCTAGGCTTCCATTTTCAAAAATTGCTGTATTTCTCAAAAACGGTAGGTTTTAGGTATAGAGAATCCTGTTGTAACTTACATTTATTTTATCTCTAGATGACGAAAATCGAATAATATACTGGGTGTTCTATTTAAAAAAACATAACTTTGATATGTATATATTTTTTGGAACACCCTGTATTATCGAGAGTATTTTCAAAAGATGCCCCTGAAGATCCTGCATATGCTAGAAAAAAACGGAATTTTTAAATTCGAACAGGGTCTATTAGAGAGACCGACGCGTATATGGTGCCCCACCCTGTATATATATATATATATATATATATATATATATATATATATATATATATATATATATATATATATATATGTATATATATATATATATATATATATATATATATATATATATATATATATATATATATATATATATATATATATGTCCAACCGATAACTCAAAAAATAATTAACCGATTTCGATAAAACTCGACAATTGCCTTTCTTTTATTAATGGCTTAGACGAGCCAGGAAAATTTGACAAGGTTTTCCGGGAAAATTTTGAGTTTTCTTTCGAAAAAAATTTTGTTGTCCGAAAATTACAAAGCTATTTTAATGAAATTTGGTGGATACGTTGTCTTGGGAAAGGCCTTACTACATACCAAAACTAATCTTTTTGAGTTTATTAAAAAAATTGTTTTTTTTTAATTTTGAGTTTTCTTAAAAAAAAAATCTCCGAAAATTACAAAGCTATTTTAAAGACATTTAGCGGACATATTGCCTTGGGAAAGGCCTTACCACATTCCAAAATTCAACTTTCTAAGTTTATCGAAAATTGAATTATCCAAGTTTGAAGCATTTCATAAAAATCCACTACCATAGCGCACTTGCTGCGTCTCGAAGTTTTTAATATTTCAAAAGCAATGTATTTTAAAAGTTTTATACAGGCTTATGATTAGCCATCCTAGTTGTCAAAGTGGTTTCACAACATACGAGTACCTATCTGCTCTCATACGTTTATGGGCCACAATAGTTAACCTATTTCTCTTTTAGGCGCCATATTATCATTTTTCTTTGAGGAAAAGGGACAATTCCTGATGACAGTAATATAGAACGTAAAGAAAATTTATTTTTCTTCGTGTGAGGTGTACAAAAAAAAGTGAAATAGTAAATGGGCTGTGTCTTTCTGAAATAATTAAAATTCCAGTGGTAGTAAAATAAAAACAATACTGGCGCTTAAAAATTGTTATTTATTCAAAAATGGTTCAAAATCAAGAAATATATTTGAGAAATAAAATAACAGACAAATTAATTTCTCAGATTTGGGTTTTCTCTAGATGAAATTCTTTATAGCAGTAAAATACTTGAAAACTACGCATTTATGATATCGGAAGTAACATACTTTTGCAATATTTTTTAAACTGAGGTAAATTTTCAGGTATAATCGAAAAATGTAAAATATACAGGGTGTTTTATTAAACATAACAAAACTAGTTGACTCTTGTCTGTAATATGCAAGCGACAGGAAAACAAAAACATTTTAGTTACATACGATCCTATAAAGAATATAGATAGAGAGGTGGTTCAGTGCTAAGAACGTGTGCCTCTGAACCGAAGGGTACTGTGTTCGATCCCAGGGTTCTTCTTCCACTTTTTCAATACATGCTGTGATATTAACATTAACTGATGTTGTGGCATTGTATTTGAGCAAGTTAAAAGTCTGCACCTTCGGCCCTTCTGAGGGGGCGTAAACCCATCGGTCTCGATTCCATGCGACATTGGGCACGTTAAATATCCCTACCCTCTTTACAAGAAGGCAGGGGTACGACAAAATTCCCTGAATAGTGAGGTGAAACTACTCCCTGGCGTCGGTAATTGGCCGTAGTCGCGGAAATAGAATGACGTTAAAGAAACAAAGGAGTATAGATACACATAATTTTGATAAGATTTAATTTGCTTGACAGAAATTATACAGCTTATAACATAAAGTAGGCAAGACTTGTGATTGAGATATATTACAATTTTAAATATATGTTTATAAAAAAAGTTAGCAGTCCAAAACTTCGATTCACTAACAGCTGGAAATTTTGACTTTTTTCTTTCCCTTAACATATTAAGTAATATTTTTTTAAATAGAAATGGTGTGAATTAATGTGTGTTTGTGTGTGTTGTTTTCGTTCATGGCTGCGGTCGTCGGTGTAAATTAATTGTGACCCATTATGTACCTCATTTAACATAGACTCTTTACCATCATCGATAAGCATTAGATTCCGTATAAGAGGATATGTATGCTAAACTTGCTTATGGTGTCATTTACTATGACTAGAGTGTGCTTATATATGTTTTAGACTGTAATGTTGTACGTATATGTTTATTTCAGATGACTGTTTTTATCAATATTGCTAAGTATTGTTATTATAATATGTTTATAATTGTTTAGTGTATGTTATGTATTATATAGGTAAATATAGTTAAATATTGGTGTTTTGTGCTTTATTTTAAATATTTATGTATCAAAATATATGATATTCGTGGATCACCCGTTTTTGTGTGTAAAATTTTGTGTATAGTTATTGCCTACTTCCCACCTTGATGTTCAGTATTTTTTTATTAGTGAATGGATGTGTATTAGAGACCATATATCAAAAAACAAATAATCATAACACACCTATCAAATAAAAACCTACCTAATTTTGTGTTTCTTACTTTTCTCCAGCTGTTCTCTTTGATCTCAGGATAAGTAGGTTCAAAATACAGATATATCAAAAACACACACAACAAAAAAATGTATATGTAGATATAGTCCAATTCCCTTGCCTTTTACCTTTTAAGTCAATAGAATTTAGTTATTATCCTTTATTGAAGATACATTTTTAAGCAGAACGTTTATACCATTAACTGACCACATAACGTAGTCATTAATACATCGTTTTTCCTTTTTAGAACTACAAACTTATGCTTTTGTTCAATAGAAATCATAACAAAAACTTTATTTAACATGAACTATAGTTATAAGTACTGATAAGTACATCTGGAGAACCCAAATCATCGCAGCACATCTTTTTAAAGACCTGACGACCATTTCACTAACAAAGTTGGTCTAGAATTTTTAGTGAATTTTCGTAGAAAAAATTCACTAATAGGGAGATCCCGACTTTTGAATTTTGAATTTTTTTTTGCAAATGAGCACAAACCTGGATCCTCACAACCCATATCCGGGGTCAGTTTCAATTTTAATTTTTATATGTTTATATATATATATATATATATATATATATATATATATATATATATATATATATATATATATATATATATATATATATATATATATATATATATATATATATATATAAACATATAAAAATTGAAACTGACCCCGGATACGAGTTCCAGGGTTCCTCCTAGTTCGCGCTGATAACTCAAAAGATAACGGGCCGATTTTGATAAAACTTGGCATGTACCTTCCTTTTGCAAACGGCTTCGATAAGTTCGTTAGAAAAATGGGACAAGGTTTTCCGGGAAAATTGTTAGTTTTCATGCGAAAAAAATTTGTATCTCAAAAAATAAAAAAGCTATGATAACCAAATTTGGTAGGTAGGTTTACGATGTATAAAGCAAACTATATGTCAAAATTTAGATTTCAATCTTACAAGAAAAAAAAAGTTATAATAAAATATTTTGTGCCAGATCATTTCTATGAAAATTCACTACCAAACGCACTTGCTGCGTCCAGTCTCTTTTCATTATCTGATGACGCTAACTTTGTTACTGAAACAATCGTCAGGTATTTAAAAAGATGTGTTATGATGATTTGGGTTCTCCAAGTGTACTTATCAATGCTCATCACATGTTTCAATCCTCAGTTAATGAATTATAATTATTTGGATCTTTTACTATATTATTTAACTTTGGCCTTGTTAAAAATTTCGGGATGCAGCAAGTGTGTTATAGTAGAGAATTTTCATAATAATTGTACTATATTACAATACAGCATATTAGTAAAGTTGATACTTTGAACTTACATAGATATAGAAGATCGATTTTAGAGGTCCTAGTACGTGCACATTTGAAGAATTATTTCGAAAGTGGTACCATCGACATGTCTCTATTATCAAAGAAATCGTTAGTTCTAATTCCTTTTGAGAGAAATTTTCTAAACTCAATTTTCTATGAAGCTGAAGAAACTAATTTTGCTATATCTCTAGATCGTGTAAACTGTATTACAAATTTCATTAGAGTTATACAAAAGATTTCCAAAACGAAACTAAATTTATATTTATAAAAGTAAAGTATCTTCAAATTATAAACGTAGCAGTTATTTTTCCTTATTAATCGCCAGTATGATTTCGTTTTAGTCAGCGTAAGCACACCAGTTTTTTCAATATCAACAATAACAAAATTATAATTTCAGACACAAAGGTGACAAACTTATTCAGGCGTTTCGAAGAAAAATGAGAACGTATAAAATCTGTGCAGTATTGTTTCTCCAAATGTCAAAATAAACATAAAAAACCATACATTTATCAAGCTGGATTCGATTGCGTAACCTTCTGCTTAGGAGGCAAGGGCGATATCCCCGGCGCCATCTAAGTATACTTCAACTAACGTTTTATTTGAGTGATAGTTCATATCGGCTTCATGCCCGGGATATTGTATTCAGAGTATAGGTAATTGATTACAGAATCAGTAGAATTACCAGTGAAACACATCCCACGACTGTTTCGGTCTTATATGACGTCTTATGTTTAAGTTTAAAGATAAAATAAACTATTATAGAATCATTTTTATAGAGACTTGGCTTGATTTTGTTTACATTTCTAGTATATTATACGACAGCATAATATAACTATGCTGCGCTAAAACTGTATTTGAAGCCGTTCATAAAGCTACAAATATAACAATAACTTGGAAAATTTTTGATTCCATGTCGTCTGCCATTTTTCATAATTGCGGCCCAGATTTCACGATTGTTGGTTCGGGCATTATGTTTTATGCCTGGTATATATTTAGTTTGGTTACTGTTAAGGTATGGCTTATACCTGTTGTATGAATCAATCTGCGCGTGGCAGGTAACTACTATGTCTGTCGGGCATTGGACTTTAACCACTAAGTCGTCTCAACGCATGTCTTTGGAATCGTATTTCTAATTTGAAAAAAACCCCAGGTATTATATACCAAATTACTTAAAATTCACAAAAGAGGTTTATTTGCACTAGTTCTATCCACATGTAAAGTCCTATTCCAGTGACTCTGATACAAAAATATAACGTTTTCGAAAAAAAAATTAGCATTTTACACTAGAAAAACCTGTGCATAAAGGCTGATTAACGAACTCGACCTCGGCATATAAAATTTTTAACGGCATATCGCATCAGAGACAAAAATTTCCATTTTTTTTTTCGCTTAAACGTTGTAAAAAGTATCAAAACATATATAAAACATGGAGCGAATTTTTTTTGTCTGTCAGTCTGTATGTTTCTCTGTCTGTTTGTAGCCACGATAACTTTAGAACGAATTAAGATATCGTCTTTAAATTTAGTATACAGTTAGCACTCGACAAACGAACGGTTTGGATTGTTTTTGGGTAAAATCGCTTTAGGTGGTAGCGGGTGAATAGAGGGTGATTTGGTGAAAATTGGCAATTTTTTGTTAAAACTCGAATAACAAAACGTTTTATGGTGCATTTATAAGAAAACTTTTAATTTCATCAAACATCTGTATTCTGTGCTGAAATTAAATTAGGCGTTGAATGTGTGGGGGTGAAATATTGTTGACCAAAATTCCAAAATGTCTTTTTGCTAAAACGGAGTAAAAAGGCTCAAAACATGTATAAAACTTTATTCTGGAACGACTTTTTTTTTGTCTGTCGGTATGTACATCTGTCTATTAATAGGCGCAATAGCTTTCTAACGAATGGAGATATCATCTTTAAGGTTGGCATCCTGTTAGCACCCGACAAAGGAACGCTTCGAATTGTTTTTGGGTAAGATCGCTATAAGGGTAGGGGATAAATAGGGGGTGATTTGGTGAAAATTTATATATTTTCATTACAACCCTAGTAATATAACGTTTCAAAAGTTTATGGGTACAGAAATACAAATATTTTCTTTGTGGTCAAATCATGGGCCGTTAATTTACTCCATGAGAATATCATTCTGAAGATTAAAAATTGTCCGAACTACGTGGAAGTTATATGAATCAATTTGCAGCACTATTTTAAACGTGCTGTTTGAAAGTTGCTTCAGAAAGTCAGAACAAATACGACATGATAATTGTTATTATAATGGCACTGTTTTTTTATATCTGGTCACTGCTCCCTCTCTGTTCGTGTTCAACAACTAAGCTCTTTATGTAGTCTGTCTTAATTTATGTTATGAAATACTTCCAACCTAGAATATTTCATTATATTCATGTTCTTCCTTGTTCCAGCTTTGTTTGTTTGCATTGACAGAACACATATTCTACATTATATGTTTCGGCTTGGATATTCTTGCGAAGGTAATAGCCACTTTTTGCATGTAATTTTTTTAAGGCCGGCTCCCCGCCTCCAGATACTGATTACACACTACTATACCTTTTAGGTTATCTTGACCAACTTTTTTACTATGTTTTGAATTACTTTTTAAGATTGAACTTCACCGATCTCCGTAAACTAAGAAAATTCATGTTCTCCTTCTACCGCAGGTAGACAAGAGAAAAAAACTTTTTTGTTATCTTAATATCTCATCTAATACACCTCCTAAACTCGTAACTGCTCAAAATGTTGTCCATTAACACTCAAACATTTTAATATTCGTGTCGTAATGCCTCTAGTGGTTGCTGACAGAATCTCATTCCTATCTAACTCTTCAAACGCTCTTCTTACTCTGATCTCTAACTCTTCGCTTGAATTGACGGGCGTTTCATATACTTTGGTTTTTATCTTTCCCAAAGATGGAAATCAAGCGGGGTAAGATCTGGACTTCTTGCGGGCCATATCCAGGGACCGCACTTTCCAATCCCTCTATCTTCAAATAGATCGTCGAGTGTGTTAGATATTTCTCGTGTAGAGTGAGCAGGAGCTCCGTCATGTTGATACCAACAAGTTCGATATTCTGATAATGGTAAATTGTCTAAAAAGTGTGTAACTATTGTTCTTAATATTTTCATGTAACGATTAGAAGTTAAGGTTCCATCATAAATATGATAATAAAAGTTATTACCTTTCAATAAACAAAACACATTGAAACTAAATTTTACTTGAAATCCCCTTTCCCTAATAGTATGAGGGTTTTGATTTGCCCAAACATGACTCTTGTGTCTATTGAAAACTCCTTTATGACAAAATTTCGATTCATCAGCCCATATAATTTTTTTTTAAGTCATCATCTCCTTGAATATGAAGTAACATCGTTTCGCAAACCTGGGCCCCTTTACTAGTATCTTCTGGATGCAGAACTTGCACTATAATAAACTTACAGTGGTGCATTTTGTGCTTCCACAAGAATCTTTCTACAGAGGAGTAAGGAATATGTATGTCGTTCACTGCAGTGTAAATAGAAGCATGTAGATATACTTCGACATAAGCCAGGACAGTTATTTCGTTATCTTCTAGTCACTGGACTGGGATTAAATTTGGGTGCTTTAAAGGTACCAAATTCTAGGAAATTTAACTCAATCCTTCTAAACTTCTTTTTACTCATGGGTGGCAGATTAGTATTCAACTTATTAAATCTTCTACATGTTCTACTAATAATTTGATTACATTCTCCATTGATATAAAATAAATTTAAATAATCTGCATTGGAATAATGATTTTCCATGTTAACTCTGAACATTAGTACATTGACATTTATCGAATAATTTAGAATGACAAGTATGTAATATAAATTGTTCATCATGGCACACTTGCCTTAACGTTGACGTTCAACCACAGTATAAGGAAAAATTATGCTGTGTTATATTTTTGAATGTCTCTAAATACCTCAAATATTGTCCTTTTTAGCTATAGGAAATACCCTAATATATATATATATATATATATATATATATATATATATATATATATATATATATATATATATATATATATATATATATATATAATTTTCAAAGAAAACTGTATGAGATAGGTATAGGGTAATGTATACTTGAAAGATAGGTAATTTAACGCTGAATCAGATGCTGGGGACATATGGGCACGGTTCCATTTAAAAAAATCAATTTATCTCTGATTTAAATTTTTCAAATTCAAATGTATGTTACAAATAACAGTCATCTTAAAATCGTATTCTGTTCATAACAGTACGTAGGAATTTTTACGCTCTATGGGATAGTGGAAACCGCATGTTTCTATCTTGCATGTCTTTGAAGATATTGGAATTTTTCTAAAGCACTCTAATCGTATTTTTTTCTACAAAATGGCGAATAAATCCGAAACGGTACAAACTAGCCCGGATATGTTGTGATCAAAGTGTCCCTTAAATTGAACGCGTAATTCAAAAAACTAATAATACACAGGGTGTTCCATTTAAAAAAACAAAGTTTGTGTCGACTTCCGGTATAACCGGAAGTGCAGGCTAATTGAAAATATTTCATTTAGAAATATCAGTATCAAAAACGTGCCGATACCAAGTTTCAGAATTTAAATAGATGTAGTTTCCCAGAAACGACTAATAGGCCACTCACCGTGAAGCACCCTATATATATATATATATATATATATATATATATATATATATATATATATATATATATATATATATATATATATATATATATATATTCATTGATTGTTGTTGCCCTTACTTGGTGAAACTTGTCCATACTGCATACAGACTTGGAGAATTCTTCTCTGGCTTCACTGTTGGTTTTCAATGGTGAAAACCAACAGTGAAGCCAGAGAAGAATTCTTCAAGTCTGTGTGCAAAATATATATATATATATATATATATATATATATATATATATATATATATATATATATATATATATATATATATATTTATATTGTAACACTAATTTAAATTGCAGTGGTAGATATTTTATATTTTAGAATAAGAAATTTGGGAATCGTTTTTTTTTTCCTTAAAGACTGAACTTTATGTTGCTGTTGGTTTTAGATCACTTCCATCGCTAACACATTTGCACTGAAGATGTTTACCGTATTTAGACGAAACGTCAGGTAAAAAAATAAACGGCGGTGAACACCTGCCTTGAAAGCCACATTCCTTAACCAATATCGCCTTTTAATGTTAGGAAGCAAGCTGCAAATTATGTTTGACTAGATATGGACTGTTTGTTAGCCATTTGTTTTAATTTATAAGTCAAAGGGAATAGATATTTTGTCGGTATACCGCAAGCGATGCTAACTAAGCGAATGAGAGAAAACAAAGCCATAAAAGTAGGGGTTAACTCGGTAGATGATATCCCAGATAAAGTAGGTCGCCGAGTCTCTTTCGAATAAATATTCTTTCCTATATTATATATCCAAACTTTCACAAGAACTAACAATTTTACGTCATAGATATTTTTCAAGATACAGGACACGGAATTGTAAGCAAACAAATTTATTACAGCATGAGACCTAAGCATCTGTACCTTTTAGGAATGGAAGAGATTCGTCTACTCTGCAAAGAGGAAAACTTTCCGTGTCAGGGAAGTTTGTCTTTTACTCCTAAATATGTTCGACCAATTCATAATTGGCTTTGGCAGATCAAGCAAATTTGTGCCAAGGTTTTCTAGTTTGTCAATAGCAATATATTAGACAACTTAAAGTTATATTGTCACAATAGACTCTTGTATAAGTATTTATAAGTGACGGTGATCAAGTGACGCCTGTCTGCGCAATTTCTCCTGATTTCAGCTTGCCTTTTCTCTGGAGCTTTAGATCAACAAAAATACCTTTTACGACTTGCAGGTAAAAATAGAAACATGATGCATGTTCTGTGTTCAAGTAATGCAAGTTTGTAGGATCAGATTCTACTTACCTACGCCTGCATTCGATCTTACAATAAGAAACTTAGTGAGAGATCGCACTAAAGCTTTCAAAGTGATTTTGAGCTCAGATGTTGAAAACTAGTTTGAAGCTTCATCAGCAAGAACGGTCGTTTAGATTAAAATGTACCTACAACCAGATTTGGAATTTGTTTTTGTTATCCAGCTTCTAATAGCTTCAACTTGTAAATAGAAATATTTCTAGGATTTTTTTTTAGAACATCAAAAGATAACTATTACTTTTAGCTAATATTATTAGAAAAAATTACATGTTAGTAACAGGCGTCTGTTATATTAAAAAAAATTAAATGAGCGCGAGCTGGGACTTCTAGAACTTATTTTTAAGGTCAGGTGAATACTGTACATACATACATATATATATATATATATATATATATATATATATATATATATATATATATATATATATATATATATATATATATATATAACCACCGCAGTAGAGAAAGGACACCACCCATAACTTATCAGAAACCGGCCTTTCCACATTCGAGTGATATATATATATATATATATATATATATATATATATATATATATATATATATATATATATATATATATATATATATCTGTGTGTGTGTGTGTGTGTGTGTGTGTGTGTGTGTGTGTGTGTGTGTGTCACACCGATAACCCAAAAATATATTTTTTAAATTTTGATCAAATTTGGGGAGTACCTTCTTTTTACAAGTGGCTTGTACAAGTCCGTTATCTAGGAAAATCGACCCATTTTTTCCCGGAAAATTTTCGTATCTCCGAAAATAACAAAGT
This sequence comes from Tillus elongatus, assembly GCA_964006375.1. Lineage (NCBI taxonomy): Eukaryota > Metazoa > Arthropoda > Insecta > Coleoptera > Cleridae > Tillus > Tillus elongatus. Next base: position 185,683,468 of record OZ023263.1, read on the forward strand.
TAGGTCAACGTCAAAAAGTGTTTTATAAACGCTTAAATTTCAGCATTAACCGCCAGAGTCCTTCATTTTAATAAAATATTTCCAGATAATTCATTTTAAATAGACCCTTTCTCTGATGATTGGGCAGTAGCTTTAGTGATATAGTTTATGGTTCAACAGTTTATAATTTGTACTGAAGTTTCGTAGGAAAAATTCGCTCTTGAGAAGACCGCGACTTTTAAATATATTTCTTCAAATGAGCGCGAACTAGACCGCCTAGAACCCATATCCGGAGTTACTTTCAGTTATATATATATATATATATATATATATATATATATATATATATATATACATATATATATATATATATATATATATATATATATATATATATATATATATATATACAGGTGACACATTTCTACGGTAAAGCTCAATAAACACGTTATTATACATGACACGAAAAAAAATTGTATGCGTTAATTATAGGATGTCTTGAGCTGCATCTTGCAAAATAATTTTGACAACCACAGGCTGGTCCATAAGTTGGTGATACAAATTTTCTTTTTTTTAACAGCGCTTATATTATTTAATTTTTTATCGAATTTTAATGCATGTTTGTGGAAAAAAAATATGGTACTGCGTTTTTACCAATAAATAGCCAAGTCCCATGAAAGCGACGCATTCACAGAGGTCTTTTATATTATTCGTCGAAAAAAATGGAGATACCGTATCCAAGGAGCTCCCAAATGGTGACTGAATTGTGAAAAAATTTAAACTGCCTGTGACTGAATTATTTCAAATGGAACAGCCTGTATTTTGTACTTTGTGTGTTTACGAAATGAAGGACGTACCCTTTGATTTGAGTTTAGTAGAACACTACATATACCTACAGACTCTAGTTTTGGAAACATTTAGGTACATTTACAATCGCATGCCATGATTCGATCAGATTATATAATTGTTTAGCGAAGTTCTGAAGAAAAATATTAAAATATTTAAATAAACTTTGGTACAAAACTTTAATAAAAATTAATTAATCTACGTTTGCATTTTCATAATATCTAAGTAGTTGATAAATTTTAGTCACAAATGTCAAATAAAATTTTAAAATGGCAGACTTCTTATCTCTGGCAGCTTGTGATATAAAAATATGAGTATTTTTCTGCTTGGGTTTATTTTTCTTTACTTCCACTGGTTCAAGTTTCTGTGAAAAGTGAAAAAATACATTTCTTTTTTAATCCTAATTACAGATTAGGTATATAAGTAGAATTTTATGTATTGTTTTAGCAAATTTTGTTGTAAAAAGCAGTCATTTTTCGCAGAAATTTTTTGGTTTCTGTAGAATTCCTTCTTTGTCAGATTTTTCTAAAATTTTGGTAATTGATAATTAATGTTTAAAAAGTTATTGTAAAAAAAATGTTTTCGAATTTTCGTGAAAACATTGTTTGCAACTTTTCATCTAATTTTCTTTTGAATTTTGTCTAAAAGCATTTTTTTTAATAAATGTATCTTGGCAGGTGGGGAAATATCTCGAACAGGTTCGTTGGCCAGGAAAATCGGATCAGTTTTCTCAGGAACATTTAAGTTTATTTTAGGAAAATCTTTGGACTTTTTCAAACGATAAAGTTATTTCGACGAATTATGGTTTCGTTTCTACTATATAGATTATACCAAATTTCATGCCTGCTTTAGTTAAAAAAAGACATATATGCTATTAAAAACCTTTTTATGAAAATTCATCACCATAACGCATTCGCTGCGTCCGGACTTCTTTTATAGTTATACGAGATTAACATATATTTCATTTCGCTTTATTAATGCAGCATATCAACTAAACTATTTGTTATGCTCAATTTTTATTTTATAATTGTGTTTATATATTTTTTTAAATTAGAAAACCTGTACTATCTATGAGAAAACTTATGATTTTTTTATAAATTTAATTGTATTTCTAATAAATAAAAAAATATCTTCAACTAATTATTTGAAATTAAATGGGATGCCTATTTCCAACCAAAATATTTACAAACAAATTTAGTTAATTCAAAATAGCATTACCCATCCCTGCTCTAGCTAGATTTGCAAATTTTTACTATACAGCATGGATCCATCTTTTAGATTACAAGTTTGATAATTTATGTTGGTTATATAATTGTATGTGTGGTAATTTAATGACGAATAACTAAAAAGTAAATTAATGTATTTCTCGAACATTTTGCTTAGTTTCAAATGAAATACAGCCAACAACTATTAGCATAATTTGAGTTATACATTGAAAACGCCCACGATATTTAAACGAAAAATAAATAATTAATCTAGTTATCTAAAATATAATCCATGTACTACCACTTTTTTTCGTTTGTTTACCATATTTTTAGGTTGGTTTACATAATATACTATGACTTTGACTGTTAAACCTTATATGCCCAGTTTTACAAAGCTCGATTAATAATTTAACAGCTTACTGCATGATTTTTTTTATTTTTGCACAGAAAAATTTTAGGTACAGGGAATAAAGTATAAACAACAGGAAAAATATTGAAACATATTATTTGGAATTTGAAGGACCCAAAACAGAAAAATAAGGATTTGTTTCATATATGTCTCAAGATGCAGCTACGACTTTAGCACAAAACTATTTGTTATGACATACATAAAAGTAATTTGTGTCTTTGTTTAAACATAGAAATGCTTCACATTTTTCACATTTTATAAAGCTTTTTCCGGTACACCCAAGAAAGTTGCATTTTTGTCTTTGACTTTGCCAATGCCCCCAATAGCCAATCTTATCGATCCTAACCACTCGAATAGGGAAATCAGTTTTTGAGCCTCGATGCTTTTTAGCCTGCAGGTCACCTGGTTTACATAAAGATTCAACAATAGCTTGAAGTCTACTAATGCCAATATACTGTTCTCTGGGTGCGATCTCCTCCAAAGAATCCAAGCATTGACACACGCAAGATTAATTGAGCGCAAGAAATCCATATAAACCACTTTTTCGAAGGTATTTTCAGTCTGTAGTATTCTAGCATAGAGTCCATAAGGTCCACTCTGTCCACATATTTGATATAAATGGAAACCGCCTTTGGACATGGTACATAAATATATTTCTTTTCTCGTTTACAAAATCGTTTTACCTCGATGCTAGGAGTACTGCCGACATAAGTGGATATCATTGTCACAAGTTTGTTATCATACCAAGAAGTGACAGATACTGGTATATCATCTACAATTGCAACTTTCTCGGCCATAGCTCCGCGACCTTTTTTCTTCATCTCCGCTTCTTCAGACATATTCAAGTTCTGTACTCGATTCAACTTTACTGTTCCTAGAGACAGATAAGCTTCCTTTGTCAGATATGTCATAAGTGGTACACTGCTAAACCAATTGTCAAAAAATACCTTGTAATTTTGTGGCCTTGGAACAATTTGAGTGAGTCGCACGATAACATTAGAACTAACCTCTAGATTAGGAGCACCACTTGCAACTATATCATTTCGTGTTCCAGCATAAATTTTATAGTGGTATGAGAACCCTTAACACAACTGAGCACAAAATCTCTGTAGCACCATTTATGAGGTTTCTTGGGGTTATATTGCCTTATTAATGATCTTCCTTTCGCGGGTATAATCTGCTCATCCACGGCTAAACGTTCTTCTTTAGGAACATTCAACAACCGCCTGCGTATTTTGTTTAGTAGATGCCTTATTTTTAACAGCTTATTAGGACCATTATTACCTGGTGGAATATAATCATTATTGTCTTTGAAATGTAGAAATATCTTTATTTTCTCCCATGTATTACATGACATAACATCAGCACCCAACAAATGCTTCAGAATTACATTACAGTACATACTTGTAGCTGATAAACGTACAACTGACATATATAGGCAGAGGCCAATGAACTTCTCTAAATCACTGACTGTCAGAGCAAGTGGTTTTGTTGGACATTATTAAGTAGAGTACAAACAATTTCATCTGTCATAAAGAATCTGAAAAATTCAATAGGAGAGTCTAATTCACGTATTTGTTGCGGCATGTCCCAACTCCCTAAAATGCTGTGTCTGCTTCAGAAACATTCAGTATGTGTTCTTTCCATACTAACTGGTTGCATTTTTAGTGCCTCACTGAAAGATCTTCAAGATCACTATCACTTTCAAAATCAGTTTCAGGTATCACAATATCATCATCATCATCTCCGTTGCTGCAATATTCTTCACTGTCATAATCAGATTCTGGTGCAAATATAATATGTTCTTGATTGGAATCTGATAAGTCATTATCTTTACTATCTTCTAGTATGTCTCGAATGGTTGATTCATAATCTCCATAAAACAGTTTTTCATCCACAATACCCGAATCACAAAAATAAAAGTTTGTTGGTTATGAACATTCAAGAGGAGTCCTTCTCCTAGATGTATGTTGTGTCACAAACACCTTTTTCACAATAGCAAGTATCTACTATGTATAAAATTCATACTCACTTCAATAACCTATTCTTGTGTCCACACTTTCAACCACAAATGTTTTTAGCCAATAGGTTTACAATATATTCAGATATATACAGTATGCAAATGTCGGGTTGTATAACAGATATCAGCTGTTGTTTGCCATTCGTGACAGCTTTTGTGAAAAAGGGTGACATGAATCGTATGGTATGGTTGTGTCAGTGTAATTTGGTTTCCTATATATTGAAAAGTCAAATGAATTATTTTCTAACTTATTTTAGCATGGTTTCAAGGTAGTCATACAGAATTAAATGAATTTATGAATTTTATTAATAACTTTCACACAAATATTAAGTTTACTTTAGAAAAAGAAACTAACAGTTGTATAAATTTTTTAGGCTTAACAATTAGAATGTTAGTAAATAATTCATTTGACTTTTCAATATATAGGAAACCAAATTACACTGACACAACCATACCATACGATTTATGTCACCCTTTTTCATAAAAGCTGTCAGCCTACCATTCTATGATACATCGTGCATTTTCAATACCTATGTCACAAAACAATTTTGAAAAATAAATTTTAATAATTAAGCAAACAGCATTTAATAATGGCTACTCTGTTAAAATAATAGATAAAATGATCGAGAGAAAAGAATACAAATTAGCGATTAATTTAATTTATCCATATATTAGAGACAAAGAAGACAACAGATGCGTTTCGATAACTTATTTTGGAACCATTTCAGAAAACATTTCAAAAATTTTAAATTCCTGTATAAATACAAAGGCAGCTTTTAAATCGTATAACACGACGCGTGATTTACTATTTAACGCTAAAGAAAAATCTTGTTTCCTGACAAAAGCTGGAGTTTATAAATTAGCTTATACACATTGTAACGCAATCTACATAGGTCAAACTTCTAGAAATTTTAACACCCTATACAAAGAACATACTTCTGCATTTAGAAATAACCACGCTGACCAATCTACATTTGCAAAACCTATTATTGATACAGAACATAGACCTACAGTAAAGAACCGCATACAACCACAACATTTTTATAATGACAAACGTAAACTATACTTTTTTGAAGCTTTAGAAGTCAAAAAGCACACACACGACAATAGCTACGTTGTTTTAAACGAGCAAACTGATTTAATGAATTCCCCTTTCTTCTTTTTAATTAAATAAGCCAAAGAAAAATAAATTTAACTATTCTTTCAAAAAAAATTAAATAAGATAATGAGTTGATGTATGTCAATAATTTCGTTATATAGAGACTGCTTTTATATTGTTATTGTTTAGTTATTTTATTGTTATAACTGTTATCATAGTTATTATAGGCTAGTTCTATTTTTTTTTAAATATTGACATACATCACGTAGACATTTTGAAAGCCTCATCTGTCATCTGTGTTTCATTTTATTTTCAATTTGATAAAAAAATTTTGATCAAAACATCATAGCATAACATAGCAACAGATGTATATTTGTAGTTTACATGATTTCGTACTAATTCAATTTTAATCTGTCTGAGAATGCTGTCAAGCAGCGAAACTAGTCACATAAACGTTGAAGAACATCCTAGAATATCCAGAATTCGTAAGGGCCACTTGCTCCAGTTAGCTTACGCGCTGGCTACGTCCTTCACCTACAAAAACGAAAAGTAACAGCAAAGCCAGAGAAGTAGTCTCCAAGTCAGTATGTAGTATGGACCAGTTTCACCAAGTAAGGGTAACAATCAATGAATATTGTAATAGAAGTTTTTTCAAAAACCTTATCTTACAGTACCTAGTTTCACCAAATCTTAATTCTCTAGCATCATAGAAAATTGAGTTTTGGGCATTTAAAGTTTTTTTTTCTCAAAAGGAACTAGAACACAGGATTTGCATATTTTTTATGATAATAGAAAGAGAGAAATTCGTCAAATGAGCTTGTATAAGGACGTGTAAACCCAATCTTCGACCTATGTTTAAATTAAAAGTATTACTTTTAGTAGTATGCCGTACTAATAGTATAAAATTCTGATGAAAATTCACTTGCTGCGTACTAAAATTTTTGAAATATCAAGTAAGTTTTTTTTCTGGGAAGCTTTATTTTAAAGAGACTCACAGGACCTAGATATACCCAATCTTAATTTTCTAGCTACATAGAAAATAGGGTTATGGACATTTTTTTAAAAAGATATTACAATATTTGATAATAGTGATATATCGGTGGTAACATTTTAGATGAAATTCCACTAATTAGCTCGTATTAGGACCTCTAAAACCGATCTTCAAGGTCCGTATAAATTTAAAGTATTAATTTATTAATATGCCGTACTAATGGCGTACAATTCTCATGAAAATTCACTACTATAACGTACCTGCTGCGTCCCGAGATTTTTTAAGGAATTGTTTGATTTAAATACCCTAACGTAGCAACGGATTTCTATTTAAAGATATCATGGGTGGATATAAATAAATTTAATTTTCTGCTGAATGACGATGCTGCAAAAGACGAAACCGGTTGTGAAGCTAGAGAAGAAGTATCTACATCTGTATTAAGTAAATTGTTTTTAAGCGAAACACACATAATAGACAGGTAATGTAGAAGATATTAATATCTGTACATATCGATCTAAAACGGCATGCCATTAAACAATTTTCTTTTGTTTTGATTACTTTGTTAACCTGAGATTGCCAGGCTATAATCGTAAATATAGCTACTACGATAAGTTTGTTAAATGCTCTATCATTAGGGCCTTTTTATGGCGTTTCCATCAGATTTGAACACGTACATTGAATATTATAGCATGAACTTGTGGTATTTGTACACAGAACTCCATTCTAATGGAATATTATGAAATACCTATAAAGAATAATATTCAGACTAGAAGTTACTATTTCACGCATATCTGCCTAATAATCGACTAATGGTAGTTCAGAATAGTTCAGGAGGCTGTTATGGTAATAACTGTGCTGAATTCAGGGGTGTAACCAGGAATAATGCTGTTGACAGGATTATAAACATAAAATGTGGGTGTAATTCAATGCGTTGTTACAATGCTATTTTAAATACGGGTTACATTCAACCTTGTCGAATGTCTGTTTGACCTTTTTAATAAACTGATATGTGGTGATTGTGGTTAATACCATACTTTAGAATTTTCAGCGAAATTTTCTCTCTAAGAAGATTGGTTAAATCGGGGACAAGTTGCGCATTTCTGTGCCTTAAAATATGCCGTTTAGAAATTTTGAAAATTTCAAGTTTTTCCGAAGACATCCGAAAAAAACTCAAAATTCAAGATTTTGGTTTTATTTTTCTCTGGCGTTATTTGACAAGCTAACCAAAAAAAAAAAATACATTTTCATTGCCACTTTTTTCCAGCCACACAATCGCATTTTCAAATTTGTCATCCAACGTTTCTGATTTTTGCCATCATCATCAACTTTATTTTTTCTTATGGGCACCATATTGGATTTTTACACAGACAATTCGTGCATTTTATTCCGATTTCACCGATGTTTGTTTTGTTATAAGCTGCTGTTCTTAAACCACAAAAAAATTAAATTAAAACTGAGTCCGTCTAGTTAAACGTGACTCCATCAGAAGTTGTTTTACAAACATGACAGTTAGTAGGTACTTATCAAACGAGATTAGACCAAGCATATTTTTTTAGAAATGCCTTTCTCAAATGAATAAAAACCAGATATGTTGACACTTTATTACAAGTTTGACAGGAAGAGTACGAAATCAGCGCAAATGTATTTTGAATTAGGTATATCCGAAAAGGCCACAAGGCTGGATAAAATATTATTTAAAATATTAAATGAACCTTTAGCTAACTTTAGTGCTTTTGTAGAAAACAATTTGCGCACACACAAAAAGCCTGGATGCAGCAAGTGCGTTATGATAGTGAATTTTCATTAAAATGTTTTAAATAGCAAATATGTGTTTTTTTTAAAGAAAACATACATCAAATTTGGTTACCAGTATAACATATATAGTAGAAATAATGTACCATATTTCATCAAAATAACTTTATTCTTTGAAAATGTACAAAAATTTTTCGAAAATAAACTTAAAATGTTCCCGAAAAAACTAGTTTCCTGGGCAACGAACCTGATAGGTTAATAGCAAATTGAGCAATTCAAATTTGAGGCATTCAATAAAAACTCGCTACCATAACGCACTTGCTGAGTCCCGAATTTATTTCTTACAAACATGCATTATAATTTCGTGGTCAGCTCAGAACTGACACTAATAGGCGGAATCCGACTGTCAAATTAAAAGAAATCATTGTTTCATCTATTTCAACTGAGCAGATTTTCCAGGTTAATGAACTTATCCAAACCACTTGCAACAGGAAGGTACTCACCCAATTCGGCCCATTATTTTTTGATTTTTGAGTTATCGGTGTGATACATACACACACACACACACACACACACACACACATATATATATATATATATATATATATATATATATATATATATATATATATATATATATATATATATATATATATATATGTAACATAAATATAAATATAAATATAAAAATTGAAACCGACCCCGGATATGTGTTCTCGGGGGCCTAATTACTGCTAATTTAAAGGAATTTTTCAAAATTCAAAACTCGAGATCTCCTCATTAGTGAATTATTTTTAGGAAAATTCACTAAAAACAAAATTTGTATAATTTGCTTCCTTCAAACCAAAAACATTTAAACTAAAAGTAATACCATTTAGTTGGAAGCTAATTTACAAACATACTTACAATATTAGTGACTAATATAGGTATTGAACTAGGAGTAACAATACAAAAAACGTCTTACTAGAAGTGCTCAAAATGATTACCTTCCTCTTGTGTACATAAACGAGCACGTCGATTTAAATTGCTGACGGCTCTGACAATGTCCCTTTTTCTAATTGACCTAAATTGTTCCATTATATTTTCTTTAAAGTTTTCCATGGTGTTATAGTCTTGCTCCCCATACACTCTGTTCTTCAAAGTGCCCCACAAAAAGTATCCAGAACCGTAAAGTCGGGAGACTTTGCTGGCCACTTTAGAGGTCCACAATTTTCCATCCACCTATTCAGAAATCGTTGGTCTAAATACTGACAAACTGTTCTAGTATTATGTAGAGGGGCTCCGCCATGCTGAAACCAACACCTATTATAACCTGCAAGTCGCAAAGGATCAGCAGACCCGTCAAATTCAGTTCGCAAGAACTGAATATATGTTTGCCCATTTAAAACCCCATCGAAAAAGTGAGGTCCGGGTATTTGGTCGTTGTAAATTCCAGCCCAATTGAAATAAAACCAAACTTGTGGCCTAACTTCTCTAAATTGTCTAGCGTTATATTCACTCCAGATATGCTCATTATATCTACTGAGTACGCCATAGTTTGTAAAAGTACTCTTGTCAGTCCAAATAATGGTTCCTAATAATTCCTGAGAATAAACCCTATTTCTGAACCAATTACGTGAACGTCTCAAACCACTTTGTTTTAATTTTCTCCAAGCGCTAGTCGCAAGAACTGAATATATGTTTGCCCATTTAAAACCCCATCGAAAAAGTGAGGTCCGAGTATTTGAACGTTGTAAATTCCAGCGCAATTTAAATAAAACCAATCTTGTGGCCTAACTTCTCTAAATTGTCTAGCGTTATATTCACTCCAGATATGCTCAGTATATTTATTGAGTACGCCACGGTTTGTAAAAGTATTCTCGTCAGTCCAAATAATGGTTCCTAATAATTCCTGAGAGTAAACCCTCTTTCTGAACCAATTACGTGAACGTCTCAAACCACTTTGTTTTAATTTTCTCCAAACGCTAGTCGCAAGAACTGAATACATGTTTGCCCATTTAAAACCCCATCGAAAAAGTGAGGTCCGAGTATTTGAACGTTGTAAATTCCAGCGCAATTTAAATAAAACCAAACTTGTGGCCTAACTTCTCTAAATTGTCTAGCATTATATTCACTCCAGATATGTTCAGTATATTTATTGAGTACGCCACAGTTTGTAAAAGTACTCTCGTCAGTCCAAATAATGGTTCCTAATAATTCCTGAGAATAAACCCTATTTCTGAACCAATTACGTGAACGTCTCAAACCACTTTGTTTTAATTTCCTCCAAACGCTAGTCTCTGGCACCTCAACATCTTCAGATACTCGATAAGTGGATTTTGAAGGGTTTTGATTTAACTAAGAAAGCCAAAACAATTTCACTTTTTTTTAATGTTAAATAAATTTACTGCTGCCAGTAAGTTATGTCTAGTTCCTTCCTTCATTCTACTTCCTAATTTCATCCTTTGCTTTGCAAAATCACGAAACTGAGCTAAGTGTTCATCCAATATTGTAAATGATGTTCTACCCTTTCCATGTATAATTCAAAATACATTTGCATACATGTATATATATATATATATATATATATATATATATATATATATATATATATATATATATATATATACATATATATGTATGTATGTATGTTTCCAACCGATACCTCAAAACTAATTAGCTGATTTTGATGAAACTTGGCAAGTACCTGTCTTTCATTAATATCTTTGGTGAATTCGTTAGTCAGCCCGATCGGTCCAGTTTTTATGCAATAAATTTTTTGGAAAAAAATTGTATTTAAAAAAATTATAAATCTATTTCAATAAATTTGATAGATATCTTGCCCTAGTAAAGTCCTTATTATGTACCAAAACTCAACTCTCTGCGTTTATGGAAAATTGAGTTATTCCAATTTAAAGCAGTTAATCAAAATTCGCTACTATAACGCACTTGCTGCATCCAGAACCTTTTTTTTATCAACGACTGTCATTTATAATACACTAGGCTAGGTAAGAAATAACAAATTGATACCAAGTTTCAGCTTTCTCGGGAATAATACTTACTCTATAGTGTGTTTAAATAAACCAATAAGAAAAGTGCATTTGATTTTTAGCGATTTTAGTGAATTTAAAAAAAAAATCACTAATGAGGAGATCTCGACTTTTGAATTTTGAAAAAATTTCTTCAAATGAGCGCTCATTAGGCCCCCCCGAAACACATAACCGGGGTCAGGTCATATACATATACATACACACACACACACACACACACACACACACACACACACACACACACACACACACACACACACACACACACACACACACACACACACACACACACACACACACACACACACACACACACACACACACACACACACACACATATATATATATATATATATATATATATATATATATATATATATATATATATATATATATATATATATATATATATATATATATATATATATATATATATATATATATATGTATCACACCGATGATAACTCAAAAAATAATGGGCCGATTTTGATTAAATTTGGTGAATAAATTCCCTTTGCAAATGGTGTGGGTAAGTTCGTTAGCCATGAAAATCTGCCCAGGTTTTCCTGGAAAATTTTGTGTTTTCTTTCGAAAAAAAAATAATTATATCTCCCGAATCAAGAAAGTAAGGGCAACTAAATTTAGTACGCACGTTTATATCCTTAATGATAAGTTACCTACCAAAAGTTAGCTATGTAGGTCAAAAGACAAAAAAGTTATAGGGATTTAAAGAAAAATAAATTGGGGTTTTCCTCAAAACGTCAAAGTTGCGATTTAAAACGTCAAAATCGGCAACATTTAGGCAAATAACTTGAATATAATACGGGCTATGGAAATCAAATGTCTCAAGAAGGATGTTTTACAAACCCTGAAGTCTTAGTTTCAACCGTCATTGTCCTTCATTTTACTTAAATGTTTCCAGAAAATTCATTTCAAATAGACCCTTTCTCTTATGCTTGGCAGTAGTCTTAGCTATAGAGTTTATCGTTTAATGGTATATAGTTTTTTTCGATTTTTTGTAAAAAATCATTAAAGCTCAATATATCCGTTATTATACAAGATATGAAAAAATTTCTATATATTAATTATAGGGTGTCTTGAGCTACATCTTAAAAAATATTGCTACATAAGGCCCATAAGTCGTTGGTGATACAAATTTTCTTTTTTTTAATCAAACACGCCTTATGTTATTACATTTTTGCATTTTCCATCGAAATATAATGCATGTTTGTAATAAAATAAATTCTGGATGCAGCAAGTGCGTTATGGTAGCGAATTTTGATCAAATGCTTCATATTTGAATTGCCTAATTTGCTATTAACCTATAAGATTGACCAAGAAACGAGTTTTTCCGGGAACATTTTAAGTTTACTTTTGGAAATTTTTGTACATTTTCACACCGTAAAGTTATTTTTATGAGACATGGCACATTGTTTTTACTATATAGGTTATACTGGTAACCAAAATTGATGCCTGCTTTCTTAGAAAAACACACATATTTGCTATTAAAAACATTTGTATGAAAATTCGCTACCATAACGCACTTGCTGCGTCCAGACTTTTTTTATTGTTAATCTTTATAGGTTTGAAAGCCAAGTAAAGCTAGTTAAATGCTGTTGCTCTTACTTGGCGAAATCGATCCATACAAAATACAAATATAGAGGTTTTTCTATGGTTCTATAAATGCTTGTTTTCTTCTGAAAGAAACACACATATTTGCATTAAAAACATTTTAATGAAAATTCACTACCATAACGCACTTGCTGCATCAAGAATCTTTTTAATTCGCTAATAAAGAGATATCGATGGTGATAATTTTTTTCAAATGAGCGCGAATTTGGGCCCCTAGAACCCGTAGCCAAGGTCCGTTTGAACTTTACACACACACACACACACACACACACACACACACACACACACACACACACACACACACACACACACACACACACACACATATATATATATATATATATATATATATATATATATATATATATATATATATATATATATATATATATATATATATATATATATATATATATATATATATATATATATATATATATATATATATACTTTTTGAGTTATCGGTTGGATATATATATATATATATATATATATATATATATATATATATATATATATATATATATCCAACCGATAACTCAAAAAGTAAATAACCGATTTTTATGCAACGCGGCAAGCGCTTTCCTTTTGTTAATAGTTTGGATGAGTTCGTTAGCCCTATAAGACCAGTTTTTGTAAAAAAAAAATTAATTTTTCGAAAAAAAAAATTCGTTTCTAAAAAATAACAAATTAATTTTTTTAAATTTGGTAGATATGTTGTACTAAAAAAGACCTCACTACATACCAAAATTCAAATTTCTAGCTTTATAGAAAATTGTGTTATTTAAATTTGAAATATTTAAGGACAATTCCCTACCATAACGCACTTGCTGCGTCTCGAAAGGCTAGATGTATTCTCATCATAATTATGAACGCAGACCAGTTTCGCTCTCATTCAAGCTCGTCAGTGCGCTATACTAATTACAGCGAACTAAACACACCTATAAAGTAATACGGCTAAGATAGCCTAAGATGCCTCCTAGAACATCTAATTAGAGCGAAACCGGTGTGCCTTTGTAATTATGATCAGAATACATCTAGGGTGGATCAGCCAGTAAATGAACAAATAAGTAGTGTACTGACTTTAGGCCGCTATTGCGCTATAGGTTTTCAATATATGCCAATAAATTAATTGGCAAAGGTGCCTCACAATATATAATAAAGTTTTAGGAATAACTAAAACTTTATTGTTTTATTATTTCTGTGTTGAAATAAATACTTATTAAAAAATGCTATAAAATCTAGTGAATGAACAGTAAAATCTAGTAAATGAAACCGAAAACAACCAGTAAATGAACAGTCATTTATTGAATTAAACATTAGTTACAAAAATATACCTACTACCTACTACATGTACTAGGTGCATCTAGTTAAAGAAACAACAGATCTTGAAAGGCTTAGGTATAGGTATTTACATTTCAACATTAAAATCGCCACGAGAAGAAATTTTTGGTTTACAAATTGTTTTTATTATGTGAGATTTTTTATACCAGATCTGGTCGGGACGCTTCGGCCATTTCCACATCTTGTTTGAAGTTTGTTTCATTACACTGACTTCGTATTCTTGATCTTCAATATTTTTTATTATTCCTGGGTACTGTTTACTACCATATAATACAATCACATAGTCTCCTCCTTTTAAAATGTTTGTTGAAGTTTCAGTCAAATTAGTTTCTGTGTGCAGCTCCTTGCGTTTTTTTGTAAGTATTTTATTTTCTGGATCAATTGTATTATCGGATGATGCCTGAGGTAATTGCATATCGCCGTCGGTGCTGCTATTAGTCTCTTGATTATTTCCACTACTAAAAAGCTCAGTGTCATCAGCTTTACGTTTTTGTTTAGTCTGAGATTTTTTTAATTGATTGGCGTTTCTTTTTGCTAGAGCTGCAGTTTTTTTCTGCTCTATTTCTAATTTTCTCTTTTTTATGTTTTCTTCTTTTTGTTTTTTATCATTCTCTTGTTTTTGATAATATTTCAACCATTTATCCGAAGTAACAGCAAATGGCATTTTTTCGGCAGTTTTACGTTTTTGGTTCTTCTTTAGTTGCTGTGGCCAGTGTAAATGTTCTTGCCAAAGTGAATTATTCATTTCATTTCCTTTACTTCCTTGTATAATAATATTTGATAATATGTTTATTTTATTAATCTCCAAACAGTCAGTTTCGGCCTGCTCGGAAAAAGTCACATTTCTCGCACTTGGGTTTTCTACAATTTTGTAGACATAGTCCAGTATTGATTCAATAATATCTTCACATAGAAGTATCAGCTGATTCATTGTTTCGTTTACAATATTACTGCTATCAAATGTATTATTATTGGTCTGATATAAAACGCCATCTATTTGTAGCGGTAAAGTATCTAAGAAATCTTCTGTAAAATCTGTTATGTAAGCCTGATCGTTATTGTTGTCTTGCCTAGTGGTGGAATTTTCAGTATATGTTCCAATTTTACAGTGTTTCCATAGCGAATAAAAGTCTTCGTTAGATGCAGCTTGATTTTCATACTTTTCCTCAAATTCAGTTATTTTTTCATTCCCTAAAAACTGGTGCATAACTTTTAAGCATGATTTGTAATCTTCAGAAGTTATTTCATCTTTATGTTGAACATTGTCAAGTTTCGGGAAGACATCGTTTCTCCTGGATGATATACATTTGGAAAAATCTACTGCGTTTGGATTGAAGGGAAAAATTCCACATGTCTTAAATCCATTGACTATTGTACTGACCTGTGATGCTTGATCAAAGGCTTCCTTAAATAAAGGACAAAAGTTGTACTTTGTTATCGATGCAGAAGTTCTTTGCTTGTGAAGCTGACAAATTTTCTTCCACTCGACCTTCAAAGGTCGAAATATAGTCACATCGCACGGTTGAATAATATGTGTAGAGTTAGGGTATAGACAATACAGTATTATTTGTTCCTTCACGCAAAATTCATATAATTCAATGCTATAATGAGATTTGTGGCCGTCGATAAATATAATAATTGGAAACTCGATTTGCTTCTTAATCAGCCATGGATGGAATATATTCGCCACATATTCATAGAATGTAGCTCCTGTCATCCAGCCGGTATCAGATCGTCCGATTCCCCAGCCTTTTGGAACTGATAGTGCCAACTCTTTCGGGATCCTCTGGTAAGGGAACACCACCATTCGCGCTACAGCAACACCGTTTGCACTGTAGTTACATAGAACGGTAATTGACTGTTTTTCCTTGCCAGATGAAATTTCATTAAGATTTTTTAAATTTTTGTTCACTGGCCCCAAAACTAATCCAGATTTAACGCATGTTCTTACGCCCGTTTCGTCGGCGTTGTATATCCTGGACGGATCTTCCATCATGCTGCTCAATAGCTTTTCTTCACTTAAATAATTTTTTAGGTCCAAAAACCAGTCTCTAATTGCCTCTTCAGTCACTGCAGCCCGGGCCTTGGAGATTATTTCTGTATTTCTTTTTGTGATAGTAGGATGCCTCTGCAAAAATAATTTCAACCATTTGTCACCTGGTCTGTGGTCTTTGAAGGGATTTGGTCGGCCAGATTGAGTCAAAACCTTTTGTACTGCGTCTTTTACTTCTGTTGGGTGCATAGGGAATCCTAGTTTGGCTTTAGCGATGATCCAATGCTCTAAGCGGATTTCTTCAGCTTCATTCAGAACAGGCTGTGGACCCATTCTTCTAACATTAGGTACCTTCCCATTAATTTTATTATGCAGAGTAGATTTGGGGATATTGTACTTTTTCGAAGCTCCATTCAAAGTTTCGATTCCATTTGTTATGTCCTGTAGAGCTTGAACTAGAGTATCTTCTGAATATTTAAACCTGCTGTACTGTAGCTTATCGGAAACTTTTTGATCATTCATTTTCAAAAATATTGATTTACACCTGTAAGAATATACCTGTATTAGATCTTTATCTATTATGTGAGTCATGATACCCAATTAGGTATTACATAATCGCCTACCTAAATGAAAATAGGTACTTCAATCTATGCGATATTAATTCATTTTCCAGTAAATGAACACCATAATCCATTTGTTGAACACAAAACAAAAAGCGTGTTCATTTACTGGCTACGACTAACCTAGTCTACAAAATAATACGACTTTAAGTGACACAACAATCAGTATACCTTAGGGTTCATTTTTGCTCGATTTTCAAATAAATTCGTAAAACCCAGTGAATGAATACCTTGTTCATTTACTAGGTTTAGCATTACTTTCATATCCAGTAACTGAACACGTGAAAATACTGTTAAATATTTAATATAAACGATATTGATATTGAAAATCATTATACCCAATATCTTGACTTCTTAATAGTTTCCGAAATTATATAATTATATTTGTTTTAAGGGATATATAGCTTAATTTTAAGAAGGAATGTCGTCACCTTACCTTAAACAAAATGGCTGCTACTGTTCTTGTTGCATACCAACACTTAACATCACGGTAGATTGAGACCCACTGATTTGGGCTAAAGTTTTACCTATGAATGAACAGCCTACTGCGCAATCTCTGTAAATAATTGAAACGTTCTAGAGTAATCTGCAATTGGCTAGATTCTTATTATAAGCTAATAACTGCCGATTTGTTCATTTACTGGTTGCTGTTCATTCTCTGGGCAATCCACCCTAGCCTTACTTTTTACGACGTTTAATAAAGAAAAATTGTTGAAATTTCTGTCACCGATACCATACTTCCACACGTATTGACGATGTGGAAGTAAAAATTTGAGATGGCGGCCCTGAGAAACACCAGTCTCACAAAAACAAATAAAACTCTTACATATGGGTGTTTATGTATAATTTAACCTCACTAAATGCCAAGTCTAAATGTCAAACCATTTCTGCGTAATCTCATTTGGTGCAATATTACTTACACACCTTGTATAAGATTTTGAATTATGTACTACAATTTATAAAATACGGACCTGCTCTAGACGCAAGACTATTTTTTCCGCATATTATAATTTTCCACAAGAAAAAACGTACATTGCATAACACGACAGACGCTAACATGGCGTTAGATTTGCATAACACGAACAATAAGTTTGACTGGCAGCATGCAACCACATAGAGGTTGTCACATCTGAGGCCTGATAGCTGTTTAAGGTTGTCGCTTAAAACTAAAATGTTAGAAGAGTTAGCTTTGTTCGTGTTTAAAGTAATAATGTAATCGTTAACTTCACGAAAAGTCAACTTTGGCAACTTGTCCGGTACATTGAAAATCTTGTTGGAAGCACCATTAAGCATTGTACGAAGACTGCACTACACGTTCCTAACTGAGTAGTAAGTCCGCTGTGGAACGAGTCTAGGTTCAGACGATTACCCCATTACTCCCTTAGTAGGTACATATTAGTTCCCTGTTCGATGCTTAACATGTAAAGCTTGCCAACTCTATACTAGCCTAATGGGTTTGTTCATTAAAGTAATGCTGGCACTATTCACGGGCTATTCATACGATTATCCATTAATCTATTAGTAGACCAATTAGTGTTGTGAAATTAAAAAGGCTATCTGACGTAGTAGCTAGTGCATTATGGTAGGAAATTTTGATAATCTTTGGTGAAATGTTGTAGAAAAAATTCATTACTTAGGAAGTAGAACACGAACTTGGCCCCCTAGAACACATATCCGATGTCAGTTTAAATTTTTATATGTTTATTATTATTATTGTTATTATTATTATTATTATTATTATTATTATTATTATTATTATTATTATTATTATTATTATTATTATTATTATTATTATTATTATTATTATTATTATTATTATTATTATTATTATTATTATATTTTGTACAAAAAGGCTCGTTTTCGTGAAAGAAACTGTTTGCAATTTGTCATGCAAATATAAAAAAGGACCCATAAAATGTCTAACCCAAAATACTCTATCTTCTCAGATAACAGAGATACGGGGGTTTGTCAAAACTACACCATTTTGGTTTTTCGCGATTCTTTCAAAAATGGTCGGGACGCAGCAAGTGTGTTAGAGTAGCGAATTTTCATGAGAATTGTACATTATTATTATATGGCATACTAGTAAAGTTAATACTCTAAACTTACACAGACCTTGAAGATCGATTTTAGAGGTCCTGGTACGCGCACATTTGAAGAATTCTTTCGAAAGTGTTACCATCGATATCTCTCTATTATCAAAAAAATCTTGTGTTTTAACCCCTTTCGAGAAAAATGCCCAAAACTCAATTTTCTACGAAAGTAAAGAACTAAATTTTGCTATATCTGTAGGTAGTGTAAGTATATTTAAAAGAAACTTGTATTACAAATTTCATTAAACTTATACAGAAGATTTCCAGAAGGAAATTTAATTCATATTTAGAAATGTAAAGTATCTGCCAAATTATTAACGTAACAGCTTTACTTCTTATTAATCGCCATTAGTCAACCTAATCAAACCGGTTTTTTCAAGAATAATACCAAAATTATGATTTCAGACTCAAAGGTGACAAATCTATTTAGGCTTTTTAAACAAAAATGAGATCTTGTTCAAAACGTATGAAATATTTGCACTATTGTATCTCCAGATGTGAAAATAAAACATTAACCCATTTATGGCCAAGGTATCAAAAAACGTTCAAAATTGAATGTCACTCATTTTCTCCAGCAACAATAAAGTTTCTAAACATAAAACCAACAAACAAAAAAATATTTTTTATTTAATTAGTGAATTACAGGCTGATGCGTAAACGCATCAATGGCCAAATATATGCAATACAAGTGCTAACTGATACTATATAAAAATATAATGTACAAACATTATTTCTTATGAAATTCTTCGAAGCAGTTAGCGTGAATATGTACATTACACTTTTTGCACATATATATTGTTGCACTATGACATAATCGACATCGTCGTCTAGCTTTCGTTGCTTCCTGAACCACCACATGGTCAAATTTACCTGTCCGTATTTCAGTTGGTATACTATTCGATATGGATACCCGACTTGAAGATTGTTCGCCTCCTTGATTCTGGATTTTCAAGAGACGGTATGCAATATATGACTTGAAGTCAAGTTGTGACATCTTTTTTTCATTAACCAGATTGAAAAGTTTCCAAGCATTTACAATAGTACTATCAACAGCATTTGAGAATAAAGGCCACCACCATTTCTTTCCCAAGATCCTGGTACGATAGTTTGCTATTGCATTATCGTGTAAATCTACCCCTCCCATGAGTTTATTGTAATGGGAAATCACTGCAGGCTGATTTATATTTTCAATTTTTTTCTCTTTTCGATTATATCGCTTCGCTATATTCATAGGTTGAACATTGTAACAGTTGCTTATCACCGTCACCACTGAATTGTCATTCCATCGAACAAGTGATATACCAGCCTCTTCATCATAAGCGCAGCTATGTGACCCACGCTGCTTCTTCGAAATTATTTTGTTTGTCTCCAGTGGACAAACTCCTGTTCGATTGTCGCGTATCGTACCAGTGGCAGAGTATCCTTTATCAGTTAGAACTGAAAATAGTTTATAGGAGGAGAAAAAATTGTCGTAGAAAACCTTGTGTGCGGCATTTTCTTTGATGACTGATAATAAATTGACCACAACTTGGCCTCCTAAACCAAGTGGAGTTTTTTCTGTGGATGCACGAGCATACGGAATAAATTGGTAGAGGTAGCCATCAGATGAACAGAGACACCATAATTTAAATCCGAACCTGACAGGCTTGCCTTTCATATACATTTTACATGAATGTCGTCCGAAATAGGGCACCATTTGTTCATCTATTGACAAACAAGTCGAAAACACACCGAACTTCATGAACTTTTTATTCAGGAGGTCGAAAAACGGCCGAAGTTTGGCAAATCTATCATGTATGTCTAAATTGTTATTATCAGACAGGTGAATGTTTTTCTTCATATTTCTAAACTTGTTTCGACTCATGCAATCTTTTACAATTTTCAAGCCTTTGTCCTCTTCTGTAGACCAATATAAGTCAGCTTGAGGGAGAGTGTGGTACCCAGATAAAATCATGATACCCAGGAAATTCAGCAAATAATCTTTGTCGATTATAAAGTCATGTCTGTTATTGTCACGTGCATATTTCTGACTATACTGAATTATGTTTTCAAGCATTTCATCATCAAAGTACATAAAAAATAAATCTAAAGGTGTTTTGCCGTCTAACTCATTCTTCAGCCTAGCAATATTTTCTTTTTCTTTGACATCGTGATTGCTGTTTGAATTATGCAAGTGTTCTCCTGTTTTCCAGATAGGTTTTCGATCTACACCTTTATATTGTAACAACTTCTTACGTTTCGCTGCCAAACATTCATCATCCGAGTCATAAAGCAAATCGTCATCGGCTGTATGAATTTCGAATGTCCCTGCAATATCATTGAATTCGTTTACTTTCTCACAGTCTTCTTCGAAAATCTCTTCGTCAGTTAGTTCGTCTACATCTGGCGGTATATACACTGCATCTACATTATTATCTGTATAAAAAACAAACATAAGAATTACTTCACGAGCACACAATAATTATAAATATAATTTTATTTTACCTCGATCATCTGCTAATTCTTGCACGATCTCCTCTAAAGCAAGTTCTAATTCTCTTTGGGTAAGAAATTGCGGCATTTTCTCACACGACAAAAAATATCACTTCACAATTCACAACACTAACCTAACGTAGCACAGTCAGGAAACAAACTAGTGCTATTATATCCGTAATCTGGAATCAGAATACATCACAGTGCTCTAACACGTCTCGACATGCAGAAGTGCAGAAGTTGACGGTTTCGGCCATTGATGCGCATACGCATCACACATGTTTAGCTGCTGGTTTTTTCTTTCCATTCGAAAATTTTCTGAAGGACTCTCATTTAATTGTTTCTCCTTTAGGTTTCCAATAGAACTTTCAAGAATTTTTAGCTCATTCTTCTGTTTACCATTTGTAAGAACAAATACAAGTATATGCCGACAAGAATCCTAATTTCTTCCTATTTCAATAATTTCTCCAATATAGATATTCTATGATATACGTGTCTTTTATTTTTCATTAGATAATAGCATCTTTATATAACATCGCACATTAGCTGTATTCGATTTTGCTTAAGGTGGTTGCACAGAAAAAAAATATTATATGACTGATGCGTAAACGCATCAGCGGCCGGAAATGGGTTAAAAAAAGATACATGCATCCAGCTGGATTCGATCATGTCACTTTATACGTGGGATGCGAGCATAATAACCGCTACGCTATCTGGGCAGCCGTCAAGGAAGGTTTTACTTGCGTCATACCGTAGATCGGCTCCATGCCCGGGGTATTATATTCAAAGTATAGATAATCAATTAATTACAGAAAATTTGGTAGTAGAATTACCATTGAAACACATCCCACGGCTGTTTAGGTCTTATATGACGTCTCATGTTTAAGTTTCAAGATAAAAGAAACTATTTTAGAATCATTTTTATAAAGACTTAGCTTGATTTTGTTTACATTTCTGATACATTATTATGCGACAGTTAATGCGCTAAAACTGTGTTTGAGGCCGCTAATAAAGCTACAAATATAGTGTATTTTAATAATTGATTGAATCGCCCAGTTAAATAACAATCACTTGACAAATTTTTAATTTCATGTCGTCTGTCATTTTCCATAACTGCGGCCGAGATTTCACGATTGTGGATTCGGGTATTATGTTTTCTGCCTGGTATATATTTGGTTTGGTTACCGTTGCTGTATGGTTTAAACCTGTTGTATGATTTAAGCTACGCGTGGCAGTTAACTACTCTGTTTGCCAGGCATTCGACTTTAACCACTAAGTTGTTTTAACCCATGTCTTTGGGATTTTATTTTAAATTTGGAAGAAACTCCAAATACTCTGGACCAAATTACTTAAAATTTCCAACATATGTTTATTTGCACTATTTCTAGCCACATGTAAAGTCTCATTCCAGTGACTCTGACACTTACAAAAATATAGCGTTTTCAAAAAGTTTTCCCCAATTTTGATTAAAATAAGTTTAGTATTTTTTGAGTTATCGCTCGGATACACACACACACACATACATACATATATATATATATATATATATATATATATATATATATATATATATATATATATATATATATATATATATATATATATATATATATATATATATATATATATATATATATATATATATATATATATATATATATATATATATATATATATATAAACATACAAAAATTTTAACTGACCTTGGTTTCGGGTTCTACGGACCCAAATTCGCGCTCAACTCAAGAAATTTTTTCATCGTGACCTCTTTATTAGCGAATTTTTCTTAATAAAAATTCGCTAAAACAAAAACAAATGATAAAATGCGATGGCAGTTCTGAAATGGCAATGGAGTCTTAAAAAACATTATACATTTAACCTACTTCGTAGCTCTTATAATGACCGAAATAGCAATACATGCAGTACCAATCTGGGACACACTGTATAGAAAGTTTAATGAAACGTATCTGAATTTATCGACAATGAACCTAAGGAGAAGCCTGGAACCATCACGAAACCAGAGATAACGCTTTGCGCTATTTTCAGTGCATTATATGAAAGTTCCCGTCTTAAGGCCGATTCGTTGGAGCATACTGAACAGTCCCATCTAAGACGAAACCGATTTATGTATCTTGCTATACACCTTGTTGTACCTATAGTACTAAAGTATTAGTGGCTAGCAGGTAATGCGATTGAATGCCCGTCGTGGTATTAGTCAGGGGAGTGGTCGTTTGTGCTTGCTAGTTTTTTTCTACGGCCTTCTTCTTTCTGTACGTGAAAGCTGCTTTGGAGGCCTAGAACAGTCAAAAAACCGAATATGGCGCTTCGCGCTTTTCACCACTGCCTATATATATATATATATATATATATATATATATATATATATATATATATATATATATATATATATATGGTGGGGCACCATATACGCGTCGGTCTCTAATGGAACCTGTTCGAATCTCCAAATTCTGTTTTTTTTTTACCATATGCAGGGTCTGCAGGAGAATCTTCTGAAAATGTTTTCAATGATATAGGATGTTAAAAAAAAGATACATATAAAAGTTATATTTCGTTAGATAGAACTCCCAGCATATTATTTGGTTTTCGTAATCTAGAGGTCAAATGAAGGTAAGTTATAATGAGATTCCCTCTACCTAAAAGCTACTTTTTTTGAGAAATACAGAAATTATCATAATTGCAAGGCTAAATGCAAAAAAATCAACTTAGGAACGTAAGAAAAATCGAACTAAAATTTGTATTTAGTAAGACGATTGTTGCATGGAACAGAAAAAACTGGGCTGTAGCCTACTAGTGATATTTGAAGCATATTATTGCAAATAACTCCCTTATTTCGATTTGCAGAACCTATATGTAATCATTTTTGAAACACCCTATATATATATATATATATATATATATATATATATATATATATATATATATATATATATATATATATATATATATATATATATATATATATATATATATATATATATATATATATATATATATATATATGATTGTTCCCAAATTAAGAATCCCCAAACTAGTAGTATTTTTAACGCTCTTCAAGATAAAAGAACTGTTTTATACGCAGATGCACCTAAAACTCACGTTAGTAAAATAGAAACAATACAAAATAAATGTCTAAGGCTATGTCTGGGTGCTTTACAAAGCACCCCGATAAAAAGCATATTAGCAGAAAGCGGAGAAATGCCGATGCATTATAGGAGACAAAAACTAGCCCTAAAATTCGCATTAAAATTGTTTAGCAAAGACAGTCAGCTGATCAATAAGTTACACCAGTGCTTTATACAAGACCTCACTTTTACCTTTGGGGAGAAGAAGAAAACTATACTACTTGTAGATGTTTACTCATTTATACTTAACACTAGTAATGATATCTGGCACGACAATATCAATCCAATTTTTAATATTAATTTTCAAGAGTTCCAAGTTTGGAAAGTAGCTGAACTAATATTTACGTAATCTTTAGATGTGTGTACATATGTATGGATGTTTTATAACATAATAATAGTATTGTGATTAAGTATAAGGTCCTACTGTCTGCCCAATTGTTTCCTCATTCTCTCATGGGTCTCTTTGTGTGTCTTGTGTGTCTTTTTAAAGTTGCCTAGTCAGACCCCTAAGGCATGAAGCGTGTGTCCCTGTTTATCCCAATTTAGAATAGTAAGAAGATGTGTGTGTATGCATGTCTATATAATAAGATATATGTAAGACCTAATGATCTGGCCAAATTAACCCCCTTTAAATAGGAATACGACTGATATAACCAACATTAGGAGCGGGGAAGAATGTGCGAATGGCAATTAGCCATAGCCATCTAAATTCGAGGGGAAAAAAGATAAAAGAACGCAAAAACAATTGGGGACGTATTTTCCAGTTTGGAAGGAAAATATCACTTTTTAAGTAGAAACTCCTGTACATCACATTGTCTTCTAGTTTGTAAACATCATTGCAATTCAGGTACGATTCTTGGGAAAACTACATAAGAAAAGCGAATACTATTTCTGTAGGAAAATACATAAATATTAAAAGGTTTATCAAAACAAACATCATGTATAAGATAAGCTAATAGTATATTACAAATTATATACGGTAGTTTTAATTTTAAGTCTTTACATCTTCATTACCGGCACTGTTCTTTTTGCATTAATAACGATGTAAGCTTGTTAGAAGCTAAGCACTAGGATGAAAATTTACGTATGTTTACAGTGTAAAAGGTTTAAACGGAAAAGATTATGAGAAGCATGTAATGTGTGGTTTATGTTCCCTGCAATGAGTACTTAACACATATTATGCAGGGTAAACATTTGCCAGCGGCTATGAATGAAACGGGCTCAGTCTTCGATGTTGCGTATTGACAAAGGGAGTTGGTAGCTAACGTGGAGTTATGTAAAAATAAAACGAACGTTTTTCAGTTGTTTGAATCATGTCCTTAAATATGCTTAAACATACAGTCAAACCAAATAAATTATATATATATATATATATATATATATATATATATATATATATATATATATATATATATATATATATATATATATATATAGGATAATTGGAAAACGCAATGGCACAGAATGTATGCGTGTAGAGGACCTCAAAACATGCAGATTTTTATATAAATTTTTTCTCTGGAGCCCATGGTTGTTGAGATATTGACCTCGGAAGATTCTTTAAAAATTACAAGAAACAGCTGTGTTTCAGCAATGCCCCAACGTACAACAACCAAATTTAATAAATGTTTTTTTCATTTATCAACGTCGTTATTTGACAACAATTTGATGTGGAAAGAGACTCAAAAGAGGGCGATGCAAGGTCTGCACAGAAAATATAATTAGAGTTTAAGTCTTTGGAGTTTTGTTAAGAAAATAATTTATTTAAACTCTAAAGTACAAACGTTAATAAAAATGAAAATTACAATAGTTTTGTCAGTTCAGTGAACAATGTAATAAAAATTCCTTAATCTAACAGTGGTAATATCTATAAGCTAGGTATT
This sequence comes from Tillus elongatus, assembly GCA_964006375.1. Classification (NCBI taxonomy): domain Eukaryota; kingdom Metazoa; phylum Arthropoda; class Insecta; order Coleoptera; family Cleridae; genus Tillus; species Tillus elongatus. Next base: position 185,709,978 of record OZ023263.1, read on the forward strand.
GTATACCAGGCAATTCACACGATATTCTCGTACTTGGATTCAGTCTATGTTGCAGAAGCGCGAGTTCGGTGTCCAGCCGGACTGATACAACCGTAGGATTTGTTTTATAGCAGATAACCATGTGGAGACGTATTTCCTCCATCCTTAGTGTGAAGGACGTCACGTTCTTTTTACTTGAGTCTTTTGGTCTTGGCCGTTTTTTGGATTTATATTACTCGATCATCTTCCTGATATTTTGTCTGAAGATGTAGCACAGGATGACCAGTATGATGATGATAAGTGACGCAGTTACTTCCGTAAGGATCGAATGTACCAAGGGATGAATCCATGATGATCCATTTTGATCCACACATATAAATCTTGGACAATATTGTTTCTACCAAATATTAAAGTTAGTGACACAAAACAAAACGTTAATGTGGATCGTGCCATAATAGAACACTCACCGACCGTCAAGTTTAGTCATGAGCTCAACACCTTACCGCTCGGCCAGGAGAGCTGCACAACCAGTCTTTGTTCAAACGGTATTATTCCCGTCTTTAAACCTTGACCTTTTCATGCTAGATTTTCAGTCTGAAACTTTAATTGGAATTGTTCAACAAGCTATAAATATAGTGTATTTTAAAAAAGTATTGAATCTCCCATTCAAAAAGCATTCCTTTTTACAATCACATCATTTTTAATTTTAAGTTATCTGTACTTTCGTGTAATGGGATGGTCACAGCATAAAAAGCAATTTTTTTCTTATGCCGACGGCTGTCCCAGTGTCATGCTGTTGAATGTTGACATTGGCAACGGTGTTGGAGTGTTCCGGATTTTAGTGGCCAAGATTTGCCGATCGCTAGTTAGGGTAGTACGTTTTACCCGTATTATTTGGTCCTGTGGTATGTATCAATCTACGCATAGTAGTCAGTCTTTGTCGGGCATTGGATTTTAATCACTTAAGTGGTTTCAGTTCATGTCTTTCAGATTTCATCCTTAATTTGGAGAAAGCTCCAAATTTTGTAAACCAAACTACTTCAAGTTAATAACAGAGGTTTATTTACACCATCTCTAGCTACATGTAAAGTCTCCCTTACGGTACTCTAATACTTTCAAAAATATAGCGTTTTCAAAAATATTTTTCTATATTTTTGGGAGAAAAAAATGTCCGTTGTAACTGATTAACAAACTCGTCCGCGATCTGAACAAAATGAAGATATGTGCCAAGTTTCATTCTAATCAGTATTCTTGATATTACCGCTCGGATACTCACACACACAGATATATATATATATATATATATATATATATATATATATATATATATATATATATATATATATATATATATATATATTTATATACATTCAAACGGACCTTGGTTATGGGTTCTAGGAGCACTAATCCGCGCTTATTTGCAAAAACTTACCAAAAGTCTCACCATCGTTACCAGGCAGGTGATAGTGGACTTCTCCTTTACGTGATAGTAAAGGATTTTTTCACGACCGAGCAGGTACCACCCCTTGCATCAAGGGGCCGGTGAAGTCCAAACGGATGTTTTCGGTTCTGGTGTATGGGTCGGTTTCCCTAATAAACAAAAATTATGATGGCTTCTCCTTGTACAAAAGATTACGGAGATAAAATATCCCACCATTCAGATCTCCGGGAGAGGGGGGCGCCGGCATCAAGATTTAACATATCCTTCGCAAATATATGTGGCGTAAATTCTAACCTGAACTCAGTACACCATTTCCTCCAGACTATTAGGCCCCAACTCCTCTTCCTCACCGAAACCCAATCTACCCTGCACCAGCCTCCCCAATTTAGAAGCCGGAAGAAAAGACATACTTTGTATGAAACTCTCTCTCAGCGCTTCAACTAAATTCGTCTGTTGCATTTAGCGGTCACCTTCTGACAACAACTGTTTCCAGCTCTTCGACTACCTTTCTAAAAAAACGACCATCTGATTTCTGAATATCCTTTCTCCGAGGTCACTGTTCTTGGTGACTTCAATGTCCGTAATGAGGAATGGCTGGGATCTTCAAAAACCGATCCACAAGGGAGAGCAGCGGAGGCCTTTGAAGTCGGCAATTATTTAGCCAAGATGGTTCAGCAACCTACTTACTTTCCTCGCGTCCCAACACACAGCTCAAATCCCTTGGATCTCCTTCTTACTACAAAACCTGAACCTATAGAACATCAGTCACCGCCCCCCTTGATCGCTCAGACCACGACATGGTCACTGCTTCCTGCGCAATGCAACCCGGGGTCACACAGTCATCACACCCACGTATCGTTTGGCACTACAACTCCGCGAAACGGGAAGGAAATGCAGGATTACTTTTCCTCATTTCCATGGGCGTCTGTCTGCTTCTCTCGTCCTGACCCCTCTGATATCTCACAAAACGTCACCGAAATTATCCAAGCTGGCCAAGAATTATTTATTCCACGTACACAGAAAACCTCTTCAGCCACTCAAAAGCCCTGGTTCTCTAAATTATGTGACAAGGCCAGACTTGAAATGGTCAAAGCTGACAAAACGCTTCTACACAATCCCAGTCAAGAAAACCGTCAAGCATTTAACGACTCAAGAAACCGCCATGTCCGCATTCTTTCTGAGGCAAAAAACTCGTTTAATAACCACATCAAAAACAAACCCTATTGAACTCTTGCTAAATCTACTGGGAATAATTTCTGCAAGAGCACGTTCCCACCTCTTGTTTAAGGGGATAAAATTGCTTCTACCGCCCTGGGCAAGGCTGAACTTTTTGCCTCGTTGTTCGCCGGCAATTCTACTCTCAACCCACCTCCAAATATTCAACCACCAATAGCCCCCAATGTCGCGCATAAAATGACGGATATCATTTTCAAAACTAAAAAGGTACGAAAGATGCTCTCTTCTCTTAATACCAGGAAAGTCTCTGGCCTTGACGAGATTCCGGCAATTGTTCTCAAAAAATGCGCACCAGAACTTGCTCCTGTCCTGACACGTCTGTTTCAGACATCTTACAATAGATGCATATTCCCTAGTAACTGGAAAACTGCTCGAGTACAACCCGTCCCCAAGAAAGAATACAAAGCGTTTCCTAACAACTATAGGCCTATTTCTCTCCTTTCAGTCGTCTCTAAAGTCATGGAAAAGTATATAAACAACGACTTATTAAAATTCCCTCAGCGCAGATCAACTGCCGACGTCATTTACATTGTCACCCGTTCTTGGAACAAGTCTATAGAACTACACGGTGAATCCCAGATTGTCGCTCTAGACATCCAAAGCATTCGACCGGGTCTGGCACGCAGCGCTGCCTAATAAACTTCCGGCCTATAGCCCAGCACAAAACTTTGTACCTGGACAGCAAATTTCCTCTCTAACCGAAGCATTTCTGTTGTCGTGGATGGCCATTCCTCTAAACTGTATCCAATTAATGCAGGAGTCCGTCAAGGTTCAGCTTTAGCCCCTACTTTGTTTCTTCTCCACATCAATGACCTCCTCTCTAGCATATCCAACCCAGTTCACAGTTACGCGGACGACAGCACCCTTCATTCAAATATACAATATTCTAAGCCTGTCTCTTTAGCCCAATTAGATGAGGATCACAGAGTCATGGAGGGTTCTGTCTCTGTGGATCTCCAAAAAATATTAGACTGGGGAAGTAGAAATCTTGTACAATTCAACTCCACCAAATCTCAATCTTGCTTTCTATCTCATAAGAGATACACTAGCCCTAGACCCATCACAATGAACAACCAAGTTATTCAAAGTAATGAATCATTTTCACTTGTTGGCATTTCTCTGGATCGAAATATCAATTGGCACCAGCATGTCAAATCAATTGCAGAAGCGACTGCTAAGAAATTAGGTTTCCTTTTCCGGGCTCGCAAATACTTCTCACCAGCTAATCTTTATACCTTATATACTTTACACGATACGATAGTATTTAGGCTGTAAGCCCTCGTGGTGTGTTGTTGAAATATAAAAAAACCTCTCTATTAGTGAATTTTCCTAATGAAAATCCACTAAAACTAAACTATTCGTATTAGTTTAGGAATTTTTAAGCAAACTTAGAAGTTTCTACTCTGAAGTTGGTTTAAAAAAATAATTTCTTTTATAATAGTTGTGCAAATGTAAACTGTCACTATTCGCGAATTTTCAATAAGAAAATTCGCTAATAGAGAGGTCAAGATGAAAAGCTTTTGGAAAAATTTCTTCAGATCAGCGCAAATTTGGGTCCTAGAACCCAAAACCAAGGTGCGTTAACATTTTTCAATCTTTATATATATATATATATATATATATATATATATATATATATATATATATATATATATATATATATATATATATATATATATATATATATATATATATATTTATATGTTTGTATGTATTCCAGCGATAACTCAATAAATATTTAAATTATTTGAACGAAACTTGGCACGTAACTTCACTGTATTCACTGTATTAAGACCGCGGACGAGTTCGTATATGAGCTACAACGAACATTCTTTTCCCCCAAAAATATACAAAAATATTTTTGAAAACGCTATATTTTTTAAGTATCAAAGTAACTTTAATGAGACTTTACATGTGGCTAGAAATAGTGTAAGTAAACCCATGTTGTGAATTTTAAATAATTTTCCAAATTAAAAATAAAATCTGAAAGACATGCGTTGCAACGACTTAGTAGATAAAGTTTAACGCCCGACAGACAGGGTAGTTAACTGCCACGCGTAGATTAATCCATACAACAGGTTTAAACCATACACCAACCAATAGGTATAAAACATACTACCCGAACGAACAATCGTATAATTTTGGCCACAAATATGGACAATGTCAGACGAAATAAAATTTAAAATTTGACCAGTGAATGTTATTTAACTGGGGGGATTCAATCAATTTTTAAAATACACTCTATTTGTAGCTTAATTAATGGCCGCAAAAACAGTTTTAGCACAGCATAGATATATAATGCTGTGGTTTTGAACTGAAAGTGTAGCATAATATAGTGTAAATCAAGTGAAGTCCCTATTTAAATGATTCTAAAAACAGTCTCTTTTATATGTAAACTTGAGCATAAGACGTCATATAAGACCGAAGCAGTGGGGAATGTGTTTTAATGTCAATTCTACTAATTCTGTAATTAATTGTTACGTATGCTTTGAATATAATATCCCGATATATATATATATATATATATATATATATATATATATATATATATATATATATATATATATATATATATATATATATATATATATCTGTGTGTATATATGTGTCCAACCGATAACTTAAAAAGTTAATAACCGATTTTGATGAACCTCGGTAATAATCTTTCTTTTATTAATAGCTTGCACGAGTTAGTTAACCAGCACCATCGGACTGATTTTCCTTAAAAAAAATTGATTTTTTCGGAAAAAAAAAATCTCCAAAAATAACAAGGTTATTTTGATGAAATTTAGTTGATATATTGTCTTCGTAATTTCCTTACTACTGATCAATATTTAACTTTATAGGTTTATAGAAAATTGAGTTATACAAATTTGAAACATTTACTGAAAATTCGCTACCATAAGGCACTTGCTGCGTCCTGATTTTTTTTAAGCCTTTTATTTACGGAAGTTATTTTAAAGTATTCTATGAATAACTATTTCAACAGAACCACAACGTAATTTCACAAGCTAGACGCAGTTGCCCTTAAAACGCTTATCGCCCACCTACAATAAAACTGCAGTGTCAAAGCTCTTGATCGAGTCAAAAACCTTTGCGAATGAACATTTTATCGTCACGTTTGTTTTATCAGCTCGTGATACAAGAAGTAGCAATCTTTTAATCCTGGGGCGCAGCCGTCAGTGACGTTGAAGAACGAAGGGGTGAGTGAAAAGGGAAACACACTGAAATGTCACTTTGCTTTATTGACCGTGGCTGACGTTAACGTGACCCTGTTCAATGTTGGGACTCCCGATTCTCTTACCTCACATATATATAAAAGCATGGTTATGCGTTATGAATCGCACTTGAATGATCTGTTTTCTGAGCGGTAGACTCCACGATGTTGATACAACAGCCGACATTCGCGTATCCATTTGTTGCTGTCAGGCTTAGGTTTCAGCGTTGCGGTAAGGCAAGCTCAGGTTATTGAATTGAAAATTTTATACCGCAAGTGGTTATGTACATCTTTTATACAGGTTACACATAAAACGACTTGACGTTTTAGCTTTTGTTAAATGCTCTATAATATTTTATTTATTGCTAAATTTTAAAGAATTTTCGTAGAAAAAAACTCATTAATGAGGAGATCTAGATTTTGGAATTTTGAAAGTCTTTGTGAAAATGATCGCGCACTATATTCAAGGTAGGAATAATGCGAATACATGCATTATATTTGTGCACATACTTTAGTGCATCCTCAAGAGCCTACAAAAATGACACCTATGTTATACAATACATAAGGGACTTTAAGTCTTATCAAAAGCTGAACAATAAGAAAACCGTTTTTGGTTAGAAATATAAAAAATCGGGACGCAGCAAGTGCGTTATGGTAGTGAATTTTTATTAAATGTTTAAAATTTAAAACTCAATTTTCTATAAACTTAGAGAGTTTAATTTTAATACGTAGTAAGGTCTTTCCTAAGTCAAGATATCCACAAAATTTCATTAAAATAACTTAGTAATTTTCGGAGAACAAAATTTTTTCGAAAGAAAACTCAAAATTTTCCCAGAAAAACCCGTCCGATTTTTCTGGCTAACAAACTCATCCAAGCCATTTATAAATGAAAGGCACTTGCCAAGTTTCATCGAAATCGGTTAATTATTTTTTGAGTTATCAGACGGATACATACATACATACATACATATACATATATATATATATATATATATATATATATATATATATATATATATATATATATATATATATATATATATATATATATACAGGGTCGCTGATAAGTCTGGAAACGGTCGATTATCCGGGAAAATATACAAGGTGTCGAAAAAAGTTTTATACAAAAGTTTTTGGGTTCTTCAATGTCTACTAGGCGGTGATAATTTCATTTATACAGGGTTGGTCATACAGGCGTGGCACACCAATATTAATTTTTTTTTAATGGAACACCCTATATATTATTCGATATTTCAATCCTTCTCTTAATTTTGAGCAACATTTATCAGAAGCATGATGTACATAAACTCAATCGTTTCTGGGTAAAAAAATAAATAAAAATAAACGCTATTGTTTTTAAAATCTATTGGATGAAGAACAAAAATAAATGAAAAGTAGAATATCTCTTGAAAACAATCTGTGAGTGTGAAAAGAACCGGTTGCGGTGTTTTTAACATTGTTTGGAATCCTATTTTATAAGATGTTCAAAGTGTTCTCCATTGACCTCCTGACAATAATGAATTCGCTTAACAAAACATTGCACTGCATTTACAAGAGCGTTTTGAGGAATGTTATTAATTTCATGCACAATCCTTGCTTGCAACTCTTCAATATTCTGCGGTCTATTTTGGTAAATTAAATTTTTTACATGACCCCACAAAAAAAAGTCAAGCGGCGTCATGTCGGGAGACCTAGCTGGCCATTCAATAGTTCCCCTGCGCCCTATCCATCTGCCAGGAAAGGTTTGATTCAGATATTCCCGTACCTCAATTCCAAAATGAGGGGGTGCCCCATCCTGCTGAAACCATATTTCTTCCGCTGGTAGATTTGGGTCGTTATTGTTCGGAAATAATCGACTTACGTCTGGAACAATTGATTCTTGCAAAAGTGTCAAATATCGAGCAGAGTTCAAATTACCGTGTATAAAATAAGGTCCTATGATATGTCCACCAATAATAGCACACCAAACATTTACTTTTTGCGGTCTTTGGGTGTGAATTTGTTCCATCCAATGTGGGTTTTCGTCTGACCAGTACCTACAGTTGTGTCGGTTGACTTGTCCATTCAAACAAAATGTAGATTCGTCGGAAAACAAAATGTGGTTGGCAAAGTTAAAATTTTGGCGTAACTTCTCCATAATAAGTTCACAGAACTCGATTCTGCGATCAAAATCGTCTTCACTCAGTTCTTGCAATAAATGAATTTTATATGGACGGAACTTTTCCCGCTTCGTAATCTTTTGAATTGAATATCGACTCATATTGTGATTTAAAGCCAATTGCTGTGCCGAAGTTTTCGGATTTTCCACCAATATTACATTCAAAGAATTTTCTTCATTTGTAACGGTTACTGGCCTTCCAGTTCTAGGTTTATCCTTGATACCGCCAGTTTCGTGAAAACGATGCAAAGTTTTCGAAACTGTGGATTTGGAGATCGATTCCCGCTCAGGATGCAACTCATTGAACATAATCACCACTTGAGCAAAACTTCGTGTTCTATCACCGTACCCTATCATCATTAAAATTTCGATACGTTCGGTTTCACTTAAACTTGCCATTTTGCACAAAAACTGTTGACACTAAATTACTAATGTTTCAAAACTGTTGACACTGAATGAATGTTTGACATTCGTTGTCCTGGAAACATTTTAAAACAAAAGAATAATACTGCGTTTCTTATGGGCATCTTATCTTATCTTGGGATTCCAAACAATGTTAAAAACATCGCAACCGGTTCTTTTCACACTCACAGATTGTTTTCAAGAGATATTCTACTTTTCATTTATTTTTGTTCTTCATCCAATAGATTTTAAAAACAGTAGCGTTTATTTTTATTTATTTTTTTACCCGGAAACGATTGAGATTAGGTACATTATGCTTCTCATAAATGTTGCTCAAAATTAAGAGAAGGATTGAAATATCGAATAATATATAGGGTGTTCCATTAAAAAAAAATTAATATTGGTGTGCCACGCCTGTATGACCAACCCTGTATAAATAAAATTATCACCGCCTAGTAGACATTGAAGAACCCAAAAACTTTTGTATAAAACTTTTTTCGACACCTTGTATATTTTCCCGGATAATCGACCGTTTCCAGACTTATCAGCGACCCTGTATATATATATATATATATATATATATATATATATATATATATATATATATATATATATATATATATATATATATATATATATATATATATATATATATATATATATAACATATAAAAATTACAACTGACCCCGGATATGGGTTCTAGGGGTCCTAGTTCGCACTCATTTGAAAGAATTTTTGCAAAGTCTCACCATCGATACCTCTATTTGTGATTTTTTTTTACTAAAAATTCACTAATTATGCATATTGTGCTTTCTCAATATTCTGTGTATTGCCCAGATAGATAAACCCAAATGTTGACACCTACTTCTGAACGAACTTTGTAGACATGCTTCAAAATATGCAAGAACTATAATTTCATTCATTTCATTGTCTTCAATTTTGAAACGTTTAACAACGCGTCGTGTCAGTATTATTCCATGACTTGACGACTTACTTTTAATTCTGCTGAATTTTGTTCTATTCATTGGAGCCAAATAAAGGAATCTGTTGTTAAATGTACGAACTGTTGTCTCAACTATTCTGTTACATTCACCATATATTGAAAACAAATTGAAAACATCATCTGCAGAATAACAAACTAGCATGTACAACATTCTAAACACTGCCACTGCCTATCCTCTCACGTGATCCTGATACTAGAGACGTGAAAATCGTGTCGTCGTTTCTACGATTTATGTGGTAAAAACTTCATGTTAAATATTAAATGCTTCAAATTTTAATAACTCAATTTTCTATAAACTTAGAGAGTTTAATTTTAGTGTGTAGTAAGGTCTCTCCTAACGCAAGATATCTACCAAATTTCATTAAAATAACTTTGTAATTTTCGGAGAAAAATTTTTTTTTTTTTCGAAAGAACACTTAAAAATTGAATAACTCAATTTTTTATAAACTTAGAAAGTTGAATTTCAGTACGTCGTAAGATCTCTCCTAAGGAAACATATATAGCAAATTTCATTAAAACAGCTTAGTTACTTTCGGATAAAAAATTTTTTTTCGAAAGAAAACTCAAAATTTTTCTGGAAAACCCCATCCGATTTTTCTGGCCAACGAACTCATCCAAGCCATTAATAAAAGTAAGCTACTTGCCAAGTTTCATCGAAATCAGTTAATTATTTTTTGAGTTATCAGACGGATACATATATATATATATATATATATATATATATATATATATATATATATATATATATATATATATATATATATATATATATATATATATATATATATAGCTATAAAAATTGAAACTGACCCCGGATATGGGTTCTAGGGGTCCTAGTTCGCGCTCATTTGCAAAAATTTTTGCAGTCTCACCATCGATACCTCTCTATTAGTGAATTTTTAAAAATAAAAATTCACTAAAAAGAAAGTGAGACATCTCACAAGTTCGTAGACATATCACGGCTAAAAGGTACTCAAACACGCAATAGAACACCTCTAGCAGCCGTGACCACATGGTCAGAATTATTGAAGCATTGTTAGAATTTAAAAAAAAGGAGATATAAATTCACGTGCTTCTGGAGTTCTCATAAATGACAATTGACTTTTGTGTTTTGATGGTTGAAGCATAAGCCCAGGGGTACCAACAGAAGGACCACAGATTAAGAGAAACATTTAGAACCAACCGAGTATACGAGACAACATTTCCGTCCCGACATAGATCCAGGGTATCGCCGCGTGTCAAAATTTGGTAAGACATTTGCTTTGTTAGCCTTGCAAAAAACAAAAATAGATTTTAAGTCAATTAGTTTTCTTATAACTGACTAGTTCGTCACGATGTCAGAAGTAACGAAAATTGAGTTTAGATCTGTTATTAAATTCCTTACTCGAGAAGGTCTTTCACCACAAAGCATCAAAGGTCAGCTGGGTCGGGTGTAGGGGGGAAATTCTTTCTCTTATTCTGTAGTAAGATATTGGTCAAATGGTTTTAAACGGGACAGGAACCCTTGGAAGATGACGTAAGAACAGGAAGGACGGTGGAAGTAGGGATGGGCAAGAAGGTTGCCCTTCTTGGAGATCTCATATTAACCGACCTACGCTTGAAAGTGAGAGAATTTTATAAAATGTCGGCGCTTTCAGATACAAGCGTTCGACGACTCCTCCACAAATATTTAGGCATGAATAAGGTTAATGCAAAATGGGTCCCCATACATATTTGAGCAGTGCAGCAAACAATTGTCAATGGCTTTAGATAAGTGACCATTATGCCACTCCACCCAATCACACCATATCAAATCACTCGGCCAAAGCATGATACCCAATTTCCAATAATGACAATCCAGAATCTTTTTTTAATTTATTCAGTTTGTATGATAGATAGTGACACAGTCATCAGACCAACGTATCGTTTTGCACTACAACTCCGCGAACTGGGACGAAAAGCGAGATTACGTTTCCTCATTTTAATGGGCGTCTGTCTGCTTCTCTCATCCTGACCCCTCTGATATTTCACAAAACGTCACCGAAATTATTCAAGCTGGCATGGAATAATTTATTCCACGTACACAGAAAACCTCTGCAGCTACTCAAAAGCCCTGGTTCCCTAAATCCTGTGACAAGGCCAGACTTGAAAAGGTCAAAGCTCACAAAGAGCTTCTACACAATCCCAGTCAAGAAAACCGTCAAGCATTTAACGACGCAAGAAACCGCTATGTCCGCATTCTTTCTGGGGCAAAAAACTCGTTTACAAACCACATCAAAAACAAAGTCCTCTTAAGCTCCTGCGGCAGAAAACTCATCTGAACTCTTGCTAAATCTATTGGGAATAATTTTTGCAAGAGCACGGTCCCACCTCTTGTCTCAGGGGATGAAATCTTTTCTACCGCGCTGAGCAAGGCTGAACATTTTGCCTCGTTGTTCGCCGGCAATTCTACTCTCAACCCACCTCCAAATGTTCAACCACCAACAGTCCCTAATTTCGCGCATAAAATGATGGATATCGCTTTCAAAACTAAAAAGGTACGAAAGATGCTCTCTTCTCTTAATACCAGAAAAACATCTGGCCTTGACGAGATCCCAGCAATTGCTCTTAAAAAATGCGCACCAGAACTTGCTCCTGTCCTGATTCGTCTATTTCAGACATATTACAATAGAGGCATATTCCCTAGTAACTGGAAAACTGCTCGAGTACAACCCGTCCCCAAGAAAGGATCCAAGGCGCTTCCTAGCAACTACAGGCCTATTTATCTCCTTTCAGCCGTCTCTAAAATGATGGAAAAGTATATAAACACCGAATTACTAAAATTTATTGAAAAACACAGCCTAATCCACGACAGGCAGTATGGATTCCGCCAGCGCAGATCAACTGCCGACCTCCTTTCCTTTGTCACCCATTCTTCGAACAAGTCTATGGAACTACACGATAAACTCCAGATTGTCGCTCTAGACCTATCAAAAGCATTCGACCAGGTCTGGCCGCAGCGCTGCTTAATAAACTACCGGCATATGGCCTACCACCAAAACTCTGTACGTGGACAGCAAATTTCCTCTCCAACCGGAGCATTTCTGTTGTCGTTGATGGCCATTCCTCTAAACTGTATCCAATTAATGCAGGAGTACCTCAAGGTTCAGCTTTATCCCCTACTTTGTTTCTTTTCCACATCAATGACCTCCTCTCTAGCACATCCAACCCAGTTCACAGTTACGCGGACGAGAGCACCCTCCACTCAAATATACAATATTCTAAGCCTGTCTCTTTAGCCAAATTAGATGAGGGTCGCAGACTCATGGAGGGTTTTGTCTCCGTGGATCTCCAAAAAATATTAGACTGGGGAAGTAGAAATCTTGTACAATTCAACCCCATTAAATCACAGTCTTGCTTTCTTTCTCATAAGAGATACACCTGCCCTAGACCCATCACAATAAACAACCAAGTTATTCAAAGTAGTGAGTCCTTTTCACTTGTTGGCATTTCTGTGGATCGAAATCTCAATTGGCACCAACATGTCACATCAATTGCAGAAGCGGCTGCTAAGAAATTAGGTTTCCTCTTCCGGGCTCGTAAATACTTTTCACCAGCTAATCTCTATACCTTATATACTTCACAAATAAGACCAGACCTGGAATACTGTTCCCACACCTGGGGTGCTGCTGCCGCTTCTACACTCGCTATCCTGGACTCCATTCAGAAGGGAGCTATACGTCTCATCGGTAACCCTAGTATCACCCAAAGGCTGCCATACCTTGCCCACCGACGTGCCGTTGGTGACATATCTCTCTTTTTTCTATAGATATCTGCAAGGGCACTGCTCTCTTCCATAGTTCCTCCACCTGCTGCCCCCAACAGATCTACCAGGGGAACAGAGCGAATACACCCTTTTACTGTCCAGGTCACCAGACATAGAACATCTTGTTATGCCCGCTCTTTTGTCCCGAGGACTTCCAAGTTGTGGAAATCCTTGCCGGCACATGTTTTTCTTTCTCCCCCGAACCTTCAAGTTTAGAATTAACAAGTTGCCTCTTTCCTCCTTGGCGACATCCACGGTACGATAGTATTTAGGCTGTAAGCCCTGGTGGTGTGTTGTAATAAAAAGAAAAATAAATTTAAAAAAAGATAACGAAGCTTACCAACAACACCAATTATGTGGCATTCCATCTTAAGTGTGAATCAATTATGACTCCCAAAATAGAATAGACACCACATTCAAGGATGAAACCAGGTTTTTTAAGTTATGGACTGACGAACATACAATAACTATTGACTAAAGAAACACCAGAGAAACTGAACCAATGTTTTAGAAACGGTTTGTTTTGGCAGATTATTTGTTACATCTGATCACCTGCCAGTAGATCAGTGCATTAAAAATAGTATTCATGGGAAGGTAACTTGACCGCCTGAGAGGCGAATGAATGGCCAGGTACCTCTTGCCAATTTGAGGTGCAGAGATGAGAGGCTGAGGCAAAGCATAGCGGACAAAAACATCTTATGTGCAAAATGTAACACAGAAAAATACACCCAAGCGGGATGAGGTTAGCAATATAGTGTGTGTTGATTTATTTTACGCACATAATGAAAAAGGTTTTAATTTCAGAAGTTTGTTATATTTATTTACCTGCCAGCGAGCAGATGCGTTAAAATTGGCACTAGTACTTATGTAGGCCTTGGTTCAAAGTAGTAGTGTGCATGTGCCTTGGAAATATTATTATAGACCTTGCAAGATGCGGTCGATTGATATAAAAACGAATAAAAGTGTACTGAAAGAGGTGAGAGAGTGAAGATACTTGCTGAGAGAAACTGAAAAGTTTGTGGTTATTTTTGTTCACAGGTCATGGCCGTGGCTTCAAGCAATTAGCTACTTTTTCGACTTGAGAGTATAAAGTTGAAGTTTATTAAGCATATTCTGAGATACATAACTTTATGTTTATTATTTAAGGGCACATACTTGGAAAAATGGAAGGTACACCAAAGAGAAAACTGCTGGAAAACCCGATGCAGGCATATAATCACGGTTTCGATAACAGGGCTATACCGTCTCAATGTTGCAATGATGACCGCAATTTTAACAAACCCTATATAAGGCCCAGCGACTATGAATCGTGCTAATTTAAAGAAAATTTTCATAGGTTCGAAAGTCGTGAGCTTTTAATAAAAATTCACTACCATAACGCACCTGCTGTCCAAGGCTTAAAATTCCATTTATTTTTAAGTAATTATCAGAATATATCTTTATTCATTGAAAACTCGTTTCTCGTTGCAGCAGACTTTAGACTAATCTCAGTGTGCGACTCTCTCACCCTACAATAATCTACTTTCTGGTTTATAGATTCTTCGACGCTGTATTATACAAACAACAACAGACAGCGACTCATCCATTCGCTGCTGTCAGCCTTGAGTTTCACAACTGCGGCAAGTCAGGCTTATGTAGTTGAACCCTAAAGCCGCAGGTGGTTATTTATTTTGTATGATATACATTAAATATGCATACTGTAATCTCCACATATTTCCCCTTATATTTACATGTCAATAAATCCAACACCTCTACATTATACAAATGCGTTATATAGGGGTCAACAATACAAACAAAAGAATGTTCTGGTTATCATCGGAGTAAAAATAAAAGTAAATGAAACAGTAGTGAATAATTTGCGATCAGAAAATGAGCTACAGAATATAGTAAGTAGTGTGTAGGTTGTTTTTACAGAACAGGGCAAAAAAATAAAACAGAAAAAATTTCTGTCACTTGTGGAAAAAAATATTCACCTGGATCCTCTACTATGAAACTTCTAACTATATCGGCTAATTACACAGTTCAAAAAAAAAATTTTTGTTGCCTTGATTTCCTCTGGGAATTTTGGTGTCTGAGAACTTACAATTTACGAAAAAAGCCACAACTATATTAGGTTGGCCCTGGTTTTTATGTTATTGTAGTAGGTAAATAACAATATTTAAAAGTCTGAACGCAGCAAGTGCGTTATGGAACCCAATTTTCATAAAAATGTTTTTAATAGCAAATGCCAGCAGGCATCAATCTGATTACCGGTATAGCCTATTTAGTAGAAACAATGTACTATATTCTATCAAAATTACTTATTGTTTGAAAATGTACAAAAAACTTTCGAAACTAAACTTAAATGTTAGTTTTCTAGCCAACAAACCTTACGTTAATAGCAAATTGAGTTATGAAATTTGAAGGATTTAATGAAAATTCGCTACCAAAACGCGCTTACTGCGTCCAGATTTTTTTCTTACAAGCACGCATCATATTTCGATAAAAAAATGCCAAAATGCATTAATAAATTTGTTCTACGAAAATTAGCTAAAAATTATAGACCGTTAACCCATAAACTTCACTAAACCTACAGCGACAGCACCAACTTAACCTAATCGACATCAAAAGCATCAGGGAAAGGGTCTATTTGAAATGAATTTTCTGTAAATATTTTAGTAAAATGAAGGGCAATGGCGGTTGAAGCTGAAACTTAAGGGTTCGCAAAACACTCTTCTTGCAACAGTTTCTTTTCACAATTCGTATTTGTTTCACGTTCTTTGCCTAAACATTGCCAATTTTGACGTTTCAAATTGCGAGTTTGACGTTTTGAGGAAAACTCCAATTTTTTTCTTTAACTGCCGATAACTTTTTTGCATTTAAAGTTAGAGGTCTAAATTTTGGTAAGTGGTGCACTCTTTTTAATGCAAATACGTGTACTAAACTTGGTTGCCCTTACTTTCTTATTTCCGGAGATATAATATTTTTTTTAGAAAAAAAACCACAAAATTTTCCGGGAAAACCTGGGCCGATTTCCCTAGCTAACAAATTTGTCCAAGCCACTTGCAAAAGGAAGGTACTCACCAAATTTGATCAAGATCGGCCTATTATTTATTGAGTTATATATATATATATATATATATATATATATATATATATATATATATATATATATATATATATATATATATATATATATATATATATATATATATATATATATATATATATATATATATATATATATAGCAACGTCAAACTCTAGTGTCATTTTTGGTCTTAAATAAAATTGATTATCTTGGCATAAATATGGATATGTTAGGATGAATTGTAAATGGCAAAGTATAATAAATATATGAAGATTTGTTGTAAATGAAGGCAATGGTTAAGGCATCAGATGATAAAAATTGGAAGCAAAAAGACATTTTATTTGGTATGTCAAAATTTGAAGTGCGAAATTTGGATTCTTACTGACAAGCAATTTTTGATATATTGTATTTTAATTACGTTACTGTACAGCACAAGTCTTTGTCTTATTGTATTAGCGTACTGTATAATTTACACAAATAAACAAAATAAATATATATATATATATATATATATATATATATATATATATATATATATATATATATATACATATATATATATATATACATATATATATATATATATATATATATATATATATATATATATATATATATATATATATATATATATATATATATATATATATATATATATATATATATAAACATATAAAAATTGAAACTGACCCCGAATATGTGTTCTAGGGGGCCTAATTAGCGCTAATTTGAAGATTTTTGTTTAACTCAAAAGTCGCTAAAACTGAGGTTTAATATTAATATTTATACATACATATGTTCGACCATAGAGTAATGTGTGTTTTACATTGACATGAATATATTACCCTGGGAATCAATCCTACTGCCAAATTAGACGAGCCTCTCGCGACAGTAAAAGCTTCGAGGAGTTTTTTATTGTTTTAACGAAATAAAAGCCCTCCCCAACGTGATCCTAAAAAAAATCCTACCAACTGACTTTTCTGACCTGCCCTGACATCAGTTTGCCTAATTAAAACCTAAAAGGAGAAGGAAAATCAACCCTGCCCTATATCAAGGTTATGTGAGCATAATGAACTTTTCCTTTCCCTTTTAACTTCTTTAAGCTTTTGATTAGGCAAACTGATGTCAGGGAAGGTAAGAAAGGTCAGTTGGGAGGATTGTGTGTACACAGCACAGTCAGTGAGGTCTTTTATTTCATTAAAACGATAAAAAACTCCTTGAAGTTTTTACTTTCGCGATACGCTCGTCTAATTAGAAGAGAGCAATGTTTAATTTATTAATCACATACTACACATACATTTTATCTTTCTGCGCTCCTTGTTTATATGCACTTTAACTATGCCAAATGTCACATTGCTTGGTGTGCGCACTGTGCTTAACAAGAGGTAGATACAAAGTTTTTCTTCATGTATTATAACCCTATAGTTGAAACCACAGCTAAAGCATCAGAAAAAGGGTCTATTTGAAAATAATTTTCTGCAAATATTTAAGTAAAATGAAGGATAATGGTGGCTGAAGCTGAAACTTATGGCTTTATAAAACACACTTCTTACAAAATTTCTGCTACATCGCCCGTAATATTAGTTTCAAGTTCTTTATTTAGAACAGGTCAATTTTGACGTTTTAAGAAGAAAAACTGTAATGCATATATAACTCCTTTTGCTTTTAACGTAGGGGTCTATATTTTGGTACATGGATTTATTTTGATGGTATAAACCAGCGTGTCAAATTTAGCTACCATAGCTTTGTTATTTCCGGAGATATAAAAATTTTCCGAAAGAAAACACATAATTTTCCGTGAAAAACTAGTCCGATTTCCCTAGCTATCAAGGAGTTTTTATGGCATATCTTTCATATTCTATTTTTTAAACTCAATAAAATGTTAATGTTAGTTTTAAATAAATGATCTGAATGAAAATTAATATATCTTTGAGAATTAGTTGGCTTTATATACCAATCTAAAATTATGTTGTTATCGTTTGTTCTAATTAATTTTGTATCTAGGAATGGTACACCGTTATGTTTCCTCTTCTAATGTAAATTTAATAAATTGGTTGTAAGAATTAAAAACATCTAAAATGCATGTTGTTGAATTTAAAGGAATACTACAAATAATGTCGTCAACATATTTTTTTAAAAAGGAATATTGAAATTTAATTTTGGTATACATGTTTCAAGTAAATCATCTATAACATATTGTGCAATATTTGTAGAGATACAAGCACCCATTGGAGTTCCAAAAATTTGTTTATAATATGTGTTTTCAAAAGCAAAATAGCTTGAGTTAAAAATAAAATCAACTATTTGAGGAAATGTATTTTTTGGAATGGATGTTTCCAGAGAAATAGAAACCCATCTTTTCTCAATGCTATCTTTAAAGAGTTTAAGTGGTATGCTAGCAAAAAGCGAAACAATATCAAGACTAACAACTACATAATGATTTCTTCCATAAATTTACCTAATAGTAAATTAGCTATACTAATCACTGAAATTTTGACAAAAGCTTACAATATAAACAACGATTATTACATAAGAGACTCTTTTCACTTTTCAGATTTTATAAAGGATGTTACTTTTCCAGATAATTATGTAATTGTTAGTCTTGGTATTGTTTCACTTTTTGCTAACATAGCACTTCAACTCTTTAAAGATAGCATTGAGAAAAGGTGGTTCTCTATTTTTCTAGAAACATCCATTCCAAAAAATACATTCCTTGAAATAGTTGATTTTATTTTCAACTCAAGCTATTTTGTTTTTGAAAACACATATTATAAACACATTTTTGGAACTCCAGTGGGTGCTTGTATCTCTCCAATTATTGCACAATATGTTATAGATGATTTACTTGAAGCATGTATACCAAAATTAAATTTCAATATTCCTTTTTTTTTAAATATGTTGACGACATTATTTGTAGCATTCCTTTACATTTAACAACACACATTTTACATGTTTTCAATTCTTACAACCAATTTATTAAATTTACATTAGAAGAGGAAACAAATAACAGTGTACCATTCCTAGATACAAAATTAATTTGAACAAACGATAACAACATAAATTTAGATTGGTATATAAAACCAACAAATTTTCAAGGATATATTAATATTCATTCAGGTCATTTATTTAAAACTAAAATTAAGATTTTATTACGTTTAAAAAATAGAATATCAAAGATATGCCATCCATCTTTCCACGAAAAAAAATTGAAGAAAACGTTTTAATATTTTTGTTAACAACTCTTATCCTCCCAAACCACTTAATAAACTCTTATACAATTGTTCAAACAATCACCATTACAATACAAGACAATCTCTACAAACAGTATTAAATTTATCTGACAGACATAACACCCATATAATTTCGAGTTCGGAAACATCTAACCTTTTTTTACATATCAATCCCATACATTAAGAGTATTTCCAATAGGCTAAAGTTTATATTTAAAGATGAAACCAATTTTAAAATAACGTTAAGATATTCAAAAACAATCAATAACATTTTCAGTAAACTCAAAAGTAAGGATGAAATTTCCAAAGTGTCTGGAGTGGTATATTGTATTCCATGTAATAATTGTAGCTCAAGATACATTGGCCAAACAAGCAGAGTCCTTAAAGATAGATTAACACAGCACAAAAGTGACATACGTTTACAAAAAATAACTTGCGCTCTGTCTGAACATAATCTCGACACTGGCCACAATGTAAATTTTAGTAATGTTTTTATTTTACACTGTGAAACTTTTGAGTAATAAAAGAATGTGTTTAGAAGAATTTGAAATTACTTTTAACGAGAATTTAATAAACTTAAAAAAGACAATAATTTTAGAAATCACTACCCCTATTTATATTTCCTAGGCAACAAAAACCAAATTAAAATACACAATTGTTAGCTTCATATGTCAGTTTGGAACTTGTCGACTTCACTCAAATTTACGAAAAGGTTTTTTTCATCTTTGTTATTGCATCATTAGTTATAGTAAAACTCACGTTATATGTAAGTATTTTAATCTTTTATATTTTTCCTACGTAAATTGTAAACTTTTTTCTTTCAATGTTGTAGCCTTGGCAATGGAATAGATTTTCCGAAAGCTCGGCTTATTAATGAAGAGTTTTATTTTGCAACTGACGGCTTTCCCACAATTTTTTGAATATATATATATATATATATATATATATATATATATATATATATATATATATATATATATATATATACGCTCTATTTGCGTAAGAACCACAAAGAGTACAGCAAGCAAATAGAGTGTATATTAAAAGTGATTACAGGGTAGTGCAACATTCCAATATATATATATATATATATATATATATATATATATATATATATATATATATATATATATATATATATATATATATATATAACTGCATTTAGTGAAGGGTAGAAGGCAAAATCACTTTGAGAGTCCGACAAACCTTCAAGAAGTAACTTAAGAAGTCCACTGCAATAATTCATCTAACAAACCTAACTTCGTAGGTAAAACTAATCGTTAACTAAAAAAATAACCACCATATATTTTCGAAGCCGCGTTGTAGGTGGATAATTAACTGATTCGGACTGTCCTTTTATTTTAATGACCATTATATTAGGTGGGTGTGTCAAGGTAGCAACAGTACACTAACGCATCCTCTAACATATTGATCTGTTGCGTGCCTCATCAAGAAGTATTGTCCGTGTTATGTCGTGTCTTCCTATAATATCAAGTCCTCTGTGATACTGTCCTGAATAACAAAAGTCGTCTTAGATGGTAGTTTCAGGCTACAGAGACAATTAAGCGTGACGCAGACATTTCAGCTAAGAGCAAAATAATGGTACACGAAAGAATAATTATGAAGAAGAGTTTTTGCTATGAAACTAATTTATCAAAATGTGATACTACGCTTGGTTGTATTGTACAAAAAAATTGTTTGTTTCATTAATTCAACAATAATTATCAGAGTTGATAGCAACTATAGTGCAACAGTATAGGCTATTTTCTGGTTTTTACAAAAAAGCAGTTAACGTTAAAAAGGTCGGGAGGCAACAGATGAGTTATAGTAGCGAATTATCATATAAATGATCTATGCAATTGTTTACCAAAACTATAGATGAATATAAATCCAAGAAAAAGCACAATGATAACAACAACTTTTCTTGGGGGTGGTAAATGCAAGTATAAGAAATTTTGGTCTGGAAAAAACCTGAGCCATAAACTTTTGTGGTACCTATGGAATGTCAACTTTCAATTGTCAGTCTGCCATTTAAATTAGTAATTTATTACATATTTCAGTGGTTGTACTTATAGATGCAAGCAATTTCAGAGGCTGATCTGTCTTGGAATAACGGGAGTTATGGCACCAGAGGTAATGCTGAATCTTGCTGCACTACACATATGCGTGAAGAGGGAACCAGCACTAAGTATTGTAACGACTCACTTTTTATCTGGCATCGTTACTGGTTTAAAAACACTTAGAAAGCCCCCAGTTATCTAAATAATGACCAAAAATCCTATCTATATTAAATACTTCAAGTTTTGGATTTTAGAAATTATTTGATGAAAAGTCGCCAACATTTAACTACCCCAAACTCCGTGCTGCAGGCTAAAAAACACGTTAAAAATTCAAACATCTAAAGACGCAATATAGCTTTGTTAGTGAATGATGTGTCGCATTATTCCTGGAAGGGTGTTAGAGTAAACAAAATATACGTTAAGAATATTCTAGAACAAAATATTATTTTATCTTAAAAATCTATTGACAATGTTAAAATAACATTAGAAAAGTACGAGTCCATTTTCAATGTTGGGGGAAGTCGGCATTATATCTGCAATTAACCTTGAAGGCACTGAACTATAGGCGAGGGACGTATGTGCTAAAGGGGGATGAAGTCAGACCTTAACGCACAAGACGTTACCTCGAGGAGAGTTGTAGGTGGGCGGTTGCCGACTAAACATCTTTTAATTACGGTGGCTAAAAATTATCTTAAAACAGGTAATAAACTCCTTTACGTTGTCGATACTATCTAATAACAGTTGTCAGGGATTGTTTAAAGTCATTTAAGCGATTTTTGAATTTGAATAAACTACGTGTTTGGCAGAAAAACGCGAGTTAAGTAATGATCATTTGTTCACGACCTGGTGCATTCCTTATGTCAATCGGGAAAAGCTTCCGATTATGGCCGAATTTTGAGTCAATTGGCAATAAATTTCACTTGAGCCAATTTACGTTTCAATCGACATAGGGGACAAATTGTCTCACCTATTATTGGAGCCGTAAAATCCACCTGTCCAATAACCGTTAATGGGAAGTACCACTCATTCTCTCCAGCCTTCCCTCTCTTATTAGAGTTTGTGAGCATGTGTCAGGCAAAGCATTTTCAAACGGTCAACAGGTAATTCCAGGTATCAGGACTTGGTGAGTCGAAATAAACTTTATTTCTGTGAACCAGCAGAATTTTTGATGCAGCAATCTAATATCTTAACCTTTTAAACTAGAACTTTCAAGATAACATAATCAAATTTGAACTTAAATAGTGTCAGGGAGGTGCCTGTAAGGACAGCTGTAAGTTTCCTGTTTAATCTGTAGAATTTTGTCAATATTGTGAATTCAAATACATAGTTCTTGAAATTGTAATTAGCAGATTTTGTTTGTAAAATATTTAACCTGTGCATTTTTTAATATCTTTCATTTTCAATCCTTAAAGTAGAAATTTCACATAAAAATATTTTTCTTAGATGGAGCCTCACTCAAAGGCCCGTTAAGTCATTGAAAAATCAACCGAACTGATTGACAAACGTCAAGTAATTTACATAATAATTTGTGTTTGCTTTTGAGCTGTGAAACACAGCATTTGACCTTGGATATACCTCAAGTAGGTAATGTTAATATTTTGGTAACATACAACAATTTTATCTTATTATTTTGTCATATGCCATGTGAAATGATAATTTCTTTTTCTTGAAGTTCTTGCTGTTTATTTTAGTTTTATTTGTGTATGAGTTAATGTTTATTTGAGACTTACCAATGTTTATTTAATTTTGTTTGCCATCCCAAATTTATTTATATGAATAAATTCAATAATTTTGTTACAGTAGCATATCTGTTTAATTGAAAAGTAATTCCTAACCAATATTTCCCACATTTGACGGTGACACAATAAATAATTCTGATTACCGCTTACCAAGATATCTACAACTAAAAATAACCAGGTTCTGATCAAGGGATCCTACAAATATGGGACTTCAGAGAGAACAACTCAGAACTAAGTAAGTAGTAAGCTTTATTTCTTAACGTCCTCTGACCTTACCAATGTTTCTGATCTTGTAAATAATAAAATCTGATAGATAGATACATTAGGTTAGGGTTTAACAGCTAATGGTGACCTCACTACCGACCGGATTTAGATCCACTTGAGGTCAATCTTTAGATAACAGCTATTCCGCTTACTATACTATACCATATTATATTGTTAGCAATAACACTTATTTAAAGGAGGTTACAGTATCTTAAGACTATTCCAATCGGACAAATTCAACCCAGGAGATGGTTGGCCACTGAAAAATTCTGGAAATTATTCCACTGGAGTCATTCGCCTAACCAACAGACCAAATGCCAGCCAAACTGAACTTCATAATTCCATTAGACGTGGTCATAAATTACCGCCAAACAGGAGACAGAGACAGTGCAAGGCATACAAACAATTTATCTGTATGGTCTACAGGCGGGTCTAAACAAGTGGAGAGAGCAGGACTCAGAATAAAAGGACTCGCAAAGTCCCTAGGAAAAACTTCCACCAGCTTCCAAGCATAAATGGTTGCTATAAATCTCTGTGTGCAGGAGTGCATACAAGGAAGATTAAAAAATAGAGTCAGGCAGTCAGGCAGGAATAATTCAAACTCTGAGTCTAAACTGACCTGGGAATGCAAAAAATCTTGAAGCCATTGGCTACGAACAACAAAGTAACTTTGATGTGGGTACCGGCATGACGACATTGAAGGAAATGAGAAAGCAGACAGCGTTGCAAAAAAGGCAACAACAAAGCCATTCTATGCTCCAGAGCCCTATTGTCGTCTAACAAAAAGCCACGCAAGAAATGAACTTGATACTTGGGAAAGGAACAAAACGCTGTCATACTGGAGGAAAACTTCGGTTTTCCTCGGGCTTAGGCAGGAAAAACGGTTCATCGCCATATCAACAAATATGTCTGAACTGTTTCTTGGATTGAACAGGAACGGCTTGAGAATAATCACAGGGCTTTTCACAGGACACTCCCCAGTAAGGTGTCCCTCTTATGAAGATGGGCAAGACAGGCAGTGAAAACTGCAGATACTGCGCGGAAGCAGCAGAAGCAACAGAACACTTAGCGACTGCACGGTTCAGTTCTGTAAATTGCTAAAATTCCTTGGAGGGGTGACCTCAACACCCCAGGAAATTGATAAAATAACCCCAAGAAGATAGTAAGCTCCATAAAAAGTCTGAATCTTTTGGAAAACTATTAGGAAAAAGTCATGTACAAAAGACCCATTGGGGTCTTAGCGCTAAGAAGTCAGAGGCCTATACGACTTATTGAATAATTTACAGTCTCTAGGCGTAAGTGTACAGGTGTAAAACTTACTTGTATTAAGTACATTGTATAATTAAGATAAAACCTAAATTAAGTTTTAGAAGAAGATATGTCAATAAGTTATCTCAATACAAGCACAAGCACGGCTTTTTTTGTAAGGCATGATGTATAATCCAAGCCACAAATAAATTATATATATATATATATATATATATATATATATATATATATATATATATATATATATATATATATATATATATATATGAGACATAATTGGTTCTCGGGTTGAACCGCGTCCAGAATTTATAAAAACTTGACGTTTCGGCTCCTGTTTTGGAGCCATTTTCAAGAGGTAAAAGAAATATGTAAGGACACTCTAAGGCCTCAATCTGCCTACTCATTAAAGTGGTGGACAAAGGTGGGTAAAGGAAATATATAAGGGCATTCTAAGGCCCTAAACTGCCCACTCCTTAGAGTGGTGGACAAATGTGGGTAAAGGAAATATATAAGGACACTCTAAGGCCCCAATCTGCCTACTCCTTAGAGTGGTGGACAAAGGTGGGTAAAGAAAATATGTAAGGACAGTCTAAGGCCTCAATCTGCCTACTTCTTAGAGTGGTGGACAAAGGTGGGTAAAGGAAATATGTAAGGACACCCTAAGGCCTCAATCTGCCTACTCCTTAGAGTGGTGGACAAAGGTTGGTAAATGAAATATGTAAGCACACTCTAAGGCCTCAATCTGCCTACTCCTTAGAGCGGTGGACAAAGGTGGGTTGGGTTGTTGTAGCTCGATTACGGGGCCTCAATCTGCATACTCCCCAAATCTTGCTGGAGATCATCTGTAAAGTCTCAGTGTGTTCAACTCTAGGCCTCAGAGAGATCTGGCAGTTCGTTGCAAGCCTTGCCTTATATATGTCGTTCCGTCTACCTGCTTCGTTATTAGTGAAAGTAGTGGGGTCACCGTCAATTAAGTGGGGGGCTTCGGTCACGATACTAAGAGCGCCCTTACAATTTTTCAATCGGCCTGTATTTTATTTTAATTTTAATAACCGATTATATATTTTAAATTTTATGTATTTCATCAGCAAACCTTCAAGTAAAACATATCAGTCAGTTTCCGCAAGAATCATTTTTTGTCAGATTGTTGTGAAATATTTGTGAATAATAAGTAATGTTTAATAAGTTATGATAAAAAAAATTTGCGAATTCACACGAAAAATCGGTTTTTGAATTTTTGTGAAAATAAATATGTTTAGCAACTTGTCGCGTGAAAACTTTTTATCTAAATTTGGTATGAAAACTTTTATTTCAATTTCGTTCAGCCAATTTTTGTAAAAAAGCCTAATTATCGTGAAAGGGGTTGTTTGCAAATTTTCATGCAAATATTTTTGTTTTGGAATTTTTTGTCAAAAAGCTACTTGTGAATAATTATATATTGGCAAGTTGATTTTTGCGTACCTTGCTTGAATTTATTCATTGGCCCGGAAAAGCAGACCAGTTTTTTCTGGACAATTTTATATAATATCGAATTTTTTAAATATTTTTTCAAACAATAAATGTATTTTGATGAAACATCATGGCTGCTACAATAAATGTTATACTTCTACCAAATTTGATGGCTTTCATTTAACAGAAGATATATCTGGTATTAGGAATATTTTTGTAAATTCGCTACCATAACACACTTGCTGCGTCCAGACTTTTTTGTTATTCAATGCTCACTTACTAAACTTTACTAAACACCAGCGAGCAGTAAAAATTAATAACCTAAATTAGGGCAAAATAAAACCAATCACAAGAAGTATTTTTCCGTATTGGCAAAAATATTAAACGAGTGCTTTTAGGTTTACAGCCAAATAACATTTATGATGAAAATACTTTAAGCACGTCTTGCAAGCGTAAAATGTGTCTTTGTAATCGCTCCATTTTGAAAATATTCCAGCCTCATCAAAGCACTTTGTTTCCAATCATCGGTGATTCTTAAGGGAATTATTTTTCATCGATTTTCTGTTGAACTGCCACTTTATGTGATTACTAGTAGAAGCCATTCGATAGGAGGCGCTTTAAGAGCATTTCGTACACTGTTCACAAGCTGCTTAAAATCTTTTCATAATGACGTGATTGTACAACAAAACCGCGACTTCTTACTCAGGTATAGTGGCGTCAATTACATTTTATTTTTCCGGGTGTTACATCTAGGATCCTTGCAATGATTATTTGTTATAAAATCATTGAAAATGTCGAAAAAGACACTTCTTGTAGTCTTTTACAAACTTGAATAATTAAATAACAAACAACTACGCACAGCTTGCTTATTCTAATTTAAAAGTTAGATAATGTTTTACTACTAGGTCAGTGCGTTTTTGTATTTGGAAGAATAATGTGAAAAAAGGTTTTTTTGTTGCTTTCAAGGTAGGTTTAAGTCAATTGTTTTTAAAGTAGCACTTTGTCAACATCTCTGAGGAAATGGTTCATTCATTATTGTTCAGTTTATTTAACTGCGGTTTAGGTTAAACCATTCGCACAATTAAAACCATTTCTGTTTCTTATGTCGCCGTTAGTTAATTTGTACTGTCCTTAGGTGTGGCAAAATGTGTGTCATATCACTATACTTTACATATTACCTAAAACGTACTCCAAGGAACTTTACCTACTGCATATATCACTATCCATTATTATAATTTTTAGTGAATTTTTATCCAAAAAAAATTCACTGATAGAGAGGTATCGATGGTGAGACTTTGCAAAAAAATTTTTCAAATGAACGCGAACTAGGACCCCTAGAACCCATATCCGGGGTCAGTGTAAATTTATATATATATATATATATATATATATATATATATATATATATATATATATATATATAGGGTGGCGCATTAAAAACGAAACAGACCGATTTGCGTCCAGATAATTTTTTTAAGAAACGCTGAAACACGTCAATTTTTCATATTGAGGGGGACATGTGTTGACATAAAACTCAACTTTGTCACATCAACCCCTTAATGGTGAGAACAACCCTTATATTTTAAATAGGGAACATGGGTCGAGTGTTACAGCATTTGAAAGCAAATTTTTTTGGAAATTTTATTAACTCGTTTAAAAATTATTCACAGTTGAAGATGCAAGAAAGCATTTTACTCATTCCGATAAGAAATGTGCTGATAGTCAATGTTTTGTTGGTTTGTAAACAAAAAATTGACTGTCAGAACATTTCTTATTGGAATGAGTGAAATGCGGTTTATTATTTCAGTTTATCGGTCGGTTTGATAGTTGACAGTACTACTGAAAATTAATTTCAGAATGGTGTATTCTGTAGAAGAAAGAGTTGAAATAATTACTCCTTTTTTCAAAAACCATGACTGTGCCAACCGTACCGCAAATTTGCTTAATAAACCACATCTGAACAGACATGTTAACAGAAAATATATTTTTGGAGTTAGTTGCAAAGTTTCAACAATGTGGTTCAGTAGCCAACAAAAAACGGGATCCTGAACGTGAATTTCCGGTTAGAAATGAGACTACTGAGATTGAAGTTTTAGGACAAATTGCTGCAGACCCAACTTTGAGTACGAGAAAATTGGCCACTGTTTCAAACATAAAAAGAAAAACTATTCAGCGAATATTGAACCATCATAAATTTCACCCGTATAAAATTCATCTTGTACAACAACCGAATGAAGATGATTTTGTGCGGCGGCTGGAGTTTTTTGAAGCACGAATGGCTGATAACGGGAACTTTCTGTTCGATATCTGTTTTCCAGACGAGTGTACTTTTTTTATTAAACTCTACAGTGAATCGTCATAATTGTCGTTATTGGGCAGATAATAATCCAAGAAATTATCACGAAATCCAGACTCAAACTCCACAGAAATTAAATGTCTGGACTGGCATTTTGGAGACCGCTTAATCGGACCCATTTCTCTTGATGGCAATTTGAAACGTATTTGGAGTTACTAGAAGATATTGTTTACCCTCTACTAATTGACATTGTTGAAAATGATGATCCCTATCAAGAAAATCAATTAGTGTTTCAACAAGATGGAGCTCCTCCGCATTTTTCACAACGTGTTAGGGAGTTTTTTAACAGAGAGTTTCCAGAGCAATGGATTGGATGTAGAGGTGCTATTGAGTGGCCACCTAAATCACCGGATTTAACTCCTTTAGACTTTTTTCTATGAAGCCATTTAAAGAGTAGAATTTTGGCAACACAATTGGCGTTTTTGGAAGAATTACGACGACGCATTGTTGAAGAATGCCGTCTAATAACTCTACTAATAACTCCACAAATGCCCCAGAGTATCAGAGCTCGTTCTGAAGAAAATTTCTACTTTTGTATGGAAGCTGGTGGTCAACAATTTGAACACTTACTCAACTGAATAAAGATTTTTGAACGTTTGGTTTTGTTTTTTAGGTTTTTTTTACGAAAAATTGACTAATTAGTGCAGTTCTTATCACAATGAATGAAATACGTTCTTGTAACTCCAACTATGAATAAATTTTAAACTAGTTAATAAAACCTCCAAAAAATTAGTGTGCTGAATTCAGAAAAGAAAGAGCTTTCAAATGATGTAACACTCGACTCATGTTCCCTATTTAAAATATAAGGGTTATTTTTACCACCCTTAAGGGGTTGATGTGACAAAGTTGTGTTTTATGTCAAAACATGTCTTCCTCAATGTTAAAATCGACGTGTTTCAGCGTTTCTTAAAAAAATTCTCTGGACGCAAATCGGTCTGTTTCCTTTTATGTATCCGTCTGATAACTCAAAAAAAAAGTGCCTTTCTTTTATTAATGGCTTGCATGAGTTCGTTACCCGGGAAAATCGGACAGGGTTTTTCGGGAAAATTATGAGTTTTCTTTAAAAAAAAATTTTTTTTCTCCGAAAATAAAAAAG
Organism: Tillus elongatus; assembly: GCA_964006375.1. NCBI lineage: Eukaryota > Metazoa > Arthropoda > Insecta > Coleoptera > Cleridae > Tillus > Tillus elongatus. The sequence continues at coordinate 185,739,730 of OZ023263.1, forward strand.
CTGTTTTAATGAAATTCACTGAATATATTGGCTTGGGAGAGGCCTTACTACGGATCAAAATTCAACTTTCTAAGTTTATGGAAAATTGAGTTATGCAATTTTGATTTTTCTTTCGAAAAAATTTTTTTCTTCGAATATTACAACGTTGTTTTAATGAAATCAGGTGGATATCTTGCCTTAGGAAAAACCTTACTACATACCAAAATTAAACTTTCTAAGTTTATAGAAAATTCAAGTTTGAAGCATTTAATAGAAATTCACTACCATAACGCACTTGCTGCGTCCCGAACTTTTTTCCTTTAGACAGGTATCAGACAGGGAACACAAATATTGATGCCCTGGGGGCGAGAATGATTGTTGTGATGAATAGTACCACCGGAGTAATTCTAGCGACATTTTGTAAAAAAAACTCATTTTTAACAAGATCGCGACCATTGAATTTTGACAAAAAAATTCAAATAAGCGTGAACTAAGCCCACTAGAAGCCAAATACAACGTGAGTTTCAGAGCCTCTTTAATTTGAAGAATGAATCTATTTACCATATAAAACATAAAATTATTCAGATTTCAAAAGTCAACAACAAATAAATGTTATTTGCTTATTCTAAAGTAAAATATACCTTTGGCTAATGAAAATGGTTGAATTGAGCGAGTAACAGATAATTGAAGTGTTCATGATGATTGTATATGACGATAAAGTCGGAACACAGTAAGAAGCATCTCAACTTTTCAAAGAAAAGTACCCGAATAAGCCGATAAGTCAATCAACTGTTTGTTGGGATTGAAAATAAATTTCGTGGACATGGCGTTTTAAAGCATTTTCCAAAAGTTGACACCGAAAGATATTAAGTGAAGATTCACAACTTTATGTTCTATTAGAATTTGAAAACCATCCACATATATTAAATCAAATAAATTAAATTATAAAAAGCGCTGCGTTAACGAATATTTTTCGAAAATCGCCAAAATTCGAAAAACTAACAACGCTAGGTGTAAATACTACTACATAAAATCTATCCCAAATTGGATCGCCACTTTAAAATTGCAAAAATATACAGGACGTTTTATTTAAAACAACGAAGTTTATGACCACTTCTGGTACCTATAACCGAAAGTACTAGACAAGTAAGACTACTTTAATCTAAATAAGAATATCGCATAATGGCCTAATGCGATTTTTCAGCCCTCAAATCAGAAGAAAAGGTCATACACTTCTAATGAGGGTTTCTCAGCAATCTCCCTGTATATAATTGATAGAATATTTTGATAAACGCCAGACGATTTTTTAGATTGACAGACCTAATAATCTATAAATCTCTGACAACCACCGTACATGATTACAACTGTCGTGTAAAAATTTCTGCGATATAACGTCATCTAACATTTGCACCAACGTTTATATTAAATCAAATCAAATCAAATTATAAAACTCTGGACGCAGCAAGTGCGTTATGGTAGTGAATTTTCATAAAAATATTTTTAATAGCAATAATGTGTGTGTTTTTTTTAAGAAATCAGGCATCAAATTTGGTTACCAGTATAACCTATATAGTAAAAACAATGTGCCATGTTTCATCAAAATAACTTTATTATTTGAAAATGTAGAAAAATTTCCGAAAGTAAACTTAAAGTGTTCCCGAAAAAACTCGTTTCTTGGTCAACCTTATAGGTTAATAGCAAATTGAGCTATTCAAATATGAAGCATTTGATCAAAATTCGCTACCATAACGCACTTACTGCGTCCAGAATTTTTTTCTTACAAACATGCATTATATTTCGATTGAAAATGCAAAAATGCAATAACATAAGGCGTGTTTGATTACAAAAAAAAAAAGAAAATTTGTATCACCAACAACTTATGGGCCAGCCTGTGATTGTAGAATTTTTTTTTTTAAATGTAGCTCAAGACACCCTATAATTAATATATACAATTTTTTTTCGTATCTTGTATAATAACAGATACATTGAGCTTTATTGACTTTTTTACGAAAATTCTACAAAAATTATATACTATTAAGCGATAAACTCTATAGCTAAGGCTATTGCCAAGCATCAGAGAAAGAGTCTATTTGAAATGAATTTTCTGGAAATATTTTATTAAATTTGAAAGACAATGACGGTTGAAACTAAGACTTCAGGGTTTGTAAAACATTCTTCTTGAGACATTTTATTTCCATATCCCGTATTAGATTCAAGTTCTTTGCCTAAATGTTGCCAATTTTGACGTTTAAATCGCAACTTTGACGTTTTGTGGAAAACCCCAATTTATTTTTCTTTAAATGCCTATAACTTTTTTGTCTTTTAATCTACAGAGCTAAGTTTTGGTATATAATTTACCTATAAGGATGTAAGGCCGTGTACCAAATTTGGTTGCCCTTACTTTGTTAATTCCGGAGATATAATTTTTTTTCGAAAGAAAATACAAAATTTTTTGGGAAAACTTAGACAGATTTTTCTGGCTAACGAACCTGTCCAAGCCATTTGCAAAAGGAAGGTATTCTCCAAATTTAATCAAAATGGGCCCGTTATTTTTCGAGTTATCGGCGTGATACATACATACACACACACACACACACACACACACACACACACACACACAATATATATATATATATATATATATATATATATATATATATATATATATATATATATATATATATATATATATATATATATATATATATATATATATATATAAACATATAAAAATTGAAACTGACCCCGGATATGTGTTCTGGAGGGGCCTTATTAGCGCTCATTTGAAGAAATTTTTTCAAAATTCAAAAGACGGGATCTCTTCATTAGTGAATTTTTTTAAGAAAATTCACTAAAAAGCGTTGCGATAACGAATATTTTTCGAAAATCGCCAAAATTCGAAAAACTAACAACGCTAGGTGTAAAGACTACTACATAAAATCTATCCCAAATTGGATCGCAATTTTGAAACTGCAAAAATATACAAGACGTTTTATTTAAAACAACGAAGTTTATGATCACTACTGGTACAACCGAAAGTGCTAGACAAGTAAAACTACTCTAATCTAAATAAGAATATCCCATAATGACCTAATGCAATTTTTCAGCTCTCAAATCAGAAGAAAAGGTCATACACTTCTAATGAGGGTTTCTGGGCAATCTCCCTGTATATAATTGATAGAATATTTTGATAAACGTCAGACGAAACTTTAGATTGACAGACCTAATAACCTATGAATCTCTGACAACCACCGTACATGATTACAACTGTAGTGTAAAAATTGCTGCCACATAACGTCATCCAACATTGGCACCAACGTTTATATTAGTGAATTTTCGTAGAAAAAAATCACTATTGGAGAGATCCCGGCTTTTGAATTTTGAAAAAAAATTTGCAAATGAGCGCGAACTAGGACCACTAGAACCCATATCCGGGGTTAGTTTCAATTATTATATGTTTATATATATATATATATATATATATATATATATATATATATATATATATATATATATATATATATATATATATATATATATGTGTGTGTGTGTGTGTGTGTGTGTGTGTGTGTGTGTGTGTGTGTGTGTGTGTGTGTGTGTGTGTATCACACCGATAACTCAAAAAATAATGTGCCGATCTTGATAAAATGTGGCATGTACCTTCCTTTTGTAAATTGCCTGGATAAGTTAGTTAGTCAAGAAAATATGACGAGGTTTTCCGGGAAAATTTTGAGTTTTCATTCGAAAAAAATTTTTAGCTCAAAAAATAAAAAATCTATGATAATCAAATTTCGTAGGTAGGTTTACGATATAAAAAGTAAACTACACACCAAAATTTAGATTTCTATGTTACAAGAAAAAAAAGTTATAATAACATATTTTGTGCCAGATCATTTCTATGAAAATTCACTACCATAACGCACTTGCTGTATTCAGGCTTTTAAATGATTTTGGATGAATTTTAAATACATAGTGTTCATTAATGTCTATTTGTATTTATATAAAAAACTATAATTAATATTATAATTTTTTAGTGAATTGTCTTAAAAAAAATTCACTAATGAGGAGATCCCGACTTTTGAATTTTTTAAAGATTTCTTCAAATGGGCGCTAATTAGGCCCCCTAGAACACATATCCGGGGTCAGTTTCGATTTTTATATGTTTATATATATATATATATATATATATATATATATATATATATATATATATATATATATATATATATATATATATATATCACACCGATATCTCAAAAAATAATAAGCCGATTTTGACAACATTTGGTGAATACCTTCCTTTTGTAAGTGGCTTAGATATGTTCGTTAGACAGGAAAACCGGCAGAGGTTTTCCCGGAAAATTTTGTGTTTTCTTTAGAAAAAAAAATCATATTTCCGGAAATAATACAGTAAGGGCAACCAAATTTTATACATCGTTTTAAATCACTATAGGTAAATTACTTACCAAAATTTAGCGTTGTTTGTCAAAAGCCACAAAAGTTATGGGCATTTAAGGAAACATAAATTGGGGTTTTCCTTAAAACGTCAAAGTGACAATTTAAAACATCAAAATCCGCATTATTTAGGCAAAGAACTTGAATCTAATACGGGCTATGGAAAGAAAATATCTCAAGAAGAATGTTTTACAAACCCTGAAGTCTTAGTTTCAACCGTCATTGTCCTTCATTTTACTAAAATGTTTCCAGAAAATTCATTTAAAATAGACCCTTTCTCTGATACTTGGCAGTAGTCTTAGCTATATAGTTTATCGTTTAATGGTATATAACTTTTGTCGCATTTTCGTAAAAAATCAATAAAGCTCAATATATCCGTTATTCTAAAAGATATGAAAAAAAATTGTATACATTAATTATAGAGTGTCTTGAGCTACATCTTAAAAAAAGATTTCTACGATCTCAGGCTGGCCCATAAGTAGTTGGTGATACAAATAAAAAAATTTAGTCGAAAATGCCTTATGTTTTTGCATTTTCCATCGAAATATAATGCATGTTCTTAAGTAAAAAAAATTCTTGACGCAGCAAGTGCGTTATGGTAGCGAATTTAGATTAAATACTTCATATTTGAAAAGCTCAATTTGCTACTAACCTATAAGGTTGACCAAGAAACGGATTTTTTCGGTTACACTTTAAGTTTACTTTCGGAAATTCTTGTACATTTTCAAACAATACAGTTATTTTGATGAAACATTGCATATTGTTTTTACTATATATGTTATACTATATATGTTATACTGGTAATCAAATTTGATGCCTGCTCTCTGAAAAAAAAAGACACATAGTTGCTACTAAAAACATTTTTATGAAAATTCACTACCATAACGCACTTGCGTCCCGAACTTTTATATAAATTATCTAACTTATACATAAACACACATCTATAAAAGTCTAACGACAGCCAAAAATTAATATAATTTGTACCAACCGGACGAATTCTACTCGAAAACCGTCCAATTATTTTAACTTTACAAACAACATTATAAGTTTTTGGTTATTCGTTAGCGGAAGAGATTCCAATCACCAATAAGTGAAATTAAATTACACATAGTAATATGTTAAGTTAATCAACAGTGATTTAAGAGTTGAATTATTCAGAAGCAACACAACAAAACTAACAAAATGTGTTTTATTTAAACTCGTATAAATGTGAGTATTACAGTTTTAAATGAAATTCGAAATACGAATTCAATACTTGCGCGTATTTTCAACTAGAAAAGAGGCTTTACAATATGGAAAGCAAAATTGTCTAACAATTTGGTTTCAATTGTTTAAATCTAAAATGATAACTATCTACAAACACAGCCTGCCAACATCTGAATGTTTGAGTAATCAAAGTATTATTTAGCTTGTATTTATGTGAGTTGTTAGATAAACGTACACGTAACTAAATAAATAATATATAATAAATGTACACGTAACGTAGATAAATGTACACGTAACAGCATTTTCTGTTTTTATGTGAAACATGAGTGGCTGTTTGGCGGAGCAGTTTGGATACGTATCCACATTACATAATTGGTGTTAAGCCACGTCGGTTACGGTCAGTTTCTGGATGATAAACGGGTTTGCGATCTCGGCCCGGTATTACATTTGTAGAAAATTTGTTTTACTGTATTTTCATACAAAACATATTTTCGGATCATTTTTGGTTAAAGCTTTGATTACTTTTTGTTGAGAAATAGCGACTATTAATCAATAACGAAAGATTTCTTGAATAACATTTTCCCGGAAAACCTGGTTCGATTTTCTAACGAACTTATCCAAGCCACTTACAAAAGGACGGTACGTGCCAAATGTTATCAAAATCGGACCATTATTTTTTGAGTTATCAGTGTGATACATACATACATATACATATATATATATATATATATATATATATATATATATATATATATATATATATATATATATATATATATATATATATATATATATATAGAGAGAGAGAGAGAGAGAGAGAGAGAGAGTGGCGCATTGAAAACGAGACAGACCGATTTGCGTCCAGAGAATTTTTTTTTTAAAACGCTGACATGTCAATTTTAATATTGAGGGGGACATGTTTTGACATAAAATTCAACTTAGTCACATCAACCCCTTAAGGGTGGTGATAACAATCCTTATATTTTAAATAGGGAACATGGGTCGAGTGTTACATCATTTGAAATCTCTTTATTTTCTGAATTCAGCACATTAATTTTTTTTGAAGTTTTATCAACTCGTTTAAAAATTATTCACAGTTGAAGACGCAAAAACGCATTTCACTCCTTCCGATAAGAAATGTGATGATACTCAATGTTTTGTTGGTTTGTAAACACAAAGTTGACTATCAGAACATTTCTTATCGGAATGAGAGAAATGCGGTTTATTATTTCAGTTTATCGGTCGGTTTGATACTTGATAGTACTACCGAAAATTAATTTCACAATGGTGTATTCTGTAGAAGAAAGAGTTCAAATAATTACTCTTTTTTTCAAAAACGATGGCTGTGCCAACCGTACCGCAAATTTGTTTAATGAACGACATCCGAACAGACATGTTGACAGAAAAGACGTTTTGGAGTTAGTTGCAAAGTTTCGACAAAGTGGTTCAGTAGCCAACAAAAAACGGGATCCTGAACCTGAATGTCCGGTTAGAGATGATACTACTGAGATTGAAGTTTTAGGGCAAATTGCTGCAGACCCAACTTGGAGCACGAGAAAATTGGCCACTGTTTCAAACATCAAAAGAAGAACTATTCAGCGAATATTGAAGCATCAAAAATTTCACCCGTATAAAATTCATCTTGTACAACAATGAGTGAAGATGATTTTGATCGGCGGCTGGAGTTTTGTGAAGTTATGACTGCAGGAATAGCTGATAACGGGAACTTTCTGTTCCATATCTGTTTTTCAGACGAATGTAGTTTTTATTAAACTCTACAGTCAATCGTCATAATTGTCGTTATTGGGCAGATAATAATCCAAGAAATTTTCACGAAGTCCACACTCAAACTCCACAGAAATTGAATATCTGGACTGGCATTTTTGGAGACCGTTTAATCGGACCAGTTTTTCTTGATGGCAATTTGAGTGGCGAAACGTATTTGGAGTTACTAAAAGATATCGTTTACCCTTTACTAATTGATATTGTTGAAAATGGTGAAGCCTATTAAGAAAATCAATTAGTGTTTCAACAAGATGGAGCTCTTTCGCATTTTTAACAACGTGTTAGGGAGTTTTTGAACAGAAAGTTTCGGAGCAATGGAGTGGGCGTAAAGGTGCTATTGAGTGCCCCAGTAGATCACCGGATTTAATTCCTTTAGAATTCTTTCTATCGGGACATTTAAAGAGTAGAATTTTCGCAACAGAACCGGAGTCTCTGGAAGAATTACGACGACGCCTTGTTGAAGAATGCCGTCTAATAACTCCACAAATGATCCAGAATGTCAGAGCTTGTTTTGAATACAATTTGTACTTTTGTATGGGAGTTGGTGGTCAACAATTTGAACATTTACTTAACTGAATAAACATTTTTGAACGTTTTTTTTTTAACGAAAAATTGACTAAATAGTGCATTTCTTATCACAATGAATGAAATACGTTCTTGCAACTCCAACTGTGAATAATTTTTCAACGAGTTGATAAAACTTCCAAAAAAATATATCTGCTGAATTCAGAAAAGAAAGAGCTTTCAAATGATGTAGACACAACCCATGTTCCCTATTTAAAATATAAGGGTTGTTATCACCACCTTTAAGGGGTTGATGATGTGACAAAGTTGAGGTTTATGTCAAAACATGTCACCCCCAATATTAAAAATCATGTGTTTCAGCGTTTCTAAAAAAATTTCTCTGGACGCGAATCGGTCTGTTTCGTTTTCAATGCGCCACCTATATATATATATATATATATATATATATATATATATATATATATATATATATATATATATATATATATATATATATATATATATATATATATATATATATATTTGTGTGTGTGTATAAAAAAACTCTGGACGCAGCAAGTGTATTATGGTAGTGAATTTTCATAAAAATATTTTTTAATAGCAATGTATGTGTTTTTTTAAAGAAAGCAGGCATCAAATTTGGTTACCAGTATAACCTATATAGTAAAAACAATGTGTCATGTTTCATCAAAATAACTTTATTGTTTGAAAATGTACAAAAATTTGCGAAAGTAAACTTAAAGTGTTCCCGAAAAAACTCGTTTCTTGGTCAACCTTATAGGTTAATAGCTAATTGAGCTATTCAAATATGAAGCATTTGATCAAAATTCGCTACCATAACGCACTTACTGCGTCCAGATTTTTTTTCTTACAAACATGCATTATATTTCAATGGAAAATGCAATAACATAAGGCGGGTTTGATTAAAAAAAAAAGAAATTTTGTATCACCAACGACTTATGGGTCACCTGTGATTGTAGAAATATTTTTTTAACATATAGCTCAAGACACCCTATAATTAATATATACAACTTTTTTTCATATCTTGTATAATAACAGATATATTGAGCTTTATTGATTTTTTACGAAAATTCTACAAAAATTATATACCATTAAACGATAAACTTTATAGCTAAGGCTACTGCCAAACATCAGAGAAAGAGCCTATTTGAAATGAATTGGAAATATTTTATTAGACTGAAGGATAATGACGGTTGAAACTAAGACTTCAGGGTTTATAAAAGATTCTTCTTGAGACATTTTATTTCCATAGTCCGTATTAGATTCAAGTTCTTTGCCTAAATGTTGCAAATTTTGACGTTTAAATCGCAACTTTGACTTTTTGTGGGAAACCCCAATTTATTTTTCTTTAAATGCCTATATATTTTTGTCTTTTGACCTATAGAGATAAATTTTGGTATGTAAACTTGCGTACCAAATTTGGTTGCCCTTACTTTGTTAATTCCGGAGATATAATTTTTTTTAAAGAAAACACAAAATTTTCCGGGAAAACTTGGCCCTATTTTCCTGGCTAACAAACTTATCCAAGCCATTTGTAAGAGGAAGGTATTCGCCAAATTTAATCAAAATCGCCCCATTATTTTTTGAGTTATCTGTGTGATACATATATATATATATATATATATATATATATATATATATATATATATATATATATATATATATATATATATATATATATATATATATATATATATAAACATTTAAAAATTGAAACTGACCCCGGATTGTAAGAAAATTCACTAATTAGCCATGTACCAAATATTTACTTAAAGCCCCATTTAAGACCTATATAAGACAAATACGTATTGAAAATAATTCTCAATTAAACAGATAATAACATGTAAACTCACTCCTAATTCAATTAGATAACGGGCACTACACAAATCACTAATACATCTCCTATATTTTAAACAATGCTCGTGGGATGACTCAACTACAATGTATTATTCTTTATAAGTTGCTTCTTTGTCAACTGGCATCTAGACGGACAAAAACGCTCCAAGCTCCCAAGTATAAAAAGCAACGCGATAAGTGGAGCGCTCTCGTCTAAATATTTAAAATGTGATCATAATATGAGAAATTATCTGTTAAATACTTACAGATGTTTTCATGGTGAATTAGAAAATACATTCATTACACAAGCAAATTTATATTTCCGAAACTGATTAATTTTTTTATTATTTTCCGTGATTTGAAATATTTTAATGCAAATTCGTTATGATAACGCACTTCCTCCGTGCAGACTTTTTGTATTATCGGTATTAGGGTTAAAAATTGTGCTACCTCGGAATTCAGATTCTAAAATGGAACGTACTTAAAAGTAAAACCATGGCCGGCTCGATATCCTTGCTAATATTATTTCTATGCGAATGTAAGTTTGTCTTCTGAGAACATTCTTAGACACTTAAGACTTGTTGAGTTTTGTATACGTCTAAACTGTGGCGAGTGAGATACAAATGTATTAAATTGGCAGTATAAATGCAATAGAGGTTAGTTTCACCACAACTTTGCAAGTAATTTGATATGCTGGAAAGTAGATTACTCCTCGCAATCCTAAAACGCCACCTGACAGCAGAAAACTATGTCTGTGGTATCTAGAAATCGATATTTAATTCATGTCTAACTTTAAACTTTGTATGGTTCCTTCAGCAAAGCAATGCGGCACAAACGACTCATTGGATGACTTAGCAAGTATTTTTCTAAACATCAAAATGTTTGGGGTTGACATCTTTGTGTGTTGAATAAGAAGGATTTTTTCTTTCCAAACAATTTCTTTATTCCTTTTTCCGACGCGTTTCGACCTTTTTTAACCGGTTATCTTTAGGAATCTAGAATTTTATAAAAGGCTTGTCAGAAAAACTGAGTTTTCCGGTAGGCTATTTCTGCAAGGGTACATTACAAAACACAAGATAATGAATTTTGGAGACAGTTCTTTTTTGACACAAGTTGTAAGGAACCAAATCCTGATAGACAACGAAACTGAAGCCCTTGACCACCTCCTGTAAGAATTCTTGACGTTAGCCAGCCTAGCCAAACTCATATTGTTCCTAAACGTCAAAATGTTTGGGGTTGGCATCTTTGGGTGTGTTGAATAAAAAGGTTTTTCTTTCCAAACAATTTCTTTATTCCTTTTCCCGACGCGTTTCGACCTTTTTAACCGGTCATCTTCAGGGGACTCTAGAATTTTATAAAATGCTTGTCAGAAAAACTGAGTTTTCCGGTAGGCTATTTCTACAAGGGTACATTACAGAACACAAGGGTACATTACAGAACACAAGATAAAATTACCGAAACGCGGAAAAGACAGATCGATGTATTAGATAATGTCAGTATGTACCTGTTCCTCGCAGACGGATATCAATCCGTTGAAACATCCTTCTGTCTGGAATTCTCCAATTTGGGAACGCTTATTCATACAGTCATTTAGCCTCATAACAGTTATCAAATGTCCATGAATACATAACATGCATGTCTGTTAGTTCATTGTTGGTAAAGACTTCCATATTTAATTAGAAAAGTTACAGACAATACTATAAATTACTTAAAAATAGTGAGTAGTCTCAAACGTAACAGTCAAATGTAGTATATGTCACGACAAAAACGCAAAAGTCAAGTCCCGTAACGATGGAAACCACTTTGTTAAATGGTTTGTTCAAAGTTTGTTATCATGGCTTTTTATTTTATCTTTATGATTGTGTCTTGTCAGTTATTTTTTCTGGTAGGATTTTAATTTTTAACTAGAGAATAAGAAAATTAAGTTTATACATACTGATAACAATTAAAAGGTGAGAAATGTATTCCTATGATCTGTCGCAGAATTAATTTGTGAGCAAAGTCGACATACAAAAATTGAAATATCTCGAAAATGGTGTGTCAGAGATTTAAATCAAATATACATTTTTTGCTTACAATTGATTAGGGCTGCAATGAAGCTATACAGTAGGTCGATATTACTGGGTGTCAAAAAATTATAGCCAATTGAATGCAAGCCATATCTTACAGGTGGCGCCCTCTGCGAGCAGTGCTATTAACAATAACATATTTAAATTTCTTGCCCTTGAAAACCTCCACATGCCAATTTTAACGTCAAGATTTTAATTTGACTCGGACTTATTCGTGAAAAACTGACAAAAACAAATAACTTTAACACGCTGTATTTAAAAAACTAAGCATTTTCAGGCCCATGTTTATATGAAAAAATAGTCTTATTTTTTGTGTTGAATGTGCACCTGTAACATAGACAATCATTTTTAAAACACCCTGTATATATATATATATATATATATATATATATATATATATATATATATATATATATATATATATATATATATATATATATATATGTATGTATATATGTATATATGTATCTATATTTTTGATGAAATTTTATAGGTATCTTCATTTTGCAATTGGACAACTTCGTTAGCCAGAAAAAGTTAAAAAATTTTAAGCATTTTAAGAAAAAAACTTGGGTGTTACTGGTGATCAGACAAACGCGTAAAAATAAAACATTTTGTGTTGTTACCATAACCCATTGAGTTGTACAGATTAGTTTTTGTTAACGCAAAAACGTCAAGAAATACAAGAAAAAATAAATGAATATTGTTTGGAATTTTTATATGCCTTGGCGAATTTTTATTAAAGAAAAAATCGCTAATAGAGAAGTATCGATGGTGAAAATTTTTTATGAGCGCGAGTTTGGGCTTCTAGAACCCGAGAGCAAGGTCCGTTGGATATATATATATATATATATATATATATATATATATATATATATATATATATATATATATATATATATATATATATATATATATATATAGGGGTGTAATTGTAGTTCGCGTCCGTAGCAGAAGGCTACACGTGCAACCCGGGTAACGCTAAATGAACTAGAACGATTGGCAGTCAGACCATCCCCGGATATCCTGACTATTTGGTACATATGGATACAGACCAATCCACTAGTCCTTCTAAGGATTATTTGACAAGAAATTTCGGAGATAAAATCCGGCATTAGTCGATCTAAATGTCAATACTTATCGAAAATCTTGAGAGAGAATAACATTGACTTGGTGACTATCCAGGAAACCCACCTAGCAGATGAAAATCAGGCTCGATCAAGAGCTAAAATACCTGGATACGATATTATCGGCATTACCTACCACCATATATATATATATATATATATATATATATATATATATATATATATATATATATATATATATATATATATATATGGCCTAATAACCTACGCACGGAGTGACATAGAAAATGTTACATTGGTTTCCGCAACCGCTCAGGATGACGTTTATACAATTGTGGTCAAGATTGGAGAAATGAACGTAGTAAACATCTATAAGCCACCAGCTGTCACTTGGCCCTGTTACACTCTTCAGACACACCCCCACCCTACCATTTACTCTGGAGATTTTAACAGGCATCACATTAACTGGAAATACCGACACAACGACCCTAATGGTGAAGCACTTGTTGACTGGGCTGAGGAACAAAACCTACATCTCATATTTCATGCAAAAGAGCGGGGAACCTTCCGGTCTGGGGCTTGGAATGGGGAATATAACCCAGACCTAACATTCGTAACTTCGAACCAAAACGGCCAACCTATTGCCATGTCCAGACGTGTCCTTGAGAACTTCCCTAAGAGCCAACACCGACCCATTATAATAGAAGTGGGGATCCAAATCCCAATTATAAGATCATTCCCCAGACCACGGTGGAATTTTGTGAAAGCAAATTGGAATAATTTCAAATAAAACCTGCACAAGTGCCTGAGGTGGATCCCCCCTAGACACGAAAACTACAACAGGTTTACCGGAGCCATTCTATGCATAGCAAAGAAACATATCCCGAGGGGATACAGAAGGGAATATATACCAGGCTGTAACGATGACAGCGATAACTTGTACCAAAACTTTCTGCAGAGCGAAGACCCTGAAATGGCAGATGAACTGCTGCAGTCTCTCGACGCAGCCCGTAGAAAAAAATGGACTGAAACCATCGAGGGTATCGATTTTAAACACTCTAGTAGAAAAGCCTGGAGCCTCCTCAGGAAACTAGGTGCAACTAAACCCATCCTTATATATATATATATATATATATATATATATATATATATATATATATATTTGTGTGTGTGTGTGTGTGTGTGTGTGTGTATGTACGTTTGTGATCAACCGATAACTCAAAAAGTAATTAACCGATATTTATAAGACTTGACAAGTACCTTTCTTTTATTAATAGCTTGGATAAGTTTCTTATCCAGCCCAATCGGACCAGTGCATCTAAAAAAAAGATTTTCCCTTAAAAAAATTCGTATCTCAAAAAATAGCAAAGTTATTCTCATGAAACTTGATAGATATATTGCTCTGGTAAACCTTACCACACACCAAAATTCAATACCATAACGTACTTGCTGCGTCATGAAATTTTTCTCCTTAACACGTCAAAATTGCCGTTCGAAATGTCATTTTTTTTATTTTAGACAAATAAGCTGAAACAAATAGGAATTATGAAGAAGTAATGTCATAAAAAGCCTTACGTTTCACGCTCAACTGTCATCGTATTTCATTTTACTAAAATATTGGCAGCCAACTCATTTCAAATAGACCCGTTCCCTTTCACCAAAACCCCTTAACTTTCACCAAAATTAGCAATTGAGACGACCGCCACTTTTGCATTTTCGAAAGATATTTTCCAATTTCAATTTTTACACGTTAACCTATATACAGACAGGCGAGTTTCTACGGTAAAGCTCAATATTTTCGTTACTATACAATAAGGATTATTTAAGTCAATTATATGGTGTTTTGAGTTGCTTTTTTAATGAACCACCCCTTATAGTATTATATCTTTAAAATTTCCATTAAACTACAATGAATGTTTTTAGGGAACAAAATATGATACTGTTCTTTGTTCTTGAGTTATTTCATTTGTTTTGCAACGTTGAAAAAATTTCGCACATATAAAAAAATTGTGGTATGGCGTTTTTACCAACAGAAATCGGAGTCCCATGAAATGGACGTATTGAGTAAACTTTTCGTCTATATAATTTATTTTAACTTACCTACCTTACACCTAACTTATTTCATCTTCATCCCCTTTTAATTATGCCCTGGGGATACTTAAGGCTTACAATTCTTATTAAAAATAAGCACACAAACCAAAACAAATGTATTTGGTGGTACAGAATTAACTACCCCATGCCGTTCAAAATAATATTTATTTTCAGTAGTAACTTGCAGAGTGACTTATTTATTCTAAGGTATCTTCGAATTCCGCAGAATCTGCCTTCTGCCTGTATGAGCAAATACCAGAGACAATTGAACCGTCTAGTGAGAGATTATACTGCCAGTACCAGAGCAGACCTCTACACCGCAAATAAGACGTTGTATAATCTTATCGAATTTATGTGGTAGCATATCACCTGAGGAAACCCATGTCTCTTACAATATTCTGAATAGGATGCATCTACATGAAACGACTCAATAGGGAAAACATAGCCTTTACAAAGTAATGACCTAATCAATGGAAACATGATGAAACTCAGTTCAGGATCTCTACTGCTAAAACAGCTACAATGAGAAAATACAAAATTGTGACCTGGAAATTTAATAAGCACGAAACACAGATCAATTCAAAGACAAATCAAGCAACATTGGGAAATCATTGTAGCATTGATTTGCGGTTATGTACATAGCTTTTACACATTCTGACTACCCATGACAACATCATCACAGTCTAAGAGCAATGTCGCCTTGTCACCACCACGATTCCCTATCTCCAGCGGCCCTCTTCGTTTTATTGTCTGTTCCACAATGCACTAGTTGTGACAAGCTTTCCAAAAGTTTTCCGTTGATCCACCTACTTCCATTTTTCCAAGTATGTGTCCTTTCAATAATGCTGTCGCAAATGTTCTGAATCTTTCATCCCCTGATGACGCTGACTTTGTTAGTGAAACGATCGTCTTTAAAAAAAAAGGGTTGTTCAAGTGCACTTATCTTAAATTTATGTTTCAGGTATTACTTGATTTCGTTTGTTTAAAAAATTGTCAAAAACTTAATTTAAAGTTGACTTTTTTTCCAGTCTCGTGTATAGAAAGCTTCTGTATTTTATCAGTTTTAAAAAAGCCTGGACGCATCAAGTGCGTTATGGTAGTGAATTTTCATAGAAATGATCTGACACAAAATATTTTATAACTTTTTTTTCTTGTAACATAGAAATCTAAATTTTGGTATATAGTTTGCATTTTATATCGTAAACCTACCTACCAAATTTGGTTATCATAGTTTTTTTATTTTTTAAGATAAAAATTTTTTTCAAATGAAAACTCAAAATTTTCCCGGAAAACCTCGTCCGATTTTTTTGATTAACGAGCTTCTCAAAGCCTTTTACAAAAGGAAGGTACGTGCCAAATTTTATCAAAATCGGCGTATTATTCTTTGAGATAAATTTTTTTTTCGAATGAAAACTCAAAATTTTCCAGGAAAACCTCGTCCGATTTTCCTGACTAACAAACTTGTCAACGCTATTTACAAAAGAAAGGTACATATCAAATTTTATTAAAATCGGCTAATTACTTTTTGAGATAATAATTTTTTTCGAATGAAAACTCAAAATTTTCCCGGAAAACCTCGTCCGATTTTCCTGACTAACGAACTTATCCAAGCTATTTACAAAAGAAAAGTACATGCCAAATTTTATCAAAATCGGCCCTTTATTTTTTGAGTTATCGGTGTGATACATATATATATATATATATATATATATATATATATATATATATATATATATATATATATATATATATATATATATATATATATATATATATATATATAAACATATAAAAATTGAAACTGACCCCGGATATGGGTTCTAGGGGTCCTAGATCGCGCTCATTTGAAGAAATTTTTTCAAAATTCAAAAGTCGAGATCTCCTCATTAGGGAATTTTTTCTAAGAAAATTCACTAAAAGTCTGAATACATCAAGTGCGTTTTGATAGCGAAATTTCATTGAGAATGATTGCATTAATCCTAGATTGTCAGTTTAAGAGTATGTAAATCACTAAGTGAAGATTGGAACCTGTGATGAGCACTGATAAGTACACTTGGAGAACCAAAATCACCACAACACATTTTAAAAGACCTGACGATTGTTTCACTAACCAAGTTAGCGTCATCAGAGGATGAAACATTCTAAATACTTAAAAAACTAACATCAACTTATATAACGGATCTTAGGTAAAGAGATTGAACTGAGATGGGAAAGGCAAATTTCACAGTGTATTGTATTTTTACTGCCGGACAAGGTCTTTGCGCTGTCCCTACTACTTTATCTAAAAAGTGTCCATCTGTAATGTTTTAAGAAGGTTCAACGACAGCTAAATTAACATCGATTCCTTTGGCGGCAATAACTGTATACTTATGTTATCTTTAGAACGTGCCGAAAACGTGGGAAGTTGATTTAACAAAGCAATCGATCAGGTGACTCGTAATTGGCGGGGTGGTGAAGCGTTCATACAGTTTTTGTTGTAAGTATATTTCGCAATATATACGCTTTCAAACCCGTTTAGCTGTCCTGGTTTTCTAACATTTTTTATTAACTTCAGATTATCTCTATCAACGTGATGATTATTATCTCAAATGTGTCGGGCGACGGAAGACTTATCTAGAGTACCGTAACGTAATTGGGATAAGTGTTCTTTGAATCTAGTTCCAATCGATCTTTTTCTTTGTCCGACGTATTTATGATTACAATCTTTACAACTTATTTCATAAATTCCCGACATTTTGTCCGCGCTATCCTTGTCTTTTGGGTTACCTAGCAAGTTTTTTAAGGTATTTGTTGTAACTATATTTCGCAATATATACGCTTTCGAACCCGTTTAGCTGTCCTGGTTTTCTAACATTTTTTATTAATTTCAGATTATCTTTATCAACGTGATGATTATTATCCCAAATGTGTCGGGCGACGGAAGACTTATCTAGAGTACCGTAACGTAATTGGGATAAGTGTTCTTTGAATCTAATTCCAATCGATCTTTTTCTTTGTCCGTCGTATTTAAGATTACAATCTTTACAACATATTTCATAAATTCCAGACATTTTGTCCGCGCTATTCTTGTCTTTTGGGTTACCTAACATTCTCAACAACAAATACCTTAAAAAACTTGCTAGGTAACCCAAAATATAAGGATAGCGCGGACAAAATGTCGGGAATTTATGACTGTAAGTTGACTTTTTTTAAAAAGTCAACTTACAGCTAACATTCTCAACAACAAATACCTTAAAAAACTTACTAGGTAAGCCAAAAGACAAGGATAGCGCGGACAAAATATCGGGAATTTATGACTGTAAGTTGATTTTTTTTAAAAGTCAACTTACAGCTAACATTCTCAACAACAAATACCTTTAAAAACTTGCTAGGTAACCCAAAAGACAAGGATAGCGCGGACAAAATGTCGGGAATTTATGAAATAAGTTGTAAAGATTGTAATCTTAAATACGTCGGACAAAGAGAAAGATCGATTGCTATTAGATTCAAAGAACACTTATCCCAATTACGTTACGGTACTCTAGATAAGTCTTCCGTCGCCCGACACATTTGGGATAATAATCATCACGTTGATAAAGATAATCTGAAATTAATAAAAAATGTTAGAAAACCAGGACAGCTAAACGGGTTCGAAAGCGTATATATTGCGAAATATAGTTACAACAAAAACTGTATGAACGCTTCACCACCCCGCCAATTACGAGTCACCTGATCGATTGCTTTGTTAAATCAAATTCCCACGTTTTCGGCACGTTCTAAAGATAACATAAGTATACAGTTATTGCCGCCAAAGGAATCGATGTTAATTTAGCTGTCGTTGAACCTTCTCAAAACTATTACAGATGGACACTTTTTAGATAAACTAGTAGGGACAGCGCAAAGACCTTGTCCGGCAATAAAAATACAATACACCGTGAAATTTGCCTGCGACTAGTTTCCCATCTCAGTTCGATCTCTTTACCTAATATCAGGTATATAAGTTGATGTTAGTTTTTAAAGTATTTAGAATGTTTCATCCTCTGATGACGCTAACTTGGTTAGTGAAACGTTCGTCAGGTCTTTTAAAATCTGTTGTGGTGATTTGTGTTCTCCAAGTGTAGTTAGTATGTAATTGGTGAAAAAAAGTCTACGTGCAGTAACTCCGTTTTCTTGGCGAATTTTTTTAATACTTCAGGTTTGAATAACCCAATTCGCATTAAGATTTTCAATTTTAGTGAATTTTTATCAATAAAACTCACGTAACGTAAATAGGGGATGCGATTAGAGTTGTGATTGAAAATTGGGTATATACTAGAAGGTTGAGAAATACTGTTGTAAACTCATACAATTATAGTGAATATAACGTGGTGTAGAATTTTACCCAATGTGTATTAAACAAGACAAGTGTCTTTTCCGTGTAATATATGTCATCCCTTTTTTGTATTATTTTGTCATGGAATGACATCAACAGAAAAATAAAATATATAAGAGTATAAAGATATCCAACCTTCGCAATTCCAAAGGAACATGTTCCAAATTGATTGACTCCCAGATCGAACAGCGAGAGTATAATCCTGCTTCTAGAAGTCCATTCACTCGATTGCCTTGTAACATGTCTTGTAGAAAAAAGACCGCAATCTGCTCTAGTAGAGTTTTTTACTTGAATGATGGCTTTTCATTTGTGAATAGAACTTTGGTCTCCAGCTTATTTTGGTCGAGCCGTTTCACGTTCAACAAGTAATACCTGTGTCAAAGTAAAAATTCGAAGTGTGATATGTTTTTTATGATACTATCGTAAAAAAGAACCAGGCATCGTAAATGTCAATTAATCAAATGTATTATTTGCTTTGGGCTCAGCTACGGCTCTACTGGAGAATAAAGGAAAACGGATATTAAACACGGTGGCTGCTTCTAAGTGCCTTGTTATAATACAGAGTGTGTGTCGAAAGTAAGGAATAAATTAATTTTCTCTGTTGCTAGTAATTTTTAAGACAAATGCTGAAAGGTGCAAACTTGGGTTTCTTGAATGTCTCTTTTCTAAATACAAATATCTGTATCCACCTCAATCCCCATTGAGGAACAGTAATGACCTTACAAATTTTTCAAATAGAAAGTGGAGTGGTGGGATACTCCTTTTAAAGAACAAAATATTTACTCTGTATTTGGCACACACAAAAAATCGATCAATGGTGCTCGAAAAATTAACGGTTTTCAAAGAAAAAGAAATAAATTTCTGTTTCAGTTAAAATTTCATTCAAGAAGGAAATAATGAAGTATGGTAAATTTAAGTTTGTAAATGTGGTACTTAACCCAAATTTCTGTTTTAAAAATGTCAATTTGTTATCAATTTAGATAGGAATGTACAGTGTTCGGAATTTTATTTTACTACAGATAGGTACTTTTATCACGCATTTCAAGAAGATAATGATGTTGCATGTTTGTGTTCATTTTTTTTCTCAATTTAATCATTGAATGAAAATAAACAAGTAAAATAAACATGTGACAACCAGTAAATAATTTACCTTACGCAAAAATAAATCCTGGGTTACTTGCGTCATTGAAACAATTATTGGAAATGTTGCCTTTCAAGAACCTCGGTGGTTCAGGGGTAAGAACGTGTGCCTCTGAAATGAAGGGTACCGGGTTCGATCCCAGGATACTCCATTCACTTTTTAAGTACAAACTGTAATATTAACATCAACCGAGGTTCTGGCATTGTATTTGATCAAGTTGAATGTTTACACGTTCCGCCCTTCGAAGGGGGCGTAAAGCCGTCGGTCCCGTGTCTGTGCGATGTTGGACACGTTAAAGATCCCTACCCCCCTTACATAAAGGCAGGAGTTCGGCAAAATTTCCATGATAGTGCGGTTAAAGTGCTCCCTGTTGTCGGTGATTGGCCATAGTCGCGGAAATGGGCCGACGTTAAAGAAACAAAAAAAAACACACACACACACACAATGTTTCCTTTCAATGTTAGCTTGTGTATTTTAGGTGGATAAATTGTATTGTAAGTGTATATGTATGGTTCTACTCATTTTAACTTTCTCCAATATGAATAACATAATTTGAGTATTGATTAAAACATGGTGTTTTAGATTTCTTGTTACTACTGTTGCCTTAATTTTTACCTCTACTTTTCAGATTTTTCAAGAAGCCATTTGCAATGCTTGTACTCAAACAGTTTTGTGGAGCTCATCCCTCCACTGGAGTTAATATCACCCAAGCTACTAGCTGCCTATTTACGGTGCTTGTACTGCGGTTGTACAATACGTCAATACTGTGTGGCACTGCACTTAAAACTCGTAGCTTTAGTTGGAAATATTGTTAGTTTATAATTTATAGTTATTAAGTTCTCTTTTCAGGTGTAATATTTTTAAATATTAATACAATATATATATATATATATATATATATATATATATATATATATATATATATATATATATATATATATATATATATATATATGTGTGTAAGTATGTGTGTGTGTATCAGATCGATAACTCAAAAAAGAATGGGCCGTTTTGATAATATTTGACATGTAGCTTCCTCTTGTAAGTGGCTCGGATAAGTTGGTTAGCTAGGAAAATCGAACCAGGTTCTCCGGGAAAATTTTGGGCTTTCTTTGGGAAAAAAAAATTATATCTCCAAAAATAAAGAAGCTATGGTAACCAATTTTGGTACGTAGGTTAATCTATTAACAAAAGCCTGGACGCAGCAAGTGCGTTATGGTAGTGAATTTTCATAGAAATGATCTGGCACACAATTTTTTATTATAACTTTTTTTTCTTGTAACATAGAAATCTAAATTTTGGTGTATAGTTTACTTTTTATATCGTAAACCTACCTACCAAATTTGGTTATAATATATTTTTTATTTTTTAAGAAAAAAAATTCAAATGAAAACTGAAATTTTTCCCGGAAAACCTCGTCTAATTTTTCTGATTAACGAACTTATCAAAGCCATTCACAAAAGGAAGGTACATGTCAAATTTTATCAAAATCGGCCTATTATTCTCTGAGATAAATTTTTTTTTAGAATGAAAACTCAATTTTTTCCGGAAAACCTCATCCGATTTTTCTGACTAACACACTTGTCAAAGTCATTTACAAAAGGAAGGTACATGCCAATTTTTATCAAAATCGGCCTATTATTCTTTGAGCTAATTTTTTTTTAGAATGAAAACTCAAAATTTTCCTTGAAAACCTCGTCCGATTTTCCTGACTAACAAACTTGTCAAAGCCATTTACAAAAGGAAGGTACATGTCAAATTTTATTAAAATCGCCCATTATTTTTCGAAATAAGAATTTTTTTCAAATGAAAACTCAAAATTTTCCCGGAAAATCTCGTCCGATTTTCCTGACTAACGAACTTATCCAAGCCATTTACACATGAAAGGTACATGCCAAATTTTATCAAAATCGGCCCATTATTTTTTGAGTTATCGGTGTGATACATACATTATATATATATATATATATATATATATATATATATATATATATATATATATATATATATATGTATATATATAAATATATATATATATATATATATATATATATATATATATATATATATATATATATATGTAAATATATATATATAAACATATAAAAATTGAAATTGACCCCGGATATGGGTTCTAGGGGTCCTAGTTCGCGCTCATTTGCAAAAAATGTTTCAAAATTCAAAAGTCGGGATCTCCCCATTAGTGAATTTTTTCTACGAAAATTCACTAAAAACTATATACCGAAACTCAGTTTTATATGCTGCAGGAAAAAAAAACTTATAAAAAAGTATTTGGTGCCAGATCATTTCTACGAAAATTCAATACCATAACGCACTTGCTGCGTCCAGCCTTTTATATAGATATACATCTGCCATGTAAATTTTGATGGTGAAAATGATTATTATTATTATTATAAGAAATAAAAATACATATAATATCTCTCAAAACGGGAAAAACTCCTGAGCCGAACATCATTCTAAAAAATTTTACTAGAAAAGATATTGTAGTTCTTACACCTATATTTAACGCATGTCTATGATTAGGGTATTTCCCACGACATTGGAAACTAGTACATACAGTGTAGAGTAGCCAAAGGCAATAAATTAGTGGATTTTTAAGTTTCTATTTTATTATTTGTTGAGTTCCATTTCTAATTGTGTTGTTTTGTGGAGTTTAAGTGTCTATTTGTTATTGCCAGATTTCGTTATTAAACTGTTTCAAATAATATTACCTAGCATTATTACCTAATTAAGTATTGTAATTTAAATCACCATATTTTTTTATCGTGAATCATTTCGGAAAATTATGTTAAAAGTGAAAGTCTATTGTTAGACTACTACTGCTTTTAAATACTTTTTTGTCATTTGTTTTCTGGTATTGGATTTCATAGCCTTCTATCCTCAAAACGTGTTTTCTCAAAATTGTCAGTGCAATTGTAATATTTGTCAAGCATGTCGCACATCATTGGAAAGCTATTTTCAAACAAACGTTGATACCTGTAGCTCAAAAACAAATGTCAATCCAAAGTTGAGAATAGCACAAAAAGATTACTCTGTAAAAAGTGTCCTGATAATGTGCAAGTCTTAGACATGTCAGATCAAGGCCTACTTAGATATTAGTACGCAAAGTATTTTGCAAAATTGATAAAAAGTGCCGAAACACGTTAATCTTAGATTAAAATATGACACCCCGAAACGTAAAAACTTGATCCCATCATTCATTTCTCTTTAAGTGGCAGTTGCAATCTCAAGATTTTTAAATAGGAAGCAGAAGCTTGTGATACCTCATTTTCAAGATTTCTGCAACCTCTATTCAAAAATGCTATGGTTTTAAAAACTATTGCAAAAATTTGCAGTGGAAAAAAACTATCTTCTTCCTTGTGTTTTATTATTGATAATGAAAAAGCTAGCGCAAACAATTTCGGTGTCCTTTTTAGAGGGATCAAATAGAAAGAAGATATATAAAGTTATGAACATTCTTCATAGTTGGCAATGTAACTTTTGTTTAAAACGTCTTAGTAACTTGCTGTGTGATTGTAATCGCATGACAGTTGTTCCCAGTTGTTCAGAAACATGGTTTATTTAACATAACTGCATTAAATAATAATTCTACAGATAATTGGTTACGAAGTTGTTCTCCTATTTCAAGAAAAATGTTCTGATTTGCCACCCAAAGGACAATTAGTTATTTTAAAAAGCAATTTCGCGAGCTTGAACATGTAAAGCAGATACAAAAAGAACCTTCTAATGCACTTAGTAATGATCACGAACTGGATGTAATGCGTGAGTTTCCGTAAAATCCACATACTTTAAGATGACAAGCAACCGCAACATTGGATGTTAGCCATTCATCGATTATTCGAATATTAAAAATATAAATAAAATGCATCCCTATAAACTAATACAAACTCAGAAGCTCACAAAAGACGATTTTAATAGAAGGTCGTCACTAGGTGAAGATTGGAACCTGTGATGAGCACTGATAAGTACACTTGGAGAACCCAAAACACCACAGCACATCTTTTTAAAGGCCTGACGATCAGTTCTGAGAAATTTTCATCCTCTGATGACGCCAACTTTGTTAGTGAAACTATTGTCAGGTCTTCAAAAATATGTGTTGTGGTGATTTGAGTTTTCAAAGTGTATTTATTAGACAAACGTATTTTTGTCAGCAAATGATGGAAATGTTAGATAACAATGTTAATCAAGTAAAACATGTTCTGTTTTCTGTGTGCAGTTTAGTACGTAATTTTACGACATTAAAAGGAAACTATATACCAAAATCTATATTCCTATGTTAAAAGAAAAAAAACTTATAAAAATATTTGGTGCCAGATCATTTCTATGAAAATTTACTACCATAACGCACTTGCTGCGTCCAGACTTTGTTGTCATAGTTTGTCGCTCAAAAAGTATATTATCCATCAAGGGGGCTTATGTAGTTATTCATCGCACGACCAACAGGTTTATAATTTATGTTGAACTAACATGTTTTCTAATGATAAGGTTATTCACGGGATTTAAAGTAATTTGTTACCAGAAGGCAATATAATAGTATATTAAACAACGAGTTTAGAAAAGCAAAGTTTTACCACAAGAATATAGCTTTCAAGTATGAACGAGCGAGTAATCCAAAAGCTATATGAATTTAGTTAAGTTGCTTTTCTTACTAGGTTTGTTTGTCCTATTTTTTTGTACTTAGGTGAGTAATTATAAGCAAATAATTATAGATATAATAGCGTTACAAAGTTAAAAATTTAAAAATGTTATAGTAGGTACCTAACTAGAATTTCCACAGCCTAATAACCTGACAAGACTTTGTGTATTTGCATAACAACAGTTAACAAGTTTTATTTTTGTTAGTCGAATTGCGTTTAAGTTACACATTAATTATAAAACTGAGTCTTGCTACTGAAAACAATTTAGCAAATTGCTCTGAAGATATTTTAAATCCCGCTCGAGAAGAGTGTTCGAGTTTTAAAATCTAAGGAAAATACGAGAAGGTATATTTAATATTTTAATATTTTGTAATTTGAGGATGGCAAAAAACGTATTACGAACTAACGAAAATGTAATGCTAGCGTATTTTTTAAAAAGCCTGGACACAGCATGTGCGTTATGGTAGTGAATTTTCATAGAAATGATCTGGCACAAAATATTTTATAATAACTTTTTTTTTTGTAACATATAAATCTAGATTTTGGTGTATAGTTTACTTTTTATATCGCAAATCTACCTACCAAATTTGGTTGTCATAGCTTTTTTATTTTTCGATTTTTTTTTTCGAATGAAAACTCAACATTTTTCGGAAAACCTCATCCTATTTTTCTGACTAACAAACTTATCCAAGCCATTTACAAAAGAAAAGCACACGCCAAATTTTATCAAAATCGGCCTATTATTTTTTGACTTATCGGTGTGATATATATATATATATATATATATATATATATATATATATATATATATATATATATATATATATATATATATATATATATATATATAAACATATAAAAGCCTGGACGCAGCAAGTGCGTTATGGTAGTGAATTTTCATAGACATTATCTGCACAAAATATTTTATTATAACTTTTTTTCTTGTAACATAGAAATATAATTCTGGTGTATAGTTTAGTTTTTATATCGTAAACCTATTTACAAAATTTGGTTATCATAGCTTTCTTATTTTTTGAGATAAATTTTTTTTTCGAACGAAAACTCAAAATTTTCCCGGAACACCACGTCCGATTTTTCTGAATAACGAACATGTCCAAGCCATTTACAAAAGGAAGGTATGTGCCAATTTTTTTAAAAATCGGCCCATTATTTTTTAGGTTATCGGTGTGATACTTATATTTATATATATATATATATATATATATATATATATATATATATATATATATATATATATATATATATATATATATATATACATATATTTATTATATATATAAAGATATAAAAACCCCCCTTGGTTTTGAGAAAAATCAGTCTGTCTGGTAGTATAAACCCTTTAATTTTTCCTTTAACCAAAAAGTAATGGTCCGATTTTGATAAAGTTTGGCGCGTACCTTCCTTTTGTAAGTGGTTCGGATAAGTTCGTTATCCAGGAAAATCTAACGAGTTTTTCCGGGAAAATGTTAGGTTTCCTTTCGGAAAATTTTTGTATCTCAAAAAATAACGGTGCTTTGACAACTAAATTTAGCATATCCGTTTATACTATTAAACTTACCCTACATGCCAAAATTCAGATCTCTAAGTTAAAAGAAAAAAAGCCATAGGCATTTAAAGAAAAATATTTTGGGTGCCACTGGCGATCAGAGAATGTATATAAACATTTTACTAACCTTGGAAATGGGTTCCAGGGGCCCTAATTCGTGTAGAATTTTTCCGAAAGTCTCACCGTCGATACCTCTCTATTAGTGAATTTTATTAATAAAAAATCACTAAAAATCGTTCTACAATTAAGTTTTATATGTGTTTTGAGACTTTTTTCGCTGTTTTATCTAAAACAAAATTCGACATTTCTGTCACTGATATTCCACCCCCACACATTATTTAATTTCAGCACAGAATACCAGATATTTGATAAAATTGAGTTTAGATTACTCCAGTTTCAATGAACAAATTTAAATTTTCACCAAAACACCCTCCATCCATCCCCTACCTGCTACAGCGATTTTATTCCAAAACAATATGAACCGTTCGTTTGTCGAGTGATAACTGTGTACCAAATTTGAAGACGGTGTCTTAATTTATTTTAAAGTTATCGTCGCTAATAATACACAGACATACAGACGGAGAGGCACAAATATTTTTCTTCTAGAATCAAGTTTCCTATTTGTTTTGAGACTTTTTACGCCGTTTTAGAACAAAAAATTCTGAAATTTATCTCATCGATATTCCACCCCCACACATTAAACCCCTAATATAATTCTAACACAGAATACCAGGGGTTTGGTGAAATTTAAGGTTTTGGAATAAACAAACCCAAAAACGCTTTGTTACTCAAGTTTTAACCAAATCACCCGCCATTCATTCCCTATCCCCTACAGCGATTTTACTCAAAAACAATCCGAACCGTTCTTTTGTCGAGTGCTAACTGTATACCAAACTTGAGGGCCATATTTCAATTCGTTCTAAAATAATTATGGCTACAAACAGACATACAGGGTGGCGTTATGAAAACGAAACAGATCGATTTGCGTCCAGATAAAAAAAAATAAGAAACGCTGAAACACGTCAATTTTAGTATTGAGGGGGGCATGTTTTGACATAAAACTCAACTTTGTCACATCAATCCCTTAAGGGTGGTGATAACAACCCTTATATTTTAAATAAGGAACATGAATCGAGTGTTACATTAATTGAAAGCTCTTTCTTTTCTGAATTCAGCACACTAATTTTTGTTGAAGTCTTATCAACTCGTTTAAAAATTATTCACAGTTGAAAATGCAAAAACGCACTTCACTAATTCCGATAAGAAATGTGCTGATAGTAAATGTTTTGTTGGTTTGTAAACAAAAAATTGACTATCAGAACATTTCTTATCGGAATGAGAGAAATGCGGTTTATTATTTCAGTTTATCGGTCGGTTTGATACTTGATAGTACTACCGAAAATTAATATCACAATGGTGTATTCTGTAGAAGAAAGAGTTGAAATAATTACTCTTTTTTTCAAAAACGATGACTGTGCCAACCCCTACCGCAAATTTGTTTAATGAACGACATCCGAACAGACATGTTAACAAAAAATACATTTTGAAGTTAGTTGCAAAGTTTCGACAAAGTGGTTCAGTAGCCAACAAAAAAGGGCATCCTGAAGGTGAATTTCCGGTTAGAAATGAGACTACTGAGATTGAAGTTTTAGGACAAATTGCTGAAGACCCAACTTTGAGCACGAGAAAATTGGCCACTGTTTCAAACATCAAAAGAAAAACTATTCAGCGAATATTGAAGCATCATAAATTTCACCCGTATGAAATTCATCTTGTACAACAACTGAACGAAGATGATTTTGATCGGCGGCTGGAGTTTTGTGAAGTTATGACTGCACGAGTAGCTGATAACGGGAACTTTCTGTTTAATATCTGTTTTTCAGACGAGTGTACGTTTTAATTAAACTCTACAGTCAATCGTCATAATTGTCGTTATTGGACAGATAATAATCCAAGAAATTTTTACGAAGTCTACACTCAAGCTCTACAGAAATTGAATATGTGGACTGGCATTTTTGGAGACCGTTTAATCGGACCAATTTTTCTTGATGGCAATTTGAGCGGCGAAACGTATTTGGAGTTACTAGAAGATATGGTTTACCCTCTACTAATTGTTAAAAATGATGATCGCTATCAAGGAAATAAATTTGTGTTTCAACAAGATAGAGCTCCTCCGCATTTTTCACAACGTGTTAGGAAGTTTTTGAACATAAAGTTTCCAGGACAATGGATTGGGCCTAGAGGTGCTATTGAGTGGCCCCCTAGATCACCGGATTTAACTCCTTTAGATTTCTCTCTATGGGGCCATTTAAAGAGTAGAATTTTCGCAACAGAACCGGAGTCTCTGGAAGAATTACGACGACGCATTGTTGAAGAATGCCGTGTAATAACTCCACAAATGCTCCAGAATGTCAGAGCTCGTTTTGAACAAAATTTGTACTTTTGTATGGAAGCTGGTGGTCAACAATTTGAACACTTACTTAACTGAATAAACATTTTTAAACGTTTGGTTTTGTTTTTAAGTTTTTTTTTAACGAAAAATTGACTCATTAGTGCATTTCTTATCACAATGAATGAAATACGTTCTTGCAACTCCAACTGTGAATAATTTTTAAACGAGTTAATAAAACTTCCAAAAAAATTTGTGTTCTGAATTCAGAAAAGAAAAATTTTTCAAATGATGTAACACTCGACACATGTTCCCTATTTAAAATATAAGTGTTTTTATCACCACCCTTAAGCGGTTGATGTGACAAAGTTGAGTTTTATGTCAAAACATGTCGCCCTCAATCTTGAAACTGACATGTTTCAGCGTTTCTTAAAAAAAATATTCTCTGGACGCAAATCGGTCTGTTTCGTTTTCAATGCGTCACCCTATATACCGTCAGATCGACAGACACACAAAAATTTCGTTTCCAAATCATGTTTTCCATATGTTTTGACACATTTTACGGCGTTTAACCGAAAAAAAAATTGAAATTTTTGTCGCCGATGCCATATTTCCATACGTATTAACGATGTGGTAGTAAATATATTTTGAGTTATTTAATTTTACACTTCACAGGACATTAAGGCCAAATCTGATAATGATACCTATAATATACTAAGGAAAAAGTTACTGACATTTTCTATACGACAAAAACCAAAACATTCCTGGAATGATTTTGAGGCACTAGATCAAAGAAGACAAAGTATACCGTGTATACTGAGGTTAACTTTGAGCTGATGCAATCGCAAACCACAGCCAGAAAGCTCAGGCTCGCGGATCAAAGTTCCGGAAACCCA
Source organism: Tillus elongatus (assembly GCA_964006375.1). Classification (NCBI taxonomy): domain Eukaryota; kingdom Metazoa; phylum Arthropoda; class Insecta; order Coleoptera; family Cleridae; genus Tillus; species Tillus elongatus. The sequence goes on from OZ023263.1 coordinate 185,769,787, forward strand.
TTTTGTTAAAATACTGGTTCCTGCTCGGCTTTGATGAAGCCGTTCAGCGAGAATTGCTGCACTTTGCTTACAAATGTTATTACCATACCACAAAATGTTTATCAAATGCCGGTGTGATAATAATGATTAGAATATAGCAATCCAGTTCCAGGCTTAAATTGAAATTCTGTTTATTTAACCACCTAAAGGCCGCAAAACTCAACTTCAGTCGATTTTGGTCAATATTAGTTTTAGCCGATGTCCTGCATGTGTTCATTAAAATTATACTAATTGTTATTGCGTACTTATGTTAACAACATGAAAAGCTATTTCCACTCTGCCGTTCTCGAAATTTGTAGCAACAGTAGTGAAATTTACGTCTGTCGTGTTTAAAAAAATATGTAGGTGTTTACATAAAATAAAATTTAAAAAACAATTTACCTTTTAGCGAATTTTCGTGTAAAAAATCACTAAATAAGAGGTCTCCGCATTTTAATAAAAACTCGGGACGCAGCAAGTGCGTTATGGTAGTGAATTTTCTTAAATATGTTTTTATTGCAAATATGTCTGTTTTCTTTTTATTTAAGAAAGCAGGCATCAATTTTGGTTACCAGTATAACCTATATAGTAAAAACAATGTGCCATGCTTCATAAAAATAACTTTATTGTGTGAAAATGTACAAAAATTTCCAAAAGTAAACTTAAAGTGTTCCCACAAAAACTCGTTTCTTGGTCAACCTTATAGGTTAATAGCAAATTGGGCTATTCAAATATGAAGCATTTGATCAAAATTCGCTACCATAACGCACTTGCTGCATCCAGAATTTCTTTTCTTACAAACATGCATTATATTTCGATGGAAAATGCAAAAATGCAATAACATAAGGCGTGTTTGATTAAAAAAATAAGAAAATTTGTATCACCAACGACTTATGGGCCACCCTATGATTGTAGACATATTTTTTAAGATGTAGCTCAAGACACCCTATAATTAATATATAAAATTTTTTTCATATCTTGTATAATAACGGATATATTGAGCTTTATTGATTTTTTACGAAAATTCGACAAAAATTATATACCATTAAACGATAAACTCTATAGCTTAGGCTACTGCCAAGCATCAGAGAAAGGGTCTATTTTAAATTAATTTTCTGGAAACATTTTAGTAAAATGAAGGACAATGACGGTTGAAGCTAAGACTTCTGGGTTTGTGAAACAATCTTTTTGAGACATTTTCTTTCCATAGACCGTACTAGATTCAAGTTCTTTGCCTAAATGTTGCCAATTTTTGACGTTTTAAATCGCAATTTTGACATTTTGAGGAAATTCCCAATAAATTTTTATTTAAATGCCTATAACTTTTTTGTCTTTTGATCTAAAGAGCTAACTTTTGGTAGGTAGCTTACGCATAATGATATAAACCCACGTACCAAATTTTGTTGCCCTTGCTTTGTTAATTTTTGAGATATAAATTTTTTACATTTTTTTTTTGAAAGAAAACTCAAAATTTTCCGGGAAAACCTGGGCCGATTTTCCTGGCTAACGAACTTATCCAAGCCATTTGTAAAAGGAAGGTACTCACCAAATTTAATCAAAATCGGCCTATAATTTTTTGAGTTATCGGTGTGATACATATATATATATATATATATATATATATATATATATATATATATATATATATATATATATATATATATATATATATATATATATATATATATATAAACATATAAAAATTGAAACTGACCCCGAATATGTGTTCTGGGGGCCTAATTAGCGGTCATTTGAAGAAATTTTTTCAAAATTAAAAAGTCGGGATCTCCTCATTAGTGAATTTTTTTTTAAGAAAATTCACTAAAAAAGGTGCTTGAAATAAATGCAAAGTATGCCCTTTTAAACCCATATCCTAGGTTAGTTTTAGAATATATATATATATATATATATATATATATATATATATATATATATATATATATATATATATATATATATATATATACATATAAATTCTAAAAAAAAATAAAATCTCAATGGAACTTATAAGGTGTGATCTTTGCTACAATCCAAAATTATTTTGAATTATACAGGGTGTGCAAAAAAAAGGGTAATACCAAAAATTATATTTTTATTAAATATAATACTATAGTTTTTTATGTAGTGTATGAAGTGCCTGCAGGTTTTGTAATCAACTAAAAATTTGTATGATTGTCAAATGCAGTGTTGCCGAGTTATTAATTTTTCTTTAAAAATGTAGTCGAAAACATACTTTTTCAGCATGTCATATATCTGCCACTGTTCTTTAGGTACCCTGTGTCACCTAATATTGGCCTTGTTCATCCTGAACTGTCTTTACATTTGGATTCGTTTATACAGTGTGTTCAAAATTTCTCTTCAAACATCCCTACATTCACCCTCATTTTAATTGAATTTCTTAAATACAACACCCTGTATATTATTTTGCCGTTGGAAAGTTTGACGTGCGCTGATTAAAAAAATATCAGCTTGCCGTATCTATTTCAACCTACTTTTGAGATATTAAGCCTTTTCCAAAAATTTACACAGAAAATGAGAAAAATCACAGGGGGGACACGGCACAAGGAAACAAAGCAATTGCTACTCGTTGATATAATAATGTTATTTCTTTTTGTATCGCAAATTTATATAATATTTTTTTAAATAATGATAAAATCATTCAGAATAAAAGATTATTAAACGCAACACAATTTAGATAATTAACAGAAACACAATAACTACTTTATCAAATGTTCAAACACTCTACCATTTTGTTGTAGACATATATTGAACCTGCCTGTTAAATATTTATTTACATTTCGTAACATAAAGGGGCAACTGAATCAAATGATCCTCTGAATTTTTCCGCATGTTTGCTGCCGTTGTGGGGGGGGGGGGGGGTGTTTTGTAGACCAGATCTTTAATGTATCCCCATAAGATAAAATCCATTCCAACGGCCTGGAAATTTTGCATATAGAGTATTTCGAACTCCAATGCTGAAATGAGCAGGTGCCTCATCTAACTGGAACCACATCCTTATCAATAGTTGTAGTGGTATGTTTTCCAACAGATTATGAAGATCTTCGTTTAAAAAATTTTGAAAAATATTTCCATCAAAAAAATGCGGCCCTATTATGTGGCCTCCAATTATTCCTCCCCATACATTTACACTCCGCCTATGTTGCTGCTCAACAGTTCTCACAAAATGTGGATTCTATTCGTTTAGCACTGGTTCATTCGTTCATGGTTCTCGTACTTAACTGTACTCATCCTGTTAAATCTATTCATTATTCTTTGAAATGATCTTGAATCTGAATGCCTTCTTTCAGAAAATCTCTCAGCGTACACTCTGGATGCCAGAAGACAATTCTTTAAGCACTCTCCAAGAAAATAAATCATTGAATTTAATTCTTCAAATATGTACTTCATTTTTATTACTAAGTACTGCTTATTAAAAAAGATAATATACACAAGACGTAGCCAAATGTCACAAGATTATACAAAGAATTAGTTACATGTAATAATAAGTTACATATAAATCATTTCAATTGATTGCTGAATCGTATACTTCATTTTTATTACAAAATACTCCTTACTAAAAAAGATAATATGCGCAAGATGTCACCAAGTATCACAGGATTTTACAAATAATTAGTTACATTGTCATGTCAACGAATAGCAATTGCTTCAATTCTTTGTGCCGTGCCGCCTGTGATTTTTCTCATTTTGTGTAAATTTTTGGGAAAAGCTTAATATCTCAAAAGTAGGTTGAGATAGATACGGCAAACTAGTATTTTCTGAATAAACACGCTTTAAGACTTCAAACTTCAAAATAATCTACAGGGTGTTGTATTAAAAAAACTCAATTTAAATTAAGGTGAATGTAGGGATGTTTGAAGAGAAATGTCGAACACCTTGTATGAACGAATCCAAATGTAAAGAGACTTCAAGATGAACTAGGACAATATTAGGCTGCCCGTAAAGTTTTCAGGGTAACTAACGAACAGTGGCAGAGATATAAGAGCCTGAAAAAAGTATGTTTTTGACTAAACTTTTTAAGAAAAATTAATAACTCGGCAACACCGCATTTGACAATCTTAATTTTTTTTTAGTTCAATATAGAACCTACAGAGGCCTCATATATCACATAAAAACTATAGTATTCAATTTAAGAAGAATATAATTTTTTGTATTACTCTTTTTTTTGTACAACCTGTATACTTAAAAATAATTTTGGGTTGTAACAAAGATCACACTTATAAGTATCATTGAGAGATTTTTTATCAAGTACAACGATTTAGTAACTATGGACCGACGCGCGCTTATTGGACAACCCTGTATATATATATATATATATATATATATATATATATATATATATATATATATATATATATATATATATATATATATATATATATGTATGTATGTATGTATGTATGTATGTATCCTAGGGATAACAAAATATACTCAACTGATTTGAACGAAACATGGCGCATGTCTTTATTTTGTTACAAGCGCGGACGAGTTCGTATATCAATAGGAAACATATTTTTCTCCCAAAAATTAACAAAAACCTTTTTGTGTACGCCATATTCTTGAAAGTATTAAAGTAACTCGAATGAGACTTTACATGTAGCTAAAAACAGTTAAGATAAAACTATGTTGTGCATTTTGAGTAATCTGGTTCGCAACATTTGCAGCTTTCTCCAAATTGAAAATAACATCTGACATAAATTGAAACAACTTAAATAGTTAAAAACTGAAGCCAGAGAAAAAGAGAGTAGTCAGATGCCATGGGTAGATTGATACATACCAGGCATACATCATAATGCAACGTTAACCAGACGATACACATAACACAGGTAGGACTGGATCGCCTCAATAATTCTCATATACAACGAACGTACACAACCAAACTGTAGTGGTCCCACCCGAATGACCGCCTCCGGCTATATTCGGACGCTCGGATTTGTAAAATGTTCATATATCCTAATCTAAAAGTAAGAGGGAAATAAGGAAGTTTTATATCAGCTGCTTGAACTAAAAACCAGATATCATAGTGTGTTTTGTTTGTTTATTATTGTTTGAAAGTCCTGCTTTGAGGTTATGTGTATGGTTGTATATGCTTCTAAAATTAGTAACCAAAGAATCTTAACGTGTTTTGTTTATTTTTTATGGTTTGACAGTTCTGTTTTTAAGTTAAGCAAATGATTATAGTATTGTATAGGTATTATGCTTCTAAAATTGAAAACCAAAGAATATTAACGTTAATATTAGGTACCTACATAGCTTCTTGACTTTTATGAATTGAGGAGTAGGAACCTCTCATTTGTCTTCACTTGCTGTGTTAAAAAGTTACTAAAATGGATCGCATGCGAAATCAGGGTTTAGTTCACCATGATGGATTCTTATATAAAACGAGACCCACAGAAAATAACATAAAGCCAGTTTAGTAATGAATTCAGCAGACATTTTTTGTCGTTTTCTCAGTAAGTTTTTATTCAGAAAATTCACCAATAGAATTTGTTTTTGAGAAACCTTTTTTGTTGGAAAAACTGATTTGATTAGGTTGACTAAAACGAAATTATCCAGGCGATTAATAAGGAAAAATACGTATCACATTTATAATTTGACAGATGCATTCTTTTTCTACACATGAATTTAGGTAAATTTGCAGTTTAGTTCACAGAGGGTTTTTAGGAAAATTTTCACAGAAACATGCTTAAAACCCCTCCTTGATGCACAATCTCTAAGAGAAATTTCTTGCAAACAACCCCCAAGAATGTTACAGGACCAGGAGAGAATAGGGGTGCTGGGCGACGAAGAAAAAAAGTAAATATGAGCGGAAAATGCGAAAAAATACCTTAGTCAGACCACGTAAAGCTACTTTTTTTTCATATTTTGCAGCCATACCTCATTTAACCCCTGTCTACCCCGCACCGCACACCTATTCCTGCGGGTTCCGTAACTTTCTTGGTGGCTGTTCCTAAAAAAGTATACTTATGGTCTTTGACTCGAGGGTGGTTGTAGGTATACAGGAGAAAAAAAACCTCCATGACGAAGTAGCAAACCTCACCCCCCACCACACTCTCTCAGTCAAGAAACAAGGATAAGTGTAATATGTGAAATAGGTAAGAATTAGCTCACACCATGTTACATTCCGTAGGTTGAGAACACTGACAATGGCCAAATATTTTAACATATTATTGTCTGTTTATTCTATTTAACATAATACTGCATATCAATGTTATTTGTTAACAACTTGGAATAATACTGGCGTCATTTTTCCAATGCTGCTAAATTTTATTAGGGAATAACTTAAATTAAAATTACTCAACAAACTAAATTTTGGCACATTCTATTTGTAGTTTGGTGGCAATAGATGAGTTAAATTTTGTAAAGGTCAATGGACGAGTTTTAAAGATATACCATTCTCGAGAAGAAAACTTGTAATTTTCCATATAAAAGTTGACTCTCAGAACAGGCCAACGAAGCATTTTCTAGTCTAATGAAGCAAACCGGAAGTCTTTAGGTGACGTAAAAGTTTCACACTATGTTGTAGAATGTACTCGTATTTTGAATAAAACTCGGAAATGGGTTTCAGAGTTCCTAGTTCGTTAATTAGTTACCTTTTTATTCGTTGTTTAGGAAAATCAGACCAGTTTTTCCAGGAAAATTTTGGGTCTTCTATCGCCAAATTTTTATATCTCCGAAAATAACAAAGCTGTGGCAACCAAAATTCAGTATGCAAGTTTCTCTGATAAAATTTACAGAAAGAAATTTGGTACGTACCACTGGTTATCGGAGAAACACACAGGAACACAATAGTTTTTGTGGTTAACAAAATCTATTGAGTATTGGAGACAAAACTTAGATTTTCTTGGCGCAAAAAGGTTGAAAAGTACCAGAAAAAATACTTTGAAAATTTTATATGTTTTCTTCTTAAAACGTCAAAGTCGAGATTTAAAACGTCAAAATTAGCGTGACATATTACAAAACGTATGCGGGTTATGAAGCAAGTACATTATGTTAACGAATGAGGTAGAAAATTAATTAGAAACTAAATTCTATTCTATATGTCTCTGAACTGAAGGGTACTGGGTTCGATCCCAGGGTACTCCTTTCACTTTTTCAGTACAAACTGTAACGTTAACATCAACCGAGGTTCTGGCATTTTATTTGAGCAAGTTGAATATCTGCACGTTCCGCCCTTCGGAGGGGGCGTAAGGCAGTCGGTCCCGTATCCATGCGATGTTGGGCATGTTAAAGATCCCTACCCTCCTCAAAGAAAAGCAGGGGTTCGGCAAAATTTCCAGGATAGTGAGGTGAAACTGCTCCCTGGCGTCGGTGATTGGTCATAGTCGCGGAAATAGGCCGACTTTAAAGAACCAAAACAAAACAACAAATGGTGACGCATAAGATACAAGTATCTATTATAACAAAAATTCTGTGTGAATACAAGTGCGTCGTAATAAATAAGATATCAATATCTACTATGAAAGAAATACTGACCATAATTTTACCATAATATTTAGAGAATACTAAATGTCTGTGGCAATGTTTTTTTTATAAAGAAGTGCAATAAAGTAACCATTTATTCATAATACGGATTAAAATAGCTTATTAAGTCAAAAACTCAAAGGAAGTGGAAACACTGCATAAATTCGTACACAGAAATACGCGTGTACAATAATCTGACCGGTAAGAAGAGCTAATCTGTGGAATTATATATATATATATATATATATATATATATATATATATATATATATATATATATATATATATATATTTGTGTGTGTGTACCACACCGATAACACCAATAACTTGAAAAATAATGCTCTGATTTGATCAAATTCAGTGAGCACCTTCCTTTTGTAAGTGGCTTGTTACTCAGAAAAGTCGGACCAGTTTTGCCGGAAAAATTTTAATATCTACGGAAATAACTAAGCTATGGCAACTAAATTTAGCGCGCGGATTTCTATGTACCAAAATTAAGATCTCGAGGCTAAAAGCCAAAACAGTTATAAGCCTTTGAATTAAAAAAAATTGAAACGCAAAATTGATACTCCTGGTAGTTATAATGCTTAGTGCGCTTTTTGAGTGAAAAATATTGCATGAAATCACTAAACAAGCTACTCGATCTCTATCTAAGCCGCTTTTTACTTTCATTTAATTAAACTATGTGCAAAAAAATCCATCTGAAAAAAAATTTGCTTCAAATTAATAAAGTCTGTATAAAAATAACATGCCACGGTACATAGCTACACTACACCTGTCATGTTAAGCATAGCACAGTGGTAGACGCGAGTTAACACATGGCTTCCCACGATATGTCACGTAGATGGTATCAGGTTACATTTGCATGCAGCAGTTCCCATAAGCAGATTCTACGAATTATGCCGACCGTTGCAGATAGTGCCAGCAGTGCGAAATCAGAAGAAGCTAGATCTGCATGTTCCCGTGAGAACCTGCAACGAACACATATCCGATTATTATATAAAGCCACTGTTTTGTGTAATATTTGTTCAGTATTAATTTAGGCAGTAACTATGCTAGTTTGTTGTTAAATAGTTTAAGTAGTTTAATAAATTTTTTAAAAAAGCAACCTAAGTACAAGTGTTGTTAATTGGCGCAGTCGGTGACGGATCTCCCAGCAACCTAGGGCATCAAAAGAATATTGGTTCCTTGGTTTTTTAAGAAGAACAAATGGTCATCTGGTTCCTACTATTACTGTAAGTTGCTCTCCTATATTTTCTCTGTTCCTTAGTCTTATGTATGTGAATATATGTCGGATATTGATGAATTAATAAGCAGACTTAATCAGTTTAATTTTGAAAATAACTTAGAAGTCATTCCTGAAGAAAATAATTTAGATATTAATATTGTTGAACAGGAAGTTCAGAATAATTTTACTCGTAATAGTATTAGTCTTGTAAAACAAATTCATAGTAACTTAATTAATACCACAGAATTTAGCATAAACATGGCCCAAGCTAACAATATGGCAAACAACTTTAGTGAATTCTATTTAAAGATGATACCTGAGTTCAATGGGGAACCGGCAAATGTTGGTAACTTTCTTAAGGCATGCGATCTCATTATGAACACATTTTATAACGCTGAAGATGAAAGATTATATTTAAATCATTTTTTAGTTAATTTTATACAGTCAAAATTAACCAGTCAAGCTAGACTTATAATTAGCACAAAAATTATTAATAATTGGCAAGACCTAAGACAAGCTATAGTGCAAAACTTCACGGACCAACGAGACGACACTAGTCTTTTGAGCGAACTTTTAACACTCAAGCAGAAACATAATGAGGATTCTTTAACATTTAGTAATAGGTGTAGATATATTGAACAACTTCTGGTCTCTAATTTAATTTGTAATGAAGACAATCAACAAATATTAGAAGTTAAAAGAGCAATTTACGCTCAACAAACATTAAAAGCGTTCCTCGGGGGACTTAGAAACCCTCTAGGAATGGTAGTAAGATCCACTGCACCTGCATCTATTGAAGATGCTCTTAAGTTTATAGTTCTGGAAGAAAATTACGAGTATAGAGATAGGACATTTCTTAAATCAGGCAATTATACATCGCCAAATAATAAAACCCCCAATCCACAAACCAGGTCTTTCAACAATCGTTCTACTCCCCAAAACTTTCCAGTTATGCAATTTCAGAAACCATTTAGAAATAATCCCCAATATCAAAGCCAAAATAATCAAACTTCACAATTTAGGAATACTTCCCAATATCAAAGCCAAAATAATCAGAATTCACAATTTTCTAGACCGCCCTCTTTTAAACCAGAAAACCCACGAGAACATTTCCAAAACAGATATCCTGAACCCATGGATACTTCGAGTGGCAACACAAGGTTTACAAGACATTCCAATAATTTTTCAACACAGTCAAGACGAAATAACTTCTCTGCTAATCAGCAAAGATCCACAGTTCCCGGAACAAGGTTTAATTCTGACGAACTATTTACCCATGAGATTGATACACCTTCCGAAATTTACGATCGTGAAGATCAAAATTTTCCTATAGCGGGCACGTCTACGGACAATCGATAGGAGATATTAATAGTGTAAATGTTCAAACAGGTAATGTTCCTAAGAAGGGCAGTGATAGTAGTTGTATTTATAAGGAGATAATGAATGACTATAGAAATAATTTAAACCTGAACTTGAACAATTACGCAAGCGACCGTCGACAAATGCATTCTGTTGACCTAGCTGATGCATCAAAACCAACGAAGATAGTTCAACAGGACAATGATAGCATTATGAGGTATGTACATTCTTGGTTTGCCAGTAATAACAAGATAATTCAATTAAACAAAAGCCCACAGAGCCGTTTAGGTGAAGTTCCCACTACAAACGTATATTGTAATGAGGAGACTGATCATATTAGTTTAAATAATATACAGGATGTACAAAAAAGAAGCAAAAACCAGTTAAATTTTACTAATAAGTCAAGTAAGCACTCAAATAATGCACAAGGTAGCTATAAGAAAACAGTAAAGGAACAATATGAGAATGAAGCTTTAGCCCAGTACGATAATACAGGAAAAACTGGGTTAAATACAGCAAAACATATAATCAGCAAAGCAAAACCTAAAGTAGGAACATCTAATTTTAATAATAAACAAAATTTCGCAATAAATAAAATGAGTATTTTGGAAACAAACCCCATAAAAATTAAAAATTCCAATACGATTAATAGTTCTGAAACAAAAATACCCAATTTGGAAGAATTAGAAATAGCATCAGAAATTAAACACAAAATCATGTTTTCTCATGAGACTAAAAAGCGACATCGAAACATAGATGAAACCTATGCAGAGATGAAAGACAAATTCTCTTTTTCAAAGATGAGAACGAAAATTAAAGATTATATTAGGACTTGTGAATATTGCAACAAAAAAGAATACAATCTGTTTATATTAAGCAAATTAAATAAACAATCGAATTATATTACCTAAATAAATTAAAAACTCGAAAATCGGATAAATGACAAGACAGGACTTAAGAGACTGACTAATATGACGTAAAAACACACTTATCGTAACAAGTAAATAAAATCTACAAATATATAAACATTAGATAAGAATTTATATTCAGGACCGTACTCAACAATTCTACTCTTGAAACAGGACCAAATTATTCTAATAATATCACATTACGAACATTACGCCTCAAGTTCCTAGCAGCAACAACAAGTGACTAAAATCACAAGGAACGATCTTGAAGGAAAAACACCCAATCTTAATATAAATAACTAAGCTCATGATTAATATTGTTAAAATATGTATATGTATAATAAATTTTAAGGTTATTACCTTGTTAAAATTATAATCAGTAATTAAACAGTACATTACGTAATTTAAAAAAAATTTTTTTTTTGCTGAAGATAATCCACGGATGGACAACTGTGTATTGCTTACAGGTTTAAAAGTCAGACTTTAAATTGTTCTGCCTCAGAACGATTATTTTACAAGACTTAGTGAAACATAACGATGGGAAGTACACGAAATAGGTTAACCCTATATAATATAATAACAATAATAACAATGATAGTAAAATATAAAGATTCATATCAAAATCGATAGACAAAGTCACGTCGAAACTTCGTCAAAATTCAATTAGGAAAACACTCGTATCAGTTTAAACAATACTGCCATCGGACCCATATTATTACATCATTATTGTTGGTAAAATATTTTATATTTTTCCAAAAACAGTAAATACTTTTAACTCATAATCAAAAAGAAATTGTCAAAAGAATGTTAGCACTTCAAAACATTACTAAAGATTTAGCTACTAATATTATGCCTGTTCACCAGCGAGCACCTATTCTAGAACTGTTGACTGAAATCGCTAACCTATTTAACGTCATAGAATCGATAATATTAACAACTGAAAATGCTATAACATTCTCTAAATCAAATACTTTTCACACTTCTATCATCAAACCAAAATGCATTATTAAAGAGTCTCCTGTAATAGAAAAATACATTTCACAATCTAGATTAGTAAGCAAGAATGACTTATCTTTGAATGAAAAATTATTTAAAATCAAGTCTATCCAAACTGGATATAAAATTATATTCCAAATTGATATTCCACTAATAGACAAATCTGACTATATTTACTACCAACTGTACTCCCTACCTATACAAACCAATCCTAACAGCTTCTCAATGATAATACCTCGATCCAAGTACCTTATCCTAAATGAGCAACAATACGCCTTCAGAAACAACCCCTGCTAGGAGATTACGAACGAGATCTATGTCTGTACAGAAGATACAATAGCAGACGTCAGTGAAGATCCTCCCTGTGAAGTTAGGCTAATTAATTTCCAAAAGCCTATCAATAATTGCGAACAAGAGGCTGTAAAAATTACCAGGACTATCGTTTCCAAATATGGCAACACACAGTTTATGGTGGTGGCTCCAAAGGAAACCAAGATGTCAATCAAATGCTCGGGAGAAGAAAACACACAAATTATACAAGGCACGTATATGGTGACACTCAAACCAAGATGTCAGTTGTCGATTTGTGGTAAACAATACAGTACAGTGCAGAGCTCAGTTGAGACACAACAATTGTTCTCCTTACCAAAGTTGGAAAAAGATCCAGAAAGCAAAATGAACATAGAAGAATTGCCAGCAATGGACCTGGAAAACGTCCCTTTACACGACGTAAGCAACATCAGGGCTCAGCTGCAGTCTATAAAAAGTAAAATTCCCAACAAAATTAGACTCCCGTTGTACCACACAAGTATTTGGACGATCCTACTCTACATCATACTAATCCTTCTAGCAACAATATTTCTTACAGTTTTTGTCAAAAGAAGATGTGCCCAGCAGAATGAATGAAGCAAAGCAGAAGCGGAAAATCTTTTAAGAATTCCGAAACCCAAGGGTTCCGTCCTCTAATGGGGGGAGGAGTTAACACATGGCTTCCCACGATATGTCACGTAGATGGTATCAGGTTACATTTGCATGCAGCAGTTCCCATAAGCAGATTCTACGAATTATGCCGACCGTTGCAGATAGTGCCAGCAGTGCGAAATCAGAAGAAGCTAGATCTGCATGTTCCCGTGAGAACCTGCAACGAACACATATCCGATTATTATATAAAGCCACTGTTTTGTGTAATATTTGTTCAGTATTAATTCAGGCAGTAACTATGCTAGTTTGTTGTTAAATAGTTTAAGTAGTTTAATAAATTTTTTAAAAAAGCAACCTAAGTACAAGTGTTGTTAATTCGCGTTTGCCGTCATATAATATAGTCGAGTTCTAATCCTAGTAGTAACTTAATTTTTTTTAGTCTTTTATCTCATTTTACCGTTATCTGATCAGATTGTGTCATTCCGATTAATTTGTTTTGCGAATTTTTGTATAAAAGAAATAACTATAGAGGGAATGAAAACTTTTAAGACCTAATTCAATTTGAATAGCATCTAGTTGTTTATTATTCTCCTAACTTGATGAAATCATTCCATACTTCTAACCCTAGATACTTTTCCTGTAGCGTTACAAGTGCTTTTTGTTTTTCTTTGCAGCCAATTTTGCTTTTTAAGTCATCGTCAGGCAAAAGAAAAATTTCTCTGTGAAACCACAGAAAAGTCTCCACATCTCTATTTAGATTAGAATTTTCTTTACTTGAAAGAAAAACTGGCTTTAAATGTTTGTGTAGAAGCATATTTAGGGAAGTTTTGTTGGAATATTTTTTAGCGGAATTCGTGGCAAATAACATTTTAATGATTTTTTTGTGCTTTGTGTTTAAGGAAATTTTGTTAAAACATATATAATGGATTTTTTACTTAAAATTTTGTGAACTATTTTTAGTAGAAGTATTACTGGGTGTCAAAAAATTATAGCTAATTGAATGCAAGCCATGCCTTACCGGTGGCGCCCTCTGCAAGCAGTGTTACTAACAATAACATATTTGAATTTTTTGCCCTCGAAAACTCCCACATGCCAATTTTCACGTCAAAATTTTAATTTGACTCGGACTTATTCGTGTAAAACTGACAAAAACAAATAACTTTAACACGCTGTAATTAAAAATCTAAGCATTTGCGGACCCAATTTTATATGAAAAAATAGTATTATTTTTTGTACTGAATGTGTACCTGTAACATAGACTATCATTTTTGAAACACCCTGTATATATATATATATATATATATATATATATATATATATATATATATATATATATATATATATATATATATATATATATATATATATATATATATATATATATATATATATATATATATATATATATATATATATATATATATATTTGTGTGTGTGTGTGTGTATTCCACCGATAACTCAAAAAATAATGAGCACCTTTTGATAGAATTTGGCATGTGCCTTCCTCTTGTAAGTCGCTTGTATAAGTTTGTTAGCCAGGAAAGTCAAACTAGGTTTTGCTGGAAGATTTAGGATTTTCTTTAGGAATAAATTTTTATATCCAATGATAAAAAAGCTATGATAACCAAATTTGGTACGTAAGTCTACGATATTAAAAGGAAACTACATACCAAAATTTATATTTTTATGTTGCAAGAAAGAAAAAGGTATAAAAAATATTTGACGTCAAATTATTTCTATTAAAATTCGCTACCATTACGCATTTGCTTCGTCCAGGCCTTTTGATGATTACGTTATTAGTAAATTTTAATGTTAATTTGTATGAACACTTTATGTAACCTGTTTACGCCTTATAACTCTAATTGATGAACCACGGTAAGCTTAATTAGGTAAAGATTGCAAAAATATGTTTTTTAGCAACAATGGTAATATATATGTATTGCTGCGTTTGAAAAAAGTAGTTTCCACAAGATGACATTTTGAAAATAATCCATAACATCTTATAAACCAAAATTGCAATATTACAAGTCATTATATTAGGCCATAATGCCACGCAACGTCGGCACGTCATCAGTCTGGATACTGCATTCCTTTTCTGCAGAAGTCTGAAGTATTTCATGCAGTAAAAATGTGCTGCATTCACTGTGCAGTTAACGGTTTCAGCTTTATTGCGTCAAGACTGATATCACATATGTGATTTTAACTTTTTTTACTTATCATTTTTCTGCGATATCATATAATGCTGATATAAAGCGTTTTTCTGTACACAAAAGCAATAACATGTGCTTGTGAAGGGATGATTTAAAATATAATATTCATATCAGTCGTCACTCTCTTTTTACACAATACAGACGGCTCCACAATCCCTTTGGCTTCACAATCGCATCTTACCTCTTTCCGGAAATGTTTGGTTCAGAACTGGCCGCTCAGTTGATGTAGGCACACTCCTTATGTAGAGTCAGATTTTAAGACAAACACTTTCATTTTCTAAATCTGTTTCAGATCTACTCACAAAGAAGTCTGCAGTGAAAGGAGACGGTGCGTTGCCGATTGCCGTGCCTACAGTTTGTTCAAAAAACTCACTGTTAAATTGATAAATATTTTGTTTTATCTGTTGGTTAAATATTCTTTGCAAACTTCTTCGCTTATTTTGTTCAATTTTAACAATTGTTTCAAATACGCTAGGAAATAAAGATAGAAAGAAAATATAATAAGGAAGGTATAGAAAACTAAATGAAAGCTCACTACCAAAAATAATTAACTAAGTAAAAAATAGTTTAAAGAGTTTTCAACATCATATAACAAAAGACTTGGGAAGACGGTTACAGGTTGAAAATGCCAAAGTACCCAAAAATATTGTCTCCCAAAAATTCGTTAACTGGGAAAATCAATGAGACCTATTATTTTGGCTATAGGTTCTCCGACATATAAGCTAGCAAAGTGGTTGTGAGTTTAAAATCTTGCCTATTAAACCGAAAAGTTATTCAGTGTCAAATTCACTTGAATTCATGAATAAAATTAAAGATGCTAAGTTGGTAGAAGGCGAGATTTTGATCTTTATTTCCTAGCGTACCCACAAAACAATCGCTAGAGTATTTGGAACAGTTGTTAAAATTTAGCAACATAAGCGAAGAGGTTTGGAAAGAATATTTAACTTTAACCATTCTCTGTATGAAACATAATATTTTTCAATTTAATTATGAGTTTGTTGAACAAACTGTAGGCACGGAAATGGGCAACCCACTCTCTTTTTTCATTGCAGACCTCTTCATGAGTAGGATTGAGAAATATTTAGAAAATGAAAGTGAGTATTTTTCTAGAGAATGATTTCGTTATATGGACGATATTTTGGCATTGTTTAACACAAATCTATGCAGAGTAGATGAATTTATTAAAGAACTAAACTGTCAATCTGATTCAATAAAATTCACCCTCGAAATGGAAGTTAACTATCCTTTTCTAGATGTACTAGTTACTAAAAATAATCACTCGCTTGAATTCGATTTTTACAGGAACGAAACCACCACTATAAGTTACATCCCAAATGACTCACAGCATACGTTTGCACAAAAAACGGTTAGTTTAAATTTATTAGTAAATATATTGATATGTTTTTCCTAGATATAGTATAGAATTAAAGTAGATAAAAACGTGGCTAATTATAACGATGAATCGGATTGCTTAAGGGACAAATTGATTAATAGACATAGAGCAAAGAAAATGATAGCCGAATGCACGACATTCAAGAAAGACAAAATAGAGAAAGAGGTTGTATGCTTACCTTTTGAAACGCGTATCACAAAGTGTCTGGATAATGTTTTTAAGAAAGCCGACTTGCAGCTAACTTTTACAATAAAAAGTAATTTAAGAAATTTGTTAGGTAATACTAAAGATAAAGACAAAGTCACTGAAATGTCGGGTATCTATGAGATAGGTTGTAAAGATTTTAATCTTAAATACAGTGTAGGCAGGTACAACATATATGGGATAATAACCACTACACATATGATACAGCAATCCATGTTTGATGCGTATGAGAGCACATTTATTTCTAGATCAATAAAGAACGATACTTTCTTAAATCGAACGGCTCCTCTCATCTCAAGCCCATTATTTTCTTTTTGCCTGTGAATGAGAGAAACACTCCAAAAACCTGTTAGGTAGAGAATAATAAAATAAGTCCAATAACCTCGTCCGTGCAGCAATGATACAACACACAAAAGATGCGCTTTCGACTTAAAATTTCCCTTTCCGGTTTCGTTCTTCTACCTAACAATCTCTCTCTCTCTCTCTATATATATATATATATATATATATACATATATATATATATATATATATATATATATATATATATATATATATATATATATATATATATATATATATATATGTATTTCTGGTATAAGGTGTATTATTATTATTTATATGTATAATTGTTATGTTTATTGTATAATTATATTATATTATGTGTGTGAAATTATTCGTGTAATATTTGTATGCTCCTATATTGGTGCACTGGTCGTGTAAAGGATATTAAAATTTATTAATACTTATGAATCTCTGATCATATATGTTTATAGTTGGGCGCCTTTAAATTTATTTATTTATTAATTATAGTGTTCAATATTATTTAGATTAATTTGTAACTCAAATTCTGACACTTTTAGAACACCTATGTATCTGTATGTAAGTAAAAATTTTGTTATCTTATAAGAATTATAATCAATATTAAACAGATTTATATTTATATTAAATTGAATACATTTACCTTTTTTATTTACTTTGTTTTCTTCCTTACTAGTATCCCCTGCTTTATGTAGGCTCTATTTTTCAGGGACTTAATGAGTTCAAGTGAAAATTCTTACCTTTTTTAAACCTTTTACCTAATTTTCTTTAAAGTTTTATTAAAATTGTGTAATCTGATATGAAATGAAATGAAACCACAAGATATTTCAGGTTAATAACTCAGTTTCTATTACTAGGAGTTTTCTACTTAAAGAAATTATAAAACAATATAAACAATTTTATCTAGCATTTAACATTTATTAGTTTCTTATTCGATTCTCTAATTTACATTGGCCGTTCAGTTTTAATAATTACTTAAAAGTTTTAGTTTGCAGTTCGAACCGACTTTAATTAAAATGTAATTTCTATGCTCTTCTGCAAAACTGTGGCTCTGTTACTGTTAAAACGGCTCTGTTGTTAACATGGCTGATGTTTGAATTATTACGATATTCTTGAGAGGATATCGTTGCGACGTCTATTTATTTTATTTTGAATCTCTTTATTTGATGGGATGAATTCTTTTTCTTAAAAATGTTTAATTTAAATGACATTTAAGTCGTAAAATTCTTATTGACACTTGTGTTACTTGTTTTGAGTAGTTTCTGTTTGCAGTTTTGAGAATGAGGTTTATATTTCAAACAGTATTAGAATTACCTTTGGCTTCGGCGACGGCGACTTGTTCAGATACGTACTGTTACATTGAATTATTTGCTGGAGAGGTTATTCTTTGTCGTGGACACATGTGCACCGATTATGCCGACTTCACTGTACTTGTCAAACACTATGGCTGGACATTTATCACAAGTTTTATTATAATTTTGGAGACTACACAATGGATGTTTTTTAAAAGTGTCATGCTCTGCTCTGTTGTTAAAATGTTCTCTCTTGATCTCGAAAATGCCAGATAACGTCCCATTTTTTTCTGCCAGTCCGACTGGATTAATTGCAAATGTTCAAAAGGTTATGTCACCTGATCCAATGAAATGCAGTTTATTTACACATTAGTCAAAATAATGACTTCTCCTTGGAGTTCATGAATTTTTGTAATTACTGCTTGAGTCAAATTGTTAATACAAAACTATGTTTATTGGCGTAAAGTTCAAAATTTCTAATTCACTGTTTACACTCTAGTTAACCTAAAACATTGTTTACATTTTCTTACATTACTTATAATTGCTTAACATTTGCTACTGTCTTTGTTTACATACTGAAGCTTAATAATTACAATTAGTTTTGTTACAAATAAATATTTCATTGTGATTATCGGAAATACATAATTTAAAATATTCAATTAAGTTCTAAATTTTTAAACTCAAGGTCAAACTGCCTTAAGTTTTTTATCATAGCTATATATATATATATATATATATATATATATATATATATATATATATATATATATATATATATATATATATATATACGGGTTGTGGCAAAAATTGGTTTAGTATATTTCATCCTGTGATGAAGCTAACGTAGTTAGCGAAATGATCGTTGGGTGTGTAAAAATGTGTTGTGGTGATTTAGGTTTCCTCATGTGTACTTATGACAAATGTGTATATAAATTCGTCCCACGCACTTATAAAATTGTATATTGCTTATGATTATTTTTCGTTTATGCTAAAATATGGACAATGAGGATGTACCATATTACCCTTACATACCAATATACCAATAACCAATACCAATAACATATACTTAGCCTAAGATAACAACGGGGACACTATCTGCATATAAGGTTTAAAAGTAAAACGATTTAAAAACATGACTCAGATAACGCAAAACATATCTATTAACACATGGAAAGAAAGTAGGATTTTTTATTAATCTAGATAACCTATACTACCTATAACTAACACACGAGATTGCTGGCAGCAGAAACCAAATTTAAAGGTGATTCCACAATTCTGCATTTTTCATATTTTATCCTTGCAAATAACATAACATAAGTACACTTGGAGAACCCAAATCACCACAACGCATATTTTTAAAGGCCTGACGATCGTTTAACTAACAAAGCTCGCATCGTCAGAGGATGAGAATTTCTAAACCACTTACAACTAAACATCACGTTTTATACTAAGTCTAAGGTGAAGATCGATAAAGGAAACTTTTTCTGTCTACTGTAATTTAATTGTCTGCGCAGGTTTCGGAGTCTCTTCTATGTCAAAGAGAGAGTGCAAAGAAAAGGCTATAAATCACTTTTAGTTTTATTGTCTTAGAAATATAAATACTTTCGTACGCATCTAACTTCGCTGGTTGTCTAATATTTTTGACAAGTTACAGTTTGTCTTTATCAGTGTGGTGATTATTATCCCAAATATCTTGTCCCACGCATGACTTGTCTACACTACCGTATCTCAGCTGTGTCAGTTGTTCCTTGAATCTGGTTTCAAAGGTTCTTTTAGTCCGCCCAACGTACTTAAGATTACAATCTTTAAAACTTATATCATAGATACACGACATTTCAATGGCTTTATCTTTATATTTCGGATTACCTAACAATATTTTTAGACAAAAAATGATTTAAAAAATTTGTTAGGTAATACGAAGGATAAAGATAACGCCATTTTGGGTATCTATGAAATAATATGTAAAGACTGTAATCCTAAATACCTTGGGCCAAAAATTGAATTGCGGTTGAACTGGCCGCAAAAATACCTTCCATTTCTAAAAATGAACTTGTTATGTCAATATCAGCAATTCGATGCGCAATTCTTTTTTATTACGTGAGAATCGACATGCTGGTGAAAACTTTCCCTATTTGAATCACATTGTGCCTCCAATAGTAACGGATATAGCTATTGTAAATGATTCCTGTGAACAGCTAGTATAAAAGGCTTCCTGAATTAGATGACGAAGGTCAACTACGTTATTTGGTGCTTGGTTTAAATTGACCAGTCGATTGCCAATCATATCCCACACATATTATATTGGTGACAAGTATATGGAGCGAGAAGCCGATGGAAGCAGGTTAGGCTATTTTATTGTAGGAACCTTGTAGTACGCCTTGTGGTATGAGAACATGCGTGGTCTATTTGGAAAAGGGGTTGATTACCCTCGTAGGTATGGCAGTGCAGCAGGCTGCAGTACATGTTGTATGTAACCATCTGCATTCAAATTTATGTCGATACGTATGTTGTCGCACCCTATACTATCACGCGCCGTGTAAAAGCCGTATGCCATTCCACAGCAAATTCTAAATTTCTGCGTTCTCCACGTAATCGTCTTATTGTCAGTGCAACAGGCTGCAGTATGTTTCCTATGTAATCATTTTCATTGAAATTTCTGACAACTGAAACTATCGGTGACCCGCTACCGTATGTTATCGCACCCCGTACCATCCACCCACGTGTAAAGGCCGTATGCCGTTCCACAGCCAATTATAAACTCCTGTGTTCTCTACGTAATCGTCTTTCTCTTCTGTGACCGTTGAGAACCCAAAGACAGAATAGTGACTCTTTAGATAACACAACACGGTTCCATTGACCATCTCAATTTGATCTGCTGTCACACTACTCAAGCCGAGTAGCACGATGTCGAGGTGTCACTGAGAGACATAAAAATGGTCGATACGATCGAAGCCCAAAAGCGCGTATTCTGCGATATACCATTGCCACAGAGACCCTTTGTTATAAAACTCCCCACCAAATATTTCCAATCCACCGCGTTTTGGAAACTCTGTCTTGTAAAGGCGCAATCATCAACTGACGATCTTACAGTGCCGAAATTGGTCGAGGTCGTCCAAATCCATGACGCTGGTTATGGATTTCTTTTTTAGACCACCTGGACCAAAACTATAACACTATTGACACGCTGCGTCCTATGCGGTTGGAAATTTGTCTGATTGAAAAACCGGCTTCTTGCATACCAGCAATGTGCCCTTTTGCGAATTAACTTAAATATTTGTAATTATCCCGAAAACGCCGCCTAGGCATAAATACTTCAAGCTGCGGTAAATGCAAATTTAAAGACATAACTTTTTTATTAAACAAAATCAAAAATTCTACGCCTGTTAAGTTTTTTGTCCATATTGTTATCATTTATTTCCAGTGACAAAACAGAGTAGTATAGAAAATATCATTGTAATTGGTCGACTCCTATTGGGTGTTCGGATTTTTTATAAAGCTAATATAAATTATGCACGTGTATCAGATTAATCCGAAGTGGGACTATAGCTTAAAATAAAAGGTCAAACTAAATAGCTCCCTATCGATTTAAATGTTTTGAATGATATTACTAATCATAATGGTTGGATACACTGTAACGTGGTGCTTTGCCTGATTAATGTTATTACAATATGTACATTTAGTCTAAATTAGTAATTGGGTAAAATGCAGCACAAAATTAATCAGTAATCATTTTAGCGTATGTTCGCTTCCAACATAATTAGTCTAGAAATGATTTGTCGCTATAAATTAATCCTCTAATATCATTGCCGGAAATAGACGAAAATTATTTACACACTCTGATTTCACAATAAGTTGAATTTTAGATAATGCAGTTTGGCGTCTGAAACAATTAAAAGTAATTGCCTAGTCCCCAGCGAATTATTTCCAGCTACGAAACTTCATTCTGCTGCAACCTTTCAACCTCAGGTCTATCATTGGAAGCGTGGAAAGCTTTTTATGACGCTGTTCAGTGTGTGATTAATATTGTCTACTACTACATAGCTATTTCATGACGCGAGATAACCTGATTTGTATTCACGGTTTCCCCTTAGGTGAACTTGACTGGCTATTTGTAAGGCGGGAAAAGCTCCGGGGTATGACGGAATACCATATAATTTTGTCTACAAATTACCGGAAAATTGGCATCCTTATCTTCTGTCACTTTTAGTGAATTTTCGTTAAAAAATCATTGATGAGAAGATCGAGACTTGGAATTTTGAAGAAAATTCTTTGAATTAGCGCAAACTAGTCCCCCTAGAACACATGTAGATCTCAATTTATATATATATATATATATATATATATATATATATATATATATATATATATATATATATATATATATACATATATATATATATATATATATATATATATATATATATATATATATATATATATGTGTGTGTGTATGTGTGTGTGTGTGTGTGTATAGACAGTGTGACACACTTAATGGCCTACCCACTTCAAATGTCAGATATCAACCCAGCCTACTATGATTTCAGGAATAGGGCCGGTTCTCTATATTTCGCGATGCGTAAGAGATATCCAAAAAAAGTCACTTTAAAAAGTTATTCAGAATTCAATTCTAACTAAGCAGGTACCGAGTTTCAAGTCAAAATTCCAATTTTTACTTTTTTGAAATTTTTTTTGTCTAAATGAGCCTAAATTTTCCATCAGGTTTTAACAGGTAGATTGCCATGAAAAGAAATTAGCACCTTGTAAAATATTGCGATAAATGTCAAATTGACCTTAACTGTGAGTCTGCCAGCAAAATGCCTGTTGAACGTCTCAGTGTAAGAGAAAAAATTAAATTAATAAGATTGTTTGGTGATGATGTTCGAAATAGCAGAGAAGTTGCTGATGAATTCAATCGGAGACATCCACAGAGCAATCCAATTAGGCGCGGAACTGCTGCAGCTCTGAATGCACGATTTTCTCAAACGGAAAGTGTGGTGAGCAATATCTCGGCTGTTAGAAATCGAAGAAGTAGTGATGATAGCATAATCTTGGCTTCAACTCAAACCAATCCCCAGATGAGTTTACGACCAAGGGCCGTTGCGTTGGATGCAAGTAGAGAAAAAATCTGAAGATGCCTTGTGCGTCATAAAATAAAGCCTTTGAAGCCAAAGTTTCTGCACTCGTTTATAGAAGGTGATGAGCTGAAACGATTAGATTATTGGCTTTGAGCCCAAGGTAACTTTATGAATGATAGAACATTTTTAAGTAAAATTTTATTTACGGACGAGGCAACATTCACTACCAATGCAATAGTATCAGCCCAAAATTCCAGATGTTAGTCTGCTGAAAACCCTCACTGGGTTATCAATTGTAAAGCACAGTATTCAAAAAAGTAAATACGTAGTGTGGAATTTTGGGGGATAAAATAAATGGTCCTTTTTTTGACAACACCTTGAAGGCAGATCGAATGCTTTATTTTTTAAATAATGAATTATGGGACTGTATTGAAGGTATGCCTATCAACGTGCGACAAGATATTTATTTTCAATTAGACGGTGCATCCATTCACAACTCTCAGTTAGTCAGAAATTGGCTAAATCTACATTTTCCATCAAGATGGATTGGCAGGAATAGTTCTTTTGAACAGTGGCCTCCTCGGTCTCCTGATATTACTCCACTATACTTCTATTTCTGATGTTTTGTTAAGAATAATGTGTACAAAGAACGGCCCCAATGTCGCGAGGAAATTTGCGAGAAAATAAGGCAGGCTTGCCGTGAAATAAATATAGCATAACTAAGAAAAGTTGCCAACAATAATCGTTAACGGATGGAAAAATGCATCAGGCTTGAAGGTTGAAGTAGACTACATTTAATAATTTTAAATTCAATTTAATTGTACTTTTGTTAGTTTAAGTTGAGTTGAATAAATTACGTGCCATTGTTCTTTTGATATTGACGATATTTGTTGTTTCCATGGCAATCTACCTGTTAAAATCTGATAAAAAATTTAGACCCTGTCTAAAAATTTACAAAAAAAGCAAAAATCCGAATTTTGAAACTCGGTATCTGCAGTTAAAATTGAAATCTGAATAACTTTTCAAAGTAACTTTTTTTGATATCTCTAACGCATCGCTAAATATAGGGAACCGACCCTCTTCCTGAAATCATAGTAGGCTGGGTTGACATCTGACATTTGAAGTGGGTAGACTATTCAAACAGCCTCATGACGTTTTACATCTGTACAAATAATGAAATCGGTATCTCTAAAGATAGAGAAAATACAGGCATGTCTTCATCTTAAGTGTGTCACACTGTACATATATATATATATATATATATATATATATATATATATATATATATATATATATATATATATATATATATATATATATATATGAGTATCACACCGATTAATTAATGTAAGTAGTTTGGATAAATTCGTTGGTCAGGAAAATCGGACCACTTTTTTCAAGAAAATGTTTGGTTTTCTTTAGAATTTTTTTTTGAATATTCGAAAATAACAAAGCTATGGCCATAAATTTGGAATTTGGTACGCAGACTTATATTATAAAAGGTATACTACATTCCAAAATTTAGGTCTCTAAGTTAAAGGACAAAAGAGCTTTATGTATTTAAAGAACAAAAAAAAATGGTGTGCCACTGATGACCAGAGAAACGCACAAAAACGAAATATTTTGTGTGGATAACAAAATCTATTGTTATTACGGACAAAGACTATGTTTTTTTTGGAGACAAAAGGCCCAGAAATGCCAGATAAATTACTTTGAAAATTTTATAGCTTTTCTTGGACCGATTTTAAACAAAGAACCTAAAACGAGTAATATACGTTATGTGGAAAACACTGTAGCAGGAAGTCTGTTTACAAGCCTTAAGTTTCAGCTTAAACTGACATTTTCCGTAATTTTACCAAACTATTTGCGGAAAATTGGTTTCAAACAGACCCTCTTTCTGATGCTTTGGCAGTAGTTTTAGTTATAGAGTTTATGCTCTAATAGTCTATAATTTTTAGCGAATTTTCGTAGAAAAAATTTGCTATAGAGAAGGCCGCTTGCTTTGCATTTTGAAAATAGTTTTTCAAATAAGCACGAACTAGGCCCCATAGAACCCATATCCGGAGGTAGTATCAGTTTTTATCTGTTCACATATATACAGGATGATGCATTTCTATGGTAAACCACAAGATATCCAAAAAATACATATGTTATTTATAGGGTGCCTTGAGTTGCATCTTATAAAATTATTTTTAGTGGCCCATGTTGGGATTGGGATTCGAAATTAGTATTAGGCCACAATCGTAGGATAGAGGTTAAGAATTAAATCTTAGTCTTTGGATATAGTTTTGTGATTAAGTCAATTGAAATTCGATTATAAAGCAACATCTGGGATACAGTTGTAGTATCAGTTTACCCTTGGATTTAAAACATCTGGCTGTAGATTATTAGGCCAGGTAATGATCTATGATGGACTCACATTAAGTTTGGCGATGTAGAGGTAAATTCTTTAGTGGTCAATCAACCCACCTCGGGATTGGACGTTGCCACTTACTTCAGCATAAGTATAATAGAAATACTATCATATCTTGTCTACTATTTTAGCCACTAATTAACTACAGTATAATAATTGTATGTAAATTCTACAAAATCTTGCGTAATGACTTATAGTCTCCTTGCTTAAATTTTTCTCTTTATATATTTCTTTAATATATCTATACATAAAAATGAATGACTGATAAGT
This sequence comes from Tillus elongatus, assembly GCA_964006375.1. NCBI lineage: Eukaryota > Metazoa > Arthropoda > Insecta > Coleoptera > Cleridae > Tillus > Tillus elongatus. The sequence continues at coordinate 185,795,877 of OZ023263.1, forward strand.
AAAATAATTATAAAAATACCTGCGGCCACAGCTTTTACAAAGATCTAAATCAAGACCATTTCAATTTATTGATTGTTGTTGTTACTTGGTGAAACTGGTCCATACTACATACAGACTTGGAGACTACTTATCTGGTTTCACTGTTGGGTTTCGTTTCTGTAGGTGAAGGTCGTAGCCAGCGCGTAAGCTTGCTGGAGCAACAGGCCCTTGTGAATTCTAGATGACACCATTCTCAGACCGATAAACATTATATATATATATATATATATATATATATATATATATATATATATATATATATATATATATATATATATATATATATATATATATCTGAGAATGCTGTGAAGCAGCGAAAATAGTCACAGAAACGTTGAAGAACATCCGAGAACATCTAGAATTCATAAGGGCCTCTTGCTCCAGTTAGCTTACGCTCTGAATACGCCCTTCACCTACAGAAGCGAAACCCAACAGTGAAGCCAGAGAAGTAGTCTCCAGGTCTGTATGTAGTCAAGACCATTTGTTTACAGCAAATAAATATCTATACGTTTTAGCGAATTTTTATTTTTTAAAATTCGCTTTTAGAGAGATATTGATAGTAAGACTTTGCAAACATTTTTTCAAATGAGCGCAAATTTGGCCCCCTAGAACCCTAAAACAAGGTTCGTTTGATATATATATATATATATATATATATATATATATATATATATATATATATATATATATATATATATATATATATATGCGTGATTCTCCAAAAATGAAACTTTTTTGCGTAATATCTTTTTTAGATGTTTTGCTCTTCATTTGGTAGTGTTTGTGTATTAGCCGATCTAATATAATGGTTCCAATATTCGCCTTAACCATAATTGGTAATAACAATACTTGAATTGCTAGATTTTCATTTTTGTACTAAAAAATATAATTCCTCTGTATTGTAGTCAGTACAAACTTCCATGATTTACTGCAATAAAAAGTATAATAATTAGCAGGCCGAATAGCTCAGTTTGCGAGGTGAGTAACCTCTAGAATGGGACTAGGAGGTCGCGGGTTCGAATCGCGTATTCAGACAGTGGGTCTTTTTCACTCGAATGTGGAAAGGCCAGCTTCGGATGAGTTATGGGTGGTGTCCTTTGTCTATGTGTATGTAAGCTCTTACCGCACAAGTCAATGACTTCTGGGTGCGGAGTTTGTCTACTGTGGTGTTCATATACCCTAATTTTATATTATCACATTAATATAGAAAACACAACACTGCATAGCCTAAATTTGTATTGCAAATAATTTAAACAATTTGACTAAAATAATATAAACGTCTAATTGGCCTAAGTAGATTTCTGACTGGTGCGATTGATTCGATATTTGGTAAGCAGATGGCGTCAGCGTTGCTCTGCTTTTAAAAACACTTGCTTGTAACTATCACCTGATAGGAAGACGTTACAAAAAGCGAGAGTTGTATAAATTCCGGCGTTTTCTCCGAAAAACTCTAAGTTTAATGATATGCATCAAGTAGGCAGATCACTGCTCTGGTAAGTACAAAAACTTTTTGGCGAAATAAAATATATTTTACTGCAGTCAGACATTAGGAACTGTTGAACAGTTTGTTCACAGGCATATTATGAGGTTATGTATATGAACCACAGACATATGTGCGAAAATAAAAAATAACGTCATTCTTCTGGCATCATTCCTCTGGAACTCCGAAACCCATAAGAAATATTTGTTTACCAGCAGAATGACACGAGCCTTAGATTGTAGGAAAAAAAGTTAGGCTGGAACTTGGTAGAAATTTTTATTTACTCAGCAGTACATCAAGTCTTTTGACCTTTTCTTGCTAATTTTATGGCTCTCTTGCGGCATAATATATCTCGAGAAAATAAGCTGCGAAAGAAAAGGGATGCAGAAAAGCGAAGATACGAGAGACACGGGAATGATCCTGTATGTATAAGCAACTAAAAGAAAAGGAGTAGAACAGAAAAAAAAAGAGCAGAGAGTTGTTAGACCTATAAAAAATTCAACCAGAGAACAAAACTTGAAAAGAACGCAGTGTCGCAAACATTCACAGACATATCGACTGAAGAAAAAACAACAGGAAAATCAAAGGAAATTAATTGAAGAATACACTCTACCACCGTCTCCTGCTGCAGCACAGAATATGGAAAATATACCAACAGAAGAAACACCACAGTGTATTGCAGCACAACGTATAGCAGCAAGAAACAGGAAACACAGAAGTCGGCTGTCAAAAGAAAAGGATATAAATATATCAAAACTAAAGACAAAACTAAATAATTATAGAGTTAAATATAACAGACTTAAGAAAGAAAATAAACGCAAATCCAATAAAATATATAAGAATTCTCTTAGTACTAGACTCAAACAAATTATTCCAGAAGAAAAGCCAAATTCAGAAATTCTCAGAAAGGTTTTGTTTGCTAAAGCGATAAGAGAGCAGTTAAAAGTTAACTACCAACAACTGAGAAGTAATAAAGATAAAAGTAAATATTTTAGGCAAATATTACACGGAAAATAAAAAAATAGCAGTCTTCAAACAATATACGGAACATTGTAAGAGAAAATCATCATGTTAAGAGGAATAACAGCATATTGGAATATTATTTGGGCGCAGTAAGCTATTATTTAGAAGTGTCTTCAACTTCAGAAGAATATTCAACGGATTCCTGATGAGTGTGGTACCTGAAAATAATACTTCTCGTAAAATATTATGTGTTTCTGATGTATTGCGAAGAGCACGGTACAAGCAGTAAATGTGACCAGTAACTGAATCCACAAAATATGAAATGTAACACGTATTTATTGGTGGAACTAAAAACACAGCAAACCAGATACACTTGCTGCTGTTGCGCAGACACAATTAGGAAAAAATGGTGATGCTCCTCTGCGTACTTTTAAGACAGCTGCTTAAGCTTTTGAACAAACTTAGAATGGTTACATGTTGCTTATTATATTTATGTTGCTTATAAGAGTGTAATAGTTACTGTTTATATTTGCTGACAGAAAAATAAATAAACAGTGAAGTTAATAGTCGTGTGTCATTCCTCTTGGATTTTTCCGGAAAAAAAATTCGTATCTCAAAAATATCAAAGTAATTTTCATGAAATTCGATTGATATGTTACCATCGTACACATATTACTTACATAGCAAAATTCAACTTTTTATTTAAAGCATTTAATAAAAGTTCGCTACCATAACGCACTTGCTGCGTCCCAAAATTATTATTTTAATATATAGGTTTGCCAAAAGAACACAATTGTATAGAACGTGGTTTAATCATCAAAAATAAGTTAATTATAATTCCTTTGAAAATATTTGTTTTTATCTGTCATTTCATAACTTGAATGTTTCAAATTGGGGTAAAATAAATCTTATAAATTGTTTATAACTTGGCGTTTTCATCAACTCTTTTCAGTGCAATCAAAATTTATTAACATCGAGGGATAAGTAAAGCAGTAGGTCTGATACTTCACTGTGACATCAACAAGCTCAACAGACCTTGACATTCCAAATAACTTCATTTTTTAAATACCTAGCGTCAACTGGTCCATAGTGGGATAAATTTAAAAAAATGTTGCGCTGGTTCTAAAAAATGTAACTTAAAATTTGCAATTACAAATCGCAAGAAAACAACTTAATAATAATCTAATAATGTTTTAAACTAATACTCAATTTATTTCAGATTTTATTTAAGAAATCCCACCATACACCACTTGTTCCACTATGAACCACTACATGGTTCATAGTGGGAATCTTACTGGGATCCTCAAGAAAAACACCTTTAATCTATCTTAAATTGTGTAAAATCTGTAGAAAATACAAATGGTTGAGCAGCTCTTGCTGTACTTCCAAAAATGTACGAAGGGGGAAGTTTTAAAACAATATCATCTGCCAATAAGGTATCCTCATCGCTTTTTTCAGGAAATACTAATTTGGTTGTCGTAATTTTTTTTAAAGAGAATATTGTATTCTTCTCCACTTATATTCACAACCTGACCAACATAATTTGCAACAGACTTTTTGTCATGTATCGTATTATAACAAAATCCTCCTTTTGAATAGACGTGTCTTGAAATTCGGACATGAAGCTCTCTAAATCGCTGGAATAGCTACAAATATCTTCACTAACATCACTATTTAAACTGGTGTCATCATTGAAAACTTGACGTTTAATTTTCTTAGCCCGCTTCTTTATTTCTTCTGCAATTGTTTTTTCTTCGTTCTTTCTTTATGTTGTTCTATGCCTTCCTACATAGGCGTATCTGTTAATTAATATTGCTGACTGCAGATTCTTCCTCACTTTGCTAAGTTTCTTTCTAGCAGCTGCTTTAACATAGGGGTCTGATTTCATGTGAGTCACTAGCGTGTGAGAGGGGCCAGGAATTGAGCTGACATGTTGTGGTTCTTCTATAACTCTTCTGTCTTCTATATTTTGAACATCTTCAATTAAGTTATCTGCTACGCCATTATTATCTTCATTTTCTTTGGGTCTGTCAGTGAAATAAGAGGTCGTAAAATCACTATCCGAAAATATTTGGAAATTCAGGGGTGCTATGCCTGTTTTCTGAAATCATTTAATAATGTTTTCAGGCGTAAATGCTTTCGCATAAGCAATGCGAACAGCACTACAAACATCATAAATTGTCATCGATACACCAGGATGGGTTATCATCCAGTCATCACTGCTTAATTATAATAGCTTTTAAATGGAAAGAAACAACTCACGTCCAGTGGTTGTAACTTATGGCTACAATGTGGCGGCAATGTCAACAGGATAATACTATTATCTTTACACATATTCAAAACACGAACATCATAACGGCTTTCATGGTTATCCAGAATTAAAACCAGTTAATGATCCTTACTGCAACACACATGTCTGGTAAAGTGCTCTATATATTTTGAAATATTTTCACCCGTCATCCAACCGGTGGGATACGCTGCACCACTTCACCCTATGGGCGCTCCATTGAGCACAAAAGGTATGTTCAGGAAACAGGAAGCTATGCAGTAGGGCGTTCCTAGTCATGAAAATATATTTTAGTATTATTTTTATATTATAATATTTGTACAAAAATTCGCTACCATAAATTAGAATAATTCGTATATATTAAGTAGGTCACTTAAATATCATAATTATTGGCAATGAAATATTACATTACAGGTTTAGATAAATTTGTTATTTATTTATTTATTGTTATCTTAATTATACAGCATGTCTCACAAAAAAGCTTAGCTTGTGCTTGCAAATGACATAATTTTAACCTTCTTCCAATAAAATCAAACTGTCAAACGGTTTTATTTTGTCACTTTCCAAATTTTGTCTGAAGTTCTCTTCCCTTCAATCCCAAATATCACCAATATATCCACTTTAGCATTTTATATTTAAATTTACTTTGCTATAAAAATAATTACTTTTCTACAACCATATTTCTCCAAAAATTTTAATTCTTCTAGGACAAAAATTTGACATTACATTTCTGACATTTTTACAGAATGAATAAACAAGTTAGAATTGCAGAGTACAGTATAAGAAATGCTGACTGATGAGGTTGCAGTTTTCGAATTATGTAGACCAAGCAAGGTTATAAGTAGTGTTGTTGGTGAACATTAGCGAGACTTTTTTTATTTTAATTGTGTAGAGATAAGTAGAGATTTTGTCGGTTTTAAATTCATTTAGTTAAATTAGTTGTAAGAATTGTTGAATTTTATTTTCTTTATTAAATTTTATTACATCGTTACCATGTCAAAATTATCCTAGTTCTAAAAGTTATTCCCTAATTGTCCTCCGCTCGCTAAACAAGGTGTAAAAATTTCCCTAGGAAACAAAAAGAGGTGGTTCCATTAGCGCATATTGCAGTGCACATTGTGATTAAGGTTTCTCGTTCAGCACTGGCCACTTTCGCAACTTATTTTTGTTTTATGTTGGCTAATATCTTCCCTCGTTTATGAACATTTGTGACTCCTATCTACAATTGAAGATTTGGTGTGACTGGATACTGTATTCGCTTATGACATTTCTCAAGTTATTAAAAAAAAGTGCTCAGATTATGCTTGTTAAAGCTGATAGCTCCGCTTAGGCTGGTTGCTTCTAGTTTACTAAGCGTTAATCTAGGGTGCCTTTTTCTAAAATTATTGCCCCATTTAACTCCAGCTCATTTTTTCTCGTGGCCGAGACTGAGGCACAGTTTTATTATTAGCAATGTCATACTAGTAAGCCAACTGACGAGTACCAACTAATGTTAAGCCATAGCACACTGCACAAGCTTCAACTAAATAGTCGCTTAAAAGCTCCTCCTCTTTTTCAGTAAAAACTGGACTAAAACCTTCGTCCAAATGTAAAATCGTTTCCCGTTGTTTCGCCGTTTTTATCATCAGCTAGTTGACATTTCTTGACTTTTCGATGTAAAGCAGATTTACTCACATCATTCTTTTTAGCCGCACTTATTAAAGACACGTGATTTATGATAACGTCATCCACAACAGCACGCATAGACTTCTCATATTTCTCATGAAAATCTTTGCTTTTTTTAAGAAATGACGATAATTGTGATCTTGGATGTCTCGGCATATTCCAGTCTGCAAAAAAAATAATTTCTTACCATGTCTTATAATATTATTATATCCCAGTATGGACCACAAAAATTTTTCCACTATGAAACAAAAATGAGCAATATCTTATCCAAGTGATAATACTAGGTATTCATGAACATTAGCAACATTGAGGTTAAGGGTATCTTAGTTATCCATGCCGAATTTGTTTTAGAAAAAGTAAATTTCGACCGATAATTCAACAAAAATGTGAACCGGCTAATTAAAATTTCCATCTACAGACTTACATAAATTTAAAAAAATTATAATTACACTACAGAAATCGAGAACTTGATGTGATATTCTTTTGCGGCATAAACAACAGGCTATCTACACTAAAATATGGCAAAACAAAATTCCCACTATGGACCATGTCCCACTATGTACCACCCTACCCTATATCTAGATATCTTTACCTAGATCGCTCAAAACTGATTAAAAACCGGTTTAGGTATACAAATATTGTACGTGTGTCCCAAAAAGCTGATGACACCATGGACAAGATTATTTTTAGAGAAGTAGGTACTTTTTAGTGACTGTGTGATCTTTTAAAACAAATCATTTGTATGAAATAAATGTGTATATAGTCTGTCAAAAAAATATTAACATCTTTCAAAGGAGTCAACGTTTTTTTAAATTTTACGAGGCACAAACCTTGATCGAGAAATTATAGCGGTAATATATACATATATATATATATATATATATATATATATATATATTTATATATATATATATATATATATATATATATATATATATATATATATATATATATTATAATGATTATACTTGATTTTAATTTGTATACTTTTGTATATAGTATCTCGTATAAATAATCACCTGTATTAATATAATTTATTTTTTTAATTTTAATGGGTATAATTTAGGATGATTTTACTCTTATTTGTTGTATTTTAAAATGTAAATAGAAACTTTTATATTGACAGTTTACACACAATGTTTATGTATGACCCTGTAGCTTTTATTGATGTATTTGTTCGTTTAATAAATGTTTATGACTGTGGTGTTTTAATTATTTGAATCCATACCTGTAGATATGTTATATTAAAATTAACTTTAGTGTAATATTGGTTGCATATCCCCCTTATTCCTCAGTCAAATGTAATAATTATGATAATTTACCGAAATCAATTTACCTTTTTAATTTACTTACTTCTGTTCTGGCTCTCTCTCTTCTCAGTAGTGGATTCTGTTAATTACGAGAACAATAGCCTGATAATATGCAATTAAACTTAATTTATGTTTTTATTATTTACGCAAAGAAATATCTCATTTTAACTCGTAAAAAAATTTTATTTCATAGAATTTTAAATTCAAACTTAAAGCGGATCCTCTATGAAAAAACTTAAATTTTATTAACAAAATAGATTATTAAAATTACTGACAGAATTTGGTATTAAAGTTTATAAACAATATTTAAAATGGCTTTTCGAATTTTGCACTGCGGACTTCACGCCCTCTAGATTTGTATCTATGAACTATTGTCAGAACGCAAATAAGATTTCTGTTTATTTATTTAGAAGTTCTAATTTCCCACCAATACTTTATATTGATGGATGTTTGACAAAATTGACTGGCTTTATTTGAGATTTTGGCCCCCTTGGTCTGATTTAAACAAAATAAAATGGATTTCAAACCTTGATTCCTGGCTAGTTTTGATAGGTAAGTCTGGACGTGGTTATTATATATATATATATATATATATATATATATATATATATATATATATATATATATATATATAACTGTTTCTATTATTTCTTACGGCAAACATTCATTTAACATTCTGTTGCTTCCAGGGATACAATGGGTGTTCTTTACACAAAACATACTCTAAAAAATTTAAATTCTTTGGGTAGTACAATATGACGCTGCCTGTCGCATCTTAATTCATTAAAAACCCCCCAATCAACAACCGAAAAACGGAAATCCTCTCCAATTTAATCTGGAATGTCGTTTCCTCTTTTGTCCCAGTCCATTATTTCTTGAAAAAATTAAAACCTTTTTGACAGCTGTGCATCTTTGAAAGAGCCCGGTAAGTTCAAATCTTATTATTCTACATCGCTATTATTAAAATGTCATTTGGCATAAACTTACTTCTTTGGTTTTTTATTACATTTAGGTAATTGTTTTAGAGCACAGTTCTTTGGTTTGAATGTCATAATTAAGAGCTTAAGCTATTTGCATATAAATTTTTGGCTCATTTAACCCATTTAAACTGAGATACTATCCCAATTTGCTAGTTATAAATCTTAAAAGTTTCATTAACGATTATTTTAATAAACTATTGCTTTATACCTGTCATTGCTCATCCAAATGACACTGAATAACAATAATAGATAATATGCTTGTATATTAATGTTTTTATTTTGTTTTTATGTTTTAGTGTGAAGAAAAAATGTCAAACGATCTGGATATATACAATTTACAGAGAGCCCATCACATCACGTGTAAACCGTAAGTATTGTACTTACTACTGGCCAGTGGTCAAATTATTGCACCAACGTTGCTAAGATAACCCCCCAATATACGTAGGTCTGAACATTTACATAATTCAACCAATAATCGGAGTTTAACGTCATCAACTTACTTTTTGTATACGTTATCTTTTCTTTTTATAGTAAAATTTATAGGGAAATTTATTTATGTACACTCTGATGTACTAATAGTTTATGATGTGCAATTTCCCAGCACAATATATATATATATATATATATATATATATATATATATATATATATATATATATATATATATATATATATATATATATATATATATATATATATATATATATATATATGCATAATTATTTTGTTTTAATATGTGTGTGAAAATAGATTTAAATGAATTATTTTACGCCACTATCTCATATATTTCATTACCATAATGTGTAAACAAAACAATAACAAACGTACTTATAAACTGTTTATAGAAAAGGTCGATTATTACACTTGCTTTTATATATATATATATATATATATATATATATATATATATATATATATATATATATATATATATATATATATATATATATGTGTGCATATACATATATATGAATATATTTTATTTTCAACCTAAATAATCGTCCAGTGTTATATAATTGCCGTTGTGTAAAATCTGATGCACAAATTTCAGTTTTCGCTTAAACGAGCCTATTATGGGTGGCAAATATAACGAGACTGCTGTTACGTAAATATTTTGAGAGGGCAATAAATCACAAAAAAAACAAAATTTGTTAACGGTATCCTTGGCGTTGCAGACATATTGGGCATAAAAATACTAAACTAATATATCCTTTTCTTTCATCTCCTGCTGATTGGTTGAGTTGAAATATGACTAACTGTCTGTGCAATTCACATGCTTGTACTCGCTACTAGTAAAGTGAACTGACACGAATCACTGTTGCGTAACTTTGAAGATAAATTGATTGATTCTTGGAACGCCACATGCCGAGAAAGGTGGACGTGTGAGTGCTGCGTGGTCTGAGTTTATTGTTTATTGAGACACAGGTTGATACGCGACTGGAGACGTAGGTATTTATTTCGTTGTCAGTTCTAGAAAATTATTTGTCCTTTGAGTGTCATATAATATACATCCCAAATAGTCTCTACGCAGAAAGTGCATTAGGGTAGAAAATATTCATAAAACAATTTAAAAACATTAAGAAAATCTCTAATATTTTCATGTTGATTTCGAAGCAATAGGGTGCTCCAAAACCTACGAAAGATGGCTATTGTTTTCATCAAAAGCTAGTGGGCTTAATTACTAGCAGGTATATATGTTACCATTCCATAGCGATTGCGATCAGGTCGGCCACGCCTCTGGTGTTGATTAAGGTTAGAAGACATTTTTATTTACGATTAGGATGCTGCAATGACGTTTAAGACATGCATTTTGAACATCTCATACAATATAAGATTGTGTTTTTCATCCCATTATCAAGAATTAAACGCGTTATTAATTTAAAAAAGTGTTTTATACGGTCCTGTCTCCATATCGTTATAAACTCTATCTTTATACTCGTTTTTGTCTCAAATCATAACTTTTTTTGACAAAAACGATGATAAATATACAGTTTATAATGACGAAGACAGGACTGTAAGAAACTAGATAAAAATCCGCGAACAAAAATGATTTCGGACCTCAAAAATTGTCTAAAGAATTGTCCCAATCGCACATCGAAAGACTTAGAAAGAAAGTCAAAAGTTGCAAATCCTAAAGTCGCCATAGAGTACAGTCTCCCAAAAATTCATAAACCGGGAAAATCAATGAGACCTATTGTCTCGGCTATGGATTCCCCCGACATACAATTCAGCAAAGTAGTTGACAAATGAGTTTAAAAGCTTGCCCGTCAAACAAAAAAGTATTTCAGTAACAAATTCTTTTGAATTTATTAATAGAATTAAAGAGGTGAAATTAATTAAAGGCGAGGTCTTAATTTTATTTAACGTAACCTCATTGTTTCCTAGCGTCCCCACGAAGCAAACGTTATCATATTTAGAAGAATTCCAAAAAAGTGAATAACATAAATAAAAAAGTCTACAAAGATTATTTACTTTAACAAACCTTTGTATTAAACAAAATATTTTTCAATCAACAATGAGTTTTTTAACAAACCCAGGGTATGGCAATGGGCAACCCGCTATCGCCATTTATTGCAGACCTTTTCCTGAGTAGATTTGAAACATATCTTGAAAGTGAAAGTGAGTATTGTCCTAGAGTGCGCTTTCGTTACGTGGTTGATATTTTTGCAGTGTTTAACACAAACATTTGCAGAATAGAAAATTGTATTGCCAAATTAAAAAATACATTTTATTTTATAACATTTACGCATGAATTAGAAATTAATAATAAGTTACCCTCTCTAGATGTACCTGTTCTCAAAAATAAAGACACATTAGAATTCGATGTCCATAGAAAGGAAACCACCACTCCAAGCTATATTCCGAATGACTCGCATCATACGTAGGCACAAAAAATGGCCAGTCTGAATTTTTTAGTAAACAGGCTAATTCGTCTACTTTCAAGTAGAACCAAAGAATTAAAGTATATTAAGAACGTGGCCGAATATAACGGATACACTGCTTGTCTAGTGGAGAAATTAATTTAAGAACAGAGAGCAAAGCAAATATTAGCGGTTTTTAGAAGAGAGAAAGCCGAAAAAACTTTGTGTGCCTACCATTTGAACCTAGAATCACGAGAGGCCTAGATCGAATTTTAAAAAAAGCTAATTTGCAACTAATATTTTTGACAAAAAAATACTTTAAAAGAACTTGCTATGTAAGTCAAAAGACAAGGAAAGTACGGCCAAAATGTTGGGAATTTATGAAATAAGTTGTAAATATTGTGGTCCTAAATACGTCGGACAAAAAAAAAATCTATTGAAATTTGTTTTAAAGAACATTTGGGACAATTAACGTACGGTATTTACATACGGTACTATAGATAGATATTCCGTCGCCGATAATAATCACCACGTTAATGAGGAGAATCTAAAATGAACATAAAATGATAGACAACCAGGACAGCTAAATGCGTTTGAAAGTATATATATATATATATATATATATATATATATATATATATATATATATATATATATATATATATATATATATATATATATTGTTGTTGTTGTTCGCGCTTTTCTTGGCTGCGGATAATTATCCATTAGCCCATTGTCCGATTTATTTTTCGAGCGTTAGGTCCGTATTTTTCTATACAATGGTCCATCGTGGCTCCAACCATTATGTAGTTTTTATTATTACTACCCTTATTTTTAATATAATTAACTAGGCTGAGTACAACAATATTCTTACCATTTAACATATTCATTCTTTTTTTTTTCTCTTTTTGTTTTCTTTTTTTCTTTTTTTTATATATTTTTTTTCTTTTTTTTTCTTTCTTTTTTTTTCCTTTTTTTCTAATTGGTCTTTTTTCCATTTTTTTCAGTTTTTTTTTAATTGGTCTTTTTTTCCTTTTTTTCAGTTTTTTTATTTTTTTATTTATTTATTTTTATTTATTTATTTTTTCCTTTTTTTTTTCATCTCAGTCGGGAATACACGGGGACACGAATCGCCTAGGGACCCTTCAAGGCTCACAAAACACACACAGACTGGGCCACGGTTTGAAAAAAGGTATAAACAAATGGGAGATACAAAGGATCTTAAAACTAAGCTTTACAAATGTTTCTTTACAATATTTACTTAAATGACTAACAAATGATTATTACACATATACTGTCCGTAAAACCAAATTATTGTTAATTTATATATTATGTCTTATCTCTCAACTATATATACCCATACATATATATTTACACACACACTTACATCTATAACCGACCCACATATTCAACTACTTAAATATCCAAACATATACGACTACTATTTCTATGCCTATCTTTACAGATACCGCGTGTTTTCATCACGTTAAGGTTCTAGCTTAATTTTTTTTATGTGTTTTAACAACCAATCGTATATGTTTTTCTGCTTAGTTTGTAGCAACTGTGGCAAGCTAAAGGGGCAATCAACACCCGCCCAAACATGCACTTGATTACAGAATTCATTTATTTCATGTTTTTTTAAACTGCACTCCAGTAGCATGTGCTGAGTGCTCCCCAGCTCTCCACACTCACAAAGTGGGTCGTTCCTTAAGGCTATTTTATGCATGTAAACAGGTACCATTATATGATTAAAGCGTAATCTGCAGATAATGGAAATTTCCCTTTTTTTATAATTTAATTTAGCAAACCATGGCTTCACCGGTAGTGTTGGTTGTATTTGCTTATAACATAATCCTTTTGTATTTTGTTGGTATTCCTCTTCCCATTTTTGATGTGATTGTTTGCTGAGATACACCCAGAAATCTTGCACTGGGATTTTGTATGTTACGGTAATTCCGTCGTTTGTCGCTTGCTTGGCCAGATTATCCACTATTTCGTTTCCCTGTATGCCAGAATGTGCTTTTGTCCACACCAGTACAATATTTTTACCCTGTGCTCTTGAATGTTTTATGGCATTTATTGTTTGCGTTATGAGATAATTGTTTTTGCTTCTTTTGTGGGAACCGCTATAAATGGCTTGAAGAACACTTTTGCTGTCAGAAATGATTAGTATCTCACTGTTTTCTATTGTATCAGTATACAGGACTGCTTTATGAATTGCTATAATTTCTGAGGTAAATATGGTAAATATGGGATTAAGTTTAAACTTTTCTGCAATTTGCTTCTGTGGATCATAAAAAGCACATCCAGTTCCCTCTTCGCTTTTCGACGCGTCAGTGTATATGTGGTACGACTTATTCAGTATCTGATTTAAATCGTATTTGAACATGGTGTTTCTTATCGGTGCAGGAAAGTTTGTATATTCTTCAGTATAAGCAACCTGTACCCCGATGTTGGAAGGTTCTATCTGATAGTATGGATCTACTTTATTTGACCATATATCGTTTCTGAAAGGGATAAGATGTTCATAGCTGTCTATCATTAGTGGGGTTTTTTTCTTTTTCCAGAAGGTGTAGGTCAATGTCATTAAGAATAGCTGATGGAGTTTTGTTACGATAGGACTGTCTTTTGATAAAAGTTTCGTTACAAACTTTGATGTTAAGTATTCTCTTCTTCTTTGCAGAGGTGGTTCGCATGCTTCCGCCAGTAAGTTGTTTGTAGGTGTGCTTCTTAATACTCCGAGGCTAATTTTGAGCGCTTTATTCTGTAAAACATTAAGCTTGTTTAAATGCACTTGACTTGCTTGGTTATATAGGCAACACCCATAGTCTATAATTGACCTTATATATGATCTGTACAGTAAAAGAGACGTTTCTGGGTCTGCGCCCCATTTGCTATGACAAACGGATCTCAAGATATTCATTGCTTTTTCTGTTTTACATCTTATTTTTTCAATGTGTTCTTTCCATAGAAGTTTGGTGTCCATCAGCATCCCTAAATAATTTATTACAGGTACTACTTCAAGTTTCATATCAGCGAGAGTTGTGGTCTTAGGTAATGGTCTTCTCTTTCTGGTGAAGATACACACTTTTGATTTGGACTCAGATAAGTCCAATCCGTTATTATTTGTCCAATTTATTAGGTTAGTCATTGATCTATTTAGCTTGTCTATGCCGTCTTCTATCTCACAGTTATATGTATAAACGCAAATGTCATCCGCAAACTGTAGTATCTCCACGTCATCAACCCACTTCTGTAGATCTTCAGTATATATTAAGTACAACAGTGGAGATAAAATACTCCCTTGTGGGATACCTACATTGGTGGTTCTAGGACCCACAATGGTCTGACCTGTCTGTACGTATAGTTTTCTATCTTCGTAAAGCGATATAATTTTGTTGGCTAAAGTATCTGGCAAGCCAACCTTTATCATTTTTTTGTGTAAAATTTTTAAGTTAACAGCATCATATGCATTTCTAATATCCAAAAAGGTTGCAACTGCTGACTTTTTATTGGAAAATGAGATGTTGATATCGCACACTAAATGACTCACATTTTCGACTGATGAAAAGCCTTTTCTAAATCCAAATTGTGTAGTAGGCAATTTTTTCTTACTTTCAAGCCAGTGTTCCAGTCTTCTTTTTAGCATTCGTTCGAAGGTTTTGAATACGCAAGAGGCCAAGCTTAGGGCACGATATGACTGAAGTTGAGTGGGATCTTTACCTGGTTTCAACACCATTACTAGTAAGTATGTTTTCCAATCTGCCGGGATGTTATCAGACGTCCATATATAATTTATTAGTTGTAGCAAAACTCGCTTAGATGTTCTGCCTAAATTTGATAGCATCGAGTAGTGCATCTGATCTTTTCCGGGAGCTATATTGTTGCTTTGCCTAAGGCTGATTTCTAGTTCGTTCATTGTAAATTCTGACAACAGGGTAATTTCTTCTCTGTATAAGGTTTTGGGGATTTTTTGTGGTGCCGTGCAGGGAGCCATTTTAGCAAGAAGTTTGCTCTGCAGTTTCTATACTAATTTGCGGGGTTCTTGAATTGACAGTAGCATTTTTAATTCTTTTAACTGCAGACCACATATCTGATATTGGTGTATTTTTATTAATTGCATTGCAAAATTCTTTCCAGCAACTTCTTTTGCTTTCCAAAATGGTTCTTTTAGTTACTGCCATAGCTTTTTTGAATTTAACAAAATTTTCTGTGTTAGATAATATTTTGTAGGCTTGATGAGCCTGCTGTTGGTCCCTAATCGCCGAAGAACATTTGTCGTTCCACCATGGCTTGCTAAACTTTTGGCTGGAGCATTTTCTCACTCGAGGTATAGAATCTGAAGACACGCGATTTAATTTATTTACAAAATTTTCATAACTAGTTTCTTCTACATTTATGGTTTGTTCTCTGAACTCATTTTCCATATCCTCTGAGAAAAGGCCCCAGTTTGCTTTTTTTAAATTCCACTTTCGACTAGGATGGTGATTACAATTACAACTATTTACATGTTTACTATTGACTACTAAAGTGTCTGAACAAAATTTGATCACATAATGATCAGAGCCAAGTGTTTCACTAGCAACTTGCCATTTGAAGTGATGCGCGATATCTGGAGAAGCAATAGTCAAGTCAACGGCAGACCTAACGGCACTGCCCGGGTGATGCAACAATGTAGGTTCACCGTCATTTAAATAGACTAACCCGGTGTCTTCTATCGCAGACAGCAAAATATCTCCTTGAGGTTCGTTTGCAGTACAGCCACACGCCATATGATGCATATTTAGGTCTCCCCCCAAAATAAAAGGTTTTTTGAGACTGAAGAAAAATGTTCTCCATGATATGTAAGATATTTTCTGTCCAGGCTTTATGTAAACGGAATAGAAATTTATTGTTATTTTATTATTAAGAGAGACTGATATTGCAACCGTGGCAATCTCAGATACCTGATGAAAATCCACTATAGGTACAGACACTAAATTATTTTTTATTAATATGGCTACTCCGCCGTAGCCATCGCTACGGTCTTTCCTAACGATGTTATATCCCGTGAAATTAATGTTTGAGTTTTCTTTGAACCATGTTTCGCTTAACATGGCAACATATGTTTTATGATCATAAAGGAATTTTTCTAGATAGCCTTTTTTTGGTATTAAAGATCTACAATTCCATTGTAGTACGTTGAATTTTTATTCTAAAAGTATAATCTTGTTAATCTTAGATTTTAAAAACTCTGTCAAATTTCCTTCTGATATATTGTTTTCTTCCGATTCTTTAAGATAATTTGTCAACAGTGTAGCTAATGATTTACAAGCTTGTTCGTTTTTATAGTTTATATCGAATGTACTGAAGTTTATTTTTTGATTAAAATTTAGCGGGTTATTATTTTTGTTTACTATAGGGTTAAACGAAATAACCGGCTGGCTTAATATTTCTTTGTGTGCTCGTAGTAAGGGATTATTTGGAGTATATACCTGCGTACGTTTCCGTTTTTGAGTTGGAACTAAACCTCGCTCATTTGTTTCGATTTCAATTGGTTTATTTACTTGGTAAGCATAACTAGTCTTAAATTTGTCTTTAGCTTCCTTGTAGGAAACGTTTTCTTTTCCCATTATTGTTTTGATGCTTTTTTGTTTGCCAAATTCAGGACATTTTTTTCTATCGGTGGCCTCATGAGGGCCCTCGCAAAGGATACAAAAAGGAGTTTGGGTAGTCTGACAGGAATTATTATTATGGTCCCCCCCCGCAATATTTACATCTCTCTCTCCCCTTACATTGCGTGCTTACGTGGCCATATCGCAAACACTTGAGGCACTGTACTACTTTTTGAATAAAAAGCTCTAGGGGAAAAAGTATTTTTTCTATCTGAACTCTCTGCGGTAATTCTTTGCCACTAAAGGACAATAGCACAGATTGCGTAGGTACGTATTTTACGTTATCATTTTCGATTACCCTTCTGTTAAATCTTTTAACGCGACCTATTTTAATATCTGATCTATTAAACGGTTTTATAATTTCTAATAATTCTTCATCTGTTATATCTAAGTCTACATTTCTGATCACCCCCTGTCTATATGCTAAATACTGTGGTATATATATACGATATAATTATTTGCTTTTAATGCTGGTGAATTGGCCATTTCATTCGCACTTTTCGCCGAACGTAATTGTATTTTGATTGTGTTTACACCCGTACTTGTTATATTTAATATATCATCCTGTATATCAGGTACTAACCTATTTATCATCCTTGCTGTTGATATTCTGTGCGCCTTTCCTATGTTCCCCTCATTATTTTTAACATAAACAAAATACGGACCCGTATCATTTAAACAATAATTTATAACGGGACGCGATTGATTATTTTTATCTGGTTTGTTTACTGGCGAATTATCGTCTGCTTTTTTATTGGTCTGTATTGATATATTTGAATTTACGTACATATTTTCTTTAATTCCATCTGTATTTTCCACATCTAATATTTTTTGAAAATCTACATTTCTATTACTTACCTCTGTCCTAATTTGTGTTGTATGTTTGTATTTATTTATTTTTTGTCTTGTTTTATCCGTTAATAAATACCTTCCTTTATCTTTTTCTAAATTAATTCCATGTTCCTCAAATTCCACGTCCATTTTATTGCCTGGAGTCTGATCTAGGTCATCCGTCCAAATTTCTTCTTCTAATCTGCCCCTATCCGGTGGTTCGCTATTGTCTTTTTGTGACATTTTATAATGTTCTCGCTTTAAACTATGCACCTAGCACGACACCTTTCACCACGCTACCTACACGCACGAAGGTCAGCGCGAAACTGTGATATATATATATATATATATATATATATATATATATATATATATATATATATATATATATATATATATATATATATATATATATATACATACATATTGCTAAATATAGTAATGATAAAAAATGTATAAATCTCGCTCCACCGCCTATGAGCAGTTTCCTGATGGACTGCTTTATAGAACAAATACTATATAATAAAGGAATGCAGATTCCGCCAAACGAAATATGTACCTAATTTTAAGCAGAAAAATAATGTATACCTTTTAAATGTTGCCAAATCTATTGTATTTAAGCTGAGTTGAAACACTGAGAATTCATATGCTCATTTTAGTGTTTCCATAGTTCTTTTAATTAAATTACTGACCGAATACCTGCAGAAGAATATAAATAGAATTGTGGATATAAGATATTTAGAATTATTTATTCTCTGATGACGCTAACATGGTTAGTGATACGATCGTCAGGTTTTTGAAAATTTGTTGCGGTGATTTGGGTTCTCCAAGTGTGCTTATTATGTATAAATCCTATTTAAGTTGATGAAAACTTACTGGGTGTTCGGATTGTTTTGAAAGTCAATATATATTGTTTAATTTTCGTGAGCATTTTTTAGACAAAAATCTGTAATTTTACATGGAAAAACTTGCCCCCTGAGACGGTCAACGAACCAACTAACTTAGCTGCCGGAACTCAGGAAAGAATTTTTCAGCATAATGAAATAAGCCGGAAGTCTCTAGGTGGCGTAAAAGCTCCGTAAACCATCTTGTACTTACAGTGTGTCCCAATCTGGATGGAAATGTATTGCTATCTCTGTTATTATTAGAGATAGGGAGACTGTTAAATTATCAATGTTTTGTGGAATTTCATGTTCGTTCCAAATATGACTTGTATTTTGCCCTGCATCTTTCGTTGTTGAGTTATTTTGAAAAAAAAAATTTGTCGATTTATTTTTTCTTCAATATCTAAATAGGCGTTGATCTGACATGTCTAAGACTTGCACATTATCAGGACACTTTTCACAGAGTAATCTTTGGGTACTACTCTCAACTTTGGATTGTCATTTGTTTTTGAGCTACATGTATCAACGTTTTTGGCCTTCGTAATTCAGCACAAACATTTCAAAGATATTTACATTCAATTTTAAGACATCTTGACTTTGCCTACTCCTATCTTGACGATATTCTCGTTGCATCAGCCTCTGAAAAAGAACATCAAGAGCATCTAGCAAAACTTTTTCAGACACTTCAAGACAACGGCATCCGTATCAATTCATCTAAATGTGAATTCGGAGTGGCCGAAATTTCATTTTTAGGTTTTCGTGTAAATAAATCTGGATTATTTCCACTTCCTGAACGCATCAAAGCTATTACCGACCTACCTCTTCCCGATACCATTGAAAAACTCAGAAGATTTCTAGGTCTCATAAATTTCTACCGTCGTTCTCTTCCACGTGCTGCGGAAATTCAGCAACCACTATTCGACCTCTGCCAGGATCGCAAAAAACGCGACAAACGTAAAATCGAGTGGACTCCTCAGACTCGAGAAGCATTCGAACGTTTGAAAGAGACACTAAAAAACGCTACACTAATAGCTCATCCGTCTTCTTCGCTACCACTGATTCTCCATGTCGATGCTTCTGATTATGCCGTAGGCGCTTCCCTCCAACAGCTACGTGATCAAACACTAGAACCCCTAGGTTTCTACTCTAAAAAGCTTACTTCAGCCCAAAAATCTTACAGCACCTACGATCGCGAATTTCTAGCTGCTTATCAGGCAGTTAAATACTTTAGATATACCCTAGAAGGTCGCCATTTCACCATTTATACGGACCACAAACCTTTGACATACGCTTTTGAACAACGCGTCGATAAAGCATCTCCAAGGCAACTACGACATTTAGACTTCCTAGGTCAATTTACCACAGACATTCGCTACATACCAGGTCCTACAAACATTCCCGCAGACTACTGTTCTCGCATTGAAACAATTTCACTTTCTTCCACTGTGTCACTCCAAGAAATTGCGCAAGCTCAGTCATCTTGTGAGGAACTCAAACACCTTCTGCAGTCTAAATCTTCCTCATACAAATTTCAAAACATGCCTCTTAACAACGGAATGAATCTTCTTTGCGATTTTTCTTCAAAGAAACTTCGCCCATTGATTCCGCTCAAATTTCGCCGAAAGATTTTCGATTCTATCCACAATTTATCTCACCCAGGCATATCAGCTTCAGTCGATGTGGTCCAGGATAGATTTTGTTGGCCCAAATTGAAACGCGATGTATCTCTTTGGTCTAAAACTTGCATTCCCTGCCAGAAAGTCAAGATATGGAGACACACTTCCAGTCCCATTGGACAATACACCCCAGCCACGAGAAGATTCTCGCATATAAATGTTGACATTGTGGGACCATTACCACTATCACAAGGTCAACGCTATCTGTTAACAATAATAGACAGATTTTCTCGATGGCCCGAAGCAATTCCATTGTCAGATATTACAGCAGAAACAGTAACGAACACTATTTTATCATGCTGGATCTCTCGTTTCGGTGTTCCGCAATACATCACCACAGACAGAGGTAAACAATTCGATTGCCACCTTTTCACACACCTCACTAAAACACTAGGTGCAGACCACATCAAGACCACAGCTTACCACCCAGCAGCAAATGGTGTAATCGAGAGATGGCATAGAGTTCTGAAACAGGCCTTGAAAGCTCATATGGACGAAAACTGGGTCGCTAAATTGCCAATTGTGTTACTAGGACTCAGATCGTACATAATTCCAGAATATCGCTCAACACCCGCTGAAATAGTCTATGGAGAATCAATCAAACTTCCCACCGACTTTTTCAACAGCACACAAGCTCATGATGTTCCACCACTTATATCTCAGCTGAAAGAAGACATAAGGAAACTTCGACCAGTACCTTTTAAACATCATACTGCAAAAAAGGTATTTGTCCATCCTAAGCTTATGGAAGCTCCTTTTGTTTTTGTTCGCATTGATATTCCGCGAAAAACTCTCGAACCAGTTTATGACGGCCCCTTTGAAGTGTTATCCCGAACTGACAAAGTCTTCAAAATCAAGAAATCACACGGAGAAGAGACAATTTCTGTTGACCGTCTTAAACCCGCATTCATTCTTTGTGATAACGAACAGACAACTTTCCAGCCTCAGAGACATCCTAGTGAAACTGAAAGTGACAGTGAAAGTCCAACACCTAGTGAAACTGAAAGTGACAGTGAAAGTCCAACACCCAGTGAAACTGAAAGTGACAGTGAAGTTCCCGTTCCCGTTCAAACTACACGCCATGGACGTAGAGTTCGATTTCCACGAAGATACTTGAACTAATAGCGTTGCCACTGAGAGGGGAGTATGTGGCGGTGGTTCCGACCGCAGTGTTTTAGTCAACACTACCCTATGTTTCTCTTGACAGCTAAACGTTGCGTTACGTTATTCGACAGCAAGCTGTCAAGAACTACTATATAAGAGACACCAGGGATCTCTCTCGCTCTCTCCTCGCTACCAACCGACACAGTGAAGATACGTCTCTCCACGCTCGGTCAGTTATCTGTCATGTACTGTCTGTGATTGTTATCTAGTTAAATGTATCATATAGTTTATTCAGTTAGTGAAATAATAAAGTATATTAAATGTTTACGTATGGATTTAATATCAACAAGTGCAATTAACATCCATACTGACTAACAATAATAGAGAATATGCTTGTATATTAATGTTTTTATTTTGTTTTTATGTTTTAGTGTAAAGAAAAAATGTCAAACGATATGGATATATACAATTTACAGAGAGCCCATATACATCACGTGTAAACCGTAAGTACTGTACTTACTACTGACCAGTGGTCAAATAAATGCACCAACGTTGCTAAGATAACCCCCCAATATACGTAGGTCTGAACATTTACATAATTCAACCAATAATCGGAGTTTAACGTCATCAACTTACTTTTTGTACACGTTATCTCTTCTTTTTATAGTAAAATTTATAGGGAAATTTATTTATGTACACTCTGATGTACTAATAGTTTATGATGTGCAATTTCCCAGCACAATATATATATATATATATATATATATATATATATATATATATATATATATATATATATATATATATATATGTATATATATATATATATATATATATATATATACATATATATATATATATATATATATATATATATATATATATATATATATATATGCATATACATATATATGAATATATTTTATTTTCAACCTAAATAATCGTACAGTGTTATATAATTGCCGTTGTGTAAAATCTGATGCACAAATTTCAGTTTTCGCTTAAACGAGCCTATTATGGGTGGCAAATATAACGAGACTGCTGTTACGTAAATATTTTGAGAGGGCAATAAATCACAAAAAAAACAAAATTTGTTAACGGTATCCTTGGCGTTGCAGATATATTGGGCATAAAAATACTAAACTAATATATCCTCTTCTTTCATCTCCTGCTGATTGGTTGAGTTGAAACATGACTTTAACTGTCTGTGCAATTCACATGCTTGTACTCGCTACTAGTAAAGTGAACTGACACGAATCACTGTTGCGTAACTTTGAAGATAAATTGATTGATTCTTGGAACGCCACATGCCGAGAAAGGTGGACGTGTGAGTGCTGCGTGGTCTGAGTTTATTGTTTATTGAGACACAGGTTGATACGCGACTCGAGACGTAGGTATTTATTTCGTTGTCAGTTCTAGAAAATTATTTGTCCTTTGAGTGTCATATAATATACATCCCAAATAGTCTCTACGCAGAAAGTGCATTAGGGTAGACAATATTCATAAAACAATTTAAAAACATTAAGAAAATCTCTAATATTTTCATGTTGATTTCGAAGCAATAAGGTGCTCCAAAACCTACGAAAGATGGCTATTGTTTTCATCAAAAGCTAGTGGGCTTAATTACTAGCAGGTATAAATGTTACCATTCCATAGAGATTGCGATCAGGTCGGCCACCCCTCTGGTGTTGGTTAAGGTTAGAATACATTTTTATTTACGATTAGGATGCTGCAATGACGTTTAAGACATGCATTTTGAACATCTCATACAATATAAGATTGATGTGTTTTCTCATTATCAAGAATTAAACGCGTTATTAATTAAAAAAGTTTTTTATACGGTCCTGTCTCCATGTCGTTATAAACTCTATCTTTATATTTGTTTTTGTCAAAAATCATAACTTTTTTTGACAAAAACGTTGATAAAGATACAGTTTATAATGACAAAGACAGGACTGTAAGAAACTAAATAAAAATCCGCGACCAAAAATGATTTCGGACCTCAAAAATTGTCTAAAGAATTGTCACAACCGCACATCAAAAGACTTAGGAAGAAAGTCGCAAGTTGCCAATCCTAAAGTCGCGAAAGAGTACAGTATCCCAAAAATTCATAAACCGGGAAAATCAATGAGACCTATTGTTTCGGCTATAGATTCCCCGACATACAATTTAGCAAAGTAATTGACAAATGAGTTTAAAAGCTTGCCCGTCAAACAAAAAAGTTTTTCAGTAACAAATTCACTTGAATTTATTAATAGAATTAAAGAGGTGAAATTGATTAAGGGCGAGGTCTTAATTTTATTTAACGTAACCTCATGGTTTCTTAGCATCCCCACCAAGCAAACGTTACCATATTTAGGAGAATTGTTAAAAATGAATAACATAAATGAAAATGTCTGCAAAGATTATTTAACTTTAACAAACCTTTGTATAAAACAAAATATTTTTCAATCAACAATGAGTTTTTTAACAAACCCAGGGTATGGCAATGGGCAACCCGCTATCGCCATTTATTGCAGACCTTTTCCTGAGTAGATTTGAAACATATCTTGAAAGTGAAAGTGAGTATTGTTCTAGAGTGCGCTTTCGTTACGTGGTTGATATTTTTGCAGTGTTTAACACAAACATTTGCAGAATAGAAAATTGTATTGCCAAATTAAAAAATACATTTTATTTTATAACATTTACGCATGAATTAGAAATTAATAAGTTACCCTCTCTAGATGTACTTGTTCTCAAAAATAAAGACACATTAGAATTCGATGTCCATAGAAAGGAAACCACCACTCCAAGCTATATTCCGAATGACTCGCATCATACGTAGGCACAAAAAATGGCCAGTCTGAATTTTTTAGTAAACAGGCTAATTCGTCTACTTTCAAGTAGAACCAAAGAATTAAAGTATATTAAGAACGTGGCCGAATATAACGGATACACTGCTTGTCTAGTGGAGAAATTAATTTAAGAACAGAGAGCAAAGCAAATATTAGCGGTTTTTAGAAGAGAGAAAGCCGAAAAAACTTTGTGTGCCTACCATTTGAACCTAGAATCACATTAAAAAAAGCTAATTTGCAACTAATATTTTTGACAAAAAATTACTTTAAAAGAACTTGCTATGTAAGTCAAAAGACAAGGAAAGTACGGCCAAAATGTTGGGAATTTATGAAATAAGTTGTAAATATTGTGGTCCTAAATACGTCGGACAAAAAAAAAAAATCTATTGAAATTTGTTTTAAAGAACATTTGGGACAATTAACGTACGGTATTTACATACGGTACTATAGATAGATATTCCGTCGCCGATAATAATCACCACGTTAATGAGGAGAATCTAAAATGAACATAAAATGATAGACAACCAGGACAGCTAAATGCGTTTGAAAGTATATATATATATATATATATATATATATATATATATATATATATATATATATATATATATATATATATATATATATATATATATATATATATATATATATATACATATTGCTAAATATAGTAATGATAAAAAATGTATAAATCTCGCTCCACCGCCTATGAGCAGTTTCCTGATGGATTGCTTTATAGAACAAATACTATATAATAAAGGAATGCAGATTCCGCCAAACGAAATATGTACCTAATTTTAAGCAGAAAAATAATGTATACCTTTTAAATGTTGCCAAATCTATTGTATTTAAGCTGAGTTGAAACACTGAGAATTCATATGCTCATTTTAGTGTTTCCATAGTTCTTTTAATTAAATTACTGACCGAATACCTGCAGAAGGATATAAATAGAATTGTGGATATAAGATATTTAGAATTATTTATTCTCTGATGACGCTAACATGGTTAGTGATACGATCGTCAGGTTTTTGAAAATTTGTTGCGGTGATTTGGGTTCTCCAAGTGTGCTTATTATGTATAAATCCTATTTAAGTTGATGAAAACTTACTGGGTGTTCGGATTATTTTGAAAGTCAATATATATTGTTTAATTTTCGTGAGCATTTTTTAGACAAAAATCTGTAATTTTACATGGAAAAACTTGCCCCCTGAGACGGTCAACGAACCAACTAACTTAGCTGCCGGAACTCAGGAAAGAATTTTTCAGCATAATGAAATAAGCCGGAAGTCTCTAGGTGGCGTAAAAGCTCCGTAAACCATCTTGTACTTACAGTGTGTCCCAATCTGGATGGAAATGTATTGCTATCTCTGTTATTATTAGAGATAGGGAGACTGTTAAATTATCAATGTTTTGTGGAATTTCATGTTCGTTCCAAATATGACTTGTATTTTGCCCTGCATCTTTTCGTTGTTGAGTTATTTTGAAAAAAAAAAATTTGTCGATTTATTTTTTCTTCAATATCTAAATAGGCGTTGATCTGACATGTCTAAGACTTGCACATTATCAGGACACTTTTCACAGAGTAATCTTTGGGTACTACTCTCAACTTTGGATTGTCATTTGTTTTTGAGCTACATGTATCAACGTTTGTTTTTATTATGGCAGCCATATTGGATTTTTGACAATTTTGAGAAAAACCGTTTTGAGGATAGTAGGCTATTAAATCCAATACCAGAAAACAAATGAGAAAAAAAGTGTTCAAAAAGCAGTAGGCCATGGAGTCTAACAATAGACTTCTACTTTTAACATAATTTTCCCTAATGATTCACGATAAAAAAAGGAATTTTGAGCAGACCAATGAATCGGCCCATTATTACAAATAATATTTTATATTAGAACATTATCCTAAAAAAAAATTATAATTTAATTAAATAGGTAAGCCTGGTAAATAACTAAATTTACTAACAGAACTCAATAAAAAGCAGATTAATGATTTACGAAGACGCCTTTGTAAATTGTTTGATTTTTAAACGTAAGTCAACTGAAAAACAACAAAAGAAAGGTGGCTCTGGATATAACACTATCGCGACAATTAAAAATACTGTCATTCTTAATTATCTGAACAATTTGATGTGTATTTAACACGTTGCTTAAAATTATGCACTAAATAGTTTGTTTCCCATTTATTTTAAATATTATTCAACAATATGTTAAGTAATGAAAAATATTTTGACATGTTGGAATGTTATAGTCGTTTTAACTGAAATAATGAGGCAGCTGCAAATTCATATCAAAACAACTACCCAGAAAGACGACAACCAGCACCAAAACATTTCGGAGGATAGTGATTCTATTGAACGACGGTAGCTTCCAGGCATAGAAACTACCAATGCCTAGAAATGAAGAAAGAAATAATGCCGTCTGACAGGTTTCAAACGAAAACACTCCGCAATCTGTTTGGTTTTATGGTGAACAAATTGACGTTCCAAAAAGCACGGTAGACCGTGTATTAAAACAAAGTCATTACCATCCATACAAACCTACAATCGTACAAGGCTTAAATGTCGATGATTACCCGAAGCGACTTCTATTCGGCAGATGGTATCAAGGACAATGTCAGCAAGATAAAAATTTTCAGTTGGAAATAATATGGACTGATGAATCCAGAATTACAAATTGTGGTGTGTATAATCTTCAAAATAGGCATTATTGGGCAAACGAAAATCTCCATCTAAAGGAAGAAAGACGATTGCAAGACAGATTTGGTATTAATGTTTGGTGCGGCTTATTAGGTAAAAAACTGCTTTTTTATTTGTAGATTAGACAGTTAATTTTAAAAAACTTCAGGTAACTTTATTGTTGTTCCGTTCTTTTTTTTAATATAATTTAACTGGACTCTTGCTAAATCTATTGGGAATAATTTCTGCAAAAGCACGTTCCCACCTCTTGTCTCAGGGGATGAAATTGTTTCTACAGCCCTGGGCAAGGCTGAACTTTTTGCTTCTTTGTTCGCCGGCAATTCTACTCTCAACCCACCTCCAAATGTTCAACCACCAACAGTCCCCAATGTCGCGCATAGAATGACGGATATCATTTTCAAAACTAAAAAGGTACGAAAGATGCTCTCTTCTCTTAATACCAGGAAAGCCTCTGGCCTTGACGAGATCCCAGCAATTGTTCTCAAAAAATGCGCACCAGAGCTTGCTCCTGTCCTGACTCGTCTGTTTCAGATATCTTATAATAAAGGCATATTCCCTAGTAACTGGAAAACTGCTCGAGTACAACCCATCCCCAAGAAAGGATCCAAAGCGCTTCCCAGCAACTACAGGCCCATTTCTCTCCTTTCAGTCGTCTCTAAAGTGATGGAAAAGTATATAAACACCGAATTACTAAAATTTCTTGAAAAACACAGTCTAATCCACGACAGGCAGTATGGATTCCGTCAGCGCAGATCGACTGCCGACCTCCTTTCCTTTGTCACCCATTCTTGGAACAAGTCTATGGAACAACACGGTGAATCCCAGATTGTTGCTCTAGACATATCCAAAGCATTCGACCAGGTCTGGCACGCAGCGCTGCTTAATAAACTTCCGGCCTATGGCCTACAACCAAAACTCTGTATGTGGACAGCAAATTTCCTCTCCAACAGGAGCATATCTGTTGTTGTGGATGGCCATTCCTCTAAACTGTATCCAATTAATGCAGGAGTTCCTCAAGGTTCAGCTTTAGCCCCTACGTTGTTTCTTCTCCACATCAATGACCTCCTCTCAAGCACATCCAACCCAGTTCACAGCTACGCGGACGACAGCACCCTCCATTCAAATATACAATATTCTAAGCCTGTCTCTTTAGCCCAATTAGATGAGGATCGCAGACTCATGGAGGGTTCTGTCTCCGTGGATCTCCAAAAAATATTAGACTGGGGAAGTAGAAATCTTCAACCCCACCAAAACTAAGTCTTGCTTTCTTTCTCACAAGAGATACACCAGCACTAGACCTATCACAATGAACAACCAAGTTATTCAAAGTAATGAGTCATTTTCTCTTGTTGGCGTTTTTGTGGATCGAAATCTTAATTGGCACCAACATGTCACATCAAATGCAGAAGCGGCTGCTAAGAAATTAGGTTTCCTCTTCCGGGCTCGCAAATACTTTTCACCAGCTAATCTCTATACCTTATATACTTCACAAATAAGGCCAAACCTCGAATACTGCTCCCACATCTGGGGTGCCGCTGCGGCTTCTACACTCGCTATCCTGGACTCCATTCAAAAGAGAGCTATACGTCTCATCGGTAACCCTACCCTCACCCAAAGGCTGCCATCCCTTGCCCACCGACGTGCCGTTGGTGACCTCTCTCTCTTTTATCGATATCTGCATGGGAACTGCTCAGAGGAGCTTTCCTCTATAGTTCCCCCACCTGCTGCCCCCAACAGATCCACCAGGGGAACAGATCGAATGCACCCTTTTACTGTCCAGGTCACCAGACATAGAACATCTTGTTATGCCCGCTCTTTTGTCCCGAGGACTTCCAAGTTGTGGAATTCCTGGCCGGCACATGTTTTTCCTTCCCCTCCGAACCTCTAAACCTTCAAGTCCAGAATTAACAAGCTGCCTCTTTCCTCCTTGTCAACACCCACGGTACGATAGTATTTAGGCTGTAAGCCCTCGTGGTGTGTTGTTGAAATTTAAAAAAAAAAAGGAGAAATGTAGCTTAATTTAATGAGAAATGATATCTTATCAACAATTAGAAGTGTTCATGATAATTTAGACGAGATTTGGTACCAACGAGACGGTTGTCCAGCTCACAATGCTAGGATCGTCAAAGAATGTTGGTACGAAAATTTTGACAATCTTGTCGTTTGTAACAATAGGCCGGTTTATTGGTGTGCTCAAAGTCCTGATATAACACCCATGGATTTTTATTTTGGAGGTAATATGAAGAATGATGTGTATAAATCCGATCTACCACAAAATATCCATGAATTACGAAACAGAATCACCGAAGCTACAAATCATATTAACCAAAACACCCTCACCAGAGTTTGCAGGCACGTTTCAAAAAGGTGTAAAGTGCATTGAACAAAACGGTGGCCATATTGAACAATTTTTTATTTAGTGTATTTTTAAGTTTCTATTTTATTATTTACTGATTCGCTATTAAACTCTTTCACCTAATATTACCTAGCATTAGTATCTAATTAAGTATCGTAAATAACTCATAATATTTTTTTATCGTGAATCATTACGGAAAATTATGTTAAAAGTAGAAGTCCATTGTCAGACTCCATGGTCTACTTCTCTTTTAACACTTTTTTTGGTCATTTGTTTTCTGGTATTGGATCGCATAGCCTACTATCCTCAAAACGGTTTTTCTCAAAATTGTCAGAGCAATTATAAGATTTATCTAGTATGCCATCATTGGAAAGCTCTTTTCACAGGCAATCAGATGAGAAAAAAATCCAATATGGCTGCCATAATAAACACAAACGTTGATACATGTAGCTCAAAAACAAATGACAATCCAAAGTTAAGAATAGCACAGAAAGATTACTCTGTAAAAGGTGTCCTGATAATGTGCAAGTCTTAGACATGTCACATCAACGCCTACTTAGATATTGAAGAAAAAAGAAACCAACAAATTTTGGTTTTTTTAAAGTAACTCGAAAACGAAAAGAGGCAGGGCAAAATACAAGTCATATTTGGAACGATCATGAAATTATAAAAAACATTGCTACTTTAACCGTCTCCTTATCTCTAATAATAACGGAGGTATCAATGCATTTCCCTATAGTATGGGACGCACTGTATATATATATATATATATATATATATATATATATATATATATATATATATATATATATATATATGACAAATACTTAGTTATGGGTATATTAAAACTTGACGTTTCGGCACCTTTTTAAGAGCCACTTTGAAGAGGTAACTATGTATTATATCAATTTTAAAGTAATTCAAAAAAGCCTGGTCGCGCTGCATTAGGGTGGTAAATTTTCTTGAAAATATTTTAACTCCTAATTATTAAATTTTAATTCGGTTATAATGCATGATTTTTATACATTAGTAAAGCGTCGTTCCAAATTTTATTTTAAAAAAAAACAAGTTGTTTTGTAAGACTTGATGCATTTTCGCAACAATTAGAACCGTAGACCGGTTTCGCTCTCATTAGAGCTCTTCAGTACGGCATACTAATTGTAGCAAAAATGCATCAAAAGTAATACGGCTATCGTATAGCCAGTCTTAAAATACTCAGTAAGTGGTGGACGTGCCGCCACCTAGTTGCGGAACCAAGTAGTATGCTGTCACGCCAGCTCCAAATAACACAAAGTGTTAAAAAATAGAGACTGGATACAGCTAACTAACAATTTAGAAAATTGTCAGCCCTGGCCCATTTCTACCCCAATATAGGGACAAAGTATGTAAGTTGTTTTGGAGACAGAAGTTTGTTTTGAAAAAAAAAATCTTCGGAATAACCAAGTTGTTTGCCAAATGCAAATATTCAATAATAATAATAATCTTTTTTTATATTTATATTTGCTTTTTTACCCCATTAAGTACAAGGGGGTACATCAGACTAGTTATATTTCTCCACTGTTGTTTACTTTTATTAAGTACCTATCTAAGGATTTATTTATGGACACCAATTTTAATGAAAGTTCTCTACCATAATGCACTCGCTGTGATCAGTGTTTTTTCCCAAATTTTGTTGTCCTGTTTACTATTAGGAAGGGTATGTAAGACAAAACAGTTGCTGAGTACCTTTTAGGATTTGATTGTGTCTTCAATATGCCCATTGCTGGTTAACGATCCCTGAGAATATGATTAATCATACCGCTTTATCTAGACCATCAATTCATCACCATCTTAAGGGTGAATTACTTCAAAGAGCCAAGTGATTTATTCTCATTATTTTCCTTTCGGAAGTTGACGGCCGAATCTTCCTGTGAATTCACATGAAAAACTGATTATTCACGGTCCCCTAACTGGTTAATAGGGAAGAGTTGTGGCGGAATTGTAATCCCATTATATTATTAATATGCTTCCTGCATAGATTAGTCAGATCTGTTTTGCCTAATTAGCTATTTGATTAATTATGTTTTATGAAATTTAATAAAGAAACCATTTTAGAATATAATATAGAGCTTAATTACATTTAATGTAACCAGAGCTTGTGTATTGGCTGCAAAATAAATTTCGTTATGAGACAAAACCAAAATCAAAAACTTTTGCCAATATGTGTTAACTAACAAAAAACTTCTGTACGCAGCAAGTTCGCTATGGTAGTGAATTTTCATCAAAATATTTTTAATAGCTAACATGTTTTTTTAAGAAAGCAGGCTATATGGTAGAAACAATATGCCATGTTTCATCAAAATAACTTTATTGTTTGAAAATGTACAACAATTTCCGAAAGTAAACTTAAACTGTTCCCGAAAAAACTGGTTTTCTGGTCAACCTTATAGGTTAATAGCAAATTGCGATATTCAAATTTGAAGCATTTAATGAAAATCCGCTACCATAACGCACTTGCTGCGTCCCAAATTTCTTTTCTTACAAAGATGTATTACATTTCGATGGAAAATGGAAAAATTCAATAACATAGGGCGTGTTCAATTAACAAATTCGCTACCATAATGCACTTGCTGCGTCCCAAATTTCTTTTCTTACAAAGATGTATTATATTTCGATGGAAAATGCTAACATAGGGCGTATTCAATTAAAAAAAAAAATTGAATCACCAACGACTTATGGGCCACCTGTAATTGTGGAAATATTTTTTAAGATGTAGCTTAAGGCACCCTATAATTAATGTATAACATTTTTTGTTCGTAACTTGCATAATAACGGATATATTGAACTTTAATGATTTTTTACGAAAATTTGACAAAAATGATAAACCATTAAATGATAAACTCTATAGCCAACACAACTGCCAAAGCATCAGAGAAAGGGTGTATTTTAAATTAATATTCTGGGAGCATTTTAGCAAAATCAAGGAC
Source organism: Tillus elongatus (assembly GCA_964006375.1). NCBI lineage: Eukaryota > Metazoa > Arthropoda > Insecta > Coleoptera > Cleridae > Tillus > Tillus elongatus. The sequence continues at coordinate 185,828,466 of OZ023263.1, forward strand.
ATTGACGATTGAAACTAAGACTTCAGGCTTTGTAAAGCATTCTTCTTGAGGCATTTTCTTTCCATAGCTTATATTAGTTTCAGGTTCATTGCCTAAATATTACCAAGTTTGAATTCGCGACTGGCGTTTTGAGGAAAACCCAAATTTATTTTTCTTTAAATGCCTGTAACTTTTTTGTGGTTTAACCTAGAGAGCTAAATTTTGGTAGGCAGCTTACCTATGATGATGTGTGATCACTTTGTTAATTCCAGAGATATAAATTTTTTTCGAATTAAAACTCAAAACTGACCCCGGATATGGGTTCTAGGGGTTTTAGTTCGCGCTCATTTGCAAAAAATTTTGCAAAATTCAAATGTCGGGATTTCCTCATTAGTTTTTTCTACAAAAATTCACTAAAAGATAGTAGACTACCTACATAAAATTCGGGACGCAGCAAGTACGTTATGGTAGTGAATTCTCATAAAAATGTTTTTAATAGAAAGCAGGCAACCAATTAGGTTACCAGTATAACTTATAAATTACAAACAATGTACCTTGTTTCATCAAAATAACGTTATTGTTTGAAAAAGTACAACAATTTACCGAAAATAAACTAAAAATGTTTTCGAGAAAACGGGTCCAATTTTCCCGGCCAACAATTCTCTTCAACCTCTTTACCCCCAAAAAGCTTTGTTGTGCATGAAATTTTTCAAAAAATCTTGAAACATTTATTTTACAATATATTATCAGGTAAACATTTATTTTTCGCACTTCGCTTCTGAAACGCAAAATACAGGTTGTTACATTTGAAACAATTGAGTTATGGCTGTTTGATTTTTTAAAATTTAGACACTATTTGAGAACGGTCTGTATACGGCCTTTCGATTTTTTCTACGAATAATATATACAAAGGGCTCTCTGAAGGCGTCACGTTTATTGAGCTCCGCTATCTGTTGGAAAAAACACCGTACCATATGTGCAAAAAAATATAAAAATATGCAAAAAAAATTGACGCTGTCAAGTTTTTTGTCGAACAAACATACATTATAATTTGATGGAAAATGCATAAATGTAATATAACAGCTGGACGCAGCAAGTGCGTTATGGAAGTGAATTTTCTAAAAAATGTTTTTAATTACAAATATATCGCTCTAATGCGAGCAGGCATCAATTTGGTTACCGGTATAATCCATATAGTAGGAACAATGTACCATATTTTATCAAAATAATTATTTGAAAATGTACAAAAATTTTCCGAAAATAAACTTTAAATGTTTCTGAGAAAACTGGTCTCCTAGCCAATGAACCTTAGGTGAATAGCAAATTGAGTTATTGAAATTTGAAACATTTAATGAAAATTCGCTACCAAAACGCCCTTGCCACATTTATACAAAAATTTTCCGAAAATAAAGTTAAATGTTGGTTTCCTAACCAACAAAACTTAGGTTAATAGCAAATTGAGTTATTGAAATTTAAAGGATTTAATGAAACTTCACTACCAAAACGCACTTACTGCGTCCAGATTTATTTCTTGCAAACATGCATCATATTTCAATAAAAAATGCTAAAATTCAGTAATTTGTTCTACGAAAATTAACTAAAAATTATAGACCGTTAAACCATAAACTTCACTAAACCCACTGCGAAAGCATCAACTTAACTAAACCGACAGCCAAAGCATCAGAGAAAGGGTCTATTCGAAATGAATTTTCTGTAAATATTTTAGTAAAATGAAGGGCAATGACGGTTGAATCCGAAACTTAAGGGTTCGCAAAACACTCTTCTTGCAACATTTTCTTTTCACAATCCAATCTTTCTTATTCAAGCCTTTTGAAAAAGGAAGGTACTCACGAAATTTGATCAAGATCGGTCCATTATTTTTTGAGTTATTGGTACGATATATATATATATATATATATATATATATATATATATATATATATATATATATATATATATATATATATATATATATATATATATATATATATATATATATATATATATATATATATATATATATATATATATATATATATATATATATATATATATATATACATATAAACAGGGATCTCCCCATTAGTGTTTTTTTTTAAAGAAAATTCACTAAAACAGAAAATTTGAATCACCAACGACTTATGGGCCATCCTGTAATTGTGGGAATATTTTTTAAGATGTAACTCAAGACACCCCATAATTAAAGCATACAATTTTTCTTCATATCTTGCATGATAACGGATATATTGAACTTTAAAGATTTTTTACAAAAATTCGACAAAAATGATATACCATTAATCGATAAACTCTATAGCCAACACTACTGCCAAGCATCAGAGAAAGGGTCTATTTGAAGTGAATTTCCTGGGAATATTTTAGTAAAATGAAGGACCATGACGATTAAAACTAAGACATCAGGCTTTGTAAAACATTCTTCTTGAGACATTTTCCTTCCATAGCTTATATTAGTTTCAGGATCATTGCCTAAATATTACCAATTTTGACGTTTTAAATCGCGACTTTGACGTTTTGAGGAAAACCCAAATTTAATTTTCTTTAAATGCTTGTAACTTTTTGTCCTTTCACCTACAGAGCTAATTTTGGTAGATAACTTACCTATAATGATGTAAACTCACGTATGAAATTTGGTTGCCCTTACTTTGTTAATTCCGGATATCTTTTTTTTCGATTTTTTCGAAAGAAAACACAAAATTTTCCGGGAAAACCTCGGCGGATATTCCTGGCTAACGAACTGACCAAGTTTTATAAAAATTGGTCCATTATTTTTTTAGTTATAGGTGTGACACATATATATATATATATATATATATATATATATATATATATATATATATATATATATATATATATATATATATATATATATATATATATATATATATATGTATGTATCACACCGATAACTCAAAAAATAATAGCCCGATTTTGATAAAATTTGGTGAATGTCTTCCTTTTGCAAGTGGATTGTATAAGTTCGTTACCCAGGAAAATCGGGCGAGGTTTTGCCGGAAAATATTGTGTTTTCTTTAGAAAAAAATCATATCTCTGGAAGTAACAAAGTAAGGGCAACAAAATTTGGTACATCGTTTTAAGTAAATTACCTACCAAACTTTTGCGCTATAGGTCACAAGACAAAAAACTTATGGGCATTTAAAGAAAACTAAATTAGGGTTTTTCTCAAAACGTCACAGTGACAATTTAAAACTTCAAAATTGGCAACATTTGGGCAAAGAACTTGAATCTAACACGGGCTATGGAAAAATTCATGTCAAATAGACCCTTTCTCTGATGCTTGGCAGTAGTCTTAGCTATAGAGTTTATCATTTAATGGTATATAACTTTTGTCGAATTTTTGTAAAAATAAATAAAGCTCAATATATCCGTTATTATACAAGATATGAAAAAATTGTATAGATTAATTATAGAGTATCTTGAGCTTCATCTTAAAAAATATTTCTACAGAGGGTGGCCTATAAGTCGTTGGTGATACAAATTTTTTTTTAGTTGAACACGCCTTATGTTATTGCATTTTTTTTATTTTCCATCGAAATATAATGCATGTTTGTAAGTAAAGAAATTCTGGACGCAGAAAGTGCGTTTTGGTAGCGAATTTTGATTAAATGCTTCATATTTGAAAAGCTCAATTTGCTATTAACCTATAAGGTTGACCAAGAAACGATTTTTTTTTCGGTTACACTTTAAGTTTACTTTCGGAAATTTTTGTACGTCTTCAAACAATAAAGTTATTTTGATGAAACATGGCACATTGTTTTTACTATATATGTTTTACTGGTAATCAAATTTGATGCCTGCTGTCTGAAAAAAAGCCACAAATATTTGCTATTAAAAACATTTTAATGAAAATTCACAACCATAACGCACTTGCTGCGTCCCGACATTTTTTATTTGTGGATATACATTTTTTTTTTCGAAAGAAAACTCAACATTTTTTAGGAAAAAGTGATCCGATTTTCCTGGCCAACCAACTTGTCCAAGCCTCCTGCAAAAGGAACGCACTCACGGCATCAAAATCGGCTGTTGTTTTCTGCGTGATTGGTGTGATATATATATATATATATATATATATATATATATATATATATATATATATATATATATATATATATATATATATATATATATATATTTAACATATGAAAGTTGAAACTGCCATCGGTTCTAAAGGGCTTAGTTCGCACTCATTTGAAAACTATGTTACTCTTCTTTGTTTTGTAACGCACTCACGGCATCAAAATCGGCTGTTGTTTTCTGCGTGATTGGTGTGATATATATATATATATATATATATATACATATATATATATATATATATATATATATATATATATATATATATATTTAACATATGAAAGTTGAAACTGCCATCGGTTCTAAAGGGCTTAGTTCGCACTCATTTGAAAACTATGTTACTCTTCTTTGTTTTGTAACGCACTCACGGCATCAAAATCGGCTGTTGTTTTCTGCGTGATTGGTGTGATATATATATATATATATATATATATATATATATATATATATATATATATATATATATATATATATATATATATATATATATATATATATATATATATATATATATATATTAAACATATGAAAGTTGAAACTGCCATCGATTCTAAAGGGCTTAGTTCGTACTCATTTGAAAACTATGTTACTCTTCTTTGTTTTGTAACCACTTTAATTCAAACTACAGCGTATTAAGTGAGTTTGCCTGAGGCAAAGCAATTTAAAATTCAGGTGGTAATTAAAGCGTAAATCATTAGGCCAAAGAACTGCCAGAAATAAGAGGAGGTGGATAAATTAAGTGAAACAAAACGCAATTAATATCATAATAATTCATTTCACAAACGCATAGCTCATTCTACGAAAAGACTTCGAAATAATTTTTCGTTTTGTCAAAAAAGGTAAACCTAAAAATCCATAATATGTGCTGTTATAATTAAAACCGGCAACAAAATAACATTTGGAATTTACTTCACGAATTCTGGCCTGTTCCATTAAAAGTTTCCTGCTTCCACGTACTTATTTCTCTTTTTCCGTGAATATGTGGATATCTAGAAATGAATTTGCTTGTTGAGCTTTTTACTTTCCAATTTAAAAGTTAAAATTAACGAATCGCTGGAACCGAGGCAATAAGCTTACAGTATTGCCGATGGATGCAGCGCGTACATATATTCTCAGAGGACTTTGCGGAGTTAAAATGGAATATACTCGTTCTGAATTAGGTTATTTCTTCCGCAGAATTTATGCGCAAAAGCTGCATTTAACATTCTTTTTTTTTGTTGAGAAAATCATTAGTTCTAAGGGTATAAAATTAAAAAGAACATTATTTAGTTATTTTGTGTTTAAATAATTTAAAGACGCATAATCTAAAACTTATTCAGTGAACTTTGCAATATATTGGTGTGTTAATTGAAAATATTAAAAAAGATATTTATAAATTATAATTTACATTTAAAATGTTCTTGTACAATATGGTCAAAATAAGGATGAGATAGGATTAGGATGTTGGAAATTTTACCAGTTAGAGTTTTGTTCAAATTATGAAAAACTTGAGCAATTTAAAAACCTTTTACATGATATTTTTAAAAGTGAGCCATCTTTTACCGGTTTCGATTTTTTTTTTGCAAAATATATATTTGGCAAAATCCGTTTTTATGTTTTTCAGGCCTTATTTTAATAGATATGAAAAAATGCAAAATACTCTTCGATTGTCACTTTCTAAGCTGAATTAGACGACGCTCACAAATTTTTAATACAACATTTTATCTCCGAGAATACATAGACAACTTAATTTTTTTAAATATATCTTTTTTATTTTTATTGCAAAATTGAAAACTATTTTCAAATCTAAATTAGACCGTGTATCATTTGTAATGATTAATCTATTTCAGCTTGTTTCATCCATAAAAGAAGATGCTTGAGAAACATTCACTTATTTGTAATAAATAAGCTATTAAAATAGGTCGAGTTTATGAAATGTGTACCTACATTTCATTATATAATAAATATTATAAATAGTAGATTATCAGTCTTAGTTATAAAAGATGTTGGAAGAAATTACCATTATGTTCTAAGCATAGGTATTGACTAACTGTGGAATTCAAAACATTGTTAAGTGCATCCGGTATAATGGTTTAAAATGCGTCTGAAATCAGTTGACGTAATCGTTCCTCCGTATGAAAATTACGCTTGTACACGTAGTTTTTGATATACCGAAACAGGAATCAAAAAATTACTTGAAAAATGTATAAGAGAAGCATGTAAAAATAAGATCTCAAAAAACTTGAAAGAAAATAAGCCCACTAAAAACCATAATTTGTATCAAATGATAATAGTTAAGCGATTGCCAGAGAAAGATTGTTTTTATGTTAAAGCATATAAAGATAATAAGGTTGTGATTTTGGACAAAAACAAGTACAAAGTTTATAACATCTTTTGACAATCACATGGTGGCCCATAAGTCGGTTGTTATACAAATTTTGTTTATTTAAATCGAACGCCTCTTATATTATGATTTTTGTTCATTTTCGAATTACAATGCGTTTGTATAAAAAAAAAATTGATAGCGTTTGTCATTTGCGATTGTTTTACATTTGGCACACGTTAGATATTATGATACGGCCTTTTTACAGATAAATGGCAGAGTTCCATGAAGATGTCGTATTCAGAGAGATTTTCGATTACATTATTCGTGGAAAAAATCGAGGGTCCGTATATTTTTTTTTGTTTCCGTAGAAATCATTGTTTGTTAATTTTTTTTTAAATTTTGGTAATCAATAATGAATGCTTAATCAATTATTGAAAAACAATGTTTTCGGATATTTGGGAAAAAAAATTTTTGCAAATATTTGAGAAAATAGTTTTTTTCAGTTTTGTCCAAAAGCTTTTTGTGAATAATTATATCTTGTTAGCTGGGTAAATAACTTGAAGAAGTTCGTTGGCCAGGAAAATGAACTTTGCTAGAGGTCCACTAAATGGTGTCAGGCAAACCATCTTATTATACATCCCGAGAAAAACATGTTATATATATATATATATATATAGATATATATATATATATATATATATATATATATATATATATATATATATATATATATATATAACTACAAAGGGAGAGAGAGAGAGAGAGAGAGAGAGTTTAAGAGCTGTCAGCGTCAACTTCTTGAAATTCTGTTTCGCGGTGTTTAGACTAAGCTCTACGGAAATCAAATTTTTGGGGATTATGCTAGAAAAACACTTGTCCTGAAAGCAGCAGAGCGATTGTGTCTGTAATAGGTTGCAATGTGGGTATTTTATGCGGTATAGCTTAAAAGGCTATTGGCGTTAAGCCGCTAATATTAGTGCACTACTATTGGAGAATCTATCCATTGCTTTCTTATAACATAGTGGGGTGAGGACAGTCGGTCTTTTGGTTGCAGAAATGAATTCTACGACTTATTTTCAACCTTAGTAACTTAAAGAGGGTTGTTTAGGGACCATGGACTAATGACTTTTACAGTAAATCATTTGTATAAAGTGTTGACCTACAGCATCAAAAAAAAACTGGTAGAAACACTGATTAATATTCGTATTCCACGCAACATTGAAGTAACATAAATCGTAATAAATTCCTTAAATTGGCATATTAAACGTCTGCTTTTTGTATAATAGACTTCCTGAGACTAAAAAAAAAGCTACAAACATAAAAATATTCAAAAAGCTCCTTAAAGGTACTATTAATGAGCGGTGCATTTTGGACTGGAGATGAATTTATTTTGTGCGCTGTGAAACTGGGAGATTACTACAAAAATATTGTTATAAATAATATTACAAAAATTCGCTACAATAACACATTTGCTGCACCTGGACATTTTTACTTACATATAATTAATAAGATGTTACTATTTTCGTTAAGAAAACGAAATGGTTATGAAAGTTTTCTACCTAAATGCATTAGCTCTGTGAGAAGTTTTTTAGTATCATTTCTTTCAACTTTTTTTAATTACGTTACTAACATTTTTTTTATGGAACCATGTTCGCTACAATAACATATTTTCTGCATCTGGAGGTTTTCATTTATACATACTTAATACAGAGATTTTATTTTCGTAAGGAAAGCAAAATGTCTACAAAAATTCTCTACTTAAATGCATTGGCTGCTTGAGAGCCTTTTAATTAGTATTTGGCGTGAAGTTTGTCCATTACAATCAGAATCGATTGAATAACATATTTTTGCATTACGTCACCTTATGCCTTTTCCCTACAATCTCTTCATGCTAATTCTACATTAGTAATTATACCATCAGATAACAACATAAAACATTTTCAAATGTACTAATATATATTCCTTATTTCAGCGTCTTAAACTAAAGCATCAGATTAAAAAAGTGACGAACAGTTGACACAAGGAGGTTAGCTTCTCTTTTCTTTATAAAAGTCACGCAAAATGTTACTTTTGTTAATGCAGAGGTAGATCTTGATGACCTTCCACATTCAGGGTGACATGTTACAACAAACCTAAGAAACTTTACTAAGTATCCTAGTTACTCGTTAATTTCAAGCGTAAGTGACATATATATATATATATATATATATATATATATATATATATATATATATATATATATATATATATATATATATATATATATATACAGTGTGGAACAGCCAAATGGAATAAATTCGATAACGGATAAATGAGGGCGTGTTGGGAAAAACGCTTGGACACGTCGATTTGTATTTTTAACTGCGCATCTTTTTCAAGAAAAAAAAATTATATAGGGTGCGTCATGTGACAGTGGCCAATACCAACTTTCTTATTTTAAATACAAGCCCCTGTATATTATTAATTTTTTGGATTCTTCAGAAAATTCTAGACATAATTCATGTACAATGTCCTATACCTATCTTCAACTGTTTCGGAAATATTAAGTATTTTCAGATTTATTACAAAAATTAACATTAAAAATAGAAAATTATTTTATTTCACAAATTCTAATAAGAAATACTGATTATTTCTTAATAATTTAAAAAAACAAAAAAAAATTAATGTCAATGTAGTAAATGTTCAAAATGCTCGCCACGAACATCTTGGCAACATGCTAATCTGGTATAGAAATGTCTTCTAACATTACTCAACATCTCAGGCGTGACTGATCTAATCGCAAGCGTGATTCGTCTTTTTAAGTCATCTAAGTTGAGGGGCTTAGTTTTGTATACAATACTTTTGACATATCCCCACAAAAAGTAGTCTAATAGCGACAGATCAGGAGATCGTGCTGGCCATTCTATCGATCCGCGCCTCCCTATCCACCGATTTGGAAAAATTTGGTTCAGGTACTGCCGGACATTGATTTGGTAATGGGGCGGTGCTCCATCTTGCTGAAACCATATTTTATTGGCAGGAACTTGTGGGTTTGCTGGATCTGGATATAAGTTTGTCAAAGTTGGCACGACATTATTTTGGAGCAGTTCTAAATATTTATCCCCATTCAAGTTGCCATCAATGAAAAAGGGACCTACGATATGATTTCCAACAATTCCTGCCCAAACATTAACTTTTTCAGGATATTGCGTATGTTCCTCTCTCATCCAATGAGGATTCTCATTAGACCAATAGCGGCAATTTTGACGATTAACATGACCGTGAAGTGTAAATGTGCTCTCATCAGAAAACAAAACATCTTCTAATTGGATCACTTTGTTATCTAACATTGCCATCATTTGTTCACAAAAATACGTTCTCCTATCGAAATCGTCCTCCATGAGCTCCTGAGTTGGTATCATTTTATAGGGATGCATTTTACTTTCCTTTAATGTTCGAAAAATTGCTGTGTGGCTAACGTTGAATAGTTGGGCTGCTTGTCGACCAGAAGTATGTGGGTTTTCTTGAAACTCAAGCGTAATATCCAATTTCGTATCATCACTTACTGCATTGGCAGCTACTTTTTTTATCTGTCTCACATGACCAAGCTCGCGAAACTGCTTTTCTATTTTGCTAATTGTTCCTTGGGATACAGGCGGCAAATTTGGAAATTTTTCGTGAATTAAGCGAGACACTTCCATCTGTGTCCGTGTGTTATCTCCATAACCAATCATTTGTAGAATGGTTATTTTGTGCATTTCTGTTAAATGAACCATTTTTCTGATATTATTACGTACAGTTAACGAAATTCAAACGACAATAGCACTGACACTAATCACTACTGTCATGCAGGCAGACAACAAGTTGCTAAGGCTACGAGTTTTATACGAACAGAAAGAAAACTGTTTTTGTTTTTGTTTCATTTCATATCAGTAAAAAGAAACGCAGGAATGGTTTTTGTTTACTTTCTCATTATCAAGAGCTGAATGGGAAATAAGTATTCAATGCAATGTAGCGAATTTGTGAAATAAAATAATTTTCTATTTTTAATGTTAATTTTTGTAATAAATCTGAAAATACTGAATATTTCCGAAACAGTTGAAGATAGGTATAGAACATTGTACATGAATTATGTCTAGAATTTTCTGAAGAATCCAAAAAATTAATAATATACAGGGGCTTGTATTTAAAATAAGAAAGTTGGTATTGGCCACTGTCACATGACGCACCCTATATAATTTTTTTTTCTTGAAAAAGATGCGCAGTTAAAAATACAAATCGACGTGTCCAAGCGTTTTTCCCAACACGCCCTCATTTATCCGTTATCGAATTTATTCCATTTGGCTGTTCCACACTGTATATATATATATATATATATATATATATATATATATATATATATATATATATATATATATATATATATATGTATTATATTAAGGGCAATTACGACCAAAAATTGAGGGCTATATCTTAAAGAAAGTCACTCTGTACTAAAACTCAATATATTTCGCCAGGAGTTCCTGGCATCTTCAGTAGCACTAAAAATGAACAGAATCAGCACAAACATCTAGATTATGCATTAAAAAACACTTACAGCACTGTAACTAATTATAAAAGCAAGGCCTAAACATTGAAAACAGGGCAGTTCTGCCACAAGACATGCTAAAAAACAACAATGCAAAAACATCCTTAAGTTACATGTGAAACTCACGCGAACATTTCTACTTTCAAAACATTCAAAGCTAGTCATGAAAAAGTATAAAAAGTTGTCATTAATGTTAAAAAACTAAAAAAGCTTTCAAAAATTCGCGTGTAACAAAATGGACACCTAACCCCATTTTTTCACGTTAGAAATGTCAACCAAAATATATAAATGACAGTTGAAGACCTTAATGATCATAGACTATTATAATTCACCAGATACGATCTATAAAGATACAGTAGTTTTGGTCCACCATATCCTCGTTGTTAACATTTGGAAACGTGTTTACGCTATCTGATGGTAGTGTCCATGATAAGGCCAAGATTCGTAACTTCTTCAACCAATGGTATCGGGTCTCCATTGATTTGCAGCAATATATGCCACGTTATAATATCAATACCTGATTTATGACCAAAAACAATTGCTGCGGACTTTTTTGCATTCAAATGCAATGAGTGATCCAACGATAGTTCACTCACCAACCTCAAATCATTATCTATCCTACTGAGTTCCTCATGCAGCTGTGACTTTGGAAATGAATAATAGAGCTGCGTGTCGTCAACATACATATGTGTGCTAGAGCTGTCTATATATACTGGAAAAAATTTCTTTTAAATGGTAAATGAAAGCAGGCCAAGGATTGAACCCTGAGATAAACGTCTACTCACTCCAACTGCAGCGGAGACATTGTCGCGCAACTGTCGCGCAACTCTACATGCTGTGACCTGCCAATGACATAACTAGACAAAAGTCCAAAAGACTCGTTGCCAAGCCCAAGATAATGCAGTATGTTTACCAGAACAGCATTTCTCTCATACTTAAAAGGAGAACAAATTTTAAATAATATAATATAATTATATATTTTAGCATTGTATGAAAATATATAAAAATTATCACTAAATGTAAACTAATATCTCTGTTATATATGTATGTATATATGTGTATATATGTATATATCAAAAGAAAAGTAGCACACAGATGAGATCCAAACCAAGAAACCGGAAAAAATGTGCGAATGGTCTGACGACCGCAGCCATAAACGAAGACAACACACACACACACAATTATATATTCATATATAATTATATTATATATATATATATATATATATATATATATATATATATATATATATATATATATATATATATATATATATATATATATATATATATATACATTTCTATAACCAACAAGATCTATTATTTCGGACAAAAATTATTAAAGAATGTTTAACAATTTAACAAAGAAAACCGTAATTTTATTCAGGGTTTCAAGGTTCATTGGACAAATGATGATAAGTCTATTTTCTGAGAACAAATTAGTAACTTTAAAAAACTAGCTAATTTGGGTATAGAGAATGTTTAATAAAAATTGCAGAAAAACGTCCATTCTAAAATATAAAATGTATGGGTCCATTTTAAATATTTTAATCTTTTTCTTAAAAATTTGGCTTAATAATTAGATAGACCTGAGATCCCTGTCAGGTCTAAGGATTGACCCACAGAGACCCTGTAACTAACCACCAGATCACCCGAATTGACGCATTTGGCTTATTACCTCTGGGACCGTTTAAAAGAAACAAGTGTACTCTAGGCCTGTACAAAATAGATATAAATTATTGAATCATGTTCACGATGCGTATACTAATCTAAGTCCAGACAAACTTCGGAGGTCTGTTTCGCGAGGAGCATATGATATAGTTATTTGGTGTTTGAGCCAACATGGCGGTCATATAGAAGAATGATTATAATTATTGATTTATTATTTCTTGTCATTATGTTTTAATTTTCTGTTATGTTTCTATTTTGTTTTTATGTTCTAATTAAAGAGAATTTCTGCCTTTTCATTGCTGGCATGTTCATCTTATTTCAAAAAGCAAATGATATTTCGGTTTCTGTCAAAATTTATATGAAAATAGTAAATATGGATTAACAAGAGAACCGTTGGAAATATGTATGGAAAAACTTATACCGAATCGATGGAGAATCAAATGCTGCCGATCATCAAATAATATATAGGCTGTCACATTTGAAAGAACAAATTTTTAACTTTGAAAACGAAGTAAATGGTCATCAAATTTTGGACACTCTGTATGCGACAAAACAATAATCAATGTGGATTTCGAAAGTATCAGTCTTGTGCTTCTGTCTACCCCAGAAACCCTTACCACTAGTCGAAAACGGATAAAAGGCGCAGTGTTAAAAATACTACAACTTTCAAAACTTTCAAAAGAATCAAAATATTTAAGAAACAGTTGAAAATAGGTGAAACCTAATAAAACCCTTTATGAAATTTTCTCAGCAATCAAAAAATGAAATAATATGCTGGATTTTCTATTTAAAAGAAAAAAGTTAAGGTCGACATCCGATATAACCGGAAGTGGTATGACCTTGAAAATATTTTAAACTTAAAGAGAATTTTGAATAACTTTGAACTCAAAAAGTTCGGGACGCGGAAAATGCGTTATGGTAGCGAATTTTCATTGAATACTCAAAATTTTAATAATTCAATTTTCTATAAATATAGAAAGTTTAATTTTGGTGCGCAGTAAGCTCTTTCCCAAGGCAATATATCCACCAACGTTCATCAACATTTCTTTGTAATTTTCGGAGATACATATTTTTTTCGAAAGAAAACTCAAAATTTTCTCGGAAAGCCTTGTCCAATTGATCTGACTAACGAACTCATCCAAGCTATTAATAAAATAAAGGTACCTGCCGAGTTTCATCAAAATCGGTTACTTTTTGAGTTATCGGTGTATGTATATATATATATATATATATATATATATATATATATATATATATATATATATATATATATATATATATATAAACACATAAAAATTAAAACGGACCCCGGATATGGGTGCTAAGGGTCCTAGTTCGCGCTCATTTGAAAAAAGCTTTGCAAAGTCTCACCATCGATACCTCTCTATTGGTGAATTTTTTTTAATAAAAATTTACTAAAAACGTTTTTTAACCACGAAAACTCTGACCAACGGCTGCCATGAGAAACCCTATATATATATATATATATATATATATATATATATATATATATATATATATATATATATATATATATATATATATATATTTTTATATATATATATATATATATATATATATATATATATATATATATATATATATATATATAATAGTTGTTGGTGTATTGTATTTGGTTCCAAGATGTTAACAAAAAACTCTCTTACATTTAAATCCCGATCTTAACAATGAATAGCCTATCCTAAGACTTAATAATGTCCCTTAGTGACATAGTATTCCGCAATTTTCTCTTGCCAAGCTCTTAAGAAGATGCTTTGCTTCATTTATTGCCACCTAACTTTTCATGACACATGTCCATAGCGATGTCATTAGATCACAAGTTTTCATATACATGTTAAATTATTGCTCTATGAATTTCCGTGAACTATCATTTTTGATAAATCAGTTAATTTTTATTACCTCACCTAAAGATTTTTAACTGTCATGTATACCACGTTATCACATCATTATTAAATATTCTACTTTATCCAAATTTCATGGCGGTTATATTTAATTAGATTTTACGATGTATTTTTTCTTGCTAATTTAAAATCAAAGGTAATTTCTATATTTGTATAGAATTAAAATTACGTCCTTGACAATTGTATCGTCGATGGCATTGTAATTTATTTACAGGTTAGTATAATGAAATTTCGTAAGTTAACTGTTTTTCCGGTAGAAATATGAAAGTATGATTGCGTTGATTTAGTTATGGTCGTATTGTCAGACATATTAACATTATTTTTATAATTAATTACCACAACACTGATTATAAAACATAAATACTTTGGCAGTACCATGACTTTGACTTAACCTACACATACGACAATTTTTAGCCTTTTATTGATACACAAAATGCTTCCTTTTGTAACCAATTGGTTTGTTGGGTAAAAGAACCTTTATGTGTCCCAGTACTGTTTGTGTAACCTGGATTTGCTTGACTTTATTTTGTTATTCACTTTGCACAATTTATCCAAACATTTTATAGTTCACTACTGTGTCTTCTGCTAGCTAACCTAGTTATAAACTCCTTAGATCTTTTGTTACATATATGTATACTTAACTTTCCCTAGTTTACCTGGTTTAGAAACATGCAGCTATGTGTTACTTGGAATTCTCTTATGGTTATTGAAAAGTGGAAACTTAGCAAAGTGGTATGTTACTTTAATTTCTATTTAATGCAAAACCCTACCTTTCGATTAGTGGGATAGCTAGTCTTACCTCAAGGTATGTTTCACTGTCGTGAATGACAATATTAAATTAGATTTGCCTCAGAAAACTGTATCAATTGTTGTAATCTCCCATTGCAACATTTTTGCAATGAAAGTGTGAATGTTTTATGTAGTGTATAATTATATCCCTACCGAAAACCAACCCACACTAATCGTTATCTTAACACCCAATCGCACCATCACCCATCGCAACTAAATTCCGTGGTTCGAACACTAGTAACACGATCTCTTAGACTAACGGACAACAACAACAAACACACAGAATTAAACTTTTAAGAGAGACATTGTTAGAAAACGGATACGACAACAATCACATACTACGAAACATTAGAAACGCACAACAAACCACCACACCCCAACAAGGACAAACAGTATCCACACAACAACACACAGCGCTTTTACCATACATTAAAGGTGTCACCGACAAAATCAGCAGAATTTTTAGAACCCATAGTATCGAAATCGTATTCACAACAGACCAAAAACTGTCAAATCTGATAAAAACTCCCAAGGATACGATTCCAAACGAATCCCACGGAGTTTACGAAATTCCTTGTTCCGACTGTTCCCGAACTTAGGACAAACAAATAGACGCATCCACAATAGAATATATCAACACACCCTCGCAGTAAGAAAATCCGACCCGTCATCGGCGCTGGCCATGCATCATATTCATACAGGGCACAAAATAGACTTCGTTAATGCCAAAACAATAGCACCGGTTTACAACTTTAAAACAAGAATTATCCGCGAAGCAATCGAGATTGAAAAACGTCCCGATTGTTTAAATAAGAGAGATGATGGTCTTCGCGTTCCGACTATTCGGAAACCTATTATATCTTCTTTAAAAACACACAAAAAGAAAATAAATAAGGAGTAGGCAGATTGAGGCCTTAGTGTGTCTTTACATATTTTCTTTACCCATCTTTGTCCACCACTCTAAGGAGTAGGCAGATTGAGGCCTTAGAGTGCCCTTACATATTTCCTTTACCCACCTTTGTCCACCACTCTAAGGAGTAGGCAGATTAAGCCTTAGAGTGTCCTTACATATTTCCTTTACCCACCTTTGTCCACCACTGTAAGGAGTAGGCAGATTGAGGCCTTAGAGTGTCCCTACATATTTCCTTTACCCACCTTTGTCCACCACTCTAAGGAGTATGCAGATTGAGGCCTTAGAGTGTCCTTACATATTTCCTTTACCTCTTGAAAATGGCTCCAAAACAGGAGCCGAAGCGTCGAGTTTTCATAAATTCTGGACGAGGTTCAACCCGTGAACCAATTATGTCTCATATATATATATATATATATATATATATATATATATATATATATATATATATATATATATATATATATATATATATATATACATATATATATATATATATATATATATATATATATATATATATATATATATATATATATATATATATATGTATGTATATTTAGTTATAACACCGATAACTAAAAAATATTTTTTTTTTTGATGAAAGTTGGTGGTTACTTTCTTGTAAATGATTTGCATAAGCTTGTTAGCCAGAAAATAGTACGAGGTTTTTTGGGAAAATTTTGGGTTTTCTTTCAAACATAAATTTGATTTGAAAATAACAAAATTATAGCAACCAAATTTCCTACGCCGGTTTCTATTATAAAATATATTATTGATCGCTAAGTTAATATAATAAAAGTTATACACATGTATTTAATGACAACCTTTTGGGTTACAGTGGCGGTCAAAAAAAGGACACAAGGCCAAAATATTGTGTGCGATAAACAAAACCTATTGGATACTATAGACAAAGATTTATTTTTTCTGGCACATAAAGGTCAAGAAATACAAGCAAAATTGCTTTCAAAATTTTATAGCATGTTCGCTAATGTTACTGAGTTCAGCGTGAAATTAAATGCCGTTTCTTGTGGTGGATGTAGGGAGTGATACTGTTCTGTTCTGCCACTATACAATAGAAGATAACTCAAACATGTAGCACTGCTGAGTCTCTTGATGACATGTCACAAGCAGTAATGCATTTAATCACTCTACGTGACATGCATTAAAGGAATTACTGCTTAAGTCTTAAAAGACATCAGAAAATTCACAAGGAGTTAGCTTTTTGCAGTTTACTACAACCTCCGTCAACAGAAACATATTTTTAGTGTATGTGTGTATATGGTGTAGTGTTAGCGTTTTTAGTGAGAGGAGAAATATTGAGTCCACGTAACAGGGTTAGCAAAAAGTTCCTGAGATATTCGTCATTCAAAATAAATAATTTAACAAAAGTTTCTCGGCATATTTTTGACTACGAAGTGGCGCTATTCAATTTTTGCTAGCGCAAGCAACTTTGCTGCTATGGCAACTAATTTTTTTAATGACAAGATATAATTTTTTTTACATTTCTGGAAAGAGTCTCTCTTTCTTGATACTACACTATGAAATTTTAATCGAATTCCATAGGAAAAATAGTGCTGCAAATTGAATCATATCTTCTGCATAGCTGTGATAATCTACTCTCCACAGAAAGGCATTCTCGTGAAATGAATTTAGCGTCCATGACTTGACTACAAAGAAAATATTCGTATTCCTTTACTCATACATTTCTGAAACGTTATGTTCCTCGACTTTTAACGAAAGACTATCTACTTTCGCCAAATCGCCACTTATTTATCCCCTACACCATGAAGCGATCTTACCCAAAACAATCCGAAGCGTTCCTTTGTCGAGTGCTAACTGGAAACCAAAATTTTAAGCTGATATCTCAATTCATTCGAAACCTATTGCGCCTACTAACAGGCAGACCTACAGGCCGACAGACCGACCGAACGACAGACCGACAGATTAAAGAATTCGTTCCAGAATCAAATTTTCTATATGTCTTGAGGTTACTCCGTTTTAGCAAAAAAATTATAAATTCTGTCATCGATATTTCACCCCCACAGATTTAACAGTTAATTTAATTTCAGCACAGATTACCATTTACCATTTTATGACAATGCATGTTTTCTAATAAACAACCCTAAAACATTATATTACTCGAGTTTTAACGACAAAATGTCTATTTTCACCAAATCATCCACCATTCATCTCCTACCCCCTAGAGCTATTTTTTCAAAAAACTATCGAAACTATTCGTTTATCGTGTAACTGTGTACCAAATTTGAAGACGATTAGTGATGGGTCGTTATTTAACTGTCAGCTTTTTTTTAGCGGCTAACGAGAAGTAACGGTAACGACCAGTTACCGACTTATAAAACTAACGGCTTAAAAAATAACGCTTTTTACACTAAGCTAGAATTCGGAGTCGTGTCTGTTTCAGTTCCACTTCCACTGCAACTAGGTTCGATGAATAAACATCGGTTTTCATCGGCATCGGCAACTGCTATTTAACCATTTAACGGGATGAATAGCATTGAGATTGGGAATGCTCGCTCTCGCTCACAGCTTTAGGGACGTACGATCTTCGGTACAATAAAACGGTCGGTTTAATTTTAATTTTAACTTTAACCGGTTGTTGATGGTGATACGGCATACCGACACTACTACACAGAGTTATTCTGTTAAACTGAGAAGCTGTTATTTTTGAACAGTTGAGTTTCCCACTAGTATGTAAAGCCAAATATTTAATAATCAAAAATGTTGGGTAAAAAGATGAATTTCTGTAAAAACGTGTTATTACTTTCACTATAGACAACGCAAAATAGGGTTATTTCACGTGAAATTAAAGTACTTATTTATTTAAATTTATATACATTACCTAAGAAAACAGTTAACACGTCATTTTCGTTTGTCTGATAATAGTTATCAAATTGATTAAAAAATATAATGATACAATATTTTTTAATATCTATATACCTACATTTCAATATAAAAAATTAAATGAATATATATATATATATATATATATATATATATATATATATATATATATATATATATATATATATACAGGGTGATTCTTTGGCGAAAAATAAGGGGTGTCTTTTTATTAAGTTTTTCTTAAAACCCCTTCTCCTCCAAGTTACAGCCCTTTGAAATTTTTGAAACTAATTTTAAAACAACGAATATTAAAATAAGTAAATAAACAATTAATACTATATATCTTCTAATTTTTTTTAAAACTCAAACTCAATTTTTTATACCGTTTCTTTACCGAAATTTTATTAGCTGCGTTATGTTATGGAGTTTTTAGAATCACTCCCTGTGTAGCAATAAAAGTTCTAACGTCTAACGTCCCAAGGCGTGATAAATAATGATATTTATTGATTCTTGCTGTGGCATTGACATTTACGTAAAGACCCTGATAAAATAAATTTGTGAGAAATGACTAGTTTATAATTCCTAAAACATCTAAGTAAATTCTTATAGAAGACTCCTTTCTGATTTCTAAAAGTTTCACTTCAGAGTGGCAAAATATTTACGACACCATTATTATAATTTCTTAACCCTTTGTTTCCTTTTCATATCGACAAAATTTGAGATTTATACACTACGTGAAATAACGGGGTAAAAATACAATGCATTTATACTAGTGTGCTCGCTATCGCTCACAGCTTTGGGAATGTAGGATACTATCGATCGACTATCCATTTTAAAATAACTGAAGCCGTTATTTTCAGCGGTTATTATTAAATAACGTTAACGGCTTCAGCTGTTAACAGAAAATAACTGTTTTTCCCATCACTAAAGACGATAACTTAATTTGTTCTAAAGTTATCGTGACTACAGACAGACATACAGGCCGACATATCGACAGACACAAAAAATTGTTGTTCCCAAATCATGTTTTCTCTATGTTTTGACAATTTTAAAGATATTACAGCAAAATTCTTTTTTTATTTTTGTCGCTGATACCATACTTTCACAAGTATTGACGATGTGGAAATAAAATTGAAAAAAAAAAATTACCGTAATTCTGAAAGAAACAAACTGAAATAAATGTTCAAAATATTGTCCGTTATTATCAATACACAATTGAACTCGTGTTTCAAATGTATTTATTATATCCATTAAAGTGAAATGCACAATCCGTCTTTTCCCCAATAATTCTAGTTTTCAAGTCTTTCAAATTTAAAGGCCTGCCTCTCTACACAACATTTTTTAAATTACTCTAAAGAAAAAATGATATGGCGTCAAATTAGGAGAGTGAGCAGGCCCAGTCCACTTTTCTGGGAAAACTTTATTCAAATATTGCCACACACGTCTCCCAAAATGACTGGGAGCTCCGTCTTGCTGGAACCAAACTTCATAACAGGATACACTGGAACCACAGCGGGTATAATTTCTTCTGCTTATAAATAGTAAAATACGTAAATGTTTCTCTAGATAAATTGAATCTATAAACAAAATTTTCTTTTTGAAAATTGGCTAATAAAATTTAACAAAATATTTCCCCGGTAAAATAAGATTGCATAAATCACCGTAATTGGTTAAGTAATAAATTAGCCAGAGTGGTTTTAATAGTATTTTTAAGAAAGCCAAATTACAGCTAACCTTTTCTCCACAAAAAAATACATTAAAAAATGTGCTAGGTAACCCAAAGGAAAAAGATACACCCACAAAAGCGTTGGGAATCTATGAAATAGGTTTTAAGAATTGTGAACTTAAATATGTTGGGTAAACTAAAATAACTATTGAACCTAGATTTAAAGAACATTTAGCGCAACCGAGCTATGGCACCATTGAAAAATCATGTATTGCTCAGCATATTTCGGATAATAAGCACCAAGTAGATAAATAACACCTAAAGTTACTCAAAAATCTCAGGCAGTCGCGTCAGTTAGATGCTTACGAAAGTATATATGTTGTTAGAAATTCGAACAAAATTGTTTCGATGAATAGAGTAGGTTCGGTTATATGTAGCCCATTGTTCGAACTGTTATCTTAATAGCCAGCGTGTCCTTCTTGTAGAAGGAATATTTGATAACGACACGCAGTATTATGAAAGCACGAATGCAATTTTGCAATTTTAATTACAGAGATCTTAGACTCAACAGGGGGTGTCTGTCTGCATATATTTGTAGAGGACGCTGTTCGCAACTGCTTGGCAACTGACATGTAAATAGTAGTTCAAATGTTTATTCGCTTAGTTTATCCATCCCTCTGATGACGCTTACTTTGTTGGCGAAACGATCCTCACATCTTATAACTGTATTATGGTAAATTGGGTTCTCCAAATTGTACTTATCAGTGCTGATCACAGGTTACAATCTTCACTCATTAGATTTACGTTAACCGTTCTATACTTAATACAGATGTAGATACTTTTTCTGTGGCTTCACAAGAGCTTGTATTACGTCCAAATCGTCACCACGTGTGGAACTATCGCATCGGCGACAAAATTTCAAAAAAATTTTTTTTCGATTAAACGTCGTAAAAGGTACCAAAACATATAGAAAACATGATTCGGAAACAATTTTTTTTGTCTGTTGGTCTGTCGGTCTGTATGTCAGCCTATTTGTAGCCACGATAACTTTAGAACGAGTTGAGATGCCGTCTTCAAATTTGATGTACAGTTAGCACCCGACAAACGAACGGTTCGGATTGTTTTTGGGTAAAATCGCTCTACGGTGTAGGGGATGAATGGTGGGTGATTTGCTGAAAATTGACATTTTTTTGTTAAACTTGAGTATTATAACGTTTTAGGGTTTGTTGACTGGAAAACTTTTAATTTCATTAAACATCTGGTATTCTGTACTGAAATTAAATTAATGGTTGAATGTGTGGGGGTGGAATATCGGTGACAGAAATTTCAACATTTTTGTTTTGCTAAAACGACGTAAAAAGTCTCAAAACATATATAATCTTGATTCGGGAACGAATTTTTCTTATCTGTCGGTCCGTCGGTCGGTCGGTCTGTCAGCCCGTACGTCTATCTGTTACTAGGCGAACTAACTTTCGAACAAATTGAGATACAATCTTCAAATCTGGTATCCAGTTAGCACCCGATGAAGGAACGCTTCGAATTGTTTTTGGGCAACATGTCTTCAGGCGGTAGGGGATAAATGGGGGGCGATTTGATGAGACTTGATATTTTTTCGTAAAAACTCGAGTAATATAACGTTTCAGACGTTTATGGGTACAAGAATACAAACATTTTCTTTGTGATTAGGCCAGGGACCCTGAATCAATTACATGAGGATGTCTTTCTGAGGAGAGTAGATTATTACAGCTATGTGGAGGTTATGATTCAATTTGCAGGATTATCATTCTCTGCAACGGTCTGTGTTTTTAAAAGGATCGTCAGATAAACGAAAATTCTATCTGTGAAGTCACCGAAAAAGTTTCTACGTTTGTATTGGATCAAATTGTAAAATTTTTAAATTATTTCAATAGTAAATTTTGATATACCAAATATTCTTGAAGTAGCGAAGTTTCCTTCAAAAAACTTCTGCGTAATTTTAAGAACAAATGTTTTAAATTTTCTTTAAAGAAAAATTTGGTGCGAATTTTTGTACGAAGAAATATTTACCAAGTTTTGATTTAATTTTTGTAGTGAAATTCGTGACATATAACGTTTCAATGAATTTTCATGCAAAAAAATTGTTTTACTTGGATCACTTTGGTAATAAATGTTTTAAGTAATTTTTTACGTAAATTTTTGTCAAATAATATTTTTTAACTTGTTTCTGAAAATTGATTTTTTTGTATTTTTGTAAACTTTTTCATTAGCGCAATTTTGTGAATTTTATTCTTCAATTTTCCTGAAAAACACTTTAAGCAAATTTTCGTGGAAAAAATAAGCTTATGACGAAATCACGACTTTGAGGCTTTCGAAAAATTTCGTCAAATGTGCGTGAACTAAGACCCCTAGAACCCATATCTGAGATTCAGCTTATTATTATTATATATATATATATATATATATATATATATATATATATACATATATATATATATATATATATATATATATATATATATATATATATATATATATATATATATATATATATATATATATATATATATATGAAATGTTTCTTGTGGTTTATGCAACGAGGGTGGTTGTAGTCACGCGAGAAGGGAGAATTCATACGACGAATAAGCATCCCCCCCTAACACAAGTGGAACGGTAGAAGAAGGAAAACCCATATTACAGTATAAGTATCAAAGTGTATACAGAAAAAAGAGAACATCCCATAGAAAATACCGTCAAACGACCGAAATTTACAAAAAGAACAATAAATTTACATGACGCCTATCTTTTGTATCTCAAGCAAATGAGATAGGTCCAGCGCTTCGTGTAAACAACCTTTGACCTTGTAATTTAACAGCCTGCTACGTGGCAATTTCCTGATCGCAAAAACAACGTAGGAAACAAATCACCGACTAAGAACAGGCCACACATGCACTTTAAACTACTACAAGACTAATGCTCATTAACAGAAGAAGGTAAGCAACGCACAGTATCAGAAATAACGTCCGCAACACATGAATATATGAGAAACCGTCTAAACGCGCACCCGTACTAGCGCCCTACTGAAAGCGAACTGATAAACTGGCAGTTGATGCCCATTGCCCATGCCTCTAGAATATTCCAGGGATTCCCAAAGTCAAAGTGAACTTTACGTGAAATGTAATGTTATGGGGGGTGTCACGGGGCAGGACCGTACTGGGAAATTATATAAAAGCGTGCGATGTGCAAGGAACTTTAAATGTCAACAACTCTGCAAAAGAAGGAGAACAAAAGGTGGGAATAGTGGCAACATGGATGTATGACACTAAACTGTATCTATCGGTACTCGTTTTACCTAAAACTATTCGTGAGGTAATCTACAAATTCACCAGATTATCAATATCCACAGGTTCGTTTCCAAACTTATGAAAAAAACAAAATTTGTCCCTTGCAAAAGAGTGACGATCCAACGTTATTCACAAATTATCGTCCCTCAACTGTGTTGTCAAATTTTACAAAGGTTTTCGAAATTAGCATACTCACATTTATTCGCTTGAAAAGGGTTACATTTCCAGGTCCCAGCATGGCTTCGCGTCAGGGCGATTAACTATAACAGATTTCGTCTGTATGACGGAATATACTTCTGACGTAGATAATAAATGTCCGCTCCACGTGCTATACACGGATTTTTGAAAGGCCTTTTATCAAATCGAGCAATGGCTTACTCATTGAAAAACTAGAAGTTTATGGCTTCACACAACCACCCTGATGTTTATTTAAATCATACCTGTCTAATCATGGTCAATGTGTTTATTACAATGGCTATAGATGGACCGACATAATTGCTACATCAGGTGTTCCTCAATGGTCAAATTTGGGACCCTTATTATTTCTCCTGGGCATCTGCTCTTTGCCGAGGACTTGAAATTATACTGTTAAGTAAACTCTTTTGATCATTGTATTGAACTTCGGAAATCAATTGATATAGTTTATGAGTCGTCTGACGTTAATAACCCATGTTTAAACTAGCTAAAGTGTAGTGCTGTTTCTTTTACGAGAAAACAAACCACTTCGTTTTCCATATACCGCAGATAATGTTTAGATTAAAAGATCAGTGGGAGGGATTTAGAAACTACATTTGATTCTTCGGTACAATTTGATTTACATGTGCAGGAATTGATTTCAAGTAGATCTCGTATAATAGGGTTTTTGTTTCGAAACTGTCGACAATTCAGTAATGCTGAGAATTTAAAAAGATTTTACTTGTCACTTGAGATCAAAGATGGACTATGGATGTCTTACTTAATCCTGACAAATGTCTTAAACTCTGCTAGTGGTAAAGAGTTCTGGATCTATGCTTCAGTCTACAAAATAAAATTCGTATCATCAGCAAACAAAATAGAATTAGCAAAATCCTTTGATTTTGGGAGGTCGTTGATGTATATTAAAAATAAAATAGACCCGAAGGCTGAATTTGTGTCACACCGTTTATTAGATCCAATATGGGCAATTTGACACCATTAGCTGACACAAATGGTGTCCGGTCTGCCATTTCTTATTTGAAAAAAGTGAGACTGTTGATATTTAAGTCATAGAACTGCAGATTGTTAATTGGAATACTATGATATACATAGTCGAAAGCTTTAAACAGGTCCAGAAACTGCGCATAAGTATGCTCACCCCTCTCGAAGCACATATAAATATTATTCACCCGGCTACAAACTGCTGAAGATGTAGATCGATGTTTTCTAAAACCAAATTTCAAGTGAGAGTAACACAATTTTGACAAACTATTTTTGAGAAACTGTTATATATATATATATATATATATATATATATATATATATATATATATATATATATATATATATATATATATATATCTGTCTGTGTGTGTGTGTGTGCGTGCGTGTTGAAATTGTTGAACTCATATTGCCGTTGGTTAGTAGAGAAACTTTGAGCTAGCTATGTATTTTCCGTCGAAAAGAAATTGATAGCTACTTTACACAAACGCTTGGATTTTCCATTTCTCTAAAGCGCAAGTAAACCCTCAATATTATCCGCTGAAATATTCTAATTCTAGGCGACATTTTGCGGCAGACTCCCTTGCATCTTATATGCAGGTAAATCCCTGTGGATTTTCCTAGTAGACTATTACACTAAAGCTATTCTCCTTCAGGGGTTATTGGATTCGATTCTTTCCTTTTTGCTTCTCTGTCTCTTAAACTCGATATTGTTTAGAATGAGATAGCGTTTCAGTTGAGTTTATACCAAAGCTTTGTCAGCTACCTTTTTAGTTTGTCATGGAGAGCACAAGTTGTAGCCTAGCTAATTAGGTTCACTAATTGTACCTCTTTGTTAAGGTTTAAAGTTACAGTGCCTGCTTAACTGGTTTGGGAAACAGTTGTTCCATGGATTGTTTCAATATGAATATGACAATTTTAAGATGCATTTAATATTCTATAGTAGTTCCACTAACCAAATTAATAAACTTTTGTTTATCTAAGAATACATTTTCAAATGACTTAGAACTGTTTAAAGTTATCGAGTTTTCAAGAAGGGAGATAACGAGTCCAATATCTTTAATTCTATTTTTTGTCAAAATAGTTTCTCAAAAATAGTTTGTCAAAATTGTGTTACTCTCATTTGAAATTTGGTTTTAGAAAACATCGATCTACATCTTCAGCAGTTTGTAGCCGGGTGAATAATATTTATATGGGCTTCGAGAGGGGTGAGCATACTTATGCGCAGTTTCTGGACCTGTTTAAAGCTTTCGACTATGTATATCATAGTATTCCAATTAACAATCTGCAGTTCTATGACTTAAATATCAACAATCTCACTTTTTTCAAATAAGAAATGGCAGACCAGACACGATTTGTGTCAGCTAATGGTGTCAAATTGCCCATATTGGATCTAATATACGGTGTGACACAAATTCAGCCTTCGGGTCTATTTTATTTTTAATATACATCAACGACCTCCCAAAATCAAAAGATTTTGCTAATTCTATTTTGTTTGCTGATGATATGACTTTTATTTTTTTAGACTTATCATAGATCTAGAACTCTTTGCCACTAGCAGAGTGTAAGACATTTGTCAGGATTAAGTAAGACATATGTAGTCCATCTGTGATATCAAGTGACAAGTATAATCTTTTTAAATTATCAGCATTACTGAATTGTCGAGAGTTTCGAAACAAAAACCCTATTATACGAGATCCACTTGAAATCAATTCCTGCACATGTAAATCAAATTGTACCGAAGAATCAAATGTAGTTTCTAAATCCCTCCCACTGATCTTTTAATCTAAACATTATCTGCGGTATATGGAAAACGAAGTGGTTTGTTTTCTCGTAAAAGAAACAGCACTACACTTTAGCTAGTTTAAACATGGGTTATTAACGTCAGACGACTCATAAACTATATCAATTGATTTCCGAAGTTCAATACAATGATCAAAAGAGTTTACTTAACAGTATAATTTCAAGTCCTCGGCAAAGAGCAGATGCCCAGGAGAAATAATAAGGGTCCCAAATTTGACCATTGAGGAACACCTGATGTAGCAATTATGTCGGTCCATCTATAGCCATTGTAATAAACACATTGACCACGATTAGACAGGTATGATTTAAATAAACATCAGGGTGGTTGTGTGAAGCCATAAACTTCTAGTTTTTCAATGAGTAAGCCATTGCTCGATTTGATAAAAGGCCTTTCAAAAATCCGTGTATAGCACGTGGAGCGGACATTTATTATCTACGTCAGAAGTATATTCCGTCATACAGACGAAATCTGTTATAGTTAATCGCCCTGACGCGAAGCCATGCTGGGACCTGGAAATGTAACCCTTTACAAGCGAATAAATGTGAGTATGCAAATTTCGAAAACCTTTTTAAAATTTGACAACACAGTTAAGGGACGATAATTTGTGAATAACGTTGGATCGTCACTCTTTAGCAAGGGGCAAATTTTGTCTTTTTCATAAGTTTGGAAACGAACCTGTGGATATTGATAATCTGGTGAATTTGCAGATTACCTCACGAATAGTTTTAGGTAAAACGAGTACCGATAGATACAGTTTAGTGTCATACATTCATGTTGCCACTATTCCCACCTTTTGTTCTCCTTCTTTTGCAGAGTTGTTGACATGTAAAGTTGCTTGCACATTGCACGCTTTCATATAATTTCCCAGTACGGTCCTGCCCCGTGACACCCCAGCCCCCTAACATTACATTTCACGTAAAGTTCACTTTGACTTTGGGAATCCCTGATATATTCTAGAGGCATGGTCAATGGGCATCAACTGCCAGTTTATCAGTTCGCTTTCAGTACGGCGCTAGTACGGGTGCGCGTTTAGACGGTTTCTTATATATTCATGTGTTGTGGGCGTTATTTCTGATACTGTGCGTTGTTTACCTTCTTCTGTTAATGAGCATTAGTCTTGTAGTGGTTTAAAGTGCATATGTGGCCTATTCTTAGTCGGTGATTTGTTTCCTACGTTGTTTTTGCGATCAGGAAATTGCCACGTAGCAGGCTGTTAAATTACAAGGTCAAAGGTTGTTTAACCCAAGCGCCGGACCTACCTCATTTGCTTGAGATGCAAAAGGTAGGTGTCATTTAAATTTATTGTTCTTTTTGTAAATTTCGGCCGCTTGACGGTATTTTCTATGGGATGTTCTCTTTTTTCTGTATACACTTTGATACTTATACTGTAATATGGGTTTTCCTTCCTCTACCGTTCCACTTGTGTTAGGGGGGGATACTTATTCGTCGTGGGAATTCTCCCTTCTCGCGTGACTATAACCACCCCCGTTGCAAAACCACAAGAACCATTTCTTGTTCATACCTCCCAAGGAAGGTACGGTACCTGGGATGAATATGGGTGCTGTGCCGGGTAGGCAGGGTTTAGGGGGGAATGGCTTCATTATGTGAAAAGGATAGCTTGTAAGCCGTTTTCTTCGCATTTTCTACTCATATTTTCTTTTCACTACCCACCCCGCCTAGCACCCCTATTCACTCCTGGTCCCGTAACTTCCTTGGGGGGTGTGAACAAGAAATTTTTCGTGTGGTTTTTGCATCCAGGAGGGGTTTTAGGCATGCTTCTGAAAAAACTTTTTTAAAAAGCGTTCGGGAGGTAATCCGCAAATTTACCGATAAGCTTATAATTGTAGACAGCACAGAGCTAAGAGCGTGTACACTATCCTTTACCAAAAGAAGGAGGTATCATTGCCTGTCTCTGCCTCAGCAACGTATTGTGGTATTGTATAACTGCTATCTGTCTCATACGCATACTACAGTCACACTATGGTATACATTGTAATCATTGACTAACTATGGCTAACTAAGACTCCCCTACAGTAAAAATTTTCTGGGCGCAGCAAGTGCGTTATAGTAGTGAATTCTCATAAAAATTGTACACTGTTAAGTACGGCATATTACTGAAATTAATAGTTTAAAGTTACACAGACCTTGAAGCTCGGTTTTATAGGTCCCAATACGCGCTTATTTGAAGAGTTTTTCGACAGTGTAACCATTAATATATTTCTGTTATGAAAGGAAACTTATGTGCTAGCTCCTTTTGAGAAAAATTCCCCAAACTCAATTTTCTATAAACCCAGAAAATTAAAATTTGGTGCATCCAGGTACTGTCCGTCTCTTTAAGAGAAATTTTCCAGGTGAAAACTTTTTTCTTTCTTTAACGTCTATCTATTTCCGCAACTATGGACAATCACCGACGCCAGGGAGCAGTTTCACCTCACTATCCAGGAAATGTTGCCGAATCACTGCCTTTCTGTAAGAAGGGTAGGGGTCTTTAGCGTGGCCAACATCACATGTACCCCGGACCGATTGTTTTACGCCCCCCTCTGAAGGGCGGAACGTGCAGACATTCAGCTTGCTCAAATACAATGCCACAACCTTGGTTGATGTTAATTGTACAGTATGTACATGTTACGCCACTTTGAGGTTAGCTATTTTAACCCAAAAAATATAACCTGTACAATGAGGATAATTTATTCTTCAACTATTTCAAAAAAAAAATTAAAGTTGTCTAATGATATTTATAATTTAGGGTAGCAAAACTCAAAACTCAGACCACAGCATACGTTTGAAGTAAGGTGTAAAATGCAGCTAAAAAAATAATGTCGGAATATTTTCATAAATATCAATGATATATATAGGGAATGCTACACAATGTCTATCCAAAAATGCAACAAGTATAACATTTCGTTTGAAATAACGAAGTTGATAGCTGCTTCCAGTACAACACGAAGTTCCACAAAGCTGAATATACATTTCTCGATATAGTCTAGAGAATCACAAGAAAATTTTGTTCAAAGGTTTTTGGGCTAGCTCCTAGGGTAGCGATATATAGATAAATGACACTATTGGGACCCCTGTATATATATATATATATATATATATATATATATATATATATATATATATATATATATATATATATATATATATATATATAAACATATAAAAATCCAAACAACTCTTGAATATGGGTTCTGGGGGCCCTAGTTCCTCTCATTTAAAAAAATCCCAAATGTCGCACCTTCGTTACATTTCTATTCATTACGAAAAAAATCTAACTGGTCCCAGGAAATCTTTATTTTGCTATAGTGTTTCCTGATTTATCTGTCAGAAATTTTCCATTTCCAGGTTTGTCCTAAAGAACTTATAGTTTTATGTTCGTATAATAGACAAGTTGCTTCCGCCTTACATATATGCGCAAAACAGAGAATTTATCTCTATGCAGTTTAAGCCGGTTGGTATAATAGATAAGTTGCTTCCGCTTTACATATATGCGCAAAACAGAGAATTTATCTCGATGCAGTTTAAGCTGGTTCTTTGCGATACAGCAAAACATTTGAAAACTAAACATAAAAATCAAAAACACAAAAAGCCTCGTTGGCTAGAGCTATTCGGTTTATGTGAGATGGATTTCTCGATCCAGACCATTTTAAATTACACACATTTCCTTGCTCGTTTTGTTCAACACAGCACTTTATACCTCCCATTTACCTCCTGTTCAACAGCGATTTAGACGGCTACCTTCGATCTTTTTACTGCATTATATATAACTTACACGTGTAATGCTTGCTGTCTGGGCCCTTTGCGATATACATTATTAAACTTTACTTCACGAAAATATTGTATCTACAAATGTTACATTTTTATTGTAATCCTACAACTATTGTGCCCGATTTTTATCGGTGCATCTCGCATTTCTTTTGTTTTCAGTGCAAATATTTGACAAATCAACATAAGAAGTTTATTTTATTATCAAATAAGTAAAGTTTCACTGATTTTTTATAATAGATAAACATTACTTTTTGATAAATATGCACATTCTAGGCCTTTCTTCTTCTTATCGTTTTCTGTTCAGCCTCTCAGAAATTTGCAAGTCAATCTAAATGATTTTGAATGTCACAGTAGACAAATTACCCAGCCCGAAGTTTTAAACTTGTGCGGGGGATTTACGTAAAATAAATGTAGAAAAATTAATAACATTAATTAATAACATATTAGGTCATGTGATACATTTACAGATAAAAAGTTTTCAAAATCTGGTAGGCAAAAGTTCCGTTAAACTACAAACTCTAGTTTTGGTAATATGAAAGTCTTCATCAAGGCAACATACACATCTAACTAGAAACAAAATTATTTCATTAACATTTTTGGGGGGAAAGTGGTTTTGCTAACCTGGCTTAAGAGCTCGCCTAACAGATTTACGAAAAAAGGAACGCACACTTGGTAACGAGGAGATCCCGACCCTTAAATTTGGAAAAAAATTCTTCAAATGACCGCGAACTAGGCCCCCTCGTACCCATATCCAGGGTCATTTTAAATTTTTGTATGTATATATATATATATATATATATATATATATATATATATATATATATATATATATATATATATATATATATATATGCGTGTGTGTGTGTATAGGTATCACACCGATAACTCAAAAGATAATTGACTGATTTTGGTCAAATTTCCTCAGCGTCTTCCTTTCGCAAGTGGCTTGGATATGTTCGTTAGCCAGAAAAATCGGCCCAGGTTTTCCCGGAAAATGTTGTGTTTTCTTTCTGAAAAAAAATTATATCTCCGGAAGTAACAAAGTGCCCCTACTTTGTTACTTCCGGAGATATTAATTTTTTCAGAAAGGAAACACAAAATTTGCCCCACATTTGGCACGCGTGTTTGTATTATAAAGGGTCGTGATGTGAAACGTCAAAATTGACAACATTTAGGCAAAGAATCTTAAACAAATACTTGTTATGTAAAGAAAGTGTCGCAAGGAAAGTGTTCTGCAAACTCTCAAGTTTCAGCTTCAACCGTCAGTGTCCTGCATTTTACTAAAATGTTTTCATAAATTTCATTTCAAATTGACTCTTTCTCTTATGCTTTAGCGGTATGCAGAGTTAAGTTTGCGGTTTAACGGTCTATAATTTTTAGCTTATTTTCGTCGAAAAAAATCGTCGATGAGGAGACCGCGACTTTTGAATTTAAAAAGATTTTTTCAAATGAGCGCAAACTAGGTCCTCTAGAATCCATATCCGGGTTTAGTTTCAGCTTTTATATGTTTACATATATACAGGTTGCCGCATTTCTACGGTGGTGGTGCTGGTGGTGCAGGTATTTATGACCTTGGAACAGTAATTCCATCAGCCACAGAGTTTTGCTATTTTTTATACACAAATATATACAAATACCTTAATAATCTAGAAGACAGAATTATGTTACCTATATACAAATATACAATATCTGAACTTATTTATACATATAATAATTTTTGCTTTCTTTTTTATTCCCTCTTATTTCTTTTTTTTCTTTTCTTTTAATGTTTTTTACTTTTTTTTAATTAATCTTGTTTTTTTTTCTTTTCTTTTTTCCATATTTTTTTTAAATCATGTATGCAGGATAGACATGGACACTTTTGCGTCCAGGAGCCCTTCAGGACGACTTCAGACAAACTGACTGGACCACGGATAACAATAAATGTTGACAAAGGTGCAGAGACAGAGGATCACCTAAAAACTAATAATCACAAATTTCTGTTACACTACTGCTATATTTAGATATTATTTCATATATTTATACTAACCTCCCAAGTAGTTTTCAGTTGCATATTTACATGTGGGCATTTCTACGGTAAAGCTCAATATAATTGTTATTATACGAGAAAAAGTTGTATACGTTAATTATAGGGTGTCTTGAGCTGCATCTTACAAAATTATTTTGACAATCACAGGCTAGCCCATAAGTCGTTGGTGATACCTACAATTTTTTTTCGAACAACCTTATATTATTGCATTGCTTCATTTTTTATCCTAATATGATGCGTGTTTGTAAGAAAAAATTGAGACGTACTAAGTGCGTTTTGGTAGCGAATTTTCATTGAATGCTTCAAATTTCAATAACTCAGTTTGCTCAGAAACATTTAAATTTTCAAACAATTAGTTATTTTGATAAAATATGGTACATTTTTTCTGTTATATAGGTTATACCGGTAACCAGATTGATACCTGTTTGCATTAGAGCGACATATTTGCTACTAAAACATTTTTATGAAAATTCGCTTCCATAACGCACTTGCTGCGTCCAGACTTTTTCATTTTAACTCTTTTTCATAACAACTAGCTACCATAACGCATTTGCTACGTCTGGACTTTTTATTATATGATAATCAAATGTATCAATTTATAAAATTTCTTTAACACAAAGAACTCGCTGCATCGAAGCGTTTTCAGGGTGAAACAATGAAAACTTTGAATGTAAAATAATAAGTTTTAAAGTTTTTCTATTAGTTTTGTATAGATGTTAGTTTCTTCAAGTCTAACCCGCATTCGCAACAGCAGCTAAAGTTTTACAGGTTTCGTGTAACTTGAGATTTACACAAGAAAGTTATTATTTGAACCCTGCGTCTCTTAAGGAGTTTGCTTCAAACTCTACTGGCCTCCTTTTTGTGCTCAGCATCATGCGGTAAAAGCTCTTTCTATTTATTTTGTTAGCTATATCTAACAAAAGCCTGGACGCAGCAAGTGCGTTATGATAGTGAATTTTCATAGAAATGATCTGGCACAAAATATTTTATTACAATTTTTTTTTTCTTGTAACATAGAAATCTAAGTGTTGGTGCATAGTTTACTTTTTATATCGTAAACCTACCTACCAAATTTGGTTATCATTTATTTTTTATTTTTTAAGATAAACATTTTTTTTTGAATGAAGACTTAAAATTTTCCCGAAAAACCTAGTCCGATTTTCCTGACTAACGAATTTGTCCAAGCCATTTACAAAAGGAAGGCACATGCCAAATTTAATAAAAATCATCCCATTATTTTTTGAGTTATCGGTGTGATACACACACACACAAATATATATATATATATATATATATATATATATATATATATATATATATATATATATATATATATATATATAAATTGAAACTGACCCCGGATATGGGTTCTAGGGGTCCTAGTTCGCCCTCATTTGAAAAAAAATTTTCAAAATTCAAAAGTCGGGGTCTCCCCATTTGTGAATCTTTTCTACGAAAATTCACTAAAAATGCATTATTTGCATTTTATTAGTATTCTTGTTGATTTACGTAAACCTATTTTCGCGACTATGGCAAATCACCTATGTATAATTGAAAGCATTTTTCTTCATCCATTCGGATTTTTGCCAAACTATTACGTTTCGTAAAGAAAATGCATGCGCCGCATTGTATGATACACGGGAGCGACGACTTTACATCTTTTCGAAGAGCAAAACGTACAGAAGTTTGGTCAGACACAGTGCCACAGTCTCCCTGGTATTTTTATTATTCCGTACGGGCTTAATTAATTGTGTACGTCACAATTTTCCAAGAATAGCGACTGTTAAAATTCTGAGTCTGTAATGTTTTCAACAAGTTTTGATACCTGGTCTTTTAAAAGAAGGAACCAAAAATTTTGAGATTAACTGTTTGAAAGCAAACAAAAGAACACTCTCAACCACTCGAAGATAAATATAGGGTAGCGCATTGAAAACGAAACAGACCGATTTGTGCCCAGAGATTTTTTTTTTAGAAACGCTGAAACACGTCAATTTTAATATTGAGAGGGACATGTTTTGACATAAAACTCAACTTTGTCACATCAACGCCTTAAGGGTGGTGATAACAACCCTCATATTTTAAATAGGGAACATGGGTCGAGTGTTACATCATTTGAAAGCTCTTTCTTTTATGAATTCAGCACACTAATTTTTTTGGAAGTTTTATCAACTCGTTTAAAAATTATTCACAGCTGGAATTGCAAGAACGTATTGCATTCATTGTGATAAGAAATACACTAATTAGTCAATTTTTCGTTAAAAAAACTAAAAAACGAAACCAAACGTTCAAAAATGTTTCTTCAGTTAAGTAAATGTTCAAATTGTGGACCACCAGCTTCCATACAAAAGTACAAATTTTGTTCAAAACGAGCTCTGACATTCTGGAGCATTTGTGGAGTTATTAGACGGCATTCTTCAACAATGCGTCGTCGTAATTCTTCGGTTCTGTTAAATGGCCCCATAGAAAGAAGTCTAAAGGAGTTAAATCCGGTGATCTAGGGGGGCCACTCAATAGCACCTCTACGCCCAATCCATTGCTCTGGAAACTCTCTGTTCAAAAACTCCCTAACACGTTGTGAAAAATGCGGAGGAGCTCCATCTTGTTGAAACACTAATTGATTTTCTTGATAGCGATCATGATTTTCAACAATTTCAATTAGTAGAGGGTTAACGATATCTTTTAGTAACTCCAAATACCTTTCGCCCCTCAAATTGATCCGACCAAACGATCTTTAAATTAGTCAAGTAAAAGGATAAAGATAAAACTACAGAATTGTCGGGAATCTGTGAAGTGGGTTGAAATAATTGTGTAAATATGTTGGGCAAATCAAAGGAACTATTGAAACTAGATTTTAAGAACATTTGGCTCAACTGAGATATGGCACTATTAATAAATCATGTATTTCTCAGCATATTTGGGATAATAGTCATCATGTAGATAAAGAAAATCTAAAGCTAAAAAAATGTCAGGCATTCGCGCTTGTTAGATGCTTACAAAAGTATATATATATATATATATATATATATATATATATATATATATATATATATATATATATATATATATATATATATATATATATATATATATATATATATATATATATATATATATATATATATATATATATATATATATATATATATATAGTTAGAAATTAGAACAACAATGTTAAAATGAATAGAGTAGGTCCGCTTCTATGTAGTCCATTGTTAGAACTATTATTTCAAAAATCGTGTGTCCTTAAAAGGACTAGAAGGATTTGATAGCGACAAACAGTTTTACAATAGTGGGTATGCAGTTTTCATTATACGGATTTAAGACTCAACAATGGGAGTCTGAATGTGTGCGTGCATCTATTACTCCCTCATCGTCAATACGTGTGGAAGTATGGCATCGACGACAAAAATTAAAAACAAAATGTTTCGCTTAAACGTCGTAAAAAGTTTCCAAACATATAAGAAGCATGATCTGGGAAGGAATTTTTTTTGTCTGTCGGTCTCTCGGTCTGTATGTCCTTCTGTTTGTGGTCACGATAACTTGAGAATAAATTGGGTTATCATCTTCAACTTTTGTATAGAGTTAGCGCCCAATAAACAAACGGTTGGGATTGTTTTTTAGTAAAACCTCTCCGGGGGGTGGGGGATGAATAAGGGGTGATTTGGTAAAAATTTATTTTTTTTCGTTAAAACACGCGTTATATACAATTTCCGGGGTTGTTTATTAGAAAAATTTCAATTTGGTATTCTGTGCTGAAACTAAATTAGGGGTTGAATGTGTGGGGGTGAAATGTCAGTGACAGAAATTTCGAATTTTAATATATATATATATATATATATATATATATATATATATATATATATATATATATATATATATATATATATATATATATATATATATATATATATATATATATATATATATATATATATATATATATATATATATATATGTATATATATATATATATACATATATATATATATATATATATATATATATATATATATATATATATATATAATATGTAAGACAGCCAAATAAAAGAACTTGTAGCAAATTAATGACAAACCTTAATATGGTTCTTTTAAAAAACGTGTAGTTTCTCAGCAAAAGTCTAGCTATGAGGAAGCAGTACATAATGTTTTGTTAGTAGTTACTAAGGATGCCGGCAGATCAGTCCGGCGGATTGAACGAAACGATGGTATATGAAATTTAACGGCACAATTTTATTTTAAGAAATCAAAAATTACATCAGCACAAGTACAGAATTTGTCAAGGACTCACACCTTGTCGTTTAGAACGACGTCGCTCATTCTGTCAGTGGTACACAAGAAAATGACAGGACAGTTTTAATTTTCCGTGTCAAATAATGCCCTTAGGCGATAGTGTTCGTTTTAATCCAAAACAATAAAATTTAAAAAAACACTTAAAAACTATGAAAAATAAAATAAATATTGTAGAACACACTTTCTTTATAAGATATTAATATACATAATTAATAGTTAATAACAAAAGACGGAAATGTTTATTTACATTATATTTATGTACTATCAGTTTGTAAAGCTATGGTCAGGTCAGGTCAGGTCAGGACACGCGGGCACGCACACACATGTCAAATAATATAATCTGATGAAAGCATGATTACGAGTAACGGTATTTTCAATAGAAGAAATGTTGATTATTGGTCTGAAACCAATAAACGCTCAAATAAAACGTCGAGGCATCAACACCGCTTTGCTTTCAATATGTGGGCTGGTACCATACTTTAATACCAGTGCGCTACCTACATTAGCTACAAACCGATTAAGAGGATGCTCCCGATAGCATGCCTCTGGAGAGAGTTCGCAACTGTTGGATACAACAGGATAGAGCACCTGCACATAATTACAGAGCCGTTCGGAATATCTCTCAAAGAGATTTCTAGATAAGGTAATCAGCACATATTTGGAAACACCCTGTCCAGCGGATATAACCGCGCTTGATTTATTCGTATGGGGATACGTTAAGAGTCATGTATATCTGCAATTTTCTACAGAACAAGGTCTGGGAAGGTTATTTCTGGAAGCATTTGCCAGTATTACTCCACAAATGTTGACTGGTGTTCTAGAGTCGATAGTTAGAAAGTGCTATGTGT
The DNA here is from genome assembly GCA_964006375.1 of Tillus elongatus. Classification (NCBI taxonomy): domain Eukaryota; kingdom Metazoa; phylum Arthropoda; class Insecta; order Coleoptera; family Cleridae; genus Tillus; species Tillus elongatus. Next base: position 185,866,486 of record OZ023263.1, read on the forward strand.
GCTTGAGCAACATTTAGGCAAAGAATCTGAAACAAATACTAATTCTGTAAAGAAGAATTTAGCAAGCAGAGTGGTCTGCAAACCCTTAAATTTCAGCTTTAACCGTCATTATCCCTCATTTTACTAAAACATTTCCAGAAAATTCATTTCAAATAGAACCCTTTCTCTGATGCTTTGGCGGTAACTACAGTTAAGTTTGTGGTTTAACGGTCTATAATTCTTAAGTAATTTTCGTAGAAAAAATTCGTTAATGAGGAGACTGCGACTTTTGAATTTCAAAATGATTTATTCAAACAAGCGCAAACTAGGCCCCCTAGAATCCATATCCGGGTTTAGTTTCAGTTTTTATCTGTTTACATATATACAGGTTGACGCATTTCAATATAATTGTGATTATACGAGAAAAAGTTGTATACATTTATTATCGGGTGTCTTGAGCTGCATCCTATAAAATTATTTTGACAATCACAGGGTGACCCATAAGTGATTGGTGATACCTAAAGTTCTTTTGTTTTTTGTTCGAACATCCTGATATTATTGCATTTTTGAATTTTTTTATAGCAATATGATGCATGTTTGCAAGAAGAAATCTAGACGCAGTATGTGCATTTTGGTTGAGGATTCATTAAATGCTTCAAATTTCAATAACCCAATTTGTTATTAACCCAAGGTTTGTTGGCTGGGAAACCAGTTTTTTAGAAAAAACTTTAGGTTTATTTTCTAAAAATTGGTGTCCATTTTCAAACAATAAGTTATTTTCATAAAACATGGTAAATTGTTTCTACTATATATGCTATACGAGTAACAAGGATTGATGCCTGCTTACATTAGAGAGACAAATTTGCTATTAAAAATATTTTTATGAAAATTCACTTCCATAACGATTTTGCTGCGTCCAGACTTTTTTAATGATTAGGTCCTCTGGTAATGTAATTTTATTTGTTCTGTGTTCATTCCATTAAATTATTGCCTCAAAAAAATTAGGATGATTGTCCCGCAGAGACGAAACGTCGGATTCAAAAATTAACAATGCTACCTTAAAGAAAATAAAAAGTTGCTAAACTAAAGTTTTCCCGAAAAACCCAGTTTCCTAGCCAACGAACCTTGGGTTAATTGAGGTACTTAAATTTGAAGCATTTTAAGCTGATTCGCTAACAAAACGCACTTGCTGCGTCCTGAATTTTTTTCTTACAAACATGCCTTATATTTGAATGTAAAATCCAAAAATACGATAATATAACGGATGTTGGATTAAAAAAAATATTTACATTTCTCACCAACGACTTACGGTCCACTGTGGTTGTAAAAATAACTTTATAAGATGCAGCTTAAGACACCCTATAATTAATGTATACATTTTTTCTCGTATCTTGAATAATAAGGAATATGTTAAGGTTTACCGTAAAAATACGTCACCCTGTATATGTGTAAACAGATAAAAACTGAAACTAACCCCGGAGCGAGGTTCTAGGCGCCTAGTTCGCGCTCATTTGATGAAATCTTTTGAAAATTCGAAAGTCGCTGTCTGCTCAATAGCCAATTTTTTTACGAAAATTCGCAACAAATTATAGACTATATAAACTCTATAACTTAAACTATTTAAAAAAGGGTACACTTGAAATGAATTTCGTGCACACATTTTAGTAAAATGAAGGACAATGGCGGTTGAAGCTAAAACTTAGGTTTTGTAAAACACATTTTCTCTACATAACCCGTATGCATTTTAGGTTCTTTGCCTAAAGCTTGCCAATTTTGACGTTTCAAATCGCCACTTTGACATTTTAGGGAGAAAAACTATAAAATTCTCAAAGTAATTTTTCTGCTACTTCTTGGATTAGTTGCGCCAAAAAACTCAATCTTTGTCTGTGTATCTTACAAACTAGATTTTGATATCCACACAAAACATTTTGTTTTTATGCGTTTCTCTGGTCATCTGTGGCAACTTTTTTTTTAACGCCTAACACGTTTTCTTTTTTGTTTTAACTTAGGATTCTAAATTTTTGAATAGCATACCTTTTATAATATAAACCTGAGTACCAAATTTGGTTGCCATATCTTTATTATTTCCGGAGATGCAATTGTTTCCGAAAGGGAACCCAAAATTTGGGTAGTACAATTTTCCTGGTTTACGAGCTTATCCAAGCCACTCATCAAATTTAATCAAAATCCGCCCATTATTTTTTGAGTTATCGGTCTATATCAACATATAAAAATTGAAACTGACCCCGAATATGGATTACAGGGGTCCTAGTTCCGGCTCATTTTTAGAAATTATTTCAAAATTAATAAGTGGGGACCTGTTAGTGAGTTTTTTCTACGAAAATTCACTAAAAACAGACTGAAAGAGTAAACTATATCACAAATTATTTAGTCAATATTATCAGCATTAAAAGGCAACTGTTTGGGGGCAATCAGATGGAAGTATTGATAATAGCTTTTACAAAAATTATTGCCAAATTGTTAAAAAGCAGGTACAGAAGGCTAAGAAATAGAAGCATGGAGCAAATATTATATAAGCTACAAAACAAAGAAAAGGCTACATGGATGCGTTCAAAAACTATACTTGAACGAAAGATGGGGCACATTTTAACATTGGTGATTTAAATATAAGTGGAAGTACTGAAACCACTCTTAATTATATACGTCAGGATATAGTTGGTATTTGTGATAGTTATGATGATGGGACAGACTGGGAGGAGCAACGATACCTAAGATTTATTGACAAGTCACTCTTTCATTTTCGGGCCACAGAGGCAGAAATCTATAATATAATAGTTCTGATATCACTTACTACTATAAAAAAAGGAAAGCAGTTGTATAATTAGCATTATTTGAAAGATTAAATGGCTTATCTTGGAAAAAACAACACATTTGTATATGATAATTACTATACCTTTTAAAATGTATGTCAAATGTACCCTCCCTTTTACAATTAAAAAAATATTTAGGGGGCTGCTATCAAGTGCAGGTGGATGGAGTTGAGACCGTTAATTTAATACCAAAATAAGTCTCTCAGGATATCAAAATTAACATATTTGTCAAATTTACTTAAAATAGTTTTTTCCACGAGGAAATAAGTTATTTTCAACAAAGAAACCCTGCGTAAAGTGGTCTGAATGGGCTGGATAATAAACTGATCAAAACCATTAAATAAAAGTCTGGATGAAGTGTCATCGGTATTGGTGTAGAGCCACCATAAAGGCCAGAAAAAAATAATATGTAAAATAGAAAAATCCAATTTTTTCAAAATATCGCAAATGCCAAAAAAACTCTCGGAGACGCCTAACCGCCATTTTGTTGGGCTTTTGAGTGCGCAAGTTATCTCCCACTTAACCAAGTCTGTATCTGCCATCGTTTCGGAGATCCCCATAGTGGCCCTCCTTATCTTGGACACACACTATATATATATATATATATATATATATATATATATATATATATATATATATATATATATATATATATATATATATATATATATATGTCAGATATAGTTGCCCTACAGTTGAGTATTCTATAGTTTGTGTAATTACCCAATACCTAGATATTTACTCCTATAATTAATCTGTCGCAAATAAACAAAAAAGAAAGTGCAAACTTTTGCTCGATTATGTACTTTAAGTGATTGATTGTGTTTACCAAAAGAACCAAATTTATATAATTTCACCTAATAGAGACCGCTTGTTTAGTAGTCTTTTTATTACTCCATGTTATGACCGCCCCTTTGCGTGCACCCTAAATTGTTTGTAAACACAACATGACCAAGTTCAAGGTAATCACAAACATTAATAACTATACTTTTTTGACATAAAATTGCTTTAAAAATAGATGCAAAAAAGTATATACTTTTTTAAATGTTGCTCATGAAAATAGCGCTGCCTTACAAGACTTTTGTATTCCTAACTGTGGTAACTCAAAATAAAATGTATTATTACTATTTTGTATTTTCAAGTAATTACTCCGATACATTTAAGAATAGGACTGGAATAGGAAATACGTATTTTCCTATTCCAGTTAAGCAATTTATTGTATAAACGAAGACACAACTCATATTTAAAATCTTATTCTGACAACTAAAACCAAAAATTACAAAGTATTAGCCGTGGCACACCTGGCAAGCCTGACCATTGCCTAATATTCACAACCCCATTCACTACAAACTGGTAACTTTTAAGAAGAATACACTCTAGAAATGTGGTATTATAATTTCGCTGATTGTGATGAATTTCGCAAATGAAGAAAATCCGACTTTTCGATTTTGAACATATGTTTAAATGAATGCGTTCTAGGACCCCTAGAACCCACAATCGGAGTCGGTTTTAAATTTTAACTGTTATACATATACACACATATATATATATATATATATATATATATATATATATATATATATATATATATATATATATATATATTTGGTCATGCGCTGCAACGAGTAAGTCGATTTGAGTTTCGCTCCAACAGATTGTAGTGAAGAAAAGTGAGTTAAATCCCGATAAAAATTGAAAGTTCGTGGCTGTCAATATTGTCGGCCAATTATCTAAGTGCACAAGTGTTTACACGCCTTAAAGAGATCTAGTTAACAAGAAATCTTTGAAACAAAACTTCAAACTGCAATACAGGAGATTCACTAGAAAATTTATAGTTCTACCATACTAATAAAATGGGTCTCACCAGAGCACAGGAAGAAGAACTAGGTAATATTGTTTCAAGAGAAGTAACCAGGTGTTTACAAGATGAAAATATATTAGACAAACTTGTTAAGAAAATGGCGACAATTATGTTGGATAGCCTAGAGTCCAAGTTGGATGAGATAATTAATAAACAAAGCAGAACTGAGAGTCAGGTTACAGGTTTGAAACAAGAAAACGAAGAACTTAAAGACAAAGTTGATGAACTAGAACAAAGGCTGCTATGTGCTAATACAGTCAGAATACAAGGTCTGGAAGAAGTCGATAACGAAGATACAAACGATAAAATGAAGACGTTTTTTAAAGAAAAACTAAATCTACAAATGGAAGAGGATGATTTCACCAAGTGTTACAGGATAGGAAAAAACAGAGTAGGCAATAAACCAAGGCAGATTGTTGTAAAGTTTGCCAATGAAAAGAAGTTTAATGATCTGATGATAAACAAGGACATACTTAGGAATACAAAGATATATTACAGAGGAATTAACAAAGAGAAGGTTAAGACTCTTCCAGAAAGCCAAAGAAAAAATTGGAAAAAAAAATGTATGGATATGGAAGGGAAATATATACACAAAGATGGATGGCAAAAAAATTAAGATAAAAACGGTTTTGGATTTGCAGAATATATGTCAGTGATGTTGGAGCGTTAGCACACAAAAAGGTGATTTTTAGAACGCAAGTAAGTTGGGGATATTGTATACATTTCTTTTGTTTTTGAGTGGTGCTAATTTTAAGAAAGTTATTGTGATATATCGTATAGGTTTATTTGTTGGGTAGAGCTATAATTGTAAGTAAATATCAAGATATATATTACCACTATAGGTGGGTTGAAATTATTGGAATAATTATCACTGCCTTTGATATCTTATCTGAGAATAAAAAGAGGATAACATTTTGAAATATACTAATAGGGAAAATAATACTTGTTTATTACGCTCTAGATAACTGAAAGGGAGATATATTATAATACAGAAGTAACTTGTTTTGGTTTGTTAATAAGCTTTTGGTCTCTCAAAACCATCGACTTAAAGTAATATACAGGATTGTTTTATTCAGTTTTTATAATATTTCGGTTAATTATTATAACAAATTATTTTTGTTAATTTTGACTGTGAGGATATCTGATCGTCTGTTGCTGGCTACGAATATTGGTATATTTTTCGGGTTTCTTACTGTCTTATATCTTTTGGAACACCTATACCGCAAATATAAATAAATAAATAAGATATGAATGAGGTTGATGAATTTTTGGATGTTTTGAATGCATGCGAATTTAATGAACAAACAAGATATGTTACTTTGGAAAGTTTTGGTAACGAAAGTACTACTGCTAATGGATTGGGTTTCTCAGTAATGCACATGAACGTGAGAAGTATAAGAAAACATTTTGATGAGTTTTTAGTTCTGTTAAAGGGATGTCCAAAAAATAAATTTGACTGTATAATTTTGAGTGAGACATGGTCTGTATCTGATATGAATGTTTTTATGATTGAGGGTTTTGATGTGATTTATAGTGAGGGTAAATGCAATCAAAATGATGGCGTTATTATGTACGTAAAGAGTTGCTACAACGCAGAAATGAGTAAAGTAAAGTTTGGTGAAGTTACATGTGTTAGCTCAGTTGTAAAATTCCATCAAAAGTCTATTAGTATTATCGGTATGTATAGGTCACCATCATCAGGCGCAGACATTTTCCTAGATAATTTGAGTGCATTTTTGGACAAGAAAAGAAATTTTGACATTGACATAATAGCTGGAGATATTAATATTGACATATTAAACTTGAAAACCCCAACTAATATCAAGTACGTAAATATCTTTGAGAAGTATGGATATGTGTCGCAAATAAATTTGCCTACTAGAGTAGCCAAGGATTCTGAGACATGTATAGATCATATGTTTGTTAGGCTAGGCAAGAGTATTGCAAAGCAATACAGGGGGTCGGAAATAACGGTCAGGCCTTGTGTCCTGCAGACCAGTGTCACGGATCACTACAGCTGCTTTGTGGATTTTATGGTCCAAAATAATGCAGATGGTACCCTGAAGTCTGCTGAAGTTCACACAAAAGTTAAAACAAAAAAAGTTGTGGACAGGGAAAATTTTTTTCAGCACTTAGAATCAGAAGACTGGAGTGTTTTCCGGGACATGGAGGATGTACAAGTAATGACTGACCACCTGACGGATATATTTACTGGCGCTATTAACGGAGCGACAAATATTACCACCATCGTTAAAAGAAATAAGCAACCTTGGATAACACATGGGTTAATCACCTCGCTTAGAGTGAGAGACAAATTGAGATTAAAGTGGCTTAAAGATAAAAATAACCAGGCTTTAGAAACTCAGTATAAAGTCTATAAGAATAAGTTAACAAACCTGATTAGGGAGACAAAGAACAACTACTATAGAAACCGAATCAGATTGTCAGAAAAAAATAAAAGCAAGGTTTGGAATACGATTAATTAAATAACAAACAGGCGAAAGAAGGAGGTACAGAGAATTACCTCAGTAAAATTAGCGAATGGTTCGACCACTAAAATCGGTTCACAGACTGCTAACGCCTTTAACGAATTTTTTATTGGTTTCGGGCAAGGGCAGGACGGGGCAGGAAACAAGAATTACAGTGGGAAAAGCTATAAAAGAGACAATGTTTCTTCAAGCACTTTTTATTTAAACCCGGTTACAAACAATGAAGTCATAGAAGTTATTAACTCCTTAAAAAATAATTCTGCACCTGGAGAGGATGGCATAACATCTTACTACGTTAAAATAGCACACCAGTTTGTGGTAGGGGCATTGGTGATTATAATAAACAAAATATTTGAGACAGGAAAAATCCCACTGCAATTTAAAAAAGGTGTTGTTATGCCAATACATAAAACAGGTGACTAACTGCTAATGAAAAACTATAGACCCATTAGTCTAATAAATACGTTCGCAAAGATTTTTGAAAAGTGTCTGAAAAAAAGAGTGATTAGCTTTCTTGACAAATATAGTATTCTCTCCCACAACCAGTATGGTTTTAGAACAGGTTTATCCACAGAAAATGCTCTTCATAAACTGAAGACAACTATTGTGGGCAATTTTGAAAACAATAGGAAAGTCATCGGAGTCTTTCTTGATCTTCAGAAAGCTTTTGATACGGTCTCTCATGAAACCCTTTTGAATAAGTTAGAAAACATTGGTTTTAGAGGAGTTGCATTGAGTTTGTTTGAAAACTATTTGAAAAACAGGCATCAAGTTGTGAGATTAGATAGCAACACAAGCGAACCATTGACAATAAAAAGAGGAGTCCCACAAGGAACAATTTTGGGTCCAGTTTTGTTCTTGATATACATCAATGATGCTCTGGCAGCTTTTGACGGCGATAATGTATCCTTGATTTCATACGCAGACGATACAGTTTTGCTCTGTGATGGGGTTAACTGGCCCGAGACAATCCGAAGTGCGACGTTACTGATTGGGGAACTCAACCGTAGGCTGAACCATGACAGTTTGTATCTTAACGTCAAGAAAACAAAGTATATTGCGTTCTCGCCAACATCCGCTGGACTTGAAACAATGCCAGATATAGTTATCCCTGGACACACTGAACCTATCAACAGTGTAGATAGTCTAAAGTACCTCGGTATTATGGTAGATAAGTACTTAAAATGGCAAACGCACATAGAATATCTGAATAATAGGCTACGTAAACTTATCTATGTTTTTTATGTTCTGCGAGAGATAATGTCTCTGAATACTTTGCTTGACGTTTATGATGGTCTGGTAGCGTCCATATTACGATACGGAATATCCTGTTCGGGATCGGCTTATAAATCGACATTAAAACCGCTTTGCATAACACAGAATTTCATATTAAGAACTATACTAAACAAAGCAGTTGATTATCCCACAAAATTGTTATACAACTCAAATACGGGTGTTATGAATATTAAGGGGTTGTATATTCTTGCGCTCGTACAGTATACCCACGGGGAGGCCTTATTACAAAAACAGACACAGCATCAATATCTAACAAGGCAGGTAACAAATAGAAATGTACTAACATCAAGATGTAAAAAAACTATTTCACGGAAAACTATTGACTTTCTTGGACCAAGATTATATAATCTTGTTCCAGGTAAACTTAAGACTATAGAAAAGAATTATAAATTTCGGAAAAAAATAAAAGAATACATATTGCAAAATTACGAAAGATTAGAAATCTTAATACAGCATTTTTGAAAAAACCATGGTACGTAAAGACAGCTTATAATTGTGGTTACGAATGAATAGCAATGGAGGAGTGCTGCATACGTGGGTGTGCAAGTGTGGGCGTAGCGTTAGCGTGAGAGTATGTCGGATATGTGTGAGTGTATGCTTGTGACTTATGGGATGATGTGCGAAGGCGGGAGCTAGTGAGTGTCTGTGAGTAAGTATAAAGGTGTGTATAAGCGACTTATGGGATGGTGTGCGAGGGCGGGAGCTAGTGAATGGCTGTGGGTAAGTATAAATGCGTGTATAAGCGAGAGTGGTTGCTTTTGGCTGTGTATTGATTGGAGACAGGGTTGTTCTCTGCTTGTGCCAGGAGTAGATTGGGTGGAAGACAGGATGTGTTTGAACAGAGAGACGTTAGAGGGATGAAATGATTTGAGAGATTGTTGTTGACGGATATACCTCATTTATTCACACTGGAATAGAGGTGAGAGGGTGTGTGCGGTGGATGGAGGGATGCTTGAGAATTTAAATAATTTAAATATTGAAGGACGGTCAGATGTCTAATGTAGGATTTGTTGTAGTGTATGCTTTGATAGGATAGCTAATTATAAGGCGAAGCACGCACAAGTATGAGTATACTTATGTGCTTTAACTTTTTTGTTGTAAATTTTGAGTATAAATTTGTATTAATTGTTGTTGGCAAATAAATAAATAAATAAAAAATAAATAAATATATATATATATATATATATATATATATATATATATATATATATATATATATATATATATATATATATATATATATATATATATATATATATATATATATATATATATACTTATCAGTGCTGATCACAGGTTCCAATCTTCACTTAGTTTAATTGCAAAGGTAAAATTAGTTTTAATTAGGTACATATATTTTTAACAAAAGACATTCAGAAACAACAAGGTTCAACTACCAGTAAAGTTTTAAGCGATTTCAAACAGACAAGGTCACTGCACTCCCGTTATAAAAAAGGACGTGCAAAGCCCGTATGTACAAAAGAAGATCAGCCAGCTGGAATTATATCTGACAGTTATGGAAAATTCTAGAAGGTCCATGCAAGTAAGTTTTAAATCTACTGGTGCAAAGACATCTGTAAAGCGCATTTTGAAGGAAAATAAGTACCAGGCCTACAATCCAAAGTCTATTTGCACATTTAAAGAGAGAGACTACGTCCCAGTAAAAATAAAATAAACCAGAAGCTTTTTATCGACGGATCTTATTTGGGGATAAATCTACTCTAACGACCAATGGTGTTTCTTATCCCAAAATTGTACATGGCGGTCAGACGAAAATATTTTTTTATTGATAACAAGAATCAGTACGATCAAAGATCAAAAGTTTGGTGTAGTATCCAGAAGGACAAACTAATAGGGCCATTTTTTTTAACTGACGATAGATATTTAAACTTTTTGGATAAAGTGTTTGGGAGATTATATAGATGAGATGACTTTAGAATAACGACATAAGTTATGGTTCCAAAATGATGGGTGCCCATACTAGTCTACTAGAATTGTTATTAGTAGGTCAATAGGAGATTTAGTGATGAGTCCACAGCAAGAAATATAGATCCACGATGGCCGCCCCGTTCACCGGATCGAGCAGAAGTAGATTCATTTCTATGGGGATACTCGACACAAAAAGTGTATAGAGACCTGCAATTAAATAATGTTGAATAACTTAAAAATACCATAACATTCCATTGCAAAAATATTGCTGCCAGGACCCTCGGATCTGCTGTCAGCGAGTTTTCTGGGCAAACAATTGAATGCATCAAACAAGCGGGTGGGCAAACACAGACTGTTCCAAAATGTTTGAGTAATTATTTTATTTCCATGGCTTTCATGGTTTATTCTAGTAAGTTCTCTTAATATATATATTTGACTAGTTTGTATCATTCAATCAAAAATTGTAAAAAATAATTTTGGACTTTGATGAGAGTTTTTTATTATGCACATTATTATAAATGAATTATTTTCCTAGGTAAAAATGATCTAGGCAAAGATGCGTTGAATATCGTCGCAACAAAAATGAACTCTTTGCTTGCTCAAAAAGCTATAATCATAGTAGATTTTTCAAATTTGTTCAAATTCGAAAACAACAATACAAAAATATTATGTTACCGTTGACTTGAATATATATTAAAGGTTAATGGAAAAAATATAATATAGGAGTTATTCAAATTGAATTGCACGCATTTTTGTACGTCCTTTTTATAGCGGGAGTCCAGTGACCTTGTCTGAAATAGTTTAACATTTTACTGGTTGTTGAAACTTGTTTTTTTTTCTGAATGTCTTTTGTTAAAATATCTGTACCCAATCAAAACTAATTTAACCTCTGAAATTGAACTGAGTGAAGATTTGGACCTGTGATGAGCACTGATAAGTACGCTTGGAGAACCCAAATCACCACAATACATTTTAAATTAACGTCAGGTTTCTTCAAATGTGTTGTGACGATTTGAGTTTTCCAAGTGTACTTATTTGCAATTAAAGTTAACCGCATTTGAGGAAGCATTTTAAAATCAATTAGCTGCAATACACGAAAACTCTCCGAATATTAAAAAATTAATAAACTAAAAATATCAGACAACAGTACTCCATCGGTGGTCAATTTTTCCTTGGCTATAATAGTTTAATTTAGTACGTTCCGATAATATGTATTGGTTTAGTTTGTATAAATAAATTAGAAATCATAAGCAACAATTTTCGGACTTCAAATGAGAGCTTTTTGTTATACAGGGTGATTCATAAGTGGTGACCAAAAATGAAACCCCATGTTCTTTGAACAATTTTAGAGAGGGTATGTCCTATAAAAATTGTTCCTATAATGCTTCATTAAAAAGATACAGGGTGTTGAAGTTGAATTTCAAAAAATAAAATTTCCCAATTTTTTAAAAAGTAGCACATATATTTTGCTGAAACTTCGCATGTGTAGGCTGCTATGTAAGGCGCGTATTCTACCATAACAATTGAATCGGCTAATCCAGCAGTGGCGCGCATACCCACATGTCATTGGTTATCCCTCAAGAAAAAAACGGGCAAGCCAATGATTTTCTTTTTTTTTTCATTTTTTGAATCTTACATTCATTCGTGAACAAAATTACTTTCTTGATAATTTTCTATACGACGCTTATTTTACGAGTAAGCAATGAATCTGGTAAGTGTTTTAGAGCACAGTTCATGATTTTTAACCAGTCGTTGTTTGGTAGAAAATCGCAATGATACACTTTTATGCCTCCATTGGCCTGAATACACGCACGAAATCTTTTTAATATGGAAAATTTAATGTCTTGATAATTTTTTTACGACGATTATCTTTGTTGTATTTTAGTAAGTAGTAGTCTGGTTTGCCAAGGTTGTCATTAAGTGTCACTTGACTTTTAGATTAACAAGTTATTATTTTGAATAGCTGTAAGTGGTAAACTTTATAACATTGCAAAATTTTCTACTCTTTTACTTCTTATAATGGAGTACACCCCAGAAGAGTATGCAGATATAATTTTTATCTACGGATGTGCTGATGGAAATGCTCTAGCTGCTTGTCGAGAATATCAACGTAGGTTTTCCACTCGCCGTCAAACTACACCAAGGGTTTTTCTCAATCATTTTCAAGACTTCGGCAGTGCGGTATTGGACAACGTCCTGACGCTAGAGCTATAAGTAGAAGACAACATCAACTTGAAGACGAAGAGAGAGTGGTGGATGCAGTGATGGATGAACCTTCTACAAGTACTCGGAGGATTGCCACGCAGTTACAATATTCTCAAAGCTTTGTTTGGGGAACTTTACATCGAGAAGCCTTACATCCATATCATCGACAGAATGTTCCTTGGCAAACCAGACTACTACTTACTAAAATACAACAAAGATAATCGTCGTAAAAAAATTATCAAGACATTAAATTTTCCATATTAAAAAGATTTCGTGCGTGTATTTAGGCCAATGAAGGCATAAAAGTGTATCATTGCGATTTTCTACCAAACAACGACTGGTTAAAAATCATGAACTGTGCTCTAAAACACTTACCAGATTCATTGCTTACTCGTAAAATAAGCGTCGTATAGAAAATTATCAAGAAAGTCATTTTGTTCACGAATGAAAGTAAGATTCAAAAAAATGAAAAAAAAAGAAAATCATTGGCTTACCCGTTTTTTTTCTTGAGGGATAACCAATGACATGTGGGTACGCGCGCCACTGTTGTATTAGCCGATTCAATTGTTATGGTAGAATACGCGCCTTACATAGCAGCCTACACATGCAAAGTTTCAGCAAAATATATGTGCTACTTTTTAAAAAATTGGGAAATTTTATTTTTTGAAATTCAGCTTCAACACCATTTATCTTTTTAATGAAGCATTGTAGGAAAATTTTTTATAGGATATACCCTCTCTAAAATTGTTCAAAGAACATGGGGTTTCATTTTTGGTCACCACTTATAAATCACCCTGTATACCTTATTATAAACAAATTACTTGTCTGGTTAAAAAATATATAAGGGAAATTCCGTAGGTGCTTTGAATATCGCTGCAACGGTCATTAAATTTCGGCTTCGTTCAAAAATTATAGATCACATTACATTTCTCAAATGTACTCTATTTGAAAAGTAATAAGACAACAAATATTAGGTTGATTTAAGTACGTATGGAAGTTTGATGGAAAAAAATATAATATAGAGGGGTTATTAAAATTGTTCAACATTTTTTTAAACTCCATGACTTTGTAGTTGGGCATATTTTTTCATTCTAAACAACTTTGTTCCATTATATTTTGTTGTATTTTTGAAATACGGGTACCTTACTCTTTAAGTTATTTTTATGGGCATTGATGTTGTTTGACACATATGACAATAAGTGAACAAGAATGCTCTTAAACTTAGTTTCAAAGGAGTAATTAATTTGCGCAAAATATTTGAGTTCACAATCCTCCCAATTTATTTCATACATCCCCGACATTTGTATCATTTATACTTGTCACTTGGGTTAACCAGAAGGTATTTTTTTGTTGTAACTGTTAGTTGTAAATTGGTTTCTTTAAGAAAAAGCTAGTGAGACTTTTAATTCGCGATTCAAAATGGTAACCAAAAAAAAAAAACGTTTCTGTCTGTTTTTTGTTTTTTAACCGTGGTAGGTTCCACTAACATTTTGATTGTTCTATGTTTTTTGGTGACTTATTGTTTTACTAAGCAATTTTTGCAAACAATTGGATTGCATACAAAACGTAGCTAGATATAAGCGTAGCGATGGGTTGGCAACTCGCATTAAAATGCTATTTCTACTCTTACATTCCCTAGAATATCCACACCTCTGACTACGCTCGCGTTGTCAGCGAAACGACCGCCACTTTTCAAAAATGTCGAATTGGGTCCTTCCATGTAGGTATACTTATCAGTGCTCATCGCAGGTTCCAATATTTACTTAGTGAGGTAGATAGATATTGTGTTGTTAACCATATATTGAAAAATCTTTAAATAAAGCGAACTAGGTTTCGATGAAATTTCAGCAATGTTTCTCTTTGCGTATGATAATCAAAAAAATGTTCAAAAATGTAAAGATTTTCTCAAAGTACACTTTCAAAAATTATTTGCACCGATGGTTTTGTGTAACAGTTTACTTTTTATCAGCTTATAAACTGTATATAATAATAATAATAATAATGATAATAACATGCTTATATTGACAATTAAGCTACATCTCAAATGGCAGAGTTCAGAAATATTTCTGTTCTTCCACTCATATCTACACATCTTATGTAAAAACTGTAGGTGGAGTAAGCTGGCGACCTTGTATAGAATAAAAATAACTACGTATTCATCGTTCAACATTATTTGATGTTCTAATCTCCAAAATATTATAATTCTGTATACCTTTAACTTCCCCTTGCAGTCTCTAAGGAACAATAACGAAGGAAACTGCGTTACCAATTTCCAATATCTCCCAAGCCAGACATTAACAACAGGATAATCTAAAAATCTAATTTCCGCAGCGCTTTTTCTTATACATCTTTTGATCGTAAATTAATTGAGTTTGTCAAAAATTCTCTTGGCAACCTAACATTTCTTTCCCTAGAAAATTGGATTATAATGTTTACTGTGTTTTTAATGGCATAACCTCTATTCATTGGTACTTTAGCAGCTTTTAGCATTCGCCTCATAATTTAATTAAATTATGGTTCGTAAAATGTAAACAATAAATAATATCACATCAAGCGTTTATTTAAATTTATTTTATATTTGTATGTGTGCATGTACGTAGTCTATATTTGAGAGTATATCCCACCACTGACGCCAAGGAGCACTTTTGCCTCTACATCCTGAAAATTTTGCGAAACCCCTTCTTAAGCATAGGGAGGGTAGGAATCTTTAGTGTGACCAGCATAATATGACACACAAGATCGACTATTTTACGCCGCTCCGAAAATCAGAACACGCAAATCCTACAACTTTCTTAAGCACAATGTCACAAACTCTTTTGATGTTAATTTACTGGGACTCGATCACGACTTATGACTTCAGTGGTACACATTTTTAAGACTAGGCCGCAGGGGCTGCCTAAGTATATACTTATATTTGTTAATTAATATTTCCCTTACTTGGTATAGCCGCTCTACACTAAATATATATGAAGAGACTTATTTTCTGGCTTCATAAGTGCTTGTTGGTTCAGGGGTAAGAACGTGTGCCTCTGAACCGAAGGGTACTGGGTTCGATCCCAGGTTACTCCTTTCACTTTTTCAGTACAAACTGTAACATTAACATCAACCGAGGTTCTGGCATTGTATTTGAGCAAGTTGAATGTCTGCACGTTCCGCCCTTTGGAGGGGGCGTAAAGCCGTCGGTCCCGTGTCCATGCGATGTTGGGCACGTTAAAGATCCCTACCCTCTTTACAAAAAGGCTGGGGTTCGGCAAAATTTCCAGGATAGTGAGGTGAAACTGCTCCCTGGCGTCGGCGATTGGCCATAGTCGCGGAAATAGGCCGACGTTAAAGAAACAAAACACAAAACAAAAGTGCTTGTTTTCTGCTCTGAAAACGGTCTCGCCTTTTACGGCATCGTCAGTAGAAAAGGCCAAACCAGTTTCAGATTTTTTTAAACAAGTACTTGTGAAACCAGGAAAGAAGTCTCCACATCTGTATTTATATGTACTTCAAGTTATTTTTAAAACGCAAAAAATTTTGTAGTGCCTCGAAGTAAACTCATTCAGTCACGGCCAGTTTTATTTTCAGTGGCTTCTTTGTAGACTATTTTTATAGTCATTTACTAGATTTTACTTTTGAAAGCAGACCTTTGGAAATGGTAACTCGGTATACATACCTTGGCGTCCTATCATTTTCTTCCTCTCTGTTTCTTTCTATGACTTAGATGATGGTAAAGAGGTTGAGAATTTCAGTGGGTGCCCTAATTTCGCTGTATGCCCGTAAAAAATTGTTAATCATCTGTCGAAGGTGCAACTATACGACACTATTATTGTGGGTTCAATACGACACTGTTTTGATCTTTGGGGCCTTCGATATTGCAACACACTTGAGAGGGTGCAGGTTGGTTTTATTGAGTATCTTTTTCACCTTCCGCAATCCACAGCCAACGCAGTGTGAAAATTTGTGGAAAAGACTTCGTCCTATTAATTGCAGGCCAGTGCGTATATGATTGTGTGGTTTGTTAATATAAGACAAAAAATCATACTCATATATTTGTAATTCCTATTAGTGAACTTTTGTAAAAAAATTCACTAATGGGGAGATCCCCAATTTAAAATTTTAAACAAATGTCTCCAGATGAGCGCTAACTAGGATCACTTGAACCCATATCCGAAGTCAGTTTCAATTTTTATAGGTTTATATATATATATATATATATATATATATATATATATATATATATATATATATATATAAATATATATATATATATATATATATATATATATATATATATATATATATATATATATATATATATATATATATATATATATATATATACATATACAGCAAAGTTTGGATGCATTTCAAGAGTAGTTTGCTGACATAAACAAACTTCTAATGTATCGCCTAGTTTCTGAGATAATTTAAAAAAACTCGGGACGCAGCAAGTGCGTTATGGTAGTGAATTTTCATAGAAATGATCTGACACAAAATATTTTATTATAACTTTTTTTTCTTGTAACATGGAAATCTGAATTTTGGTGTATAGTTTACTTTTTATATCGTAAACCTACCTACCAAATTTGGTTATCATAGATTTGTTATTTTTTAAGATAAAAATTTTTTTCAAATGAAAACTCAAAATTTTTTCGGAAAACCTCGTCCTATTTTTCTGATTAACGAAATTGTCAAAGCCATTTACAAAAGGAAGGTACATGCCAAATTATATCAAAATCTGCCCATTATTCTTTGAGATCAAAAAATTTTTCAAATGAAAAGTTAAAATTTTCCCGGAAAACCTTGTCCGATTTTCCTGACTAACAAACTTGTCAAAGACATTTACAAAAGGAAGGTACATGCCAAATTTTATTAAAATCTACTTATTACTTTCTGAGAAAAGAATTTTTTTCGAATAAAAACTCAAAATTTTCCCGGAAAACCTAATCCGATTTTTTTGACTAACGAACTTGTCACAGCCATTCACAAAAGGAAGGTACATGCCAAATTTTGTTAAAATCGGCCTATTACTTTTTGAGATAAGAATTTTTTTCGAATGAAAACTCAAAATTTTCCCGGAAAACCTCATCCGATTTTCCTGACTAACGAACTTATCCAAGCCATTTACAAAAGAAAGGTACGTGCCAAATTTTATCAAAATCGGCTTATTATTTTTTGAGTTATCGGTGTGATACATATATATATATATATATATATATATATATATATATATATATATATATATATATATATATATATATATAATATATATATATATATATATATATATATATATATATATATATATATATATAAATATATATATAAATATATATATATATATATATATATATATATATATATATATATATATATATATATATATATATATATATATATATATATATATATAATATATATATATAAATATAAAAATTGAAACTGACCACGGATATGGGTTCTAGGGGTCCTAGATCGCGCTCATTTGCAAAAAAATTTTCAAAATTCAAAAGTCGGGATCTCCCCATTAGTGAATTTTTTCTACGAAAATTCACTAAAACTGAATATGACCAATTTTTTTATTATTGAAAGTCTTTGTCACGGTTAATGGTATAAAAGATATCATGACCTCATTTTGTAGGTATTTTTTAGTAGAATAGAATGTCAACAAAAAAAGTCTGGACGCAGCAAGTGCGTTATTGTAGTGAATTTTCATAAAAATGTTTTTATTGCAAATATGTGTGTTTTTTTATTTTTAAAAGCAGGCATCAATTTTGGTTACCAGTATAACCTATATAGTAAAAACAATGTGCCATGTTTCATAAAAATAACTTTATTGCGTGAAAATGAACAAAAATTTCCAAAAATAAACTTAAAGTGTTCCCGGAAAAACTCGTTTCTTGGTCAACCTTATAGGTTAATAGCAAATTGAGCTATTCAAATATGAAGCATTTGATCAAAATTCGCTACCATAACGCACTTGCTGCATCCAGAATTTCTTTTCTTACAAACATGCATTATTATATTTCGATGAAAAATGCAAAAATGCAATAACATAAGGCGTGTTTGATTTAACAAAAAAGAAAATTTGTATCACCCACGACTTATGGGCCAGCCTGTGGTTGTAGAAAGATACCCTATAATAAATATATACAAAAAATTTTTCATACCTTGTATAATAACGGATATATTGAGCTTTATTGATTTTTTACGAAAATTCGACAAAAATTATATACCATTAAACGATAAACTCTATAGCTAAGACTACTGCCAAGCATCAGAGAAAGGGTCTATTTGAAATGAATTTTCTGGAAACATTTTAGTAAAATGAAGGACAATGACGGTTGAAACTAAGACTTCAGGGTTTGTAAAACATCCTTATTGAGACATTTGATTTCCATAGCCCGTATTAGATTCAAGTTCTTTGCCTAAATGTTGCCGATTTTGACGTTTTAAATCGCAACTTTGGCGTTTTGAGGAAAACCCCAATTTATTTTTCTTTAAATGCCTATAACTTTTTTGTCTTTTCACCTACATATCTATATTTTGGTAGACAACTTACCCATAGTGATATAAACCCGCGTACCGAATTCGGTTGCCCTTACTTTGTTAATTCCGGAGATATATATTTTTTTTCGAAAGAAAACACAAAATTTTCCGGGAAAACCCGGGCAGATTTTTCTGGCTAACAACATTGTCCAAGACATTTGCAAAAGGAATTTATTCACCAAATTTAATTAAAATCGGCCCATTAGTTTTGAGTTATTGGGTGTGATACACACACACACACCACACACACACACACACACACATATATAAATATATATATATATATAATATATATATTAATATATATATATATATATATATATATATATATATATATATATATATATATATATATATATATACATATAAAAACTGACCCCGGATATGTATTCTGGGGGCCTAATTAGCGCTTTGAAGAAATTTTTCAAAAATTCAAAGTCGGGATCTCCTCATTAGTGAATTTTTTTAAGAAAATTTACTAAAATCCATGGCATGATCGGTTTGAAAGAAAGAACACAAAGTTGTATTTTTTTTAATGGCAATCATGGTTGACTGTGATGTCTTTCAAAAGCTTATTTTTTTCTGATTATCATACTATAAGGTTTTATATGGTTATTTACATACGTTTGAGGTTTATTTAACAAAAACTATTTATTATAAATTATTTGCCACATTATGTACCAAGCAGGCGGTGAGTACATCCAATCCAATTTAACAATCAGCAAAGTGTCATTGTACACGCTTGTGTCAAACATAGTTTTGACCTTACGTAGTTCTCAGCATATTTTTGTTCAAAGTTATAATGTATGCGTATGAAGGGAAAAATGACATAACTTTACTAACAGAAATGTCGATGAAGCTAGCGAAATATATTTCCATCAATACATGGAAAGGAGGCAGCCCGATAAAAAAACTTTTTGCATAACTGGAAATCAATCTTAAGGTTTACGATTCATTCAATGAACCAAAAACTTGGAAAGTGAAATTTAAAAAAGGAAGACGAAGAAATAATTTTGGCAGTCGTTAATTATAAACCAAGTACATGGCGAACGAGTCCAGGAAAAAATGCTCGTTTGATCCACAGACAGAATAGTTATTGCCCCGACAAATGTAGTATCAGTAATACATTATATTTTGGGATCTTTGGGGCAACGAATAACGGAATATTTAATCCGCGCAATACTGTATATTATGATCAAAGCAGTCCTCATCTTACCGCAGAAAGAAGAGACCGGTACATATTTTTCAGTAAATGTATGGTTCGGAATTATTGGTACCTTAGGACCATTTTTCTATGACACAACCCTGAATTTAGAACGATATTTGGAACTGCTGCAAAGTGAAACTGAAGAAATGTTGCAACAATTTACCTCTGAGTACTATTCAAACCTAACAGGTTTTCAGCACGTTGGTGCGCTGTCCATAATTCTATAAATGTGTCAGCATATCTGACGGAAAGATTTTCTTAGCTGGATAGGAAATGGAGGACATTTTTTCTGGCTGCCGAGATCTCCGGACCTGACGCCTCCACATTTTTATATGGGGTACTTTCAAAAATAAAGTGTATCAAAAAACACCTGAGAATACTGAAGAACTAAAAAATAATATTCAAGCCTCTGTAAGGAGTATTCATCACCAGCCGATGAAAGAAGTCCAGAGAGAAATAGTTCGTAGGTGCCAGAAGTGTTTATAAGTTGATGGTAGACACTTTGAACATTCAGTGTAGATAAGTTTTGTACAGATTTAGTATTCCTTTATTTTAGTGAATTTCAGTAGAAAAAATCCACTAATGGGGAGATCCCGAATATTGAATTTTGAAAAAAATTTTGCAAATGAGCGCGAACTAGGACCCCTAAAACCCACATCCGGGGTCGGTTTTAATTTTTATATAAAAGGTATACATATATATATATATATATATATATATATATATATATATATATATATATATATATATATATATATATATATATATATATATATATATATATATATATATATATATATATATATATATATATATATATATATTGTATAAAGGGTTAACTATACGCCAAAATCTATATTTATATGTTACAAGAAAAAAGTTATAAAAAAGTAAGTAGTGTCAGATCATTTCTATGAAAATTCACTACCATAACGCACTTGCTGCGTCTAGATTTTTCTTTTTCAGGTGTGTTGAATAACCTTGCTTTTTATGTTAATATAATAAGTTATTTAATGCGTGCGTCATACTTATTGTAATAAAAAATTCATCTACTCATAAAAATAGTTACTAATTCATGACACATGACTGGCATAATTGTTACATCAAATTGGATGTATTCACCGCCTGATTGGTACATAATTTTGCATATTATTTAGAATAAATAGTTTTCTGTTAAATAAATCGCAAACTAATGGAAATAACTGCATAGCAAACCTTATATCCTTGAAATCAGACAAAAAAATTAGCTTTTGAAATACGTCACAGCCAACTATAATTGCCATTTCAAAAAATGTAGCAAGCTATTGTGACAAATTTGTTACGTAGGTTTACGCTATAAAAATTAAAGTATGTACCAAAATTTAGAACTCTTTGTTGCAAGAAAAAAGTTATAAACATTCAGCTCGAAAAAAAATGTTTGGTGCTAGATCACTTCTATTCACTACCATAACGCACTGGCTACGTCCAGATTTTTTTTAGTATCCAGAAAAACGTGGATACGATCTGATACTTTCCACGAAATAGGCATTAGTAATAACCAGCGCTGTACAGGGTTGCTCAAAATCGAGCCTCATCATTGGTATCTCGAAAACTGTAAGAGATACAACGTCGGTTAAATTATGGCAAAGTTTTGATGCTCAGAAAAATGCAGTTTATAAAATAAGAAAATTCCGAATATTTCCGGTGATAATCGGAACTAAACCAAAAACTCAAAAAATCTGTTTTATTTTTTTCTGGCGTTATTTGAAAAGATATAACAAAATAAATCACACCTCATTAAGGTCACTTTTCATCTCCTACAAGATGACATTTTCAAATTTGAAATCCGATGTTTCGTCTTTCAGAAACCATCATCAACTCCATTTTTTCAAATACGGCCCTGGATTTTTTATTTCATATTTTGTTAACTTTGGACTACCTAAAAACAATGCCTCATCACAAATTTTGAATTTTAAACGTTTTGATAACAAAAAATGACATTTTCAGTATTTCTTGAAAATATTTAATGCTTACTTAACTTTTAAAATGGACAAATTAAAAAACCTAAAGTAAATGCTCGAATAAGCCCCCTTGGACTTATATGCATTTTCGCATAGGTCTTTGCAGATTGTTCGTAACAGGCTGGTGGATTATTCTTCCACTTGCTCGTAGAGTTGTGAATTCTAACACTAACTTTTGGCGCAAAATGTTTATATCATTCGGAAAAGTATGCTTGAATAAGCGATTTTTCAATAATCCCCATAAAACATAATCCAGCGAGGACAAATCAGGACTTCTTGCAGGCCAGCGCACCACTCCTTGGTTTACAATCCATTGATTGGGAAATGTTTCATTATATAACTCGGTTACTGCCCTTCCATTATGGGGTGGTGCACCATCATGTTTCCACCACAGCTGCCGCAGCATATTCAACGGTTCATCTTCAAACGCATCGAATATATAATTATGGATTAAATTAGGATACCGTTCAGTATTTAAGTTTCCATCATAAATAAATGGCCCTCAGATTTTGGTTCGATACATTCCAACCCAAACATTGAATGATTTTCATCCCTGTCTTCGAACTTGCCAATTTTGGTACGGATTTTCTACTGCATAATGATGCTCATTGTTTCTGTTAAAAAGGCCGCTTGTGTAAAAATTACATTCATCTGTCCAGATGATTTTATTTAAGAAATCATCATCTTGTTGCATTTTTCTATCAAGCCAATTGCAGAACTCAAGCCTTCTGTCCCTGTCTCCTGGTCTTCGTTCTTGGCAAACATGAAGTTTATAGGGATGATACTTATGTTATTTGAAAACCCTCTGAATTCGGATTCTAGTCATATTCAGTTCTGAAGCAAATTACCGTGTTGAACCAAGAGGATTTTCCGTAACCTTTAACAAAACCTTTTGGTGAAATATCTTTGACATGTTATCGCAAAATATTATAGTAATAAAAGATTGCATAGCATCATTTTATAACGAAACTTACAGCATTTAAAACAGCTTCTTCATCTTCAGCTTTCATTCGTTGACCGTACGAATTTCTAGGTTTACCAAGACTACCAAAGACCTAAATTTCTGTCCAAATTGTTAAAATATGAATAATGGGGTTGTGGACGCGCGGGGTATTGCTATAAATACCGTTTACATGAAATGTGCGACTTTCTGTTATTACTATAATAAATCCGAAGCATATCACGTTTCTTGAAATTGGAAAACACCATTTTTGCGCTCTTAATGTTTATTTTGAAAGTTAAATTGTCAAAAGTTCTATTGTCATATTATGAAAAGCAAGCTTGATTTCTAAATATCAAAATCGCCGAGATGAACGAACAAACATGTCATTGCATTGCATTGGATTGAACTTAAAATATTTGACTCGTAATCATATATTCTGGTTCACCTTTACCTACCTAATCAAATTATATTATTGAAGAAATATTTTGTTTCAAAAGCAGAATCGTATTAAATATTTTCAAGAAAGACGGAAAATCATTTTTTGTTATCAGAACGTTTGAAATTTAAAAGTTGTGATAAGGAATTGTTTTGAGGTAGCCCAAAGTTAACAAAATATGAAAAAAAAAATCGAGGGCCGTATTGAAAAAATGGAGTTGATGATGGTTTCTGAAAGACGAAACATCAGATTTCAAATTTGAAAATGCCATCTTGTAGGAGAGGAAAAGTGACCTAAATGAGGTGTAATTTATTTTGTTATATCTTTTCAAATAACGCCAGGAAAAAAATAAAACAGATTTTATGAGTTTTCAGTTTTTTTCCGATTATCACCGGAAGTGTTCGGAATTATCTTATTTTATAAACTGCATTTTGCTGAGCATCAAATTACGCAACTTTGCCATGATTTAACCGACCTTGTATCTCTTACAGTTTCCGAGATACCAATGATGAGGCTCGAATTTGAGCCACCCTGTACATGTGACTGCATTTACGTAGGAACTCCAGAACATCTTATGTTTCAGTGAAGTCTCTATAACCAGATACGTAGAAAAATTCCGAAAAGGGCTCAAAGAAACAAAAATTGAGTCTCCCCGAAAATTTTGTTTAGCTAATTCTCTAGTTGTATTTTCAAGTATTAGCCTTAGTTAAAAACACTAGTAATACAGCTTTTGTTTTTCTACTGTTTCGCTATAGTTTATCATCGCTTGTCTTTAGCTGTCCAGTGTTGTTTGTTAAAAAAAGGCACTAAGATATACCCCAGCAAGAGCCGAGTATCCTTTGTTGTTATACCTAATTACAACTAAAACGGGAGAGAAATTATGTTTTGAAAAAAAATAGCTATGTTAAAAAACAAAAATGGTTTGCATTAAAATCAAAGAAGTATGTTCTGTAACAGACTACGTCTAAAAGTTCATTTTGATTCCCCTAGTATTGAAATAAATGCATACATACATGAATTATAAATATTTTTGGATGAGTATCGCTTCCTCCAACAATGAAAATTCACCTTAAAATTTTTTGACCAATAAACAAAATGTCCTAAGCTAATTTCTTACACCCATATATCCGACGCTTTAATTAAAAAAACTTTTATACCCCTCAGTTAATTGAACGAACTCTTTGTCATAGCAACATGAGATGAATAATTAGGCTAGATTGAAGGATAAGGTAAATGTTTTACAGATTGACTCAAATTGGAATCAACGCGTAAGTGGCCATTATTGCAACAGCAACGAGATATTTAAATAGCAAGTGATGAAAATTATAGTCTCATCTACGTGGTAGTTAGATCTTAGCCCCTGTGATAATCCAGCAACATGCTGTTTTGTTGCCTTCTATTTTAATAATCCCGCTTTAAAGTTAGCGTTTCATTACCTCGACAAGATCTCATTTGATAGTAGTTTGCTGCCGTCGGATCGGCTGAAACATGAAATAAACTTCCTCATGACACTGTCTAACAAACAATTTGTCCAAATTAAAGCAGCTTCTGCAGGAAATTGCTGGATAAAAAGAGAATCCTGCTCGTGTTATGGTTACTTACTCGAGAGAAAAATCGAGTAACTTGTTTCACTCACAGAATTAATTACCTGCGAATTTTAAATTGGGTGTTTTATGTTTCATCCAATTAGGCTGTTCAGACGTATTTTATAAGAAGCTGGAAAATTCCTTTTGTGTTGTGTTTCATCAATTAGTTTTGATAATTAAGATCAATTCTTAACCAGAGTCTGTTTCAATAGAGGACAATGATGCAGTTTTACTAATTCCGTTACATTTTCTAACCCTGTGGGTATTCTACCTTCTAAGACAAATTAATTAGTAATTAATGGTTTGTGTAATTAATTTAAATATACAGACGCGTGGCCTAAAAGTATTCTTAAAGTAATTGTTATACTACTCAATTATGTTAATGAAAAGACGATAATGAAGCAAATATAGTAATCAAAAGATAAATTCTATCGGCTAAGCACGTCTTTGTTAAATTTATGAAAATATACGATATTTTTAATGATTATAGAGGTTAAATACAGAGGTAGACACTTCTTCTCTGATTTCACAACTGTTTGTTTTCTTTCCTGTAACCGGCTTCGCTTTTTTAGGACATCATCAGACGGGAGAGAATTGAATGTATTTATACGCATTAATGGCAACTATAAATAAAAGATGTTAGGGTGTTTTTATTAAAAATAAATCTAAAAAAAAAAACATTTATCAATCAAGAACTACAGATGACCTGTTGAAAATGTCTATGTAGTTTATGTCAATATTTAACATGAAACTAAAATTAACTTAAAGTAATAATAACCATAACAACAATTTTAATAATAAAATAACTAATCAACAACAATAGCAATAGAGCAGGTTCTCCTTAACGAAAAAATTTCGGGACGCAGCAAGCGCGTTATGGTAGCGAATTTTCATTAAATGCCTCAAATTTGTATGACTCAATTTTCTATACACCTAGAAAGTTGAGTTTTGGTTTGTAGTAAGCTGTTTACGAGGGCAACAAGAAAAGCAAATTTAATCGAAATATCTTTGTTATTTTTTAAGTTACAAAATTTTTTTTTTGATTTTTTTTTTGTTGAAAAACTGGTCCGATAGAGCTTGCTAACAAACGCATCCAACCTATTAATAAAAGAAAGTTATTGCCGAGTTTCATCAAAACCGGTTAATAACTTCTTGAATTATCATGTGCCCAAATTCGCACTCTTTTGAAAAAGTGTTTGCAAAGTCTCACCATCGATACCTTTCTATTAGCGAAGTTTTGTTAATAAAAATGCACTAATATTAAGGTACACAACTTACTATATTATTACAAATGTTTTTAATACTGTTGGATGAATTTTATTTGATATATTTAATTGGAAAGAGAGTTTCCAGGAAAGGGGAATCCATAAAATCAGTTAGCTCAGTCAAAAGAACGCAGTTATTGTCGCGTGTGGGCTTTTTACATCTAAAACTTCAAAAATTCAGTTTTCGCTTGTCATTATAAAAATATTGTGGCTCTATGCGTTTACTTACTGTGGGTCTATGTTGAGTACCGAAAATATGTTTTGCAAATGTAGGTTTGTCAACGTGGTTATTTCTAAGTGCACAAATATGTACTTTATCTCTGAGATTAAAACTTCTAGAAATTTTACCGATGTAAACTGCGTACAATGTGTGCAATTTAATTATAAATTCCAGCTTCTGTCATTCTTCCTTCGCGTAAGTCAACAAATAACCCGTCGTGCAAGATTTAAAAGGTACTTTTTTATTATTACAGACATTTAAAGTTTACGAAATAAGTAATCGACACATATTTGTTTTCTTTTATTTATGTATTATTTATTTCTTTATTTTCTTCGATATCACAGTTGGCATCTGTCATGTGAACAGGCTACTTAAGAATTTCTTGGTGTAGAACTCTATGTGTTGGCGTTGCAATTCCAGTCGGCATTTGAGATTGAGATTCACTATCAGGCAGTGATAAAATGGGTTGGATTGGGTTGCGTTTATTAGTGAATTTTCTTGAAAAAAATTCACTCATGAGTTCGCGGCTTTTGAATTTTGAAAAAAATTCTTTAATATGTATATATATACATATATATATATATATATATATATATATATATATATATATATATATATATATAGTTTAGCCTGAAAGAATGAAATAAGGGACGATAAATTCAGAACAGTTCGGTGGCTACTTAACTAGGCATTCTCCAACACTTTGTTAAGTTAGCGCTAATTAGCTTTAAAAATCCGCAACAGTTGAGTCCCAGCTGACACTCAGCGGTACGAATGAGACCATACATTGACTCAACTATTCAAATGTCGGCGCTTGGTAAACAAAGCCATTTACTTGGATTACCCTTGTTTTAAATTTTTTAACTGTACGTATTTGTTATTACTACATAATTCAAGATGCGTGGCGCTGTCAAGAAGTGTAGTTTGAACAATCAGGTCAATAACTTATCCAAAGACATAAAGTGTTTTGATTTTCTGAAATATAATTCATGTTTACGTTTGTCAATGTAACTAAATAAAAAGATATGAGTTAAAACCTACCCGCGTTCTGTTACTTTTTACCACAAGGCAGGTAAAGTTGTAACAAAAGGCTACACATCTACTTAAAATAACGTTAGCCGCATCATTTTCAAATATTTTATTATATGTAGGTATTCAATTTGTTAGGTACATACAGGTGTATGTAAATAAAAGCCTGGACGCAGCAATTGCGTTATGGTAGTGAATTTTCATTGAAATGATCTGGCACAAAATATTTTATTATAACTTTTTTTCTTGTAACGTAGAAATCTAAGTTTTGGTTTATAGTTTACTTTTTATATCGTAAACCTACCTATCAAATTTGGTTATCATATCTTTTTTATTTTTTGAGATTAACATTTTTTTCGAATGAAAACTCACAATGTTCTCGGAAAACCTCGTCCGATTTTCCTGACTAACGAACTTGTCCAATCCATTTACAAAAGGAAGGTACATGCTAAATTTTATCAAAATCGGCCCATTATTTTTTGAGTTATCGGTGTGATACACACACACACACAGAGTTATATATATATATATATATATATATATATATATATATATATATATATATATATATATATATATATATATATATATATATATATATATATATATATATATATATATATATATATATATATAAACATAAAAAAATTGAAACTGACCCCGGATATGGGTTCTAGGGGCCTAGTTCGCGCTCATTTGCAAAAATTTTTTCAAAATTCAAAAGTTGGAATCTCCCACATAGTGAATTTTTTCTACGAAAATTTACTGAAAAGAATATGAATAGCGAGCATTGACAAACAATACAAACGACAAAACAGACAGGACGGTCGAAACCGTGTATATTAGGCAGAAATGGTACGTTATCTGCAGAAGGGATCATTGACTAATAGCCATTTACAAAGACGAAATCTGCTCGTTATGATAATTAAACTAGAAAAACAAGAAATGTAATGATAAGTGGCCTCACGTTATAAAGGTGATGAATGTAGTAGGAGACCACGTAAGGCACGTAAAAAGAAACGTTGCATGGAAATTTCAAGTAATTTGTTAGGTCACATAAATAAAAGTTACATAGAGAGCGAGCATTGACTAATAGTGTAAATTAAAGGTACAATAATAGCAAATGGACACACGATATCTAGTAAGAGGATGCTTCTACAATTTTAATTCTCGATAGAACAGATTAGTGGGCTTTGCAAATGAATCATAAAGAAGAAAGAGAGGAAAATAAACCGAATGTGAAGCTACAGGAACGTCTTATGCGGTGGAATACAAGTAGGTTTTTGTAGGGTGATATGTATGTAAAATAGTATAGCAGTAAGAGTAAGCAAAGCAAGGAAGGTACGTGCCAAATTTTATCAAAATCGGTCTATATAGTAGAAACAATGTACCATATTTTATCAAAATTACTTATTGTTTGAAAATGTACAAACATGTTTCGCAAATAAACTTAAAATGTTTCCGAGAAAACTGGTTTCCTATCCAAGAAACCTTAGGTTAATAGCAAAGTGAGTTATTGAAATTTAAAGGATTTAATGAAAAATCGCTACCAAAACGCACTTACTACGTCTCGATTTTTTTCTTACAAACATGGATGATATTTCGTAAAAAAAATCAAAAATGCAATAATATAAGGGTTTTCGAAAAAAAAATAGGAATCACCAACGACTTATGGACCACTCTGTGATTTTTAAAATATGTTTTTTAAGATACAGCTTAAGACACGCTGTAACTAATTTATATAGTTTTTTCTCGTATCTTGTACAATAAGAATTATATTGAGCCCTACCGTAGAAATGCGTCGCCCTGTAAATATGTAAACAGTTAAAAACTGAAAGTGAACCCGGATATGGATTCCAGGGGGGGCTATTTTGCGCTCATTTGAAGAAATGTTTTTAGAATTCAAAATTCGCGGTTTCCTTAACGAATTTTTTCTATAAAAACTAGCTAAAAATTATAGCCCGTTAAACCAAAAACCTAACTAAACCTACAGCCAAAGCATCAGAGAAAGGATCTATTTAAAATGAATTTTCTGTAAATATTTTAGTAAAATCAAGGACAATGACGGTTGAAGCGGAAACTTAAGGGTTTGCAGAACACTCTCCTTGCAACATTTTCTTTGCGTAATTCGTATTTGTTTCAGGTTCTTAGCATAATTTGAGGAAAACCCCAAATTTGTTTTTCTCTAAATGCCTATAACTTTTTTGTCTTTTAACTAACAAACGTATAGTTTCGTACGTGGGTCACTATTCATAATACAAGCACGCGTTGGTTGCCCTTATTTTGTTATTTCCGGAGATCTTTTTTTTCTGAAAGCAAACACAAAATTTTCCGGGAAAACCTTGGCCGATTTTCCAGACTACCAAACTTATCCAAGCCACTTGCAAAAGAAATGTACTCACCAAGTTTGATCAAAATCCGCCCATTATTTTTTGAGTTATCGGTCTGATATATATATATATATATATATATATATATATATAAACTGAACTAGGATATGTGTTCTAGGGGACCTAATTAACGCTCATTTGACATTTTTTTAATTCAAAAGTCAGGATCTCCTCAATAATGATTTTTTTAAACAAAATTCACTAAAATTCAGGTTAGGGTCTAAGCGAAAAAATTATCAAATATTGTTTGTTACAACCTGCCCCTGTCTCCCCTACGTATATATATATATATATATATATATATATATATATATATATATATATATATATATATATATATATATATATATATATATATATGTACATATTAAGAAAAATAAAATTAGTGTCCCCGATTTCATCAATAAGGCAAGAAATGTTCACATATTAGATTTCTCAGGAGGATTATTATTCTATAATATTCAATAGTTCATACAAAAAGTGCTCGGTTTATTGGAATTCTTATAGATAACAACAATTTTCCATTTTTACGAAATTTAAACACTTACCGAATTACATATTATTTTAGGTAGCACAGGATGCAAAATCCAGCAAATTTATGACTTCTTACTGTGAGAAGCAGCTTCACTGAAACAAGAATCATATATTACTTTTCTTATACAATGATATATGAATAAAAGTCTGAACATGCATTTCACGACATGTCAGAAATTACTAGGTTATTATATATGTCAGTGTGTGTATATATATATATATATATATATATATATATATATATATATATATATATATATATATATATATATATATATATATATATATATATATATATATATATATATTTGTGTTTCACACCGATAACTCAAAAAATAATGGGCTGATTTCGATCAAATTTGGTGAGTACCTTCCTTTTGCGAATGGCTTGGACTGGTTTGTTATCCAGGAAAATCTACCCAGTTTTTTCCGAAAAATTTTGTGTTTTCTTTGCACAAAATTTTTTTATATTTTCGGAAATAACAAACTCAGGACAACTAAATTTGGTACACGTTTATTTAACCTTTAAGTGTGGTATTCTCGTTGGAGAGGGCATTAAAAAATTCCTCTCTAACGAGAATAATACACCTAAAGGTTAAATTTCTAATAAATTATAGATAATCAAGGTATATTTTCCAACGAATACAGTTGGGTGATGGTGTGACACATACAGCGCTCAGTCGTAAATGTAGAATGCACCAACTTTTACACTTTGTTGTTAGTAGATTAATATAAAATAAATAAAAACCCGAGGAAGTCGCGCATGTGGTGGCGAAACGTCGTTGACTCAACAACACAAATGTTGTTTTAAATTATGTTTATTAATGCAGAAGTTTCCACGAAACTAAACCCAGTATAATAGAGCACCACTCTTCGCGAAAACAACGGACCACGAGTGTATATATATATATATATATATATATATATATATATATATATATATATATATATATATATATATATATACATATATATATATATATATATATATATATATATATATATATATATATATATATATATATATATATATATACCATCGGTTCCAAAAAAAGGCTTGCTCCCATATCTCTAGACATTTTTGTGGCATCGAGTTGAAATTTACAGAGCTACAATTAAATTTTCTGCTCTATGCAATAAAGCCAGTGGAAACACTAGTCAGTTTCTGGTTTAAATGAAAGTCATCTCGAATTGGTTATTTTAAATGGAACATCCTGTATACCGTTACGTATTTGACTACAGATATTACGCCCAAATACACATACCAAGTTCCATGGGTTCATCTTCGACAACAATAGAGTTATTTGAAAAAGCATTTCTAGTTATAGGCGCCTATTAAAATTAAAAAACATATTTGTACGATTTAAATTTGCTAGGTCCAATATAACTTGTGTGTGCATTATTGTTAATGTATTTTCGTGTTTTATAATAAATTATGACTATAGTATTTTTCATGATATGAAATATGTTTACCTTGGAGGAGAAAGTTTACATATATAATATCTATTTACAATCAGAAAGAAATAGCTATCAAGCGTTGCGTTTGGATAGAGATCAATGTGGTGCAAGCCGATTTCCCAACAGAAGAATATTTGAAGCTTCAGGAGACCATAAGAAAAACACGATCCTTCGTGAAGGCGGAGCGCCAGTATGAAATAAATAAACGCGACTTTAAACTTAACCTGTTATTGTGTATAGCAGAAAATTCTGGAACTTTGGTGAGCGAAATTTCATTTAATACGGGTATACCAGCGACCACTGTTCGTCGTATTCTCAATAAACATCATTAAAGCCAATAAGGATTCCCCAGCACAACAACTGCAAGAGCAAGATGGTCCAAGAAGACTGAAATTCTGCAACTATCCCTTACAAAGCCAACAACACGATCCTTTGTTTTTACAAAAATCTTATGCACGGATGAATGTACTTTTTCGAATAACGGAATGTTTAACTTAAATCATCAATGGCCTCTGAAAATCCTAGAAACGTAATTGGAATAAATATACAAATGCGTTTTAAAGTAAATGTTTGGTGCGATATTCTTGGCAATAAAATTACTGACGCTATTTTGATTGACGGGTACCTTAACGCAGATAGATATAATAACCTGCCTTTGAACTTGATGGAAAATTATATCGAAAAATTCCCTCTGGGTCAGTTACGCAGCAGTATTTTTTAGTAAGATGGTGTCCCTGTGCATAACGCTGCTATTAATGTTGAATAAGTAAACGAAGAGTTCTAGGGGAATTAGATGGATACTAATTGGGCCAATTACATAGCCTGCGAGGTCACCTGACCTCACGTCTTTGGATTTTTTTGTGGGCTAATATAAAAAAACAAAGTTTTACGATAGTTCCGGAATGTGAGGACATCTTGAAATTAAGAATAAGACACGCTTGGAAAAATCTTAGTCCACAAGTGGTTTTGAGTCCAACCCGACATGTACTAGGAAGGTGTTAAACGTGCACTAATAAAAAACGGTTTGCATTTCGAACAACACTTGTAGCTTCTATTATTATTGTTTTGTTTTTGATGTTTAATAAAGTTATTGTTTTAAGTTATTTTGCATAGATTACTATCTTTCTTTTGTTTCCTTGGTGAAATGTTTTTTCCAATATCTTCGCTGTTGTCAAAGATGAACCCATGAAACTTGGCATTCTTGTATTTGGGAGCAAGCGCTGTATTCAAATGTGTAACAATAGACAGCATGTTCCATTTAAAATAACCAGGTTAAGTTGACGTCTGGTTAAACCGTAAGCTGACTGGTGTTCCTGTTGGCTTTATTGGATAGAGCATACATTTTTATTCTAGCACTGTAAATTTCAATTCGATGCCACAAAATTGTCCAGAGATATGAGAGCAGGCCTTTTTTCCGAACGGACGGTATATCGAAAGTTTTCCGCCGTCATACGTGTGAGACATACTTGGTTCTCAGGTTGAACCCCGTCCAGAATTTATTAAATCGCGACCTGTCGACTCCTATTTTGAGGCCCTTTTCAACAGGTTAACGACTATAAATATATGAATGTATGTATATGTTTTTGTTAATAAATATTTCCTAAAAAGAGATAAAGTATGCACTTATTTATATAGTAGCTTGTAAGGACCTTTTTAATGGTTGCAGAATTCTTTATGACATCTGTCTGCCTTTTCACCAGATCTCATTACTATTAACCTCTAAACATCATAACCTAAGAATTATGTGTGGTGTAAGCAAATGGCAACGTTTCTCGACCTTAAAATTAAAAGGGGTTTTTAGCTCAAAAATTAGTTTACAAATAATTTCTAATAAAAGTAGTATTATTAATAATTCAAAACATAGTCTATAATTGTTTGAATCCTAATAGACAGATATCCATTTAACACGGACACGTTTCTTCCGGCATTCAATAAAAAACACACGTAGAATCAGGAACAAAAAGCAAACATTAACTAATTTAATTTCAACTGATCAAAATGGATGTGGATAAATCAAATTCTTGTTTCATTTCATGCTTTGACAAGTTACAAGTCTGCACGGATCAGTGAAGGATAGACGGCTTACTGATGTAATTGGAGAGGCATTCCATCCGACACTGGTGCCAACCTACATCATGTTTCTTGTATAGAACGTCATAAATCAAAATATCCCTATCTTCGAGCCATCTGTTTAGGTTAGCCAGGATATGGTAAGGCCAATTTTCTGTTTACCGGGGTTAACATACTCGACTTTAGTTTTGTATAATCGTCTTTATATTGTATAATAATAAAATACGTTACAAAAATTAACAAATTTCTGCCCAATGTTAATCAATTATTAATTCCAAATTCTTAGTAAGTGTAATTATTTCCACATCATCAATACGTGTGGAATATGGGATCGGCGACAAAGATTTCAATTATTTTTTTTGCTTAAACGTCGTAAAAAGTGTCAAAACTTATTAAAACATGAATTGGAAACGAAAATTATTCTGTCCTTCGGTCCGTCGGTCTGTCGGTTTGTCGGTCTGTCGGTCTGCCGGTCTGTCTGCCTGTCAGTCTGTCGGTCTGTCGGTCTGTATGTCTGTCTGTTTGTAGATACGATAACTTTAGACCAAATTGAGATATCGTTTCCGTATATAGTTTGCACCCGATAAACGAACGGTTGGGATTGTTTTTGGGTAAATCACTCCAGGGGGTAGGGGGATGATTTGGTGAAAATTGAATTTTTTTGTTAAAACTCGAGTAATATAACGTTTGAAAGTTTGTTTATCAGAAATCTTTCAATTTCAACAAACATCTGGTATTCTGTGCTGAAATTAAATTAGAGGTTGAATGTGTGGGGGTTGAATATCGGTGACAGAAATTTCTAAATTTGCTTTTTGCTAAAACGGCGTAAAAAGTCTGAAAACATATATAAAACTTGATTCTGAAACAAAAGCTATTATGTCGGTCGGTCAGTCTGTCCGCCTGTACGTCTGTCTGTTAGTAGGCGCAATAACTTTGGAACGAATTGAGATATCATCTTCAAATTTGGTATTCAGTTAACACGAGACAAAGCAACGCTCCAAATTGTTTTTGGGTAAGATCGTTTGAGGAGCTGGGGATAAGTGAGGGGTGATTTGGTAAAAATTTATATGTTTTCATGCGTTTATGTGGTGAGTTCGTCTCGGAACTTAGGTTCCATTAGCCACATACTTTTATGAAATAAAAAATATTTTTGCAATAATGATTTTAGTCAATGGAAAGCAAAGTCAAAATGAGAGATGACTTCTTTATAATGTTTATATTATGATGTATGTCAATGTTTAAAAATGCAAATAAACTCAGCTAATCTCAACAATAATTATCATAACAACCAGTAAGATAATAAAATAACTAAACAACGACACCAGCAATAAAAACTGATTCTATAATACCAAATTATTGGCATATATCAACCCATAACTTCTTTCTTTTAATACGATTTGACGTATTTTTTTAAAATATATTTATTAAAAAGTTAAAAACTTCTGAGGTAAAAAAATTGTTTTCCAAGTTTTCTGTAAATATGTCGGCTAATAAAGTAGACAAGGAACTACCCATAGGATAATATATATATATATATATATATATATATATATATATATATATATATATATATATATATATATATATATATATATATATATATATATATATATATATATATATATATATATAAAAGCAATATAAGTTTTAAATTTTGTTAAAGTTAAAATGGTTTTGTTTTATCGGTTCGTTTAAAAGATTCGTCATGTTTTTGTTTTTATGGCATTAATACCAAAACACATTTTTTAAAGACCTAGATCGTCTTACTAACAAAGTTAGCGTCTTCAAAGCATGAAAAATTCTAAATTCTTAACTACTAAACTTTGTATTTGGGTGCCAGATAAATAGCCGACACCTAGAGAGAGAGATAGAGAGAGGAATCAAAACACAAATTTAATTATCGTGTTTAAATGTTGTATTAGTTTATACGAACTTTTAAATGACTAGTTTGAAATGTAATTGCATTTTCTAATAAGTAGAACTAATCTGCTAGCTATCATATGATTAGTTGTATTAACATAACTGGTTACTGGTCTAACTAGAAATATATGGTTTATGAATTTTTAGGTAACCGTACATGTTTGGTGGTTGCGGATGCTTATCTTTCTTGCTCAGTAAACAAACATGTATTTTTAACCTTACTTTTAAAATGTATCAAAGCAATTTATTGGGTCACTCTTAATTTCTATCAAATTTTCGGCAACAACAAAATGATTAATTTTTACGTTGTATGGGTCCCCTGCTTGTGTTTCCTTTATCAGCTTAGGTGAAAAAATACAGGAGAATACATTTTTTTATCAAAAGTTTCTTGTTTCTAACAAAAACAAAATTGTTTGTCGCTACGAAAGACTAATTTGTACCAATCGTCCAGTCAATACATCAAATACTTTTTTACATAACAAGAAAAATCCAAATTTTATTAATCGCTTTCACACTGTGGGTGTATCTTTTAATTTTGACCTTTGGACGAAGTCTAGCTAAATCGTAGCATTTTTATGTCGAGCAAGATGGGTTCAACAACGACCACGAGTGAAGAAAACAGTAGAAGCTGAGGAAACACAAAAAATTAGGAGCGCAGTGCAGGCGCCACAGACTATTCATAGTGTAACAAGAACTGAAAAGTCCAAAAACCTTTTAGAATCCCTGAAATCACGTCCACGTGAAAGCTTTACAAACCATTCTAAATGTTCAGAATGTACAGACCATTACATATGACCCTTGCAAATGGCCTTGAACAAGAAAAAGGTCATTTGGAGTGGTATTAATAGGGGCCCGGGAGGTGAGGACAAACTGAGCCAATAACAGTAAATTAGAAGACCTAACCTGACTTTGCGCGACGTCATTGACCACATATCAGGGAAATGGGGGCCAAGTCAGTGGGTCAGGATGCTGCAAGGGAACAGAGCTAGTAATATCGACTCAATCTTCATGAAACCAACTACACAAGAATTATGTGATATAGTAAATTATCTTTGGATATGTTTGGGATGACGACGTCTTTAATGAAACGAATTTTTCCTGTAATTGCTGAAACTCCGACTATATGTTTCAACAAATGTTTACAGGAAGGCGTATTTCCTGAGGCTCTAAGGGAGGCCAACATTATTCCTATACATAAGTCGCATGACTTGGATGATTGCAATAATTACCGACCAATAGCTATCCTTCTGGTATTCTCAAATATATTAAAATAACTGATAAGAAGAAGATTAATATTTTTCTTGAGAAAATACAATATTCTTGATGAAAGGCAGCACGGATTCCAGACCGGTAGGTCAACAACAACGGCACTGGTGAATTTGATAGATGCCGTTGCGAAAGCTTTTGACGATGGGCGTTAAGCAGAGGTATTTGCGTGGGACTTGAGCAAAGCATTTGACTGTGTCCACTTCAACATACTTCTAGAGAAATTGAGGTACTAGGGAGTTATAGGTAACATTCTGAAGATAATAGAGTCTTTTCTTAATGACAGGGTCCAGTCAGTGTTATGGAGGGGCGAACTATCGGACAGTGTACGTGTGGAATTTTGAGTGCCACAGTGCTCGATTTTGAGACTCTTGCTTTTCCTTGCGTGCATCAATAACCTGCCGTCGAATGTTCCTGCGGGTGTTACGTCTATATGCTGATGACACGACATTCCTAAACGTTGCACCAAACACTGTGAAGCTCAAAGACCTTGGCGATGGCACATTTGAGAGGGCATAGATTTGGTTTAACACCAGTGGACTTAAGCTGAATTTTGAAAAAACTCACAGATTCCTATTTAGTACAAGTAGGAGAAATCAGGGCTCTCTGAAACTCCTTGGGGTGACTTTTGAAGGTTACATTGCAGCAGGGCTCGTCCGATGGAGATGAAGAAACTTTCTACCGCCTTTTTCACCATGCTAAGAATAAGAGCCTTGGCGGGTGAGGGAGCGTACAGAATGACATATTATGCCAATTTTTATTATGTCGCTACCTATGGTACGTTGGTGTGAGGCCACACTACGGGGTGATTTGGGACGTCCCGTTGAAACAAACGCAAGATACCCGGGTGCTGTGCGGCGTGTCTGAGAGGACTAGCTGTTGAGATCTCTTCAAAGAGATAAGGATGCTTACAGGGGTCTCGGTGTTTATTCTTAGGTTTTTAAAATAGTTGTGTGAAAACAAAAATCTATTTACTACCAACGGTCAGTTTCAGTCCCACGGGACAAGAAACGACGCAGACTTTGCCATACAATACCACAGTATAAATATGAGTCAACTATCTATGAACAGTGTATGTGTAAAGCTGTATAATAAGCTACCGGGGTGTGTAAGCCTAGTTCCGGATCGCTTGTTCATCGTGTTGGCAAAAAAACATACATTTAAGACATTATTTTTATACCACGGACGAATACCTAAACTATGATTCTGAGGCTCTGGGAGTATAGTTCCTGCTGGGTATGGCCGGTTGCCTGTACTTTGATCTGTGTGTTTCTTGTTTGTAAAGATGGGCGTTTTAAGTATGTTGACTTTAATGTGTGTGTTTTACCCACCTACATTGCCGCGGGGCTGTTTTTGTTGTTTGTATTTTGTCTGTCTATATTGAGTTTTATTTTCCACGCTATGTAATTTTACATAGCGCGAAACACATCTATCTATATATCTGCTTCTGCTCTGTGTACCATTACATTTAGACCACCCATATAACAGCATATATTTGAGGCACTTTTATTTCTATAGCACATATTAAAATTCTGGTTTGTATAACGTAATATTTGAGTGCAACGTATAAAATCAACGCGATCTTAAAAACAAATTGTAACTGATATACTTAGAATACATTATTTTCTAACTAAGCTTGGCACACGTGATGAGCACTGATAAGTACACTTTGGATAATCCAATCTACCACAACAAATTTTTATATTCTAGATTATATATCCTCTGCTGACGCCAACATTATTAGCAGTTCTTGAAAAATGTGTTGTGGTGGATTGGTACTTAACATTATTTTCCATTTTTCTATTATCCTATTATAAGCTTTTTTAAGCATTTCTTCTTTTTTAGAAGAAATTATTATATTATTATCACTTCTATAAATGCAATAAAATCCGCGTTGCAAAAAAAGATAATAGATGTTAATTTTGTTTTACACATCGTAGCAAGTTTAACCTTTCCGTTTCGGCAATGTACACTTTTGTGAACGGATGGTTTGCAAATCTTATTAGAATATCCAGAAAGAAGTCAAACCTACAGAATTTTGTTATAAAACGCATTTTACTGAGATTACTGTTCAAATCTAAATTTTGTGAGATGCGTGATGTCGTTTGGAAGGAAACAGATGAAGCGAAATCTCATAAATTTACGATCGTCAGGGAGAAGTAATTTAGAGTTTATTATTGACGGGTTTAGTGTCCTGTAGAATACGCAATTTATTAACGGTAATATAATAAGGAAAGTGAAGGCTTGTTACTTTATGTAGGTAAGATGTACTTTTGTAAAAGGAAATAAAATGAAACAACACAACAAGTCACAAAAATAACATATCCATTCCGTATTTATTGCTAAGTTCTCATTATTTACCAAATTTACAGCAATTTTATCTCAACACTTTATATCCTGAATTATTATTCTTATTTTGCCTATTATTAAACGGTTACACAATTTGGCATAAACTGCAAATGTATGAAGTGATATTAACGTATTTAAACTAGAAATTACAGTTTTCACACAAGTCAGCTGCTTACACTAAATTCTGGCATCTTCTTTTATAAGAAAATTAATTAATAGAGGGGCCACAATAGTGAGACTCTCATAAAATTTATCTAAATATCTAGATGTTGGCAACTTACGAAACCAACAGTTCAAATGCCAGTTAAACTGGACTTTACAGTAGCGAATATATCATATTATTATTATTATTATTATTATTATTATTATTATTATTATTATTATTATTATTATTATTATTATTATTATTATTATTATTATTATTATTATTCTTTTGTTATTTTCTTTGCCATCGTGGCGCAGTCGATCCCTCACGGAACAACAGATTTTCATCTCGTTCATCTTTGTCCATCCGGAGACTACAACGGTAAACATAACATATCATTTTTGTGTTGTTACAGGGATAGGGCTTTTCCAACGATGTACGATGTCCCAAGAATCGCCGCTTTCTACGATGTTTTTAAATCAGCGGTAGTAAGTGGTAGAACGGTGGTAAGTTTCTGCCGTTATGATCTTACAAGCCGATTTGTTGATATGACCACTGGGATGATCTTAACATCTCCCGGCTTGTAAAAGTCGACCAACTCGACTACGAGTGGTTGGTACTTTAGTCGTTTCTCCCCTATCTTCGAAACGAGATTGTTGTCAAGCGGCACTGCAATGTCCAGAATGAAAGCCTTCCAGTTTCTCTGGCCAATAAGCACAATGTCTGACCTGTGGCCTGCTCTGTCGGTGACCACCGGAAGTCCCACAACAGCCTGACCTGACCTTTTTGAGATACGCCTCCAGGTTTGCATTTATAGTAGGGGGATTCCGACTCGATAAGGCCGTAATATTTTACTAAGGCCTGATGGACGACCTTGGCCACGTTATAATGGCGCTTCTTGTAATCTGGCTAGGCCATAGAATCACAAATGCCCGGCGCATGCAGAATCGTTTCTGGCTTTTTTTGACAGAGTCTACATAGGTCGCTGACATCCTTCTTCATTATGTGCCGCTGGTACGCGCGCGTGCTTATAACCTGATCTTGTATCGCGCATAGAAATACCTCTGTTTGGGTAAACAAGCCTGCTGTTCTTAACCATTCCGTTGATGCGCGGAGGTCAACGTGAGGTGGCGTTAGACATATGGCAAAGCGTCCATGCAGCTCCATCTCCCCCCAAGCCCGCCGGCACTCATTCACACTCTAAACAACAGTAGGGACGTGATCTTGATGAGGTTGCCTCAGGTCGAAAAACTCTACCCGTATCTTCTGCTGCTGTACACATTGCACCAGTGATTGTCTTTTCTCCCAGAAGTATTTTC
This sequence comes from Tillus elongatus, assembly GCA_964006375.1. NCBI lineage: Eukaryota > Metazoa > Arthropoda > Insecta > Coleoptera > Cleridae > Tillus > Tillus elongatus. The sequence continues at coordinate 185,907,747 of OZ023263.1, forward strand.
TGAATCGCCTGCATTCTCTGTCACACAACACCGAGATGAGTCTACGTCCCCCCATGTCTCGAGGAAAGTAAAAAGAGGTTAAAGGAACTCCTAGGATGCAGCATTCGATGCTTTTTCATAACGGAGCGAATCCTCCTATCGAACTCCTAGACAGCAGTTGTCGACCAGACGAGGATGCCACAAGGGTAGGCAGCAACAGAGACGGCCAAGTGTTTATGGCTCTGATTTTATTTCTGCCAGACAGGTAAGTTCTGCACACCTTCCTCACCCTAGCCAATACTTTGTCCTCCACAGCCCGCCGCACCTCCGTTGTCTTCACAGAGAGGAGTTGTTGGATGACCAAGTACTTGTAGCGCCATCAGAGACGACGCCCTGAATTAATTCGCCTGACATTAGCGTCATATCCCGCTCTGTTACCGGTCGGCCGCGACTAAGAATTGTACTTCAGAGCAACTTTATAAAGTTAGATTTATTTAACTTAAGTGACAATCGTACATTTATCAATATAATATAATTTAAATGTTGTAAAATATAAAATATTAATATGAGTAATCTAGACTGTTAAGGCTGGACAGAACAGATTAACTGACTTAAAAATGAATTAATACCTATATTTATAAACTAACTATGCTGATATATTAATCAATAAAGCCTTTGATTTGGAAATGTCCCAGACGCTGAGTGGACAAGAAATACACAGATGTATAAATGCAAGTATGCACAATTTCTGGCCGATGCCTTGGCTTATGTGATATATCGGGTGATGCAACCATAACTCCTTAGGGACCAGAAAGAAAATTTAGGGTAGTCTAAATTTTCAAGGGGATTATCCAAGGGGATGTCTTCCAGGGAACTTCCTTCTTGTTGCTTTGACAGTGCTGAATTCTTGAGCTTCAGTTGTTTTGTAGTCTTCATCTCCAGATGGTGCTACTAGGACCATAATTTTATATAAGAGGATTGTCCAGATGCTGGTAGACATACTTATACTAAGAGGATGAGCTTGGGCGTTGTAGTTTCACTGGGAAGGCCCATTATCAATTTTATTCACACTTACCTTCTGGTTTTTCGCTTGTTAAGTACTGAAGTGGTGTTTTTCAACTTCATATCTCCATGTAAGCTTGACCAACTGAACTGCGCAGGATGCTGATCTTATTCATCGTTTCGCTTTTGCAGGGGTAATGCCTAGTGCAAACTACTGGGCATAGTGTGTGTGTGGTAAGATGTAGTTTTCATTGTTAAGGGTTGGGTGCGAGTATTTAGAGTGAGGGATAATACTAAAATAATTTTGACTAGGACCTTGTTTTACAGAGAATGAACAATGCACAAGAGTGATAATAATTGTAAGGATAGACTCTACTAATGAAATTTTAAAGACAATTACTAATGTATAATTTTTATAACATTTTGTTATGAATACCTCCTCGTATAAGCTACACTATTTGTATCAAGTTTATAAGAAAGATTAGTCACAAAGTTCCCCTTTTTTTATCCTACCAATAAGTCATTAATAAGTCTAATATGGATAAATCCATGATTTTTAATTTGGCAAAGTTATTTCATTAACTTACGTACTAAAAATACTTTTAAAGCTACATCATTTTTTTGTTTATATAGTTTGCTGTATTAACATGATTTGACTATTAACTAGTGTTTGGGTATAGAGGATGTGCCTGAAACATTAGGCCGTTTTAAATGTCGCAAATGGCGTTTAGACCATTTTTTATTAGCATTACATTTTGGTAAGGTATGTTAACTACTTCGCAATGGCCTTCAAATTTAGGGCTGTTTTTATTGCGCTTATCTACTTTAGACTTATACTTATAACACCGAATATGTTGTGCAATACACTGCGAAAGTTCTTTGATTTTTATGGTGTAAATCTGCGTACCAAATTTGGTTTCCTAACTTTGTTATTTCCAGGGATATAAAAATTTTCTCACAGGAAACACGAAATTTTCTGGGAAAAACTAGACTTTCCTGGCTAACGAACTTGTCCAAGCCACTTGCAAAAGAAACGTATACACCCAATTTTATCGAAATTGGCTTATTATTTTTTGAGTTATCGGTTGATACCTATACATGCTGTTTAGACTTTCTAGTGAATTTTTGTAGAAAGAAGTTACAATTGAGGATATCCCGGTTTTTGCATTTTGAAAAGATTTCTTGAAATAAGCTCGAACTAGCACCCACAGAACCCATATCCGGGGTCAGTTTCAATTTGTATATGTTTATATATGTATATATATATATATATATATATATATATATATATATATATATATATATATATATATATATATATATATATATATATAAAGTGTGAAACACACTTATGGAATAAAATTCATTATTCAGCAAAAAATATTTTTTCTGGTAAACGCTGAGACACGTGAAGTTTAACCGGTCGAACATTATCTTATAATCATAATTAAAATAATTAAACTCCCACCATTTTACCCCCATCACTTTATACAATTTTTTTAAGAGCAACCCCACATTTTTTCATCAAAACTCGATGGATCACATTTTTCTGAATGCGGAGATACCCCATATGTATAGTCTTATATTACAGTTTTCAATAGAGGGTGGAAATGTAATACCGGAATATTAAAACTAAACAGTTTGCCCTGAAGTTCAAATTTCGAAAATAAACTTAACAAAAACGTCCATTTCTTACAATAAATGTTTAAAATGTTCTCCATTCACTTGCACACAATGAAAAAATCTGCTCTGGAATTCTTCCCTAACTCTGTTCAACACGTCAGGCGTTACGTTCCTAATTCCTGTTGTTATTTTCATTTACAAATCATCTAAATCAGCAGGTTGCGTTTTATACACTCTATTTTTAAGGTATCCCCATAAAAAAAAATCAAGAGGAGTAATATCTAGTGATCTAGCGGCCCATTCTACGAAACCTCTTCGTCCAATCCGTCTTTGTGAAAAACTTCGTGTAAATGCTCCCGTACTTGAAAAGCAAAGTGGGGCGGCGCACCGTCTTGTTGAAACCATATCCTTTCATGGGGAATATTAGGTTCCATTACATTTGGATACAATTCTGCTAACATTTGGACAACCTGTTCTCTTAGCATTTCTAAATATCTTGGACCGTTTAGATTTTCTATAAAAACAGGTCCAACTACGTGATCACCAATGATACCAGCCCAAGCATTCAACTTCTGAGGACGCTGAGTGTGTGTTTGTCGCATCCAGTGGGGGTTTTAGGCAGCCCATTATCTGCAATTTTGACTGTTTACATCACCAATTAAAAGAAATATTGCTTCATCGGAAAACAGAACGACAGCAGAAGAAATAACATTTATATGTAACATGTCAAGAAGTTGTTCACAAAATTGCAGTCTTTTATCAGAATCACCCTCAATCAACTCTTGAACGTGTTGTAGTTTATAGGGATGCATTTTTTCGTTTTTGAAACTTAAAACTGTTGATTGACTAACATCATTTTCACGTACAACTTGACAGGTAGAAGTTCTTCTTGAAAAGCCAATAAAAAAGTCAGTTTTACATTATTTTTTTTCAACAAACTTTGGTCTCCTAGGCAGTGGTTTAACGTGTCTATAATCACGATACCCTGAATGTATCTTAGACACAGTTCCCTGGGTTAGTGGGGGCAAATCTGGATGTTTTTCATTAAATAGGCTAACAACTTGTGCCTGTGTTCTACACATATCGTTATACCCAATCATCATTAATATTTCTGTTCGCAGAGTTTGAGTTAAGTATCGCATTATTAAACCAAAAATTAATTGAAATTATCGGAACAAAATTACGACTAATTTATTAGGAGCCCGTGCATAACACAATAGACCACAAAATAAAACATAACTGTTAAATTTCACCTTTCACCCTGCAAAAATTGGTAGCTAATAAGAAGCTATGAATGATACCGAGTACGTTTAAGATAAGAGACAAGATAAGAAATTTAAGATAAGAGTCAGTGAAGAATTCCAGAGCTGATTATTTCGTTGTGTGCAAGTGACTGAAGAACATTTTGAATATTTGTTAGAAGAAAGGGACGTTTTTATTAAGTTTATTTTCAAAATTTGAATTTCAGGGTAAACTGTTTAGTTTTAATATTCGGGTATTAAATTTCCACCCTGTATTGAAAACTGATATGGGGTATCTCTGCATTCAGAAAAATGTGACCCATCGAATTGTGATGAAAAAATATAGGGTTGCTATTAGAAAAAAATTGGATAAAGTGGTGGGGGTAAAAGGGTGGGAGTTTAATTTTTTTAACTATGAATATAAGATAATGTTCGACAAATTAAACTTCACGTGTCTCAGCGTTTTCCACAAAAAAATATATTTTGCTAAATAATGAATTTTATCCCATAAGTGTGTTTCACACTGTATATATATATATATATATATATATATATATATATATATATATATATATATATATATATATATATATATATATATATATATATATATAAACTGATCCCAGATATGTGTTCCATGGAGCCTAGTTAGTGCTCATTTGAAGAAATTTTTTCAAAATTCAAAGTCGCGATCTCCTCATTAAAACTCTATCTAAGCTAATAATGTAACGCAAAACTGGTAAATCTGGTACTTTTTACCAACCCGGTATAAAGGTTAGAGGAGTATAAGCATAAAGATTTACCCTCGTGTAATAACAAGATGCCTACTCTGCCATTAGCCTCAAAACCCGTACTTCATCTTTCAGTTGACAAGAGAAGATGTATTACATCAATCATTTAACTAGTATTCTTGCAAAAGTAAAGGAAACATATTTGCGAACTTATATCTAAACCTCTTAAAAGCATTTCAAAGAATAAACTTTGATGGGTTTAACGACGAAGTGGAGATTACATAACAGCTGGAAAGAGAAATTGTATTCCATGATACTTTTAGAAATCCATTTGCTAATGTTCTATATGAGATTATGTTTATGTTGGGAACAAAACCTCCGTATTCGCTATTCAAATAACGACAGTTCGATTAGAATTTCCAAGTGAGAGCTATTATTCAGACCATCGCGCCTAATGAATTCACATGTTGCCGAATTCTATACTCATTCATCTCTTGTACTTATACATACATGTTTCGTAATTGAGAATACGTCTCGTGGTGTACGGTTATTAATAGTTGTTCTATAAGCCTTACAGCGTTTACAGACAAATTAAGCCTACATAACATATACGTCTTCACCCACACTGAATGGATCATCGCCTTGAAGATGTATTGTCAATTTATTATACAATAAGGCTGTTAGTGAGTATACTGAAAGCTTGAGAGGACTTCTTAAAGAATAATATCCTCATAAAAGCCAGACTAATATCTTTTTGAGATAACTATAAACACTTTTATAATATTTTAAAAGTTAAACAGGCTAGTAATAAATAGTAATAGTAGTAGTAATAGTAATAGATTTTGTAATAGTTTAGTACAGGGTTAGGCATACAGACGTATCCATTTCTAAACTGCATTTATTCAATAATATGATAAGATCTAAGTTCAAACCAAGTCGCCCTGTGTTCTCGATAAACGGCAATGCATGAGAGTTGTCCAACAGTCTGCGAGAAACGTCATTTTATTTGGGAAAATGAATCTTTTGTCCAATATTCAACGTTATTTTGCTGTTGAAGCCTATTTCAAGAATAACAATTCTATTGTAACCACCCAGTGTCTATTTCGCCGTCATTTTCATTTAAGCCTAGGAGATACAGCTCCCACTCGATTAACAATCGGAAAGTGGGTTCACAAGTTTTGCAGTACTGCTTCAGCCGCCAGACAAAAACCAAAAGAAAGAGCTCGTTTCGTAAGTACATCGAAAAATTCTGAAAGGGTAAGAGCAGCTGTGCTACAAAATCCTTAACGATCGACTAAACGGCAAGCATTAGCTATCAATATTCCAAAGAGAAGTTTTCGACGAATTCTGAAAGACTTACACATTTATTCCTACAAAATTAAAGTCGTACAGGGAGTTTTACCTGTTTTTTTTTACCTATTCGACTACGCCTTGACTTTTGCCAGCGTTTCTAAGGGATAATTTCTGGAAACACGAATATCACCGATTGCTTGCTGATGTTAGACGAAGCTCATTTTCACCTGTCAGGTTGTTTTAACAAATAGAGTTTCGTTACTGAGCGACGGAAAATCCTCAGAAACTGCAGAAAGTGCCGCTTCATAGCGAGAAAGTTACTGTGTGGTATGCAGTATCCGTCTTTGGAATTATTGGCCCGTTCTTTTTTAAAAAAAATAAATTGACTGTTACTGTTGCAGTATCAAAACATTATTAAGATGTGTTGCAAAACTTTGACGATTAGCAATGTTGGCGCGGATATCCAAATAATATCGTTTCAGCAGGACGGAGCCACTTCCCACACTGCTAGGGTGTCTATGGCAATTCTGCGAGTAATGTTTTCTTGTCGTGTCATTTCAAAATTTGGGGATCTCACGTGGCCAGCAAGGTCATGGGATCTGACAGCTTGTGATTTTTTTATGGGGATATCTAAAGGCAAAAGTATACGCTAACGACCTCAAACTCTGGAGCAGGTGAAGCATAATATTCGAACAGCGATTAAAGCGATCCCAGCCTAAATGTTGCAGCCAGTGATGCAAAACTTTCTTGCTAGATTTCAGGAGTGCCAGAAGCGTGGTGAAGGTCATCTCATTAATGTAATGTTCACAAAATAAAATTGCAATGTTTACTCAGGTACTTTTTGTTTCATTTTTTTATTAAAGTTTAGCCATTAATGAATACGACTACATATAAAATAGGTTCATTCTGCATAACCCTGTAGTTTAAATTATATAATACGTTAATAAAATAAGTCAAAGACTTGTCTTGTATAGTAACGTATATAGTACAGTGTGGACCATACGCAATGAATAAATTCATTTTCCCAGTTAATATTTGTATAGTTAAAAACCATTAAAAAAAAAGTTTTTCCTAAATTCAAAAGTCGGGATCTCCCCATTAGTGAATTTATTCTACGAAAATTCACTCAACAAGACACTCCTGAATAAAGAATGAATATGCCACTCATGGCAGGTGTCCCTTTCAATTTGAAAATGTGAGCATTGTAAATGTCACACTGAGGGGGTTAAAGTGAGGGGTGATATTTTTCCGCTACTAAATGTGACAACATACTACTTGGTTCCGTAACGAGATGGCGACACGTGTAAAAGCGTGTCTTACGTCACACCTAGTTCTGCTACTAAGTGTACTTGAAAAAAAATCTGCTATTTCAGAGTTTTCTAATTATACAAATAATAACTGAGAATATAAATTTATTCAATACGTGTGTGGTCTACACTGTATGAATTTATATCCAAAATTACCTGATAATTACAATACAAACTCCAAAAACTTCAATCTTTTTCATATGAAACAAAATTTCTGTTTGCTTCCCATATTTATACGTATGCCTTAATCGTTCCCTTCATTGAAAATACGTTTTCTTAGTAAAGTTTTCAAACTATTCTTCAACTTAACTTGCCCACATTTTTTCCAGGACAGTAAATTGCACATAAGACCAAAAATAACAATATAGTTTGACATTAAGTCAAATGGTATAGGATCACTTCATTACTTTTTAAGAATACAAACATTTTCACATTATTACTGCGGGTGGCTGAATATATGTTAATTATCACCATTGAAATAAATGCATTCTATGTAAACTTGTTCAACTTTTATTTCTGATGAAGTAATCGTGGTAAACAATAAATGTTTTATTATTATTTTCATGACATTAACCTGTATGGCATTCATACTCCCTCAAATATATTAAATACCAAAAAGATTAGGCTCAGATGGGACCCATTCCATGCTGTTGAGCTCTGAGCGTCAACGCGAAACTTCCACATTTCGCAAATATATCTGTACGATGTGGGCAGGTAGACATTTGCAAGTATTACTGCTTTATACATAGCCTTATAAAAGTGCTCTTCAAGGTCCAGTATCTTAGCGTTATTTAGAGGCTTCTTAGGAACAGCACCAATTTAAGACATTACTTTTGGGATCACTGAGACACTATCTGCCTTCCACTGTCTCTTCAACTGCATAGACATCAAAAACACATCTGTCTCTGCAAACATCTGCCATATCACCAACCAGTGGTTCGACGTCGATTTGCCAACATTTTACCTGGAAGGTCTGATTCAGTTGTTACCTCAAACTTCTCCATCCAGGATTTCAGTTCGCCTTGATCAATTGATTAGTCCGATAATAGTTATTTGTTTTACTTTCCACTAATTGTGTCGAATCATGCATCGCATGTGGCATGGTGTAGTCTGGCAGAGACGTAAAAAAATGTACCGAATTCTCATAGAAACATTTTTAATTGCTCACATATTCAAAGGAACACATTTAAGTTTGATTGAAATCACTTATTTATTTTTTGGTTTATCGTCATAAATGTGTATGTCCCCGCCCCCCTTGGTTGCTCAGACCACGGCATGTCACTGCTTCCTGCGCAATGCAACCCGAGGTCACACAATCATCACACCGATGTATTGTTTGGCACTACAACTCAGCGAACTGGGACGAAATGCGAGATTACTTTTCCTCATTTCCATGAGCGTCTGTCCGCTTCTCTCCTCCTGACCACTCTGATATCTAACAAAACGTCACAAAATTATCCAAGCCGGCATGGAATTATTTATTCCACGTACACAGAAAACCTCTTCAGCCACTCAAAAGCCCTGGTTCTCTAAATCCTGTGACAAGGCCAAAGTTGAAATGGTCAAAGCTCACAAAACGCCTCTACACAATCACAGTCAAGAAAACCGTCAACCATTCAACGACGCAAGAAACCGATATGTCCGCACACTTTTTGGAAAAAATAAACTCGTTTAATAACCACATCAAAAACAAAGTCCTTTCAAGCTCCAACAGCAGCAAACCCCTCTGGGCTCTTGCTACATCTATTGGGAATAATTTCTGCAAGAGCACGTTCCCACCTATTGTTTCAGGGGATGAAATTGTTTGTACCGACCTGGACAAGACTGAACGTTTTGACTCTTTGTTCGCCGACAATTCTACTCTCAACCCACCAACAAATGTTCAACTACCAACAGTCCCCAATGTTGCGCATAAAATGACGGATATCATTTTCAAAACTAAAAAGGTACGAAAGATGCTCTTTTGTCTTAATACCAGGAAAGTCTCTGGCCTTGACGAGATCCCAACAATTGTTTTCAAAAAATGCTCACCAGAACTTGCTCATGTCCTGACTCGTCTGTTTCAGATATCTTACAATAGAGACTTATTCCCTGGTAACTGGAAAACTGCTCGAGTACAACCCGTCCCCAAAAATGGATCTAAAGTGCTTCCTAGCAACTACAGACCTATTTCCCTCATTTCAGTCGTCTCTAAAGTGATGGAAAAGTATATAAGCACCGAATTACTAAAATTTCTTGAAAAACACAGTCTAATCCACGACAGGCAGTATGGCAAAGGCTGCCCTCCCTTGCAGACCGACGTGCCGTTGAAGACATCTCTCTCTTTTACAGATATCTGCACGGGCACTGGTCTAAGGAGCTTCCTTCCATAGCTCCTCCACCTGCTGTCCCCAACAGATCTACCAGGGGAACAGAGCGAACGCAACCTTTTACTGTCCAGATCACCAGCCTAGAACATCTTGTTATGCCCGCTCTTTTGTCCCGAGGACTTCTAAGTTGTGGAACGCCTTGCCCGCACATGTTGTTCCTTGTCCTCCGAACCTCCAAGCCTTCAAGTCCAGAATTAACAAGTTGGCTCTGTTTTCCTTGTCGACACACAAGGTATGATAGTATTTAGGACGTGAGCCCTCGTGGTGTGTTGTTGAAATAAAAAAATGTATATATATATATATATATATATATATATATATATATATATATATATATATATATATATATATATATATATATATATATATATATATATATAAATCAATAAGACCACAGTAGACAAACTCCGCACCCAAAAGTCTTTGACTTGTGCGGGGGGACATTACGTACACAAAAGAGACCCCTCATAACTCATCAGAAGCCGGTTTTTCCACATTCGAGTGAAAAAGACCGACTGTCTGAATTCGGGACTCGAACCCGCGACCTGCTAGCCCGATTCTGGAGGTTGTATATATATATATATATATATATATATATATATATATATATATATATATATATATATATATATATATATATATATATATATATATATATATATATATATATATATATAATTGAAGCTAACCGCTGGGTATATATTACAGACAGCCTAATTCGTGATCGATAGAATTTTTCAAAATTTAGAAGTGGGCATATCCTCATTGTCGATTTTTTTCTACGAAAATTCGCCAGAGCATAATTTTAAAGTAGTAAGTTCTAAAATCCGAAGTTGGAAATGTACACTTGTAAAAACAGTTCCAACTTAAACCTTACAATACATTTCTTGTTTACTTGCCAATGTAGCTATCATAAGACGTAGTTTGCGATCGATCAATTTCTAAATAAAAATAAAAACCAATATTGATACTCGTAAACTGCCAATTTAGCTTTGTGTTGAGTGGTAGTAGTGACGTGACGACTACTAGCAGCTGTCGTTTTCTTACACTTAGTTAAATTCCTCATAATTAATGACAAGCCTGAAAATAATGCAATGCAAAAGGTATTCTAATAAAATATTCTATAACACGTGCCTTTCAGCTGAGTATAATCAAACTACTGCAATCAATCACAATATATCACTAACCAAACAAAATTTAATTTGCTCTGTCATAATAGATAAAAGCAACATTTCTATAAAGATAATTAATTTCCTCTAATGTTTGTAGTTATGCACATTTCGTTGAAATTTGTTCACACAAAAAATTTTTCGTATTTACCAAGTCATGTTTGGAGAGTAATGTAGAAACTTCCTAACCTGTAGAATACAAAGCAGCTTGCATTGGCGGTGATATATATATATATATATATATATATATATATATATATATATATATATATATATATATGCTAGTGATATATATATATATATATATATATATATATATATATATATATATATATTGTTACGTTTTCTCCGGGTTCTGGATAAGTGAGACTTTTAATTTTAACAAAACAACTTTATTTACACTCTAAATATGGATACAATAAAATTTCTAGAATGTCTCTCTCACAAAACACTTAATTTACTGTCTACAATTACTAATCTGCACACAAGTCTCTACACTGGTACTACAGTAGCTACTCTCTTAACACTTTACACTGCTTCTTCAAGTTACTACCACATTCTGTTACTGAACTGAACTAACTTGGGCTGGCTTGCTTTCGCTTTTATATACTCGCCGTACCTTCCCCTCGTTTCTAGAGCGTTCCATTCCAGAACGTTCCAGGACCTTCTTTTACTAGAAGGTTCTGTGAATACAGATCGGTCCCGTGTGTACACAGGGGGATGTATATACAGGATGATCCAAATGTGGTCACCACTCCTATGTCACACAAGAGGTGTTTCTCGAACTATAAGATCTCTCTGCGTATACAGGGTGTAAGGGTTCTCTGCGTATACAGGGTGTATATACAGGGTGTTCGGAATGTGCAGACCTCAGTTATCCGTTCCGACGGGGTACAAGTTGGTAACTTCGCTATTTCCGGTCCCAGAGGGTTGAGACTTCGCCTGAGGGGGGTCACCCCAGGCACCCCCAGGGGGGTGGGGAGGCGGTGTTGCCATACTGTGCAAAAATTCACAGATGTTGGGGAAATTCTGGAGATGTGGCAACACCGCACCTACGTCTATTGAAGTGCTTTGTAACACTGCCCCCCTCCTTAAGACTGTTCGTCCCGAACAGTATTTACCGGCCGCCAACTTGGGGGTTCGTTGCCCCGATAGGGACTCAACCTCTCTATGTGAACAACTTTGGGTTTAGTTCTTGGAGACAGCTGGATTCTGTAGACTAGGTCGTTAATTTTCTTAGTCACCAAGTATGGCCCTTCCCATGGTTTCTGAAGTTTGGGACTGAGGCCCTTTCTCCTTGTTGGTTGGCACAGCCACACTGCATCACCTTCCTTGAATGTATGGAGTGTTGCTCTGCGATCCAAGCGCATCTTCATCCGGTCACTGCTTAAGAGGAGCCTATCTCTGACACATCTGTGTATAGTGCGCAGTTTTCCTTCTAGGTCGGCGACATACTCAGGTAACGTAGCTAGGTCCGCTATGTCCTCGTTCGGTGGTGGTCTCGTCATGTCGAATGGTAACCGCATCTCTCTGCCGGTCAACATCATGGATGGAGTGTAGCCGGTAGATTCATGCTGAGAGCTTCTGTAAGCTAGGAGGAACAGAGGTATCAGCTTGTCCCAGGTTCTCTGATTCTCGTCGACAAACATAGCAAGATACTGATTGATGGTCCTGTTATGCCGTTCTACCATGCCGTCTGATTGAGGGTGGAGTGGCGTTGTTCTCGTTTTCTTTATGCCTAGCAAGTCCATTAGACTCTTCCAGACCTCTGATTCGAAATTCCGGCCCTGGTCGGTGTGAATCTCCAAGGGTACGCCATGCCGTGATATGACATTTTCCATCAGGGCTTCCGCCACGGTCGTTGCTTCTTGGTTGGGGATCGGCGCAACTTCAGGCCATTTCGAGAAGTAGTCCATCGCCACCATTATGTATCTGTTCCCAGACTCTGTGATGGGAAAAGGTCCTGCGATGTCTACGGCAACTCTCTCCCACGGTGTACCTGAGATGTACTGCATCATTTTTTCTGGATCGGGTCTTTGGTCCTTTCTTTGAAGCACATTGGTCACACCTTTTGCACCATTCTTCCACGCTTCTTCGGCAGTTTATCCAATAGAAGCGGTCTCTCACTCTGGCAAGAGTCCTGTTGACCCCAAAGTGGCCTCCACTTCTACTATTGTGTAACTCTTGAAGAACACTGCTTATGCACTCACTTGGCACAACGGTCTGGTATATACAGTCTCTACCATCGGCAGTTTCCCATTTTCGAGTGACCATGTCATTCTTTAGACACAATGAGTCCCATTGTAGCCAGTAGCCTTTAACCTCCGCCCCAAACCGGGACACATCGTGCCACTCAGGTCTTTTCCCCTTTTGTAGCCATTCTCTAATATTTTTCAAGTCTGGATCTGTCTTCTGTGCGTCTCTGATGTATTCAAGATTTCCGTGTAGATCGGTGTTATTCTCCTGTTCCGTCACCAGTTGTTTGATCTGATGAGTTACTTTGTCGATCTCTTTGTTCTCTTGTCGCTCGCAAAATTTGCATTCATGCACTGAACATGGTCTTCTTGACAGGCTGTCTGCATTGGCGTGACTTCTTCCTCTTCGATGTTCAATCCGGAAGTCGTAGCTCTGCAGTTTCTCTATCCATCGTGCTATCTGTCCTTCTGGATTTCTAAAGTTCAGAAGCCATTGCAGAGCAGAGTGATCTGACCTCACGCGGAATGTTCTTCCGTAGAGGAAGCTGTGAAAATGTTCGATGGATCTTACAACTGCCAGCAGTTCTTTCCGGGTTACACAGTAATTTCTTTCTGCTTTTCCGAACGTTTTGCTGAAGTAGCCTATCACAACTTCTTCTCCGGCTTGGAGCTGCGAGAGTACTGCCCCAATGACATACTGGGAAGCATCGGTGTCCAGTATGAACAGTCCTTCGTCCTGAGGATAAGCCAGTATAGGAGCAGTGAGAAGACGATGTTTGAGTTCTCTAAAAGACTCTTGGCAATCTGGTGACCAGATGAACTCGGCCTTATTTTCAGTCAGTCTATGCAGAGGTTTCGCAATGCTGCTGAAGTACTTCACAAAGCGTCGGTAGTAGCTGCAAAGTCCCAGAAAACTTCTGACCTCATGTTTGTTCTTCGGCACAGGCCAGTCTCTTACTGCCTTTATTTTCTCTGGATCAGTTTCTATCCCTTTCTCAGAAACGACATGTCCGAGGAAACTCACTGTCTTCTGGAAGAGGACGCATTTCTTGGGATTGAGTTGCAGATTGGCACCTCTCAGCCTGGAGAAAACCTGCTTCAGATTCGACAGGTGTTCATCGAAAGTCCTTCCAATCACCATGACATCGTCGAGATACACCAGGCATGTTTCCCATGTAAGTCCTCTCAGCACTAACTCCATTAGTCGCTCGAAGGTGGCAGGAGCATTACATAAGCCGAATGGCATGACCTTGAATTGGTACAACCCATTCCCGGTGGAAAAAGCAGTCTTCTCCTTATCGTCTTTATGGAGTTCTACTTGCCAGTAGCCACTTTTCAGGTCTAATGTAGAGAACCACTTTGATCCGGCCAAAGTGTTCAAAGTGTCGTCGATCCGGGGCAGGGGATAACTGTCTTTCTTGGTGACATCATTCAGCTTCCTATAGTCCACGCAAAATCTCATAGTGCCGTCTTTCTTGGTGACCAAAACTACTGGGGACGACCAAGGACTATTAGACTCCTCAATCACACCATCTTCCAGCATTTCGTTAACCATCGCCTTGATTTCTGATTGCTTGGCAAAAGGCAGTCTTCTCGGCGGCTGTCTAATTGGTCTTGCGTCGCCAGTATTAATTCTGTATTGCACTAGACTCGTACGACCTGTGATTTTATCTTGTGCGAAAATATCGGCCTCCTCCAATACGAACCTCAGGGCCATTTCCATCTCCATGTCGTTCAATTGGCCCCAAGAATTCTTGAACCGCTCTACCATTTCTACTGGGGGGGTGTGGTCCCTTAGCCTGGTCGTGCGCTGATCGTTCTCTTGATCGATCAGCGAGTGACTTAGCTACTGGACTCCTAGAGACTGGCTCCACGTGCCACCCCTGGCGCGACTGTCGGCAATGGGAATAACGCCCAGGGCCGATGGTCTACTAAAGTCTCAAACCTTCACACACACGTCATACACACGCATACAAACACAGACACGAGGCACATAGATCGGGTTGGGCTTCTCGGCCTTCGGCGCGGACTCCGAGGAGGGGCTCCGAGCGGAGCCTGCTCTGGACTGGCAGCGCTGTGCAAACCAGGGTTGGCACACCTGGCGCCGTATGGACAGTACAGGGGCCCACCCTTGCCTTGGCCGGTGTAGGGGGCTGCCCTATCATCCATTCGAAAAATGCTCGATCGTGCCAGCAGCACCGGGTGGCTCCGGAACAGGGGGTTAGCTGCACGCTTCGGGTCGCCACGGCGTGGCCGCAGAGCCGCTCTTAACGGAATCAAGTCTCATCACGGATGAAGCGCCGGGGGGGCGGTGGGGTGACCTCCCGTATCTATACGCTCACCAAACCATAAGCACACCATCACACAACATTTTTTCTAGCAACCATGAATGAGGATAAAGAATATAAAGGTAACGTGCCAAAAATAAGCGAGGAGGTAGAAGGTAGAGAGATCCCTGTCTCTCCAAGCAGTTCCAGCAGGGAACTGGAAGAAACGCTCCTCCGCTCTCCTGGCGGGGTGTCCGGGGTGGAGCCGTACGGGTCCGTCGGGGACGTTGCTGCCGGGGGGAGCGACGGGGGGCGAACTTCGTCGGCTGCGAGTCTGGCCGGGCCCATGGACGTGTCCATGGGAGGGGCCGAGGACGAGGAGTCGCGAAGGAAACGGAAGAGAGGAAGGAAAAGGAAGTGGAGAGCCCAGAAAAGGAGGCGAGAGAGGGAGGAGCTGAGGCAGCAGCGTCATCAGGGGGGTGTGAGTCCTCCAGAGGCGCAGGCTGCTTCGGCAGCGGCGGCCCCGCAAGGCGGGGGGCCGCCGCAAATCCCCTTCGCCACTGCGGCCGGTCGGGCTGCTTCTGAGCCGGGTGAACCCTCAGGGATCGTCAGGGCGGGGAAGCTGCCGGATCGGGCGGCCTGGCGGCAGGTGCGACGACGGCACCGTGAGGCGAGAGAAAAGGAAGTGAAGGCGATTGTCCTGCCGACGGGACCGGGCGAGGGCCGAGGTGTGGGGGAGCGGCCGAAAGGCTCTACCCCTGTGTCGCCCCCCGGGCGGTCGGCAGAGAAGCAGGAAAAAAAGAGATCTGGGGCGCAGCCGAGCCCACAGGGACAGAAGCTGGACAGGCGGCCACCGGCTCAGGGGGGACCATCAGGCTCTCCACGGTCGAGGCCGGCAGGCTGGCCCAAGTCAACTGGGGGCGCGTACGCGAAGCGCCCAAGACCGGAAAAAGAAACACCGCCGGAGAGGCGGGCCAAGAGGGTTAGCCGCGGTTGTGCGCCGGCGGCCGGGGGGGAAGCGGCTAATGTGTCCCCACTCCTTCGGGGGCGGGGCGCGGTCGCGACCCCGGCTGCTGGGGCGGGCCCTGGCCCCTCGGGAACGTCAGGTCCGGCGGGTAGGAGGGAAATGCAGGTAGTCATCACATCCAACAGGGGGGATGGCGTAGTCCTGACGGAAGAGGCGGAGCCAATAAGGAGGAGTTTGCTGGCGGGGATGTTGGACGCCATGACGATATCCGACAGGGCGTTGCAGCTCCGCTTCCGCAACTCTGGGATAGTCGATCCGGGGTGGTTCTTGGTGACCGCCGAGGATGACGAGTCCCTGAGTTGGCTTCTCAACGGCTGGTCCGGGACGACGGTGGGGGAGATCGCCTTCAGCGCCGTAAGGGCAGGGGGCGCCCCATGGCCGGTCCGGATCGGCTTTTGGCTCAGAAGTCAAGAGGTGGACCTAGAGGATGTTGTCAGGATGCTTGCGCTCCAGAACCGCTCGCTCAATGTTGGGCAGTGGCGGCACTTGGAGACGGCAGGAGGACCTGGGGCATGGCGTCTGGTCTTTTCGGTGGGGCCTGAGGTAGCTCGCGAGCTGGACGGGCAAGGCTGGCGACTGTACTTCGAGTTGGTGACTCTGAGTGTAACCAGAGTTCCGACATGGAGTGCGGTCGCCTCCGCCCGGCCTGCGGCGGGCGAACGGACGGGCTCCGACCAGGGGAGGCCTCCGCCCGAGCGGCGTCGCGATTAAATTCGCGGGGCAACTGCGGGTGGGCCAGATCAACCTTCAGCATAGCCGGGATGCCACTGGGGAGCTAGCAAAGCTCCTCGCAGGCGGTCCAGGCGGCGTAGTGTTGATTCAAGAGCCTTATGTGTTTAGGAAGCAAGTTAGAGGGCTTGGAGGAATTGGCTTCAACATCCTCATCGGTGGTGAAGCACAGGAAGAACAACCAAGGACATGCATACTGGCGTCGAGGGATCTGGACGTGATGTTGCTGCCGCAGCTCGGGTCCAGGGACGTCACAGCAGCTGTCCTGGAGTATAAGGTGAGTAATATTAGGCTTAAGGTTCTGATGTGCAGCCTTTATGTTCCCTACGATCGGCGGGGGCTGCCTCCGTCGGAGGAATTGGTGCGTATCGTCGATTACGCGAGGGAGCATGGGCTACAACTGATAATAGGCTGCGATGCCAATTCTCACCACAGATTGTGGGGCAGCACGGATACCAACCCACGCGGTGAGGCTCTATTAGAGTACTTGGCTACAACGAACCTAGAGGTATTAAATAGAGGTACAGCTCCAACGTTTGTCAATCGTATCCGACAGGAGGTGATCGACATTACGTTAGCGAGCAGAGGAATAACGGAGGATATATCTAACTGGAGGGTGACGGAACACATATCAATGTCTGATCATCGTATGATCAGCTTTGAATTGGATGTGGACCGTGAGAGTTCTCCCCCCAGGAGAAATCCAAGGAAGACCGACTGGGATGCCTATCTAATAGGCCTCGGTGGGTCGCCAAGGAGCCCAGAGGGGAGTAGACTCTCTATAGAGGCATTAGATAGCGAGGTCGAGGCCCTAGAAGGGAAAATAATGGCAGCCTACGAGGCCGCGTCACCACTTAGGGGGGAACCGTCCATCAAAGTTAGATGGTGGAACAAGGATCTCGCCGTACTACGCGGGCGGACTCGGAGGGCCTTAAACCGAGCCGTCCGAGAATCGGGTGAAGCGGCCTGGGACGAGTTTAGGACTGCCAGAAGGGAGTTTAAGAAGGAATTACGCCGGAGTAAGCGAGCTGGTTGGCGCGCGTACTGCGGGGAAGTCAATTCCCTGCCTGACGCAGCCAGGCTGGTGAGAGTACTCAAACAAGAGTTAGGTAGTAATGTAGGATCTTTAAGGAAACAGGACGGGAGCTGGACAAGCACCGGTGAGGAGACCCTGCGTCATCTCGCCGAAGTTCACCTTGAGGGCGGTGGAGCCGTCACGGAGGCTGCCGAACCGGGCCGGTGGACAGTCCCGAATGCGGACTGGCAGCTGGCGGAGGAGGTGGTCACAGATGGCTCTATAACCTGGGCGGTGAGCGAGTTCGCTCCATTCAAATCCGCAGGCTGCGATGGGATTTTTCCAGCCCTGCTCCAGAGGGGCCTGGATATACTGCTTCCCAACATAAGGGAGGTTTTTCGGGCCAGCCTGGCGTGGGGCTACGTCCCAAAGGCCTGGCGCCGGGTTAGGGGGGTCTTCATTCCCAAACCGGGAAGGGAGGACTACACGCTGGCCAAGGCGTACAGGCTAATCAGCCTAACATCCTTCCTACTTAAGGCATTGGAAAAGTTAGTAGATAGGTTTATGTTGGGAGGGATCCTCAAGGATCATCCCTTCCACAAAGGTCAGCACGCGTACCAGCGGGGGAAATCGACGGAGACGGCGCTCCACGCTGTGACGCGGAAGGTGGAAAGGGCTCTACACTACGGGGAGAGCACATTAGCTGTGTTCTTCGATGTGGAGGGGGCCTTTGATAAGGCAAGGACGGATACGGTCTGTAACGCCCTACAGGAGAGGGGAACGCCGAGGTCCCTAATAAGCTGGGTGGCGAGCATGCTGGGGGACAGGAGAGTGTCGCTGACCTTGAGGGGCCGAGGGCTGGACGTTGGGGTGACGGGCGGCTGTCCCCAGGGGAGCTGCCTTTCGCCTCATCTATGGTGTCTGGTCATGGACGGCCTCTTGGAGCGGCTCTCTGAGAATGGCTTATACGCACAGGCGTACGCTGATGATGGGCTGGTCTTAGTCACCGGCAAATTCCTCGGCGTCGTCTGTGAGTGCATGCAAGCTGCCTGTAGCATAATCGAAAGGTGGTGTGGTGAGCAGGGACTCTCCGTAAACCCGGCGAAGACGGAGATGATTCTATTTACCAAGAAGAGGAAGGTAGAGGGGTTCAGGGCGCCCGTGATGTTTGGAAAACCTTTAGCTTTAGTGCGGGAGGTCAAATATCTGGGGGTCATCCTGGACCCGAAACTAACATTGGGGTCGCAAATAGAACGAGTTGTGAGGAAGGGAGTAGCGACCCTCTGGCAGCTGCGTCGTGTGATAGGGAGGACCTGGGGAGTTAACCCCCGGATCCTTCATTGGATCTACACTGCGATCGTCAGGCCGAGAATCCTCTATGGGGCGTTGGTCTGGTGGTGTGGTGTGAACCAAACAACCAGCAGGAAGCTGGCCAAACTCCAAAGGCTGGCTATCCTGGGTATCACAGGCGCTATGAGGACGACACCCTCAGCCGCACTAGAGGTCCTGTTGATGCTGCCACCGCTTCCCATCTGTATCAGAAGGGAGGCTATGGCGTCGCATCTTAGGATCCGGGACTCAGGTAACTGGAGCGGAGAGGGAGCAGTAATAGGGCATGCAAGAGTCGCCAAGGAGGTGGAAAAGGAAATTCCGATTTCCGCCATAAAGGTGAGGGATGCCGAGGACGATATTAGGTTGACTAGGCCATACACCCTCAGGATCCCCAGTAGGGATCAGTGGAGGGAAAATGAGGTTACATTCCAGCCCGCAAGCCTGGTCTGTTTCACCGACGGATCGCGGCTGGAGGACCAGCAATCCTCCGGGGCAGGAATATACATCGAGGGCCTGGGGGTGCGCGAGAGCTATGCTCTTGGCGCATACACCACGGCATTCGAAACAGAGGCGTATGCTATCCTGTCTGTGGCCAATAGACAGGATGTGAAGATGAGTCCCGAGAAATGTGTGTGCATTTGCTCGGATAGCCAGGCGGTCCTCCGGGCAGTCTGCGCGGCCAGAATCAGGTCACCCCTGGTTCAGGAGTGCGCTGACGCCCTCAGAGGGCTAGCCAGGACGAAGGAGGTGCAACTGGTGTGGGTTCCGGGACACTGTGGCGTGGCGGGGAATGAGGTGGCGAATAATCTCGCAAAGCTTGGTTCCCGGCGGCCGTTCTGTGGCCCGGAGCCTGCGATAGGCATAAGTAGGAAGACAGTCTCTGTCGTCTTAGACAGGTGGACCGAGGAAGCAATGGAGAGGCACTGGGGGTCGGTTGATGGCTGCAGGCAGGCGAGGGACTTCGTGGAGGGGCCGGACAGAGATAAAGCTGTCTGGCTACTCGGAAGGAGTCGACCTGCGCTTCGCCGCATCCTCGGGGTGCTGACAGGCCACTGCGCCCTTAGAAGACACCTCACATTGATAGGCGTAGAGAGGGATCCCATTTGCCAGGAATGTGGCGAGGATGAAGAAACGTCCTACCACTACCTGTGTGAATGCGAGGCTTTTGGGAGTCTTCGAGCAGAATTGTTCGGATCAAGGACTCTGCAGAGGAATCAGGTAAGTACCGTCCAATTGAAGACCGTCACGGCCTTCATCTCGAGGTCGAGGCGGTTTGGCGACGGAACCGAGGAAGAGTAGAGCATGGTTGCTGGGTTGCTGGGGTTGGCAAAAAGGGCCCATTGTGGCCTACTTGCTTGGCGTTGGCCTCCCCACCACTGCTACTACTACTACTACTACTACTACTACCATTTCTACTGGCAGTCTTCTGTCTAATGCAGTGGGTGTCACATTTCTCGACAACGTCACTCGGTCAATGGGCTCGCAAGTGGCGATAACCTCACCTTTCTTCAATGTGACCCTGTTAGTTTGCACGTTAGCCACTCTTATGGGTATTGTCCTCTTCGGGTCTACTAAGCATCGTGCGACGAGGGCACCATCATGTCTATCTTTTGGGGGCTCCGCTATGAGAGCAGACATACCATCAAGTTTCTTCTCTAGTCTGGCTCTGACAATCTTCTCACTGTTACCAGGAATCCGTGTATCCTCGTCGACAATAAGTCTCACCCTGGGATTAGCTTCGCCTGCTGTTGGAGATAAATACAACTCTTCGTTACCGATTTTCAAGATCTTATTCTGGAAGTCTACTGACAGGACATCGAAATCTTCCATTAAATCCAAGCCCAGAATAAATTCGTCGACGATTTCTGCGACGACAGCCCTTACATGTAGCTCAGTACTGCCCAGCCTAATGTAAACAGTGGCCTCTCCATGCACGGGTATCCTATCTCCTTTTGCCGTCTCCAACACAGGCTGTTTGTTGGTCGTGAGTGCCGACCTGTTTGGAAACATGTCTGGACGTACAACGGATCTAGTGGCACCAATATCGATGGTGAAACTGCATTGTCTTCCGTCTATGCTGCCAGGTATAACGAGGCTCTCGCGGTAGCGTCGGATAGTGGAGACCCTGACCTTGGGGCCTTGGGTCTCGCATGCCACGTGTCGCCCACCTACACTGTCGTCAGGTCGTTTTCCCTGATGGCGCTCCCTGTTGGTGTATTCTTGTCTTCTGCGAGCCACCTGTTGGGTTTGTGAGCACTGTCTACTTATGTGCCCTTTCCTACCACACTTGTAACATTCTATGTCTGACCAATCTGCTTTCGTCCTACGTGCCCCAACCGGTACAGTGAGCTTGCTTATAGCTTCTTTTATCAACTTCATTTCTTGCCTTAGTTCAGCTGTCGTGTCTGCAAAGTCCTCTATCTCCTTCACTTCGCGCAGCCTGTTGCGGCGAGGTTGAGATGCATTCTTCGCTGCTTCAAATTCCAATCCATAAATTACGCAGTCTGTAAGTGTTTTGAACCTTCCGAGCCTTAAAGCTTGTTGCATTTCATTGTCAAGTACCCCATCGATGAAGGTCTGGACGGTGATCTGGTTGACAAATTCTTCTGGGGCTTGGGGATATGCCAGTCGCACAATTTTCTCCACTTCGGCACTAAATTCTTGCAGCGTCTCATTTGGCTTTTGGACCCTTGACTTTAGTTGTGTCTGGTAGACCTGGCTCATGTACTTGTTACCATATCTCAAATCTAGGGCCTGTATTACTGTTAAGTAGTTTTGCTGTTTCGACTCCGGGATGTTCTGGAGGATTTCTAAGGCTTTACCTCGAAGCGAGAGAATTAGAGCAGTTGCTGCCTGTTGTTCGCTCCACCCATTGCTGAGAGCTGCCGCTTCAAACTGCCTCCTGTACATGGGCCACGATGTTTCTCCGTCAAAAGTCGGCGGCTTCAAGGTTCCATGAGGCTGCTGCACGATTGGCATATTTTCTTCCGGACGATTTTGAACTGGGGACATTCCAGTAACTCCTCTTGGTTGAGGTCTATCAGTCTGGCCCATCACCTGTTCTGTCAGTTCTCTATGTCTGACTTCTGTGCCTTTCATCATCATCTTCATTTGTTCTTTCAACCCTTCAACTTCTTCCCATCGTTTGTTCCAATCCTCTGTTGCATTTTCCACCTTACTGTTCACCACTCCTATTTTATTGTCCATATTTTCTACTTTCTTGTCCACATTTTCTACTTTCTTGTCCACATTTTCTATTTGTTCGTTGATCTGTTCAATTTCTTCTTTTACATCAATTCTCATATTGTGGAACATACTTCGGAGGTCTGCTTTATCTTCTTGTCGCCTTCTCTCGTCTTCTTCGCGCCGTCTTCTTTCATCTTCTTGGCGCCGTTGTTCGTCTTCTTCGCGTTGCCTCTTGAGGTCTTCTTTATCTTCTTGTCGCCTTCTCTCGTCTTCTTCGCGCCGTCTTCTTTCATCTTCTTGGCGCCGTTGTTCGTCTTCTTCGCGTTGCCTCTTGAGGTCTTCTTTATCTTCTTGTCGCCGCTGTTCGTCTTCTTCGCGTCGTCTTCTTTCATCTTCTTGTCGCCGCTGTTCGTCTTCTTCGCGTCGTCTTCTTTCATCTTCTTGTTGCCGTTGTTCGTCTTCTTCGCGTTGCCTCTTGAGGTCTTCTTTATCTTCTTGTCGTCTTCTCTCGTCTTCTTCGCGTTGTCTTTTCAGTAAGTCCATCAACTCTTTGATTTCAGCCATCTTGTCGTAGTCAGTCGATCTGGTGTTTACCATTTACAACTAGCTTAATTGTCCACTTCTTCACTCACTTATCCTACACTTCTGACACCAATTTGTTACGTTTTGTCCGGGTTCTGGATAAGTGAGACTTTTAATTTTAACAAAACAACTTTATTTACACTCTAAATATGGATACAATAAAATTTCTAGAATGTCTCTCTCACAAAACACTTAATTTACTGTCTACAATTACTAATCTGCACACAAGTCTCTACACTGGTACTACAGTAGCTACTCTCTTAACACTTTACACTGCTTCTTCAAGTCACTACCACATTCTCTTACTGAACAGAACTAACTTGGGCTGGCTTGCTTTCGCTTTTATATACTCGCCGTACCTTCCCCTCCTTTCTAGAGCGTTCCATTCCAGAACGTTCCAGGACCTTCTTTTACTAGAAGGTTCTGTGAATACAGATCGGTCCCGTGTGTACACAGGGGGATGTATATACAGGATGATCCAAATGTGGTCACCACTCCTATGTCACACAAGAGGTGTTTCTCGAACTATAAGATCTCTCTGCGTATACAGGGTGTAAGGGTTCTCTGCGTATACAGGGTGTATATACAGGGTGTTCGGAATGTGCAGACCTCAGTTATCCGTTCCGACGGGGTACAAGTTGGTAACTTCGCTATTTCCGGTCCCAGAGGGTTGAGACTTCGCCTGAGGGGGGTCACCCCAGGCACCCCCAGGGGGGTGGGGAGGCGGTGTTGCCAGACTGTGCAAAAATTCACAGATGTTGGGGAAATTCTGGAGATGTGGCAACACCGCACCTACGTCTATTGAAGTGCTTTGTAACAAAATATATATATATATATATATATATATATATATATATATATATATATATATATATATATATATATATATATATATATATATATATATATATATATATATATATATATATTATTGTATTTAGGGTGTTGGCTTATGATGTATTTATGGTAGTCTGAGAAATGTTAATTTATATGGAGATTGTAAAATTTTTAAATTTGTTATTTTATTATTGTTACTATGAAAAGTCCCACGTTTAGAATGCTAATTAACGTCTTTATATATTGGGGAGTGTTTTTTTTGTAGCTATTTTATGTATATAAGTGTATATTTAGGTGTAAGTGTATTTTATTTTGTGAGTATAGTTTAAGGTGAATACATTTTTGTATATATTTTAGTTTTGAGTTGTACTTATCGTCCTTGTGTCCTTAGGAAATGTCAATAATAGGTTTATAGTGTATATATGTTGTTATTTATGTGTATCGGCGCCTTTTTTATATGTAATTTTCTATATGATGTATCTTACTGCAAATTTTCTAGTATTCACTTTTATACTGTCAACATTAAATAAAAGAATAATCAATGAAAATTATACTTAATATATATTTTAAAATGCAAAGTTTTACCTTATATAGACATATTAAATGGCGGATGTGGTTCCAATTAGAGGGTGCTTCAATCAATTTTGAAATTAGTGTACGGGAACATTTAATCGAAATTACCAAACTCAATGGATTGAGATCGTGCAACTCGCCCGCATGATCCCCAGACTTAACATGTTTGGATTTGTTTTTATAGGAGTACATAAAAAGTATCGTTTACAAAACACTTCCGACTAACAGAAAAGATATGTAACTATGACTATGAAGTGCTTTCCGTACAGTAACCTCTGAAATGTTATTGAAAGTCAAGAAATCATTTGAGGAAAGAATACGTTTGTGCATTGAACAAGATCGCCGCTGATTTGAACATTTGCTGTAATCTGTTAAATTGTCATTTTTTGTTTTGTTTGTGTTATGAAATTTTGAGGTTTGTTTAGCTGTTGCTATAGAATGTTCTTGAAAATTGTGTTTCCGCGTTGACCTGCGCACTTACTTAACCTGTAATTTAAACGCTCATTATAATCAAGGCCTCTTGATGAAAGTTGACATTTATTGTTGAAAACAGACAATTCAAAATACCTCAAAGACTGTTAGAGTTAGGTATAGGAAAGCCCAGTATCATTTGAAATGTAACAAAATTTTCCTGAAGAATATGTCAGTACATACAGGCTGTGCTATCTGAAATAAGGAAGTTATCAAATATTACTAGTAAGTTACGGACCAGCCTGTATAACTTGACTTTTTTTTCTATTTTATGCAACATTCCTCCTACCAAATATTGATTTTTCCTACGTTGCTGAGTGTAAGGCATTTTTTTTGGCATGTAGGATTCCATTTTAAGAATTTGCTGTAGTTCTCAAAACGGTAGGTTTTAGGTTTATAAAATCCTATTATAACTTACCTTTTTTTATCTTGGTAGGTGGTAGTGGACTTTTCCTTTACGTGCAAGGAGGTACCACCCCTTACATCAAGTGAAGTACCAACGGACGTTTCCAGTTCGGGTGTATGAGTCGGTTTCCCTTATAAACAAAAATGTTGATGGCTCCACCTTGTACAAAAAATCCCGGAGATAAAATACCCCTCCATTCGGATCTCCGAGAGAGGGGTGTGCAAGGGGCGCCGGCATCAAGATTTAACATATCCTTCTCGAATATATGTGGCCTAAATTCTAACCTGAACTCCGTCAACCATTTCCTCCAGGCTAATAGGCCCCAACTCCTCTTCCTCACCGAAACCCAAATCAGTGCCAAAACAGCCACTAATCACTTTAATTTCCCGGGGTATAAACTCCTTACTTCCTTTAGATTGCATGGAGGTGTGTGCGCATACGTCTGTAGCAATCTATCCTGCACCAGCCTCCCCAATTTAGAAGCTGGAATAAAAGACATACTTTGAATGAAACGGTCTCTCTCTCTCTCTGGGCTGCAACTAAATTCATCTGTTGCATTTACCGGTCACCTTCTGACAACAACTTTGTCCAGCTCTTTTACCACATTTCTTAAAAAAACCGACCATCTGATTTCTGAATATCCTTCCTCCGAAGTCACTATTCCTGGTGACTTCGATGTTCATAATAATGAATGGCTAGCATCTTCAAAAACCGATCCACAAGAGACAGCAGTGGAGGCCTTTGCAGTCAGCAATTCTTTAGCCAATATGGTTCAGCAACCTACTTGCTTTCCTCGCATCCCAACACACAGCTCAAATCCCTTGGATCTCCTTCTTACTACAAAACCTGAATGCCCCAAGGCATCAGTCACCGCCTCCTTTGGTCGCTCAGACCACGGCATGGTCACTGCTTCCTGCGCAATGCAACCCGAGGTCACACAGTCATTACACCCCCGTGTCGTTTGGCACTACAACTCCGCGAACTGGGGCGAAATGCGGAATTACTTTTCCTCATTTCCAAGGCGTCTGTCTGCTTCTCTCATCCTGACCTCTCTGATATCTCACAAAACGCCACCGAAATTATCCAAGCTGGCATGTACTTATTTATTTCACGTACACAGAAAACCTCTTCAGACACTTAAAAGCCCTGGTTCTCTAAATCCTGTGACAAGGCCAGACTTAAAAAGCTCAAAGCTCACAAAACGCTTCTACACAATCCCAGTCAAGAAAACCGTCAAGCATTTAATGACGCAAGTAACCGCTATGTCCGCATTTTTTCTGATCAAAAAACTCGTTTAATAACCTCATCAAAAACAAAGCCCTCTCAAGCTCCAACGGCAGCAAACCCTTCTGGACTCTTGCTAAATCTATTGGGAATACTTTCTGCAAGAGCACGTTCCCACCTCTTTTCTCAGTGATGAAATTGTTTCTACCGCCCTGGGCAAGGCTGAACTTTTTGCCTCGTTGTTCGCCGGCAATTCTACCCACAACCCACCTCAAAATGTTTAACCACCAACAGTCCCCAATTTCGTGCATAAAATGACGGATATCATTTTCAAAACTAAAAAGGTACGAAAGATGATCTCTTCTCTTAATACCAGAAAATCCTCTGGCCTTGACGAAATCCCAGCCATTATTCTCAAGAATGGCGCACCAGAATCTGCTTCTGTCCTGACTCGTCTGTTTCAGACATCTTACAATAGAGGCATTTTCCCTAGTAACTGGAAAACTGCTTGTGTACAACCCGTCCCCAAGAAAGGATCCAAAGCGCTTCCTAGCAACTACAGGCCTATTTCTCTCCTTTCAGTCGTCTCTAAAGTAATGTAAAAGTATATAAACACCGAATTACTAAAATATTTTGAAAAACACAGTATAACCCACGACAGGCAGTATGGATTCCATCAGCGCAGAACAACTGCCGACCTCCTTTCCTTTGTCGCCCATTCTTGGAACAAGTCTATGGTACTGCACAGTGAATCCCAGATTGTTGTTCTAGACATATCCAAGGCATTCGACCAGGTCTGACACGCAGCGCTGCTTAATAAACTTCCGGCCTATGGCCTACCACAAAAACTCTGTACCTGGACAGCAAATTACCTCTCCAGCCGGAGAATTTCTGTTGTCGTGGATGGCCATTCCTCTAAACTGTATCCAATTAATGCAGAAGTCCCTCAAGGTTCAGCTTTAGCCCCTACTTTGGACTTCTCTACATCAATGACCTTCTCTCTAGCACATCCAGCCTAGTTCACAGTTACGCAGATGACAGCACCATCCACTCAAATATACAATATTCTGAGCCTGTCTCTTTAGCCCAATTATATGAGGATCGCAGACTCATGGAGAGTTCTGTCTCTGTCGATCTCCAAAAACTATTAGACTAAGGAAGTAGAAATCTTGTACAATTTAACTCCGCCAGATCGTAGTCTTGTTTTCTATCTCATAAGAGATACCAGCCCTAGACCCATCACAATGAACAACCAAGTAATGAGTCATTTTCACATGTTGGCGTTTCTATGGATCTAAATTTCAATTGGCACCAACATGTCACATCAATTGCAGAAGCGGCTGCTAAGAAATTAGGTTTTCTCTTCCGCGCTTGCAAATACTTTCCACCAACCAATCTCTATACCTTATATACTTCACAAATAAGGCCAAACCTCAAATACTGCTTCCACGTCTAGGGAGCCGCTGCCGCTTCTACACTCGCTATCCTGGACTCCATTCAGAAGAGATCTATACGTCTCATCTGTGACCCTACCCTGACCCAACGGCTTCCATCCCTTGTCCACCGACGTGCCGTTGGTGACCTCTCTCGTTTATAGTTATCTGCACGGGTACAGCTCAGAGGAGCTTTCTTCCATAGTTCCTCCACCTGCTTCCCCCAACGGATCTACCAGGGGAACAGAGCGAATGCACCCTTTTACTGTCCAGGTCACCAGACATAGAAGATCTTGTTATTCCCTCTCTTTTGTCCGGAGGACTTCCAAGTTGTGGAACTCCTTGCCCGCACATTATGTTCCTTCTCCTCAAAACCTCCAAGCCTTCAAGTCCAGCTCTTTTCTCCTTGTCGACACACAGGGTATGATAGTATTAAGGCTGTGGGCCCTCGTGGTATGTTGTTGAAATAAAAAAATAAAAAAAAATCTCTAGATTATGAAAAGCCAATTAAATATGTTTTACATTTAAAAGAATATAAATTTGATATGTATTTTTTATGAACAGCCTGTATCGTGAAACATATTTTCAGATGATGCTCCTCAAGACCCTGAAAATGCTATAATTTGGAAACTCGAACAAGCTCCCTTAGAGAGACCGATGCGTACATGGTGCCTCACCTGTATATATATATATATATATATATATATATATATATATATATATATATATATATATATATATATATATATATATATATATATATATATATATATATATATACCTATACCACCTCCATTTTTATATCTGCTTTATATCTGATGTGTATTTCTATTATAATATTTATTATAATATTAATTTCAAAATTTCCGATTAATCTATTAAACAATAAAGGAGACAACGAACTACCCACAGGGAGGCCTTCATTTTGTACGTAAACCTTATCACTGAATTTCAAATCGTTTTCTTGTATTTTTATGACATTTATGCTGTTTTCTTATTATTCTAGCTAAGCACTCTCTAGGAGGTATTTTAGAATACATGCTACAAACACAAATGGAACTATTTAGAGGAAGAAATATGTTATTTGAATTTTGTGTTAGATCATGCGAATTTTTGACTGAATATTTTGGAATGTAATTGTATCTTAATGCTGATTCTAATAACTGACATAATCTGCTAGCTATCTTATAATTTTGTGTATTGACATTAACTGCTGGTCTAACAAGAATGATTGGTTTGCGAATTTTACATAAGGTGGCTATTTTCTCCCTTACTACGCAAATATGTATTTTAGGCTCATTTTTAAGCTTTGTCCGAAATAACTCCATTAAATCTTTTGAAAAAAGCCTCTATATCGGTATTTATTAGTGAATTTTCGTAGAAAAAATTCACTAATGGGGAGATCCAGACTTTTGAATTTTGAAAAAATTTTTGCAAATGAGCGCGAACTAGGACCCCTAGAACCCATATCCGGGGTCAGTTTCAATTTTTATATGTTTATATATATATATATATATATATATATATATATATATATATATATATATATATATATATATATATATATATATATATATATATATATATATATATATATATATATATATATATATATATATATATATATGTATCACACCGATAACTCAAAAAATAATGGGCCGATTTTGATAAAATTTGGCATGTACCTTTCTTTTGTTAATAGCTTGGATAAGTTCGTTAGTCAGGAAAATCGGACGAGGTTTTCCGGGAAAATTTTGAGTTTTCATTCGAAAAAAATTCATATCTCAAAAAGTAATGAGCCGATTCTAATAAATTTTGGCAGATACCTTCCTTTTGTAAATGCCTTTAAAAAGTTCGTTATTTAAAAAAATTGGACGAGGTTTTTCGGGATAATTTTGAGTTTTCATTTGAAAAAATTTTTTATCTTAAAAAATATAAAATCTATGATAACCAAATTCGGTAGGTAGGTTTACGATATAAAAAGTAAACTATACACCAAAATTTAGATTTCTATGTTACAAGAAAAAAAAGTTATAATAAAATATTTTGTGCCAGATCATTTCTATGAAAATTCACTACCATAACGCACTTGCTGCGTCCAGGCTTTTATTTTCTTTAACCGTGATTTCAAAGCACTAACGTTCAGGAGAAGTTGATGATTCACCAAGTTAGCCTCTAAAAGACTGGTACAAAATTCTCACAAAAATGTATACCGTTCACCACTTGGTTTTGCGAAGTACTAGATTGAAACTTTGATTTATTAGGAAACGGATTCACTGTCAGAAAAAAAATAACTTTCACACAATCACAATACGAGTCTACACTGTATCATGCTCACGCAATATAAATCTTAGACCACTGTATTTTTCTTGGATTACAAATCATTTTTGTCGTAGAAAGCTTAAAATTTACACTTTGGAAAGAAAATCTGTTTGTGGAAGTGACATCTGAAAACTCGAAGGAAAATATATACATAACAGGGAAGTTGGGAGAGTGTACAAATATTAGCGCAACAAGTATAAATTTACATTCCAATATTTGCGTGGGGTACTATTGTATTCAAGATATACGCCACAGTTTAACTTCAATATTTTTCGACTGTATAAATATGTATTATAAAGTGTTTGCTAAACTGGTGATGGCAGTAGTAATATCTAGCAAACTATATAAGGTAAAAAAATCTCTGGACGCGGCAAGTGCATTATGGTAGCAAATTTTCTTTAAAATATTTTTAATAGCAGATGTATTTCTTTGATTAAAGCAGGCATCAAACTTGGTTGCCTATATATAGTAGAGACAATGTACCATATTTCATCGAAATAAATTTATTGTTTGAAAATATATAAACATTTTTCAAAAGTCTAGATGCGGCAAATGTGTTATGGAAGTGAATTTCCATAAAAATGTTTTAAATAGCATATGCGAGCAGGCATCAATCTGATTACCGGTATAGCCTATGTAGTAGAAACAATGTACTATATTTTATCAAAATTACTTATGGTTTGAAAATATACAGTTTCCGAAAATAAACTTAAATGTTGGTTTTCTAACCAACAAAGCTCACGTTAATAGCAAATTGAGTTATTGAAATTTGAAGGATTTAATGAAAATTCGGTAAATTTGCAGATTAACTCCCGAACGCTTTTCAACAAAGTGTTTTCAGAAACATTACTAGCACCCCACTTGGATGCACAAACCACAAGAAAAATTTCTTGTTCACACCCCCTAAGGAAGTTATGGGACTGGGAGTGAATTAGGATGCTGTGCGGGGTAGGCAGGTTTACGGGGGATATGGCTTCAAGATTTGAAAAAGACAGCTTTCAAGCCCGCTTTATTCGAATTTTCTGCTCATATTTCCTTTTTACTACCTACCTCGCCCAGCACCCCTACTCACTCCTGGTCCCGTAACTTCCTTGGGGGTGTGAACAAGAAATTTTTCCTGGGGTTTGTGGATCCAGAGGAGGGGGTCTAGGCAGGTTTCTGAAAACAGTTTTTTGAAAAACGTTCGGGAGCTAAACTGCAAATTTACCGAAAATTCGCTACCAAAACACACTTACTGCGTCTAGTTTTTTTCTTACAAACGCATCATATTTCGATAAAAAATGCAAAAATGCATTAACGAATTTGTTCTACAAAGATTAGCTAAAAAAAATTATACGCCCCTACTCACTCCTGGTCCCGTAACTTCCTTGGGGAGTGTGAACAAGAAATTTTTCTTGGGGTTTGTGGATCTAGGGGGGGGGGCTAGGCAGGTTTCTGATAACAGTTTTTTGAAAAGCCTTCGGGAGCTAAACTGCAAACTTACCGAAAATTCGCTACCAAAACGCACTTACTGCGTCTAGATCTTTTTCTTACAAACGCGTCATATTTTGATAAAAAATTCAAAAATGCATTAACGAATTTGTTCTACGAAAATTATCTAAAAAAAAGTATACACCCCTACTCACTCCTGGTCCCATAACTTCCTTGGAGAGTGTAAACAAGAAATTTTTTGGGCGAATAGGGGTGTTGTGCGAGGTAGTCAGGGTTTAAGGGGGATATGGCTTCAAGATGTGAAAAAGACAACTTTCAAGCCCGTTTTATTCGCATTTTCTGCTCATATTTCCTTTTTACTACCTACCCCGCCCAGCACCCCTATTCACTCCTGGTCCCGTGACTTCCTTGGGGGGTGTGAACAAGAAATTTTTCTTGGGTTTTGTGGATCCAGAGGGGACCCTAGGCAGGTTTCTGAAAACAGTTTTTTGAAAAGCGTTCGGACACTAAACTGCAAATTTACCGAAAATTCGCTACCAAAACACACTTACTGCGTCCAGTTTTTTTTCTTATAAACGCATCATATTTCGACAAAAAATGCAAAAATGCATTAACAAATTTGTTCTACGAAAACTAGCTAAAAAAATTATAGACCGTTAAACCGTAAACTTCACTAAACCTACAAATAAATATCCAAAAAAGCATCAACTTAACTAAACTGAGAGCCAAAACATCAAAGAAAGCGTCTATTTGAAATGGATATTTTGTAAATATTTTAGTAAAATGAAGGGCAATGACTGTTGAATCTGAAACATAAGGGTTTGCAGAACACTCTTCTTGCAACATTTTCTTTTCACAATCGGTATTTGTTTCACATTCTTTTCCTAATCATTGCCAATTTTGACGATTAAAATTAACAGTTTGACGTTTTGAGGAAAACTCCAAAATTTGTTTCTTTAACGGCCCATAACTTCCTTGTCTTGAAAACCAGGGACCCAAATTTTGGTACAGAGTTCACTCTTTATAATACAAACACGCGTACCGAACTTGGTTGTCTTTACTTTGTTATTTACGGAGATATGAATTTTTTTAGAAAAAAAAACACAAAATTTTCCGGGAAAACCTGGTCCGATTTTCCTGGCTAACGAACTTATCCAAACCACTTGCAAAAGGAAGGTACTCACCAAATTTGATCAAGATCGGTCCAATATTTTTTGAGTTATCGGTCATATTATATATATATATATATATATATATATATATATATATATATATATATATATATATATATATATATATATATAAACACAGATCTGCTCATTAGCGAATTTAAAAAAAATCGCTAAAACTGTTAAATAACATGTGTTTTATGAAGATTCGTTTGCAGCTTACTGTTACAGAGCGCTTATAGCTTTTCTGGTTTTGGAGACTAGAATAACCATGTCCTTATTGTGGATGCAACGTTTTCATTTCGCAATATTTTTCAAATCTGAAAACACACGCAGGAATGAGTTATCGTAAAACATATTTTGCTTAGGTTTTTTTTTTGGAGCACCTTAATCTAAATGACTTTTTATTACCTACGCAAACTTTTAACAACATTTTTATCTAGTAATGGACGCTGGTGATGCCCATATCAAGCGTTAAGAATTTTTCGGGAAATGCATTAGTGATATTTCAAAAATCCATATCTTCTAGACAAATAAACCGAATTTCAAAAATAAAAAGCAATGTAAAGGAAATCAAAAGCTCTTTTCAACAAAAATTTTAGGGATGACACCACCGCTTAGGAGGGTAAAGTTTGGGCTATACTTTTTGCGTCACCAATTGTCCCCATCACAAGCAAACTTAACGTGTTTTTTCGACAAAACATTTTCCTCGCAGTTATGGCTGCCACTTCAATTTCACTGGGCCATCCTATATATTTATGTATCCCAGCTATAACTCAACAAATACTTAAATGATTTGAACGAAACATTGCACATATCTTTATTGTGTTGAGACCGCGGACGAGTTCGTAAATCAGCTAACGGACATTTTTCCCCAAAAAATATATAAAATATTTTTGAAAACGCTATATTTTGTAAGTATTATAGTAACTGCAATGAAACTCTACATGTTGCTAGAAATTGTGTAAATAAAGCTATGTTGTGAATTTTGAGTAATTTGGTTCACAATATTTAGAGTTTTTCCAAATTAAAAATAAAAACGTGCGTTGAAACGACTTAGTGGTTAACGTCCAATGCATGGCAGACAGAGTAGTTAACTGCCATGCGTAGATTAATTCATACAACAGGTGTAAATCACACATAGACGGCAACCCAACAAAATAAATAACAGGAGTAAAACCTACTACCCGAACCAACAATCGTAGATTTCGGCCACAAATATCGCCAATGACAGACGACATGAAATTAAAAATTTGCTAAGTAATTGTTTTTCAACTGGGGGATCTAATCATTTTTTTTAATACACTATATAGTAGTTTGATAAATGGCCGCAAATGTAGTTTTAGACTGAAAGTGTAGCATAATATAGTGTAAATGTATACAAAATCATGCCAAATCACTACAAAAATGATTTAAGAACGGTTTGCTCTTTTATCTTTAAACTTCATAAACATAAGTCGTCATCTAATATCGAAACACTCGTTGAATGTGTTTCAAACGACAGCTTTATCATATTTGTAGTTAAATGTTACGTTTACTCTTAATATAATACAAAATATTCCGGGTCATGAAGCCGGGGTCAAGTATCATGTACACAAAACGCTAGTGAACGTATCCTTAGATAGTTTAGTGGTTTATCTTCTACGCAGAAGTTTACCAGACCGAAACCCGTTGGACGAATGTATGGTTCTTTTTTGTTTTACTTTGACATTTGGAGAAACAATATTGTACAGATTTCGTACGGTTTTTTTTTACCAAGATATAATTTTTGTTTAAAACGCCTGAATAGCTTTGTCACCTTTGAGTCTGAAATTATAATTTTCAGCAGACATTTTGTTATTGTTGATATTGAAAAAACCGGTTTGACTAGGTTGACTAAGACGAAATCATTCAGGCGATTAATGAGGAAAAATAACTGCTACGTTTATAATTTGGTAGATACTTTGCTTTTTTAATATGAATTAAGTTTCCTTCTGGAAAGCTTTTGTAACTTTAATAAAATTTGTAATACACGTTTCTTTTAAAGAGACTTACACTATCTATAAAAATTTCAGGACGCAGCAAGTGCGTTATAGTAGTGAATTTTCATAAGAATTGTACACTATTAATATATATAATATATATAATATTAAAACTAATTCTTTAAATTTAAATGGACCTTGGAGATCGGTTTTAGAGTCCCAGTTAGCGATTCTTTAAAAAAAATTATATTTTATATGGAGCTAAAAACTTAAAATTTGGTCTTAGATATATGTAAGTACTGCAAGAATCTTTAAAAAAATTATCTTCCAAATTTCATTAAAGTTACAAAAGTTTTTCAGAAAAAAAATAATTATTTACAAAGGGAATGTACCTGTCAAATTACAAATATGGCAGGTATTTTCCTTATTAATTGCTTGGATGGTTTGTTTTAGTCAACCAATCCAGTTTTTGCAAACAATAAACAGCGAAAAAAGTTTTTTAAAACAAATTTGTAGTTATCCGCGAAGCTCATTATGTTATTTTTCTTTAGTTTAGTACCCACGGTGCGTTTACATAGGTGTTACTATGGTTCAAGATTGAAAATTCTAGCTTAATGGGAAATTTATTGAGCTATCGGACAGATCGATTCAGGGGCTGGGGGGTGAATGGGAGGTGATTTGGTGAAAATTGCCATTTTTTCATTAAAACTCGAATAACATAAAGCTCTAGGGTTTGTTTATTAGAAAACTTTCAATTTTATTTTCAATCTGGTATTCTGTGCTGAAATTAAGTTAGGGATAGAATTTGTCGGGATGGAATATCGGTGACAAAAATTTGGAAAGTTGTTTTTGCTAAAACAGCGTAAAAAGCCTCTAAACATATAGAAAACTGGATTCTGGAGCGAAGATTTTTTTGTATGTCAGTGGGTGTGTCGCCCTGTACGTTTGTCTCTTAGTAGGCGCAATAACTTTCGAACGATCTGAGATGTGTGTGTGTGTGATGTGTATTTTTCTTTCTTTATTGTCGGCTTATTTCGGCGGCTATGGCCAATCACCGACGCCAGGGAGCAGTTTCACCTCACTATCCTGAAAATGTTGTCGAACCCCTGCCTTTCTGTAAGGAGGGTATGGATATTTAACTTGCCCAACATCTTATGGACACGGTACCGGCTGGTTTACGCCCCCTCCGTAGGACGGCACGTGCAGACATTCAACTGGCTCCAATACAATGCCACAACCTGGGTTGATGTTAGTGTTGCAGTATGTACTGAAAAGGTATGTACTAAAAATTTTCAAAAATAGAAAACATGATTTGGGAACCAAAAATTTTTATTGTCTGTCGGTCAGTCTGTCGCTCTCTCGGTCTGTATGTCTGTCTGTTTGTAGCCACCATATCTTTAGAACGAATTGAGATATCCACTTCAAATTTGGTATACAGTTAGCACACGATAAACGAACGTTTCGCATGATTTTTGGGCAAAATCGCTTTAGGAAGTAGGGACTGGTTGTGGGGTAATTTGATGAAAATTGATTCAATTTTCAGCACTATTTACTTCCACATCGTCATAACGTGTGGAAGTATCGCATCGGCGACAACAATTTCAAAGCTTTTTTTTTCGCGTAAACGTTGTAAAAATTGTCAAAACATGAAGAGAACAGGATTTGGGAACGTATTTTTTTTGTCTGTCAGTCTGTTGGTCTGTCAGTCTGTCGGTCTGTATGTCTGTCTGTTTGTAGCCACGATAACGTTAGAGCGAATTGAGATATCGTCTTGAAATTTTGTATGCGGTTAGTACCCGACAAACGAACGGTTGGGATTGTTTTGGGTAAGATCGTTACAAGGGATAGGGAATGAATGGGGGGTGATTTGGTGAAAATTTACATATGTTCGTTAAACTCGAATAATATAACGTTTTAAGGTTTGTTCATTAGAAAACTTTCAGTTTCATCAAACATCTTGTATTCTGTGCTGAAATTAAAGTAGAGGTGGAATATCGGTGACAAATATTTCGACATTTTTTTTCCAAAACGGGGTAAAGACTGTCAAAACATATAGTAAAATTGATTCTGGAACCAAAAATGTTTTTGTCTGTGTACACGAATACGAATATTTTCTTTGGTCAAGTCATGGACCCTCAATTCATTTCACGAGAATGTCTTTCAGAGACAAGTAGATTAGCACAGCTATGTGGAAGTTATGATTCAATTTGCAGCACTACTTTTTATGATAGCCGCCTTCTTCGATCTTTAAATTGTCGAAAAGTATCTAATTTTTACTCTTACATGGTACAATACACTCGCAAAAATAAATTAATGTACCCTTAAAAAGAACTACCTAATATTTCTTTAGAAAAAACTAAACATTTGGCAGGATTTTAATATCAAATAAACTTACTTTGCGAAAACTTTTTTCCTCTTCTTTGTACTTTAACGTCGGTCTATTTCCGCGACTATCGCCAGTCACCGACGCCAGGGAGCAGTGTCGCCTCACTATCCTGGAAAGTTTGCCGAACCTCTGCCTTTCCGTAAGGAGGATAGGGTTCTTTAACGTGCCCGATATCACATGGATACGGTTCCTATAAAGGGCGGAACGTGCAGAGATTTAACTTGCTCAAATACAATGCCACAACCTAGATTGATGTTAATTTTACAGTATGTACTGAAAATGAGAGAGGAGAACCCTGGGATTCGAACCCGGTACCCTTCGGTTCAGAGGCACACGTTCTTACCACTACCAACCAAACATAATACACGGGTTTCTTTTGTAAAACGCATACGTTATACTAACATTTAGATCTTTAGGTTAACCCTTTGAAGCACGAATTTCAATGTTATTTCCAATTCTAATGATATTTGGAATATATCATCTTAATGTGTAGAAAAATGATGTAGTATACTTGCAAAAAAACATTTATTTTAACTTTTGCAAGTAGTTTCGATATGAAACCACAATGCTAGTGAACACATACAAAATCGAAAGATTACATATATTTTATATTATTGATGATAAGTAAGAAAACAATTTCTTTCTGCCAGTAAACACAACCCGACTTTACACTGTATGCAGCTCCATCTGGTTTGATGAGGCTAGTTAGCAGGGATCCAAAACGGTTGACGCCTATTTTTGATGCTATGAAATCATAACGTAGTTCTGGATGCGAAGACCAGTAATCGCGAAAGGAGGGAGACTTTTTATACCCATGAGCAAATTTACCGCTATAAAAATTTTCATTTCCTCCTCAGTTGTCGGAATAAAGTTTCTTTATTCCCGGGTGGCATACAAGTTTGTTTGTTCTGTAACCAGACGAATAGCATCGCCAAAAATAAGCAAGAAGAAATCTATAGGTTTTGTGACATCAGGTGGTACTTCAGAGCTGGGACTAGTTAGTTGCTGAAAATGATTTAGATTCGGAGCAATTTCTTGTTTTCTCCAGTTCACAAAGTGGATAAGTGGTATATCATCTTCTAAATCGCCTGGGTCGTCATCTATGTCGCTCCCAATTGCCAAATCGTCGTCATTCAAAATAGTGTCCTGAGCAATCGCTTCGGTAGTTAGATTATTTTCAATGATGTCTTCAATCATTTCTTCCTCTTCTTCCTCATATTCGCTTATTACTGACTCTCCATCAGAAGGAATTTCATCAAGCAGAGCGTAAGCTTCATCCGAGGTTAGTTTTGACAAATCGATTTGTTTTTTCATCACTTGCGACAAATCAATTTGATTTTCCATCATAACCTTAACAAATTTATTTTAGTGCATTGCACGCACACTGGTTTCGCCGCGAAACCATATCCGGTCAACAAAAACAAATTTACTTTACTGCAAGCACACTGGTTTCGCCGCAAAACCATATCCGATTGACAAAGTAAAAACAATAAACTATGTAAAACAAGTATTCTTACCTTTCTATTAGTGCCTCAGTAACACAATCGTCCAAAAAAACGGAGTGGTTATAACACTTTTTACGAAAATGTAGTTAAAAAACGAAATTATTCATAAAACGTGGTTTCTTTGACAAATTCTACCGAATACTAGCAATACATTGTTCGCCAATTGCAAACTTGCGATGGAGATCAATAGATGGCGCACTAATACCCAAGTAGGAAGTGTGGCTTCACTGTAAAACCAGTCTACATATAGAAAAAAAGTCTGGACGCAGCAAGTGCGTTATGGTAGTGAATTTTCATAGAAATGATCTGGCACGAAATATTTTTTTATAACTTTTTTTTTCTTTTAACATAGAAATATATATTTCGGTATATAGTTTCCTTTTAATGTCATAAACTTACGTACCAAATTTGATTACCATAGATTTCCTATTTTTTGAGATAAAAATTTTTTTCGAAAGAAAATCCAAAATTTACCTGGAAAACCTGGTCAGATTTTTCTAGCTAACGAACTTGTCCAAGCCACTTACAAAAGGAAGGCACGTGCTAAATTTAAAATCGGTCCATGATTTTTTGAGTTATCGGTGTGATACATATATATATATATATATATATATATATATATATATATATATATATATATATATATATATATATATATATATATATATATATATATGTATATATATATAACATATAAGAATTGAAACTGACCCCGGATATGGGTTCTAGGGGTCCTAGATCGCGCTCATTTGAAGAAATTTTTTCAAAATTCAAAAGTCGAGATCTCCTCATTAGTGAATTTTTTCTAAGAAAATTCACTAAAAACATTAGGTAAGTGGTTTCTGTGTGAAACCACTTTGCTTCAAAGGGTTAAAAGAAAAAAGTTATAAGGATGTAATGAAAAAATAACTCTGGACGCAGCAAGTGCGTTATGGTAGTGAATTTTTATTAAATGCTTCAAATTTGAATAACTCAGTTTTCTATAAACTTAGAAAACTTAATTTTGATATGTAGTAAGGACTTTCCTACGGCAAGATACTCACCAAATTTCATTTAAATAACTTTGTAATTTTTGGAGAAAAAAATTTTTTCAAACAAAAATTACAATTTGAATAACTCAATTTTTTATAAACTTAGAAAGTTGAATTTCAATACTTAGTAAGGTGTCTCCCAAGGCAACATATGTGGTAAGTTTCATTAAAACAGCTTTGTTATTTTCGGAGAAAAAAATATTTTTTTTTTAAGAAAACTTGAAATTTTCCTGGAAAACCCTGTCCGATTTTCCTGGCTAAGAACTCATCCAAGCCATTAATAAAAGAAAGGCACTTGTCGAGTTTCATTAAAATCGGTTATTTATTTTTTGAGTTATCAGACGGATACACACACTCACAAATATATATATATATATATATATATATATATATATATATATATATATATATATATATATATATATATATATATATATATATATATATAAATTGAAACTGACCCCGGATATGGATTCTAGGGGTCCTAGTTCGCGCTCATTTAAAAAAATTTTTGCAAAGTCTCATCATCGATACCTTCCATTCATTGAAATACTTTTATGAATATTCGCTGCCATAACGTACTTGCTGCGTCGAAACTTTTGTAAATAAATGTATGTTTGTGAAACGTACACAGCTTTTTTGCCAGTACTGTAGTCGATAAACTGCATGCTCTATTTGTCCAAACAAATTCCAGCGTACCAGCATAACATTTGTTCGAATGCCACATTTTGATTGATACTAGATATGCAATACAAAAGCATTCAAATCTACACATGTTTATTGTTCTTGTTCTGATAAAGGACAATTACCATCGTTTGGCTCCTATACGTGCTTGTGAGTATGTGGAAATACATCAGTGGTCTATCGATTGGTCTGCCAACAACTCCTCTAAAATTAGCTAAGGCATCCCCGGGGAGAGCGTATTTCAAATAAAAACTAACCGTGTGGAATTATTTGCAATATAAATGAAAATGAAATCCTCTCATATAGAAGACGTTTCATTATATTTTATTACTCTCTGATTTCATTTCATCTGCTAAGAATATGAAAGAGCCTCTCCAGACTGTGTGTCATAAGACTTACTTTTTTAGTATGAAAAAAAATTATTTGGTTTCTATTTAAATTATATAACATTAGCTTGAGATGTTATCTGAAGTAATAGAAAAATAATTCTGCTTTAGAGATGTATTCGATAAAAAGGTTATTATGTCTACTGACGAGCAAAAGTCCATATGCTTTTCTCCTAAAACTGTTTTTATTTTATATTGATTCATGGTGAAAACTTAAAGGGAATGGTGTTTTGCCATCGCAACCATTACTCTCTCTCTCTCTATCTCTTTGTCAGTTTCTTTTTATTTTGTTATATTTACGCACTTCATTAATGAGGCTAGGGTTTTCTAAAAGCACTCCTCTTGGTTTGTCTGTCATGTTTTTTAAAACATCAATGAGTTGATAGCAGATACCAGCTCTGGATACAATGGATGTTGCAACATTGTAACATAATAAACAAAGGATATACTAATTAAGTAGTCTTGAGTGAATATAAAAAAATCTGGACGCAGAAAGTGGGTTATATTAGTAAATTTGCATAAAGATTACCTATAATTCACAACGGAGATTTATTTAGACCATTCATAGCTACATATACAATTTCATTGTAACTACTCTAATACTTTCGTAAATATAGCGTATTCAAAAATATTTTTGTATATTTGGGGGGGGGGGGGTGGGGAATGTCCATTATAACTGATTTACAAACTCGACCGCGGCCATAGAAAATTGAAGATGTGTGTCAAGTTTTATTCAAATCTGTTTATTTTTAAGTTACCCTGATACGTTATATTACTCGAGTTTTAACGAAAAAAATTTCAATTCTCACCAAATCATC
This sequence comes from Tillus elongatus, assembly GCA_964006375.1. Lineage (NCBI taxonomy): Eukaryota > Metazoa > Arthropoda > Insecta > Coleoptera > Cleridae > Tillus > Tillus elongatus. Next base: position 185,949,431 of record OZ023263.1, read on the forward strand.
CCCCATTCATCCTCTTCCCCCTGGAGCGAGTTTACCTAAAAACAATCCGAGCCGTTTGTTTATCGGGTGCTGACTATATACCAAATTTGAAAACAATATCTCACTCCGTGATCGTGGCTACAAACAGACAGATATACAGACCGACAGGCCGACAGAAACAAAAAAATTTAACAAAGTTATTTCCTAAAGGTCGTTGATTCCGCTAACACTTTCTTTATTTTCTGTTTATTAACTAATTTATCCACCAGGCAAGCAGTGTATCCGTTATCTTCAGCCACGTTTTTAATATAACCTAATTCTTTGCTGTTTACCTATTTTTACCTAAACGCTAGTTTGAATTTTTAGTGAATTAGAAAAAAAAAATACCAATGGAGAGATCCCGACTTTTAAACTTTCAAAACATTTATCCAAATGAGCGCGATCTAGGACCCCACGAACCGATATCCGGGGCCAGTTTCAATTATATATATATATATATATATATATATATATATATATATATATATATATATATATATATATATATATCACACCGATAACTCAAAAAATAAGAGACCGATTTTAATAAAATCTAGCATGTGCCTTCCTTTTGTAAGTTGCTTGGATAAGTTTGTTAGCCAGGAAAATTTACCCAGGTTTTCTGGGAAGTTTTAGGGTTTCCTTGGGAAAAAATTATCTCAAAAATAGAAAAGCTATGGTAACCAAATTTGGTACGTAAGTCTACGATGTTCAAAGGAAAGTATATACCAACATTTATATTTCTATGTTAAATTATAAAAAGTTATAAAAAACATTTGGTGCCAAATCATTTCTATGAAAATTCACTACCATAACACACTTGCTGCGTCCAGGCATATTAGTAAATAGGTTAATACATTTTACTTTAAGTAAAAATAGATATAGCAAAGGATAAGGGTATATTAAGAACGTGGCTAAATATACCGGATACACTGATTACATAGTGGATAAATTAAGTAACAAACAGAAAAAGTCTGGACGCAGCAAGTGCGTTATGGAAGTGAATTTTTATTAAAATGATTTGAGTAGCAAATGTGTCATTTTAATGCAATCATCATTTTGGTTACCTGTATAACCTATATAGTAGAAACAATGTACCATATTTTATCAAAATAACTTATTGGTTGAAAATGTACAAAAAATTTCCGACAATAAACTTTAAATGTTGGTTTCCTAGCCGACAAACCTTAGGTTAATAGCAAATTGAGTTATTGAAATTTGAAGCATTTAATGAAAATTTGCTACGAAAACGCACTTACTGCGTTTCGATTTTTTTTACAAACATATTTCAAAAAAATGCAATAAAATAATGGTGTTCGAAAAAATTTTGTAGAGATCACCAACGACTTATGGGCCAGCCTGTGATTGTCAAAAAAAAATGCAGCTCAAAACACCCTATAATTAACTTATACAATTTTTTCTCGTCTCTTGTATAATAATACTTATATTGAGCTTTACCGTAGAAATGCGTCACCCTGTATATATGTAAACAGATAAAAACTGAACGTAAACCCGGATATGGATTCTAGGGAGCCTAGTTTGCGCTCATTTGAAAAACCTTTTTAAAATTATAAAGTCGCGGTCTCCTCATTGACGAATTTTTTGTACGAAAATTAGCTAAAAATTATGGACTGTTAAACCATAAACTTAACTAAAACTACTCCTAAAGCATCAGAGAGAAAATAACTAACCTGTTGCATATCAGCCCTTTTTGTAAAACTTCGATCTTTTATATTTGTTGACAAACATCACAAACACTGTTTAGTCCACCCACTAACATTAATAAAATCGTAAAGGAATAATTAAATCAAATAACACAAATAATTTAAATTAAAAACAGATAACCGATCTAATAATATACGATAAACGTTAGTTACAGAGTGTAACTGACCTGCGCAATGATATCAAATGTTCCGTTGCTAGGTAACGGTTCAGACATACTAAATCTCATATACCTATAAACCAGTTATACCATTATCGATAAAAAGCGGTGATATTAAATTAAAATGTTTCAAATTTGAATATTTCAATTTTCTTTAAACCTAGAAAGCTTAATGGTACGTAGTTAGGCCTTTCCCAAGACAATATGTCCACCAAATTTAATCGAAATAGCTTTGTAATTTTCGGAGAATTTTTTTTTTTGGAAGGAAAACTCAAAATATTCCCGGAAAACCTAGTCCTAATTAAACCTAATTTTTTTTAAAATAAGAATTCGCAAAAAAAAAATATAAGCAGAATCAACGATCTATAGAAAAAAAAAGCGGAAGAAACTTTGTTTGCCCACCATTTGGACCGCGAATCACCAGGGGACTAGATAGCAGTTGTAAGAGAGCCAATTTGCAACTAACATTTTTGACAAAAAATTAACTTTAGGAACTTGCTAGGTAACCAAAAGACAAGGATAGTACTGCTTAAATGTCGACGATCTATAAAATAGATTCTGCTGAATGTTCTGGCCTCGAGGTGAACTCATTCAGCCACGATCATTTTTATTTTCATTGACTTCTTTGCAGAGTATTTTTATACCCTTAATACTAAGGGTAATATAGGTATATAATATACATTATATACATATATTACACATATGCACTTATATCTTGCTGCCATTTACATTTTTAACTATTTATATTAATTACCACCTTAACCTAAGGCCTAACACCGGGACACTCGCTTCATGTCTTGGGGTCGTTCAAGATAACTATATATTAACACAGAACAGGTGACCAGAGGTAAGGTTTGGGTAGACATAAGGAATCTTAGAATATAAACCGTAATTATTAAAACAAAGAACTACAAACATACACTTTTAAATTACATGTTACATAGTTATACATACCATGCACCCCAAATGCATACAGCGCTCTCAATTTTATTAAACAACGTGATGAATCTTACCGTTTTTAATAAACCCTATGATTTTAGTTAGTAATGAAATGAGTTGTAACGATTATGATCTCAAGTACGTCGGTTAAACACAAAGATATATTAAATTAATATTTAAACAATATCTGGTACGCTTAAGATGCGGTACTATCAATAGACGACCTTGCGTGGCGAGACAGATTTGGGGTAATAATTACAACATAGATAAAGAGAACCTAAAATTAATAAAAAAATGTGAGAACCAGGAGAGCTAAATGCTTTCATTTATATATATATATATATATATATATATATATATATATATATATATATATATATATATATATATATATATATATATATATATATATATATATATATATATATATATATATATATATATATATATATATATATATATATATATATATATATATATATATATTGCTATGGTATTTAGTGTTGTTTCTTTTAATTTATAGCACTTTTAATTCTAGAGCATGAGAATTTAATTACGTCTTTATTTAAAAGAAAACGCTAATATTGATGATCCTGAAATTATGCCACAAACTGTTTACTTGCTGCTGTGATTTTAAATTTTTCTGTCATCTCATGGGTAGGGTTCTGTGCTTGGGCTAGCATTTTTGTATAATATATCGTTTTTTATAAATTATAGTACTCCCGAGTGTTTGGAAGCCTAAAAAAAATTTATATATGATTGGGTTCTTTTGATTTTACTTTTAATTAACGGTAAAAAATAGCCTTACTTTATCATATGACTAATATTTGTTTGATTTGAGGTCAAAATTAAACAGATTATGTAGGACAATCTGGTATGTTTTATTTTTGATTGATTAAATTAACAAATTTCCATTAAAAAAATGTTGTATCAAATTTATGATCACAGATTGTCGATAAATCAATACAAATCAAATTTATTTAACACAATGAATTACCTAACTATGATATAGTGATTCGGTCTTTATATAATATCCCCCTTAGTGGACTAAAATATACATTAAAATCATCAATGGGATAAAAATATTCTTAAAAACTATTCACACTATAGAAAAAGCGTCAGCAAATTTATTTCGATTAAGTTCACAAAACGACTTACTGAATGTTGTCTTGATTGCTTCTCCCATTTGATGTGTACTTATTACTTTCCTTTTGATCTACTGTTTGGATTTAGTAGCTTGCCTGTAATTATTAATTAATTTCCATCTTATTTAAAAACGGTCTTAACAAACCATGTACCAAGTATTTTTTTTTCTTTACACAAAAATTGTATATGATTCTATTATCAGGCACTTGCCTTTTACGGTTTAATTATCAACTTCCATATTTTACCCTGTCGTCACACGTTCACGAATTTCAAGTTTCACTTGTGGTAGATCATTTACGAATATTCCCTTCGACCTGTCGTCGTCTACTTAAATAAACTACACCTGTCTTACAAAAAACCTTTTCTCCTGTACCTCGGGTAAAACAAAGTTAATAGGCCTCGCGTTTTCCCATTGTCCAACTTTTTGTTCTTTGCACTCTTTTGAAACAACCACCAAAAAAAAAATATCCTTATCAACTAACGCTGCATCTTTTCTTGCAATTGGTATTTATGAAAAACTAATTTTTAACGTAATATTATAAATGTATAATATATTAAATGTACTTACTGCCTAAGGATAACATAAAATCGTTATATTCCATTAAAATTCTATACATAAAAACAAAGCTATTGTTCTGAGTTCTATTGTATTTTAACGACTTTTGCTTCGTGAAATTTAAAATGTACTGCATGTAAAAAAAATCATTGTTCTGTAATCTTCTACCTAATGCTATTTCTTATTTAAACCTAAAATATGTTACACTGTCAATTATACAGGGCATTTAAATATTAGGACGTATTAATTTTACGTACATTGGCCCGTTTTACTGCACAATAATGTTTCTAATTTTCTCACATATTTGCTATCTATAGCAATATATATAAACTGAGTATAAAGTAACGCATAAATTCCATAAAAGCGAAAGGGACAATTATTACGGAAAATTCAAAAATAGGCCGATTTTTGTTGTTAAAAACAAAACTTTTGATATAGAAATCTCACCCCTATCGTCATACCACTTCAAGTGGTAGCTACCCTATTGAAACTTGGAAATTGGATCGTGGGTAGTGTGATACATCTTAGCAAAGCTTATCCAATTCTTTATTCAGCAACACCATTTTTTTGTAGGAATAAAATAAAGTAAGTAATAACATTTTTATTATCAGTTACATCTAACACAAGCGAAGCCTATAAAGAATTACATGGTCCAAATAAATGAGTTGCTTGCGGTCCCGGTATAATAATGGATAGGTCGCCATCTTGACATTGACCAGGTCTATGCTAAAAATTTCAGATCGAAATTCCTGTTAGAAGTTTTAAAGTTTCTAACTAATGCGTTGCGTGAATCACCCTGTATATATATATATATATATATATATATATATATATATATATATATATATATATATATATATATATATATATATATATATATATATATAATTTATTCGCACCGGCATGATTATTAGTAATAAGTATCAAAAAATTATGACGTTTCTATAGTGCTCGATAGTTTTCTTTTGCCGCGCTTCGCCGTCACGGCCAGCTAGTAACAAAAGCTGAAAGCCATGTATAACATTTTTACAATATAAAAATATTAAATTGCTAATATTTTGAAAACAAAACATTTTTGGCAGAGGTAACCTTATACAAAGTTGCCCTCTTTTTAATGCCTGATAAGATATAATTATAAAAATGGGAGTTTTCTATTTCAAAAAAAGACTTCTTACGTTTTTTCAATTCCATTTTTAATGTGAGTTTTTGATCACCAGGTATCAAAATAACATTACAGGCCACTAAAATAGATGCTATTCTACAAGGAAACCAACCCCAATTCAATGATAAAGGCTTTTATATAGAAGAAATTGATAGTTATGTTTAGGCCTGTAACCGTCATTGACATCTAGTTTGAGATATGTTAAAAACGATTGGACTTAGGTATAGGACATTATACACAAAATGTGTATTAAATTTCGCGTAGGATCTAAAAATGCAATGATCAACTTCATTTCCCTGTATAACCGGAAGCGCCACCATCTTGAAAATATTGCCCTCATCGACTTCAGTAAGCTGCCAAACTTTCGACATTTTCCAAAGTCTAATTTCCGAGAAATCGATCGCGAGGGTTCGTCGTGGGACACCTGTATAAGGTTTCAATTAAATATATTTTATGTATTTTATATCTAAATGCTTTGATACATTCTAGGGTGGTGAAAAATGGAACAGAGCTACAAACTTTATTGAAATTAATTGGTTTGCCCTCATGAAAAGCATTTAATTTGGATAATTTAAGAAAAACAAACATGTTTCTCGTTCACCTTTCACGCAATTTCAAATGCAATTTGCGTTGGCTTTCGTTCAGTAAATTTCGTCGCAAAGGTAAAGGTCCGCAAATATTTACCCAATTAAAGTTTGAGTATTTCTTGGCATGAGAATTAATGTTTTGACCTTATATTATTCAGACCGGGCGACAATGCGTAACACCAATTTGAGCTTGTTCCTGTAATTTATTTAGACATTTGTAATTCACCTAAAGAGGAAATAATAATCATATTGAAGTATTTAAATCCTAAATAACACTTTACTTTTAGCGAATTCATGACGTTCACAAAATATCTTTAATGAGCGCGAACTAGAACACAGAACCCAAATTTACGGCCCGTAAATATATTTTTTTATGTATATATATATATATATATATATATATATATATATATATATATATATATATATATATATATATATATATATATATATATATATATATATATATATATATATATATATATATATATATATAGTACAGTTACTGATATCCAACATATCCAATACAGCAGTTGACAATTACATTCTAAACTTTTTCTTGTCCAAGACGCAATTTTTACAGCCCAAATTTACATAGTGAATTTTCATAGAAATGATCTCTGTTGTGTGTGGGTGTGTGTTTTGTTTCTTTAACGTCGGCCTATTTCCGCGACTATGGCCAATCACCAACGCCAGGGAGCAGTTTCCCCTCACTATCCTGGAAATTTTGCCGAACCCCTGCCCTTCTGTAAGGAGGGTATGGATCTTCAATGTGCCCAACATCGCATGGACACGGGACCGACGGCTTTACGCCACCTCCGAAGGGCGGAACGTGCAGACATACAACTTTAGTGAAATTTGTAATACAAGTTTATTTTAAAGAGACATACACTATGTATAGATATAGCAAAATTTAATTTTCCAGCTTCACAGCAAAGTGGTTGTGTGTATGTGTTTTGTTTCTTTAATGTCGGCCTATTTCCGCGACTATGGCCAATCACCGACGCCAGGGTGCAGTTTTACCTCACCATCCTGGAAATTTTGCCGAACCCCTGCCTTTCTGTAAGGTGGGTAGGGATCTTTAACGTGCCCAACATCGCATGGACACGGGACCGACGGCTTTACGCCCCATCCGAAGGGCGGAACGTGCAGACATTCAACTTGCTCCAATACAATGCCAGAATCTCGGTTGATGTTAATTTTACAGTTTGTACTGAAAAGTGAGAGGTGTACTCTGGGATCGAACCCAGTACCCTTCGGTTCAGAGGCACACGTTCTTACCCCAGAACCACCGAGGTTCTTGGAAATGATCTGGCACCAAACAATTTTTATAATTTTTTTTTCTTTTAGCATAGAAATATAAATCTTGGTATCTAATTCCCCTTTAATATCGTAAACTTATGTACCAAATTTGGTAGCATAGGTTTTCTATTTATTGAGATAAAAACATTTTTCGAAAGAAAAGTCAAAATTTTCCCGGAAAACCTTGTTCGATTTTCCTGGCTAACAAACTCTTCCAAGCCATTAATTTAAAAAAAAGATTCTTGCCAAGTTTCATTAAATTGGTTGATAACTTTTTGAGTTATCGTGCGTAGATTTATTCAATTAATATACACAAATATTATGGATGTTTACAAATGTAGACTAGAAAATAAAGAAAAATAAAAATTTGAGCAAATCTAGAAAACCCCACAAAAGTCTTAGACTTGTAGGTTGGTGTGAAAAACACGCAATTACATAACTATTACTACATATTAATTGATTTCTATATACACACAAGTAAGTACAAAAGCAACCAGAGATACACAGATATGAGATGCAAAAGAGGAATATAATGCAACATAAAAAATAAATACACCCCAAAGAGATGCAACATATACTCATATAACCAGCCACCCACACACAAATATATATATATATATATATATATATATATATATATATATATATATATATATATATATATATATATATATATATATATATATATATATATATATATATATATATATATATATATATATATATATATATATATATATAGTTATATATGTATATAAGAGTTGTTAACAAAAATATTATAAAGTTTTCTTAAGTTTCTTTCATGGAAAGAAGGATGGCATATCTTCAGTATTCTGTTTTTTAAACCTAATAAAATGTTAAGTTTGTTCTAATTAATTTTGTATCTAAGAATGGTACATGAGAAGAGGAAACAGATAACAGTGTACCATTTCTAGATACAAAATTAATTATAAAAAACGATAACAACATAATTTTAGATTAGTATATAAAGCGAATTCTCAAAGGTATATTAATTTTCATTCAGATCATTAATTTAAAACTAAAATTAACATTTTATTAGGTTTAAAAAATAGAATATTAAAGATATGCCATCCTTCTTTCCATGAACAAAATTTAAGAAAACTTTATAATATTTTTGTTAACAACGCTTATCCTCCCAAACTACTTAATAAACTCTTACACAATTGTTCAAACAATCACCATTACAATACAATACACTCTCTACAAACAGTATCAAATTTATCTGACAGATATAACACCCATATAATTTCGAGTTCGGAAACATCTAGCTTTTTTTACATATCAATCCCATGCATTAAGAGTGTTTCCAATAGGTTAAAAAAGTCTGTATCATATTTAAAGATGAAACCAATTTTAAAATAACGTTTCGATATTCAGAAACAATTAGTAACATTTTCAGTAAACTCAAAAGTAAGGATGAAATTTCCAAAGTGTCTAGAGTGGTATATTGTATAGTATATTGTATTCCATGTAGTGATTGTAGTTTAAAATACATTGGCCAAACAAGCAGAGTCCTTAAAGATAGATTAACACAGCACAAAAGTGACATACGTTTACAAAAAAGAACTTGCGTTCTGTCTGAACATAATCTCGACACTGGCCACAATATAAATTTTAGTAATGTTTATATTTTACACTGTGAAACAATAAGTAATAAAAGAATGTGTTTAGAAGAATTTGTAATTACTTTTAATGACAATTTAATATACTTAAAGAAAGATAATAACTTTAGAAATCACTAACCCTATGTATATTTCTTAGACAAAAACAAAAAGCAAATTCAAATACACAACAGTTAGCTTCATATGTCAGTTTGGCACTTTTCGACTTCAGTCAAATTTACAAAAAGGTTTTTTCATGTTTGTTATTCAATAATTAGTTATAGTTAAACTCACGTTATATGTAAGTATTTTATATTTTTCCTATGTAAATTGTAAACTTTTTTTCCATGTTGTAGCCTTGAGAATGGAATAAACTTTTCCGAAACCTCGGCTTTTAATAAAGAGTTTTATTTTGCAACTGACGGCTTTTCCACATTTTTTCAAGTGTATATATATATATATATATATATATATATATATATATATATATATATATATATATATATATATATATATATATATATATATATATATATATATATATATATATGCATGTGCAGGTGTGTGTGTGTGTGTGTGTGTGCGCGTGTAAATGTATATACACTTAAAAATTCAAACGGACCTTGGATACTACTAAGGGGCCTAATTCGTGCTCATCTAAAAAAGTTTTCTAAAAAAGTGTCATCATCGTTGTCTCTCTATTAAAAAATTTTCACAAACTTACCCATAAACGACAATCTTAATTTATTCAATCGTTGGCTCACCATATACATACCTAGTGCGCTTCGTAATAGAGACGCGTACCTACAGGTTTAGATATAAATAAGACGGGTCTAAATATCCCATTTTAACTAATTGCACCTGTCATGTGACACCGCTTAATTACATTTTGTATACTTATTCGCCTAAATATATTTTGAGTATTATCTACACTTTGTTTTCTTCTCAAGCTGTGTCTTCTCAAAACATGTAATTAATAAATTAAATAAACTTCGTTTATTTAGTTAGAAAATGTAACAAATATTTAATTAAAACCGCAGAAAGTTTTCGACTCTTCCCTAAGGCATAGAAGTATATAGCTCTTAGTCAAGCAACCTGCTAACGGGAGATGATAAATTAGTTCTGGATCATCTTGGGATCTAATTTAATTAGCAAGTTTACTAGATATCTGCTTCTGAATAAACAACTTCGATGAAAGAGAAAATGGTGAGGTTTTGAATATACTGGGTCATCATCGAAGTCTACAACGATTTCGTCTTCTACTCCTAAAGATGACTCTGTCTCCAGCAACTCTCCATATTTTAAACCTGCGCTTTATCAGTTAAGTATCAGCGTGTAAGAAACCTGGTTTATTTTACAACTATTGGAACATTTGAGGCAAACTGTTCTTTTTAATGAATTTTCTTTTAAAAAATCACGAATGTGGAGATCGCTACTCTTAATTCATTAAATTAAATTAAAAGAAATTCATTAAATGTGCGCGAACTACGCCTCCTGAAACCCATATCCGTTCTCAGTTTCAGACCTTATATATATATATATATATATATATATATATATATATATATATATATATATATATATATATATATATATATATATATAGTGTGTCCCAAACTGGAAGGGAATGTATTCCTATCTCCGTTATTATTAGAGATAGGGAGACGGTTGAATTAGCAATGTTTTATAGATTTCCATGCCCGTTCCACTTGCATTGTTTCTTATTGTTTGTTTGTTGAATGTAGTATTGTTCCCAAATTTACATTTTTTTTGTGGTCTTTAACATGTTTCATTAGTTGTAATTGGGTGATATCTGGTTTTTGGTGTTTTGTGTTGTGAATGTGTGTAGCTACGTTTAATTTGTAGCTAGGTATGTGGATTTTATCTAATGTTGTTATGTTCCTTGCATCTTGTTTCTATTTTTTTTTGTCATTCCTATATATTTTTTATTGCATGTGTTACATTCTATTTGATATATTCCGTTTAATTCATGTGGGTTGTGTTCCTGTTTTTTATTTATTTTGTTTATTATTTTGTTATTGGTTTTGTAGCTCATTTTTAAGTCATATTGTTTGAGTGTTTGCGTTATTTTTTTGATGTAGTGGTTATAACTGAATGTTGTGTATTTTGTGTTTGTTTCTGGTGTTTTGGTTTCGGTTTTGTTGATTTGTTTGTTTTTGATTTGTTTCACAAGCTTTTCTATTGTTTTCTTGTTGTATCCATTTCTTTCTGCTATTTGTATTATGATGTACTCCTTTTCTCGTTCGTCGTTATGGAGTGGTACATTTAGAATTTTCTTTATTAAGTATCTGTATGAGCTACAAAACCAATAACAAAATAATAAACAAAATAAATAAAAAACAAGAACACAACCCACATGAATTAAACGGAATATATCAAATAGAGTGTAACACATGCAATAAAAATATATAGGAATGAAAAAAAATCAATAGGAACAAGATTCAAGAAACATATAATAGCATTAGATAAAATCCACATGCCTAGCTAAAAATCAAACGTATCTACACACATTCACAACACAAAACACCAAAAACCAGACATCACTCAATTACAACTAATGAAACATGTTAAAGACCAAAAAAAAATGGAATTCTGGGAACAATACTACATTTAAGAAACAAACAATAAGAAAAATTAATGCCAGAACAAATCCAAGTACAAAAATTTAAACAAAACTTAATTAAGGCCATACAAATAGACAAATTATCAAACCACAGTAATCAAGACAGGAGACCGATACACACGACACAGTCCGAAGGCACAACCAATAGGAGAACAGTAAACCGACCAATAGAAGCTCACGGCGCAGGCTTCACATACAATCTCAGACGTAAACCACACGATAACAGTCAGCAGCGTGCTGATGTTGAACCGGGGCGGTTCGAAACTGCAGTCCACGCAAACCAATAAAGTGTGTGTTTATATATATATATATATATATATATATATATATATATATATATATATATATATATATATATATATATATATATATATATATATCTGTATGTGGGTATGTATGTGTCACATCGATAGCTCGAAAAATATTCCGCCGATTTTGATAAAATTAAATAAGTACCTTCCTCTTGCAAGTGGCTTGAACAAGTTCGTTAGTCAGCAAAATCGGACAAGTTTTTCCGGGAACATTTTGTGTTTTCTTTGGGAAAATTTTTATATCTCCGGAAATAAAAAGCTATGGCAACTAAATTTAGTTCCTGAGTTTACATAATAAAAATTAAATCTTGAACCAAAATTAGGATCACCACCTTAAAAGAATAAAAGTTGTAAGCATTTAAAAAATATAGTGTTTCTTCTAACACGTCAAAATTGCTATTCTAAACGTCAAAATTGACTTGTTCTAGATAAAAAACCTGAAACTAATACGGGATGTGTAGAAGAAATTTCGTAGGAAATTTGTTCTATAAAGCCTTAAGCTTCAGCTTTAGCCTTCATTGTCTTTCATTTTACTTAATCGTTTGCAGAAAATGAATTTCAAATAGACCCCATCTTTGACGCTTTGGCAGTAGTTTAAGTAATAGGATCTATTCTATATATTAATACATGAACAAATAACGTTGTACCCCTTTTTACGCACATATATGTGTTACAAATAGATTAAACAATGCTTTGTTTCAATTAGACAGACGGTTTACCAATGCCAGGTCTGAGCTGACGGTTTATATATTAATCTGTCAATGTAAAATGCATTTTGCTCCATGATCGAATAGATGAATATGGATACGTTCATACTAAATATTAAACACATAAAAGTCTGTGGTAAAATAGTCGCACTGAGATTATAGAGGTATACTCTATGACAAAAGAACATCACTAATGTTCAAACTTAAAAATTTAATAAATTACGCTTCAATTTCAACCACTCCACAGGTCCACTAGCTTATATCTAACAACCGATCAGATTACGTGATTTTTTTATTATTTAGCGATTTTTTTAATTGGGCGAAGTAGGAGTTTTTTATGAAGAAACGGTGTGGTGTACAGGTGGCCAGAAAATTATAGAAATGACAGTTTTTAGTTTTTTAGTCCCTAAAAATTAACTACAAATTTAATGAAGTAAATGAACGTTACGTTTATGAACGATTTTAGTGAGTTTTCGTATAAAACATTCACTAATATAAGGAGATCGCGACTTTTGAATTTGGAAAAAATGACTTCAAATGAGCGCGAACTCGGACCCTAGAACACATTTCCGTATGTTTGTTTATTTCCTTTTACAATTTCTTTAATCAGGAAAATCTGACCAGTTTTTCCTGGAAAATTTTAGGTATTCTTCCGGAAAAAATTGTATACCTCTGGAACTAACAAAACTATGGCAACCAGATTTGGTGAGCGGCCTTATATTATAGAATGTGAATTACACACGAAAATTTAAATACATATTAGGTATATAGGTAATTTGACGCCCTCGTGGCGCAAGTTGCTATGTGCCAGCCTGCTAAGCGAGAAGCCCCGGGTTCGATTCCTGGGCGAGCCAACGAGAAGTTGACTTTGTCTGGAAAATTAATAAAAATAGTGAATGATGGGAAATGAATGTGCTAATGGCCTGAGATGCCGCAGCCAATAATATAATTTAAATGATTACCTCAAAAACACACACACACATATATATATATATATATATATATATATATATATATATATATATATATATATATATATATATATATATATATATATATATATATATAGGTAATTTGATTATTAATTTTTTTAGCAAATTTTCGTGTAAAAAAAGATTTTATAAATTTAGTTGTGTGTTTTTGAGGTAATCATTTTTGGAAGCTTGTTTGTGAAGTGTTGGTAATAATAAAGGTGAGTTATTGTAAAAAAAATATTTCACATTTTCGTGAAAAATAATTGTTTATCAATAGTAAAAAAACAATTTTTTCTAACATTACTTTAACCAATTTTGGTAAAGAAAATGGCAATTTTGTTAAGGAAATTATTTGCAAATTTTCATGCAAGCATTTTTTTGAATTTTTGTCAAAATTCTTTTTGTGGATAATTACCTCTTAGCAGCGGTGTAAATAGGTTGAAGAGGTTGATCGGGAAAATCGGACCAGTTTTTTCGGGAACATTTTAAGTTTATATAAGGAAAATTATTGTACTTTTTCAAATAATAAAGTTAGTTTGCTGAAATAAGGTACATTGTTTCTGCTATATGTAGGTTAGACCAAATTCCATGCCTCCTATTTAAAAAAGACATATTTGCTATTAACAGTATTTCTATGAAAATTCACTGCCATAACGCACTTGCTGTGGGCAGACTTTGTTAATATAAAATTAACTTTCGGGATTTTTTATAAACATGTACCATATTAATTGAGATTATTCAATTTACCTGTTCCACATGTATTCTAGAAGCTTATGCCAAGCTATTAGGGACTGTCAATTCAGCTAATGTTATCTGCAAATGTTTGTTAAACAATTATTCGAATCTTAACACGCCTTAAAATGACAGGAAGTTTTAAAAATATTAACTCATAACATTAAAACTAAATATTATTTTTATTTCACAAAACCACCCTGCGACGGGCTAACTTTTTAATTTGCTTTTGGTAGTTAAAACTGGATGAGAACTTTTCGCTAAATCAATATAATCAGCCACTCTTAACACGCCATACTTAAAAGGCAATTTTTCTTTCACTTTCGAGTCTTCTCTCAATTAGAATATAAATTTACTCTTAAATTAAAATATTATATAACTTCATTCATCATACCCTGACAGTATCCATTCACCTCGAAAAAAGCCATCAAGGAGATCAAATGCCGATATCTCTACACGTGTCAACACTGATGAGCAGGCAAATTTTTTTGTGACATTTAATGAATATTAACTCACACGCTCTTTCAATATGCGAAGATTCCCTAAAATTTATGAACACACAATTTAGAGACCTAAACGTAGGAGGAAAATTTCAGCTTAGGGAGTTCCCCACCTTTCTGGAACCAATAATGTCTTGGTAAGGTTAACATTGATGTAATCGATTTTGTAGTCTAGTGAATTATTTGAATTTGGAATTAGGTAGCTCGATTGTTATTCCACGCTAATGTCGACGCATGAAGTGAGTTTATCTCAGCTGATGTAGTGAGGTGAAATCAATTCCTTTTATTAGATTGGCGTGTTCCGGCAACGGTTAGTATCACCCTTTTCTCGCCTTAATTGTCATCTAGAAGCAAGCAGATCTGGGAGAGGGGGAGGGTGCAAATGGCATAGAATAACATGGTGGTAAATTAAGATATATAATATAAAGGCTGAGATTTTAACCGGTAGTTACATATTACGGAAAAATATATCCGTCAAGTAATGTATACGCGAACCAGAGAATACTTGTTTATATAATTGTCACAAAGCCTCAGGTATAGGTTAGGATAGGTTTGATTCTGAGTGGGCCATAACGGTCCCTCCACTGCAACCATAAGGTCTATTGTATAACTCTGAGGCCTTCTGCCAATTATCTAAACAAGTATTCTGTGGTTCGCGTATTCTTTATTGACGGATATATTTTTCCGTAATACGTAACTACAAGTATATATATATATATATATATATATATATATATATATATATATATATATATATATATGTATAAGCTGAAAAAAAAGACATACCGTGGATGAAACTCTCTCTCAGGGCTGCAACTAAATTCATCTGTGGCCATTTACCGGTCACCTTCTCACAACAACTTTGTCCAACTCTTCGACTACCTTTCTGAAAAAAACGACCATCTGATTTCTGAATATCCTTTCTCCGAGACCACTATTCTTGGTGACTTCAATGTCCATAATAAGGAATGGCTAGGATCTTCAAACACCGATCCACAACGGAGAGCAGCGGAGGTCTTTGCAGTCACCAATTTCTTAGCCAATACCCAGCAACCTACTTACTTTCCTCGCATCCCAACATACAGCTCAAGTCCCTTGGATCTCCTTCTTACTACAAAACCTGAATGCTATAAGACATCAGTCACCGCCCCCCCTTGATCGCTCAGACCACGGCACGGTCACTGCTTCCTGCGCAATGCAACCCGAGGTCACACAGTCATCACACCTACGTATCGTTTGGCACTACAACTTCGCGAACTGGGACGAAATGCGGGAAAACTTTTTCTCATTTCCATTATCCAATCTGGCATCGAATTATTTATTCCACGTACACAGAAAACCTCTGCAGCCACTCAAAAGCCCTGGTTCTCTAAATCCTGTAACAAGGCCAGACTTGAAAAGGTCATAGCTCACAAAATGCTTCTACACAATCCCAGTCAAGAAAACCGTCAAGCATTTAACGACGCAAGAAACCGGTATGTCCGCATTCTTTCTGAGGCAAAAAAACTCGTTTAATAACTACATCAAAAACAAAGTCCTCTCAAGCTCCAATGGCAGCAAACCCTTCTTGACTCTTGTTAAATCTATTGGAAGTAATTTCTGCAAGAGCGCGTGCCCACCTATTGTTTGAGGGGATGAAATTATTCCTACCGCCCTGGACGAGGCTGAACTTTTTGCCTCTTTGTTCGCCAGCAATTCTACTGTGAACCCACCTCCAAATGTTCAACCACTAACAGTCCCCAATGTCGCGCATAAAATGACAAATATCAATTTCAAAACTAAAAAGGTACGAAACATGTTCTCTTCTCTTGATACCGGGAAAGCATCTGACCTTGACGAGATCCCAGCAATTGTTCTCAAAAATGCGCACCAGAACTTGCTCCTGTCCTGACTTGTCTGTTTCAGACATCTTACAATAGAGGCATATTCCCTAGTAACTGAAAAACTGCTCTAGTACAATCCGTCTTCAAGAAGGGATCCAAAACGCTTTCTAGCAACTACAGGCCTATTTCTCTCCTTTCAGTCGTCTCTAAAATGATGTAAAAATATATAAACATCGAATTACTCAAATTTCTTGAAAAACACAATCTAATCCACGACAGGCAGTATGGATTCCGTCAGCGCAGATCAACTGCCGACCTCCTTTCCTTTGTCACCCATTCTTGGAAAAAGTCTATGGAGCTACACTGTAAATCCCAGATTGTCGCTCTAGACATATCCAAAGCATTCGACCAGGTCTGCCACGCAGCGCTGCTTAATAAACTTCCAGCCTATGGCGTACCACCAAAACTCTGTACCTGGGCAGCCAATTTCTTCTCCAACCGGAGCATTTCTGTTGTCGTGGATGGCCATTCCCCTAAACTGTATCCAATTAATGCAGGAGTCCCTAAAGGTTCAGCTTTAGATCTTACTTTGTTTCTTCTCCACATCAATGACCTCCTCTTTAGCACATTCAACCCAGTTCACAGTTACGCGGATGACAGCACCCTCCACTCAAATATACAATATTCTAAACATGTCTCTTCAGCCCAATTAGATGAGGATCGCAGACTCATCGAGGGTTCTGTCTTTGTGGATCTTCAAACAATATTAGACTAGGGAAGTAGAAATCTTGTACAATTCATCTCCACCAAATCTCAGTCTTGCTTTCTATCTCATAAGAAATACACCAGCCGTAGGCCCATGAAAATGAACAACCAACTTATTCAAAATAATGAGCCCGTTTCACTTGTTGGCATTTCTGTGGATCGAAATCTCAATTGGCACCAACATGTCACATCAATTGCAGAAGCCGCTTCTAAGAAATCTGGTTTCCTCTTTCGGGCTCGCAAATACTTTTCACCAGCTAATCTCTATACCTTATATACTTCACAAATAATGCCAAACTTCGAATACTGCTCCCACATCTGGGGTGCCGCTGCCGCTTCTACACTCGCTATCCTGGACTCCATTCAGAAGAGAGCTATACGTCTCATCGGTGACCCTACCCTCACCCAAAGGCTGCCATCGCTTGCCTACTGACGTGCCGTTGGTGACATCTCTTTCTTTTATAGATACCTGCACGGGCATAATAGTGACTCCACCTGCTGCAACCCACAGATCTACCAGGGGAACAAACCGAATGCACCCTTTTACTGTACAGGTCACCAGAGATAGAACATTTTGTTATGCCCGCTCTTCCGTCCCGAGAACTTCCAAGTTGTGGATTTCCTTGCCGGCACATGTTTTTCCTTCTCCCATGAACCTCCAAACCGTCAAGTCCAGAATTAACAAGTTGCCTCTTTCCTCCTTGTCGACACCCACGATACGATAGTATTTAGGCTGTAAGTCCTCGTGGTGTGTTGTTGAAATATATATATATATATATATATATATATATATATATATATATATATATATATATATATATATATATATATATATATATAATTGTCGACAACAAATGTATTCCCATGTCTATGCATTTATGTCTAACTAATGTTTGTTCAATACAAATTCTGGGTGTGTACAAAATTTATAATTTTGTGGACAAAATGGGCTGTAAAGAGTGAAATGTGACTAAATTATAATTATGACGAACTTAAAATTTATGAAAAATAAAGGAAGCAATTGATGTATGAGATGGGCGAAGAAAGGTAAAAAGAAAATATCTGGTTTGGTGTATCAAAATTTAGAGTTTATAAAATTTGGAAACGTCAATGTCAAGTATTTTTGGATTAAACTTTATTGAAATTGTGTCTCAAAATGCAGCACAAGTAATACACTTTTTGCATCATCGACCTACTGTATAATTTTAACCAATAAAGTTTTTTTCTCTAATACGCAAGTACAAGTTAAAAGCCCAGCCTTTATATTTATATAAAAAAATGTCTTTAACGTCGGTCTATTTTGGCGACTATGGCCAATCACCGACGCCAGGGAGCAGTTTCACCTTACTATTCTGGAAATTTTGCCGAACTCCTGTCTTTCTGTAGAGAGGGTAGGGATCTTTAACGTGCCCAACATCTCATACACTCGGCACAGGCAGCTTTACGCCCCCTCCGACGGGAGGAACGTGCAGACATTCAACTTGCTCAAATACAGAACCTCCGGTTGATGTTAATTGTACAGTATATACTGAAAAAGTGAACGGAGAACGCTGGAATCGAACCCGGTACCCTTCGGTGCAGGCGCACACGTTCTCACCACTGAACCACCTAGTTATGAAAATTTGTGCGATTTGTGTTTTGACGAAATGCTCAACTCTAATTTTTAAAAATACACATTTTTGCATAACATTTACGTTTTTAATGAGAACCCCCTTTCGTAGTTTAATAGATATTGACTACAAGGCACCATCGAAATGATGATTGATGCTTCACCTTGTTAAATTTTAGAATGAAAGTAATTTAAAGAGTAGAAAACATTAACTGTATGCATAACGACAATCAAAAGAGGCTCTTATTCAACAAATTAAAGTATTGTTTCCTTTAAATACAATGTTCGCAATGTGCAATCCACCGACTTCTTGACAATAAGCAACTCTGTTAACACATTCGTCTTGTGTATTGCGACTGACGTCAGGGCTAATTCGACTCATTTCATACCTTATTTGATTTTTAGTGAATTTTTATTAAAAAAATTCACTAATAGAGAGGTATCGATGGTGAGACTTTGCAAAAATTCTTTCAAATGAGCGCGAATTAGGACCCCTAGAACCCATACCCGGGGTCAGTTTGAATTTTTATATGCTTATATATATATATATATATATATATATATATATATATATATATATATATATATATATATATATATATATATATATATATATATATATATATATATATATATATATATATATATATATATATATATATATATATATATATATATATATATATATATATGTATCCGTCTGATAACTCAAAAAATAATTAACCGATTTAGATGAAACTCGGCAAGTGCCTTTCTTTTATTAATGGATTGGATGAGTTCGTTGGCCAGGAAAATCGAACGGGGTTTTCCGGGAAAATTTTGAGTTTTCTTTCAAAAAAATTTTTTTTTTCAGAAAATTTTGATAAAATTTGGTCTACATATTGCTTTGGGAAATACCTAACTATGTGCCAAAATTCAGCTTTCTAGGGTTACAGAAAATTGAGCTATTCAAATTTGAAACATGTTTAAATCATAAGTAAGTGGTTGCTGTTGGTTAGTCAATGCTTTTCTTATTGACTCATGAGATTCATTCATCAACCTTCCATTGACTTCTGCTTCTGCCGCTGTTACAGTCCTTTTATTTAGATCTAGAGTTGTAAAGTTTTCTGTATCATTTGGGATATAATTTGTTTGCTTTTGTTACTGACCAACAAAAGATATGATAAAATTGGACAAAGAAAGGGAATATGATATATTAACAAGGCTATTTTTGGCTCAACAGCATTTATTAGTTTTCGTAATTGTTTTTTTATCGGGTTTTGTTACTTTGACTAGACATATTTTTATTATGATTGGTACTACTAAAAGTAATTAAAGTTTGTCTCATTCAATATTAAATTTATTTTAGTGTTAAAATAGAAGACGATGTGATATGGTCCAAAATCTGATTGATATTTTGTTGGTATGTACTGTAAAAAAGCAAATTGCAGTTCAAAAAAGTTCATTTGTAAATAGGTTTAATTTTTATATGTTTATATATATATATATATATATATATATATATATATATATATATATATATATATATATATATATATATATATATATATATATATATATATATATATATATATATATATATATATATATATATATATATATATATATATATATATATATATATATATATATATATGATAACTCAAAAAATAATTAACCGATTTCGATGAAACTTGGCAACTGCCTGTCTTTTATTAATGGCTTGGATGAGTTCGTTATCCAGAAAAATCAGACGGGGTTTTCCGGAAAAATTTTGAGTTTTCTTTCGAAAAATTTTTTTTTCTCCGAAAGTAACAAAGCTGTTTCAATGAAATTTACTATATATGTTGCCTCAACCTTACTACGTACCAACATTCAACTTTCTAAGTTTAGAGAAAATTGAGTTACTCAAATTTTAAATTTTCTTTCGAAAAAAATTTTTTTCTCCGAAAATTACAAAGTTATTTTAATGAAATTTTGTGGATATCTTGCCTTAGGAAAAACCTTACTACGTATTGAAATTAAACTCTCTAAGTTTATATAAAATTGAGTTATTTAAATTTGAAACATTTAATAAAAATTCACTACCATAACGCACTTGCTGCGTCCCGAGTTTTTTTAAATCTTCTAAGTTATTTGGTTCGTTAAAATACATTTTGATTTTAAATACCCCCATAAAAAATCTAGAGGCGTAACATCTAGGGACCGCGGGGGCCACTCTATTGTTCCTCTCCTACCGATCAACTTGCCAGGAGAACAGTCATTTAAATACTCGCGAACAGGACGTGCAAAGCGCGGAGGTGTACCGTCTTGCTGAAACCAGATATCACCACTTGGTAAATCAGGATCATCTTCATCTGGAAAACTTGCAGCAAGAGCAAGAATAAGCTTATTCCTTAGAAAATTATGATATCGCTGCCCAGTGAGAGTTTCTTCGAAGTAGAAAGGATATGTGGTTCTATCGTGGTATATTCCTGCCCACACGTTAACTTTACGAGGGTGTTGTGTATGTGCTTCAGTCATTCAGTGAATATTCTCTCTAGGTATTCTAATTCTCATAATTTTGTTTATTCACCGTTTCATTTAGCCAAAATGCTGCTTTGTCCACAACAAAAAAATGTCGCGTAATGTTTGACCTACGGTCGCATATGTGTTGCATTATTTTACAAAAATTAATTCGTCAGTCAGTGTCATCTTCGTTAAGTTCGTGCAGCAGCTGTATTTTGTAAGGATCGTACTTTTCTAATTTTAATGCACGTAATACCGATCGCTGAGAAATTTTATAGTCTGCTGCAATTGATCGAGATGCAATATGAGGAGTCTATCCCACACTTAATATAATATCAAGTTTTACGTCTTGATAAGTTTTCTTGTAACACACTGCACGTTGCATGTGTTTAAGATGTCCAGTTTCTCTGAATGTCTTCTCTATTTTACTCACAGTGAATTGACTGGTACATCTAGCTGGATATTTCACTTTAGAAAATCGCACACTTCTTGCTGTGTTGTGGTTTTACCACCGCATTCCACAAGAATTAAAATGCATGTATGCTGGGTTTCACCTAAATGTGCCATGCTCAATTAACTTTCAAAACAGTGTGCCATAATTAATATTATGGAAAAACAAAATTATGTTTGTCCATAACAATATGTCAAACTTAACCTTCAAATACTACTTGCTTAAACTTTAAATACTGTGATGAATCTGATACAATCATAGATTAATTTTAGTATGTTGACGTAACAAATAAGAAAATAATTAACAAACCGCGATATTTGATAATAATAAACAATTCAGCTAATAGCGCAGCGCTGCAAAACACACAGGCTGACTGCAGCGAACGTCGCACTGCTCAGGCACCGAGGTGGAAGGGCTTAATACGTTGGCCGGTACCGGTATGTCGGACAGGCGGCAAGAGACAGTCTCTTTTCAAGCAGAGGACCGCAGCCCGCCCGCAGTGAAGAGTTGTTTATTTTATTTATTTTTTATTTTTTCAACAACACACCACGAGGGCTTACAGCATAAATACTATCGTACCGTGGGTGTCAACAAGGAGTAAAGAGGCAACTTGTTAATTCTGGACTTGAAAGTTTGGAGGTTCGGGGGAGAAGGAAAAACATGTGCCGGCAAGGAATTCCACAACTTGGAAGTCCTGGGGACAAAAGAGCGGGTAGAACAAGATGTTCTATGTCTGGTGACCTGGACAGTAAAAGGGTGCATTCGCTCTGTTCCCCTGATAGATCTGTTGGGGGCAGCAGGTGGAGGAACTATGGAAGAAAGCTCCTCTGAAGAGTGCCCGTGCAGATATCTATAAGAAAGAGAGAGAGAGAGAGGTCACCAACGGCACGTCGGTGGGAAAGGTATGGCAGCCTTTGGGTGAGGTTAGGGTCACCGATGAGACGTATAGCTCTCTTCTGAATGGAGTCCAGGATAGCGAGTGTAGAAGCGGCGGCAGCACCCCAGATGTGGGAGCAGTATTCGAGGTTTGGTCTTATTTTTGAAGTATATAAGGTATAGAAATTAGCTAGTAAAAAGTATTTGCGAGCCCGGAAGAGGAAACCTAATTTCTTAGCAGCCGCTTTTGCAATTGATGTGACATGTTGGTGCCAATTGAGATTTCGATCCACAGAAATGTCAACAAGTGAAAATGACTCATTACTTTATTTTAGGTAGGCCGACAGTATCCAGTGCAGCGTGGTTACGGCAGAATGAAAGTGATTCCCACGAGCTTGACGTCTTGACGCATGGCCTTCTTCAGCGGAAGCGATGTTAAAAGCCCGTATATGGGAATTGTGGTCTGGCATGTGTTGTTTTCTTTGCTAATTGAAGTTTACAGGTATCACCGGCGAAGGGACACCGAGGACAACTAGTCTTTGTTTAGGTAGCCTCGCTGAGTGCAAGGTATGTCCACCTTCTCCATGGGCTAGTATCCCACAGGTGTGTGAGTGTGGAGTATGGAAGAGAAGTCGTAGCTTCTTGGTTTTGTTACAATAATAGAGGTATTTGTGTGCAGGCACTTTTTTCTGATGATGATTTTGTTTTACTTCCTATTGCAGGCTCGTTACGCCGCCGCTTGCTTAATATCACCTCCCGCATCGCTCAGTCGCTTTCTAACGCACATTAGATCCCCGATTAAACAATAATAATAAACTCGCTGGCTTTGTACCTGATGTACTGGCTTTATTCACTGCAATTGTCTCGGTTCCTGGTATCGTATGGAATTTTAAGCGAATAAATTTAGCTTTGTCCTGATATAAGCCGCGTTCAATAAATTGTTACTTAATTATAATATTCGCGAATGTAATAACTTGTTTCATTCCTTGTACATACTTTGTACATATTTTCTGGTATTCTCTTTTGTAAATAGATTATAAATATTATCCGGTATTTTCTTTGGCTCTTCCAAGCTATATACCCAAATGCTTATTATTACCAACTTAGTCTCTAATAAAGGTCATAAATAGAAGTCACTGGTGACTTCACCTTAAGGCTTAAGTGAACCCTTTTCTCACTGTAGCTTACCCCGGGTCTGGGTAGCTGTAGACAATGGCCTAGAAAAGAAGTATTGTCCTGAGTGAGCGCAGCGACTTCCTGAAAAACCCCATCGCTGCTGGCGCCTGAGCATAATCCTGTAGGAAAGCGGTGTTGATAAGGCTACCGCCGGAATTCCTTGTATTAGGGAAAAATACTCTTATCCGAAAAACCCATTATAATACAATGTAAATATTGAAAGAAAAATTTTATGTGATTTGGTGTTATGGAACCGACGAAAGATTAATAAATATGGTTGTTGCTTTGTTTAGTGAAAATTATCTAAATACTGCAATTAACAAAAGTATATCTTGGCTTTAATCAGGAGATTTCTTACAACAGGAAGCATTCATTCCAAGAAGAAAAATAAAAAACCTTGTGATGAAAGTGATGCAGGTACTTTAGTTGCTTTAGATTCACTATATGTAGATCCTAAAATGTCACCCAGAAATTAAAGGGTAAATACAAACATTAGTGAAACCCAGTTACAAACAATTCACAAATAAAACATAATTTATCCCTTCAATTTCAAATTTTACCACACTTTGAAGAACGGTGACGAAGCAAGGCAATTGCTGTTCTGTTTGTCTTTCGGGGAGCTAATTTTGGAAGACATAGATTTTCATAAACCATTTTTTTTCCGACAAAAGTACTTTTACCGCAAATGGTGTTCAGTTGCCCAAAACTGTCGATATTGGAGCAAGGCAATCCCCATTGCGTGATTAAAGCAACAAGGCAGTCTTTTAAAAAAAGTGAGTATTTGGTGGGCTATGTCAGACGAGCTAGGTCTCATCGGACCTTTTTTATTGAAGGAACGTTGAATCAGGATACTTACTTACAAATTCTGCAAAAATGTATTACGAACTTCCTTTAAATATTTGGCAGTCGCGCTTTATTCGACATGTTGGCTGCCCTGCCCATTAAATAATCAGTTTGGTGAAAGATGGTTTGGGAGAATGAGCGTAAACTCTTGGCCTCCGAGATCTCCAGACCTTACAATAAAGGATTTTTTTGTTTGGGGAAAGGTAAAACAAATAGTTTATCAAGAACACCTTCCAGTAAAATCAAGAAGCATCTTCGGATATGTCCATTGCTTAGTGAAAAGTATGAGGGTGGTAGCTCTGATATGTGTCTCTGCGTGTGTAATGAATAACGAATTTTATGATATATATTACACTTTGATGACTGATGTAAAACTTGAACAAGGTATTCCTTTGCTTTGTCCAGTGTTTTTTCAGACAGAGTATTATCTTCTGCAAAGCAAAGTAGTAAAGTTTCTGGCGATGCCTCTGGTGCAAATGGTTTTGTTCCAATCTTACTTGTGACATCAAGTCCTCTGGGGGTGTGGGCCTTAATTAAAATGGTGCAAAGTGCAGCTCCCAGTTGCCTCCCAAGTATGTATAGAGGCACATAGATCATTTTATCACCCTCTTCCACTTTGGTCCGAAATTCTGGAAGTCTGTTATTAAATAGTTCAAATATATGTCCAAGCATGAGAACAGTGACATCAGTGTCATTAGATCACACTATAAGGCATGTTACGCCCGACTGGGCAGCATGGAACAGATGGATTATAATTCTGCTGTCTGCTTCTTCAACAAAGGTTCGAAGGTCTCAGCAAGTTTGAACTACTTTGTTCACTACTATTAATGCATCCTTTCTGTCATGGTGTTCTATGATTTCAATGAAACTAGTAGTAGCAGCCAATAGGAAAATCTCTTTATTTTTGCCCTAAGACCAGAATATGTTTACTTGCATAAGAATAATAGTCTCCTCTTTGATTTGTATCAGCTCGATTGGATAAGCATGTCTCCATCTCTCTCTTTCACCTTCTTTTAGTGACTATTCAATGGGCCTGTCAGGCACAAAGTTTCTCTGTTAATTATCTTGTACTTACTTGTATTAGTCCACAATTGATAAAATGTATTTTAAAAAGTTAGCATACCCTTAGTTCTGAGCTTGTCACATCAAATCAGCTCCAAATGCAGTATCCATAATATCACGCTGCTGAAAACAGTAATGCATCTGGTTGAGTTTCTTGTCTAGTTCAGTCAATAGTACATGCTTTACAGGTCTGCTTGTGTAACCGCTAATGTCAAACAACATACTAGTTGCACCAAATCACATTGCAGAATATGTGTCA
Source organism: Tillus elongatus (assembly GCA_964006375.1). Lineage (NCBI taxonomy): Eukaryota > Metazoa > Arthropoda > Insecta > Coleoptera > Cleridae > Tillus > Tillus elongatus. Next base: position 185,975,864 of record OZ023263.1, read on the forward strand.
TAATTTCTCCTCTTGCTTTAGCTATGTGAATACGTATATCAGCTGCAGCAATACTATTTTTTGGAAAGCTAGTGTTGTCTTTGATTTCGCAGTTTAAACTATTTTTCCTCTCCACTGGCGGGAGTTTTACCTTGATGATAACGTCAAAAATTTCTGAAGCTTTATTTACGAGACAGTCATTTTAAAATTGTTCGGATCCGTCTCGTCTATGCTCTTTCACTTTCAACAGACGGGTAACACCTTCCCTAGGTACACATTTGTTGTTGATACAATTATGTAGCTGTGATTCGCTGGACGTTTCATATGGATTGCCTCTAGTGTTCATACATACACAGAGTACATTTATGCATACGAACATGTTGGTATTCAAGTTTCCTGACACTTCATGATGAAGTGTTACCTCACTGTAACCAGTACCATCAGTACCAAGTATTTCTTGTAAACAGTTGCTGATTCCTAGCACTTCGTAATACACCAACTTCCATTCCGTCAACACAATTGTTGCTTTGTTTGTCCTGTTATCCCCTTAAAGCTCTTTTGAGATTGTTGGCTAGTTTGTTCTAATTTTATGTCGCGTGAAACTGCATTAAATAATCGTTTGGTTTGTCTAACTACAAAATTGCCTGCTTTAAATATGTGATACACTTCAGGACGCTCTTCCTCTGACCATCTCATTTTTCCAGGTACCATGGTGCATATCGTAAATTGTTTATACTGTCAAATGCACGGAATACAGGCCGAAGTTTCTGAATAGCTTGAAGGTGGATATCCCAATTACCATTTGTATTAGCTGATGTGGCGGTGGTTCCGACCGCAGTGTTTCCGCCAACACTACTCTGTGTTTCTGCGTTAATACTCTTGACAGTTAAAAGTTACGTTATGCGACAGCCAGCTGTCAAGAACTACGGCAACTATAAGAGACACTAGGCGAGCTCTCTCCTCTCTTCTCTACCAACCGCTACAGTGAACACACGTCCTCCACGCTCGGTCAGTTATCTGCTATGTACTCATCTACTGTTGTAATTGTATTATAGTTAAATGTATCATATAGTTTATTCAAGTTAGTGAAATAATAAAGTATATCAAGTGTTTACCTATGGATTCAATATCACCATCCCAGGTAATATCAACAAGTGCAATTAACATCCATATTGGTGACACCGTGCCGTAAACCGAAGATGCCGAGCCTGATGTTCCAGCCGACGTCGCCTAACTTCCACGCACGTGCTCATGCCTACAGGAAATGAATATCTAAACAGGTCAGTCCTTTCTAATTTAAAAATTATCTGATTTTTTTCACAATGGCCGAAGATTCTTCAAGCAGCAATATCATGGCAAGGGTTGCAATAAAATTACCTCCTATATGGAGACTTAACGTGAAAATCTGGCAAATGCAGGTTGACGCCCAGTTCGATATAACGCGGATCAGTTCTGAAAAGAGAAATTTCAGTCATGTACTCGCTATACTCGATCCTAATGTCGCAGAGTCAATTTCAGATTTTTTAACCCAACCATTATCATCAACCCCCTATTCAGATTTAATAAAACGTCTTTTATTAGAATTTGAAGAGTCCGAAAGTCGCAAAATAAATAAACTTTTAACAGAAGGCGACAGAAAACCATCGCAACTTTTACGCGAAATGAAGTTTTCAGCCGGTAGTCAGATTAAAGAGGATTTCCTTAAAACTTTATTTGTACAACCTTTACCAGTCAACGTTCGTTCAATTTTGGCTTCGAGCAACGATTCTCTAGAAAATTTGTCGGTTATACAAACAAAATCGTGGAATATTCCGGAGATAAATACAACGTGGGTGAAATTCAGTCCCGCGAGCCCGACAAGCTAGCCAAGTTAGAAACGCAGTTAGAGAAACTAACAGCATCAGTCAACGAATTGCGAACGCGTTCCCGATCTACCTCCCGAGAAAGACCCAAGCTTTCTCGAAATTCCATAACCACAAATTCCTCAACCTCCACGTGTTGGTATCATGAACGATTTGGCAACAAGGCCAAACTTTTCATCTAACCTTGCAATTTTAAAGCAAAACATGTGTCGGAAAACTAATAAGGCACTCCCTCCACGCGGCAGGAGACGAGAGCCATCTAACACGCCGCCTTTTTATTTTTGATAGACGCTCCAATATGACATTTCTAATCGTCTCTGGAGCGGATATTTCAGTTATTCCACCCACTCACAACCAACGGAAATTTCAATCGAAACGTACCTTGTATGCTGCAAACGGGACCCCTATTCATACCTATGGCGAACAACTATTAGATTTGGATCTAGGTTTACGCCGTAGGTTCTGCTGGCCCTTCACACTTGCCGATATCAAGCAACCAATTATAGGCGCTGATTTTCTAGCAGAGTTTGCTTTACTTGTGGATATGAAACATAGACGTTTATCGATACAAAGACAAACCTCTCTAAGACCGGTACTAACCCACCACCAGGAATTAATTCTAAAATGCATCTCGTAGACCCGACACACCAGTACTTCAAATTGCTACAACAATTTCCTGACCTTTTTAAGGAAACTTCTTCTAGCAACCTTCCAGAGGTTGAGTTCTTCCATACTATAAGTACGGAAGGACTACCAGTCACTGCAAAAGCTAGAAGATTGCCCCCGGAAAAGCTAGCTCAAGCAAAGCTAGAATTCCAGCACATGATAAACTTGGGAATTTGTAGACCCTCCAAAAGTCCATGGTCAAGCCCCCTCCACATGGTGAAAAAAAAAGGATGGCTCATGGAGACCATGTGGGGATTACCGAGCACTAAACGCTAAAACAATACCAGACAAATATCCCATTCCACATTTGCAGGATTTTAATGCCCAGTTAGAAGGCAAACGTATTTTTTCAAAATTGGATATCATTCGCGCTTTCCATCACATCCCAGTAGCACCTCAAGATATTCCCAAAACAGCAGTCATAACTCCATTTGGGTTATTCGAATTTGTTAAAACCCCATTTGGCCTTCGTAATTCAGCACAAACATTTCAAAGATATTTACATTCAATTTTAAGACATCTTGACTTTGCCTACTCCTATCTTGACGATATTCTCGTTGCATCAGCCTCTGAAAAAGAACATCAAGAGCATCTAGCAAAACTTTTTCAGACACTTCAGGACAACGGCATCCGTATCAATTCATCTAAATGTGAATTCGGAGTGGCCGAAATTTCATTTTTAGGTTTTCGTGTAAATAAATCTGGATTATTTCCACTTCCTGGGCGCATCAAAGCTATTACCGACCTACCTCTTCCCGATACCATTGAAAAACTCAGAAGCTTTCTAGGTCTCATAAATTTCGTTCTTCTTCGTTCTCTTCCATGTGCTGCGGAAATTCAGCAACCACTATTCGACCTCTGCCAGAATCCCAAAAAACGCGACAAACGAAAAATCGAGTGGACTCCCCAGACTCGAGAAGCATTCGAACGTTTGAAAGAGGCACTAAAAATGCTACACTAATAGCTCATACGTCTTCTTCGCTACCACTAAAACTACGACATTTAGACTTCCTAGGTCAATTTACCACAGACATTCGCTATATACCAGGTCCTACAAACATTCGGGCAGACTATTGTTCTCGCATTGAAACAATTTCACTTTCTTCCACTGTGTCACTTCAAGAAATTGCGCAAGCTCAGTCATCTTGTGAGGAACTCAAACACCTTCTGCAGTCTAAATCTTCCTCATACAAATTTCAAAACATGCCTCTTGACAACGGATTGAATCTTATTTGCGATTCTTCTTCAAAGAAACTTTGCCCATTCATTCCGCTCAAATTTCGCCGAAAGATCTTCGATTCTATCCACAATTTATCTCACCCAGGCATATCAGCTTCAGTCGATCTGGTCCAGGATAGATTTTGTTGGCCCAAATTGAAACGCGATGTATCTCTTTGGTCTAAAACTTGCATTCTCTGCCAGAAAGTCAAGATATGGAGACACACTCCCAGTGCCATTGGACAATACACCGCAGCCATGAGAAGATTCTCGCATATAAATGTTGACATTGTGGGACCATTACCACCATCACAAGGTCAACGCTATCTGTTAACGAAGCAATTCCATTGTCAGATATTACAGCAGAAACAGCAGCGAACACTATTTTATCATGCTGGATCTCTCGTTTCGGTGTTCCGCAATACATCACCACATACAGAGGTAAACAATTCGATTGCCACCTTTTTACACACCTCACTAAAACACTAGGTGCAGACCACATCAAGACCACAGCTTACCACCCAGCAGCAAATGGTGTAATCGAGAGATGGCATAAAGTTCTGAAACGGGCCTTGAAAGCTCATATGGACGAAAACTGGGTCGCTAAATTGCCAATTGTGTTACTAGGACTCAGATCGTACATAATTCCAGAATATCGCTCAACACCCGACTCACCGACTTTTTCAACAGCACACAAGCTCATGATGTTCCACCACTTATATCTCAGCTGAAAGAAGACATAAGGAAACTTCGACCAGTACCTTTTAAACATCATACTTCAAAAAAGGTATTTGTCCATCCTAAGCTTATGGAGGCCCTTTTTGTTTTTGTTCGCATTGATATTCCGCGAAAAAGCCTCGAACTAGTTTATGACGGTCCCTTTGAAGTGTTATCCCGAACTGACAAAGTCTTCAAAATCAAGAAATCACACGGAGATGAGACAATTTCTGTTGACCGTCTTAAACCCGCATTCATTCTTTGTGATAACGAACAGACAACTTTCCAGCCTCAGAGACATCCTAGTGAAACTGAAAGTGACAGTGAAAGTCCAACACCTAGTGAAACTGAAAGTGACAGTGAAGTTCCCGTTCCCGTTCAAACTACACGCCATCAACGTAGAGTTCGATTCCACGAAGATACTTGAACTAATAGCGTTGCCACTGAGAGGGGAGTATGTGGCGGTGGTTTCGACCGCAGTGTTTCCGACCGCAGTGTTTCCGACCGCAGTGTTTCCGACCGCAGTGTTTCCGACCGCAGTGTTTCCGACCGCAGTGTTTCCGACCTCAGTGTTTCCGCCAACACTACTCTGTGTTTCTGCGTTAATACTCTTGACAGTTAAAAGTTACGTTATGCGACAGCCAGCTGTCAAGAACTACGGCAACTATAAGAGACACTATGCGAGCTCTCTCCTCTCTTCTCTACCAACCGCTACAGTGAACACACGTCCTCCACGCTCGGTCAGTTATCTGCTATGTACTCATCTACTGCTGTAATTGTATTATAGTTAAATGTATCATATAGTTTATTCAAGTTAGTGAAATAATAAAGTATATCAAGTGTTTACCTATGGATTCAATATCACCATCCCAGGTAATATCAACAAGTGCAATTAACATCCATAGCTGCTATGAGAAACTTCAACAAGCTTACAGGGTTCCTTTAGGACATATTTTCTTTAATATATAGCAGTCAGGCAACTTTACAAACCATCCCAATCTATTCCTTGCCCTTAACACATATATTTAGATATCTAGATAATGAGTGTGACTGTCACAGGAGCCAGAAAGGTATACGAAATCAAATCGGTGACGGCGATTTTGGAAAGTAGCGTCTAAAACACCCGATACAGAATGTATTGATGTCTATTTAACTTTTCCTGGCTCTCCTGTATGTACTTTACTACATTCTTTTGGCTAGAGAAATCAGTACTAAAATTTTTACATGACTCCAGTACAGGGACAGGCATAATAGAAGAAACAAGATTCTGAAGAATGAGATCTGACTATTTATTTTGTAGACCTGGAAAATTATTTGATAATGTGGATTGGAGAATGTTATATTATATAAGGAAGAGAGCTGGTATTGGCTGGAGAGATACGGGCGTTGTTCTCAATTTGTAAAAAAATCAAAAGCACCAAAACAAATATTGGCGGATATGAAATTGAAGCTTAAATAAGTAAATGGTGTACGGCAAGGATACCAATTATCGCTATATTTATTCTGTTTGTATATATGATACTGTGATAATAATTCTACCATAAAGCTATGCACGGACTTTTTATTAATTGTTTGGTACAAATATTAGGGTAACATATGTATTCCGTTTTAGGCTAAGGAGAATTAACTTGTTTTATGGTTGAATATTTACATAAGACAACAGAATATTTCCAAAGAGAAAATTAACTTTTAATAGTATTGATTTTACATTCTTGTAAATTATGTGAATTCGGTATGCGAGAGCAAGCAAGACTCATTGTTATGCCGCTCCAACATTAAAGCATGAATGGAATTTCCACGATGAAGTGGAGTGGAATCTCTTCAATTTATACAGCTGTACTTCAGTTCCATGTTAACATGCAAATATTTTATGTATGATCAGAACTAACACAAATCATTTTACTTTAGGTTATTGCTCTGTGACATACTCAAGTTTCGTGTACATTATGTATCTTTCAGAAAACATTTTTGAATAAAATGCTTAAATTTCCAGACAATCTTTATTATATTACTCGCTATACGTTTTTTCCAATTAAGGCTACTCTCAGGGGAATCGGAAATACATAAAAAGTCAACGCGTCAACATAAATTATGTCAAACATGAAGAAAAATAAGGTTAAGGAACAACATTATGCAAATAAACGACAATGTTAAGTTTATATCAACAGCACAAAGCATGAGTTAAAAAATAATCAAAAGTAAAACAACTAACACAGATCCCAGCTGCCTACAGAGATCAGAAGAACCTTTATAAAGTGAAGATTGAAACATGTGATAAACAGCGATAAGTAGAACAATTGTGTGTGTGTTTGTTTCTTTAACCTCGGTCTATTTCTGCGACTATGGCCAATCACCCACGCCAGGCAGCAGTTTCACTTCACTATCCTGAAAATTTTGCTGAACCCCTGCCGTTCTGTACGGAGGGTAGGGATCTTTAACGTGCCCAACATCGTATGGACAGGGTCCCGAGTATTTACGCCCACTTAGAGTGGCGGAACGTGTAGACATTCGACTTGCTCAAATACAGTGTCACAACCCCGGTTGATGTTAATATTACAGTATGTACTGAAAAAGTGAAAGAAGAGCCTTGGAATCAAACCCAATACGCTTTAGTTCAGAGGCACACGTTCTTACCACTGAACCACCGAGGCTCTATAAATACAATTGGAGGACCCAAATCACCAGAGCATATTTAAAAAAACATGAAAATCGTTTCATTCACCAACTAAGCATCTTCAGAAGATGAAAAATTTTGAACGTTTAAAGACTACAACTTGTATGTATGTATATCCTTCCGCAAAGTGGCATCATAGCTTCTTCCTGCGTAGCCATTATTTCGAAGTTTCCCTTTAATATAACAAGTTATATTTTCATTTTTTAATTGCCATATTCCCTCTTGGTTTATAGGTAAACATAAGTAAACATAAACCAATTTAAAATTTAACTTGTATTACTTATATATATATATATATATATATATATATATATATATATATATATATATATATATATATATATATATATGTATGGATGTATGTATATAGTGTGTGTGTGTTGTCTTCTTTCATGGCTGCGGTTGTCAGACCATTCGCACATTTTTTCTGGCTTCTTGGTTTGGATCCCATCTGTATGCCACTTTTCTTTTGATATATATATATATATATATATATATATATATATATATATATATATATATATATATATATATATATACATATATATCACAGAGATATTAGTATAAGTTTACATTTTGTGATACTTTTTATATATTTTCATACAATACCTATGTGTTTTTGTTTGTTTTAAATATGACGGATATTCCTTTTTTGAGCTGTTTAAACTTTTTGTTAATCTATTTGCTATGGATTATAAACGGGGACATTTGGACCAAGGGGTCTGTCATGGCCACTTCTAGACACACAAGACGGACCACGGATTCACAGGTATAATCACAGTGGGGTAGACAGAAGGAGTTAAATTTAATATTTTAAAGTTATAAACGCATACACATTACACATTATTTTATTTCTTATTTCTAATACGATGCAGACAATTTTATATTTTTATTCTAATTTCTTTTATCAGATCTATTAAGAATTTGTATATGTTTAAGTTTCTTTCCTGTAGTAAATTCATTAAATTGAATGGTAGTTGCACTATTTTCATTTTATAGATATGACTTACATAGGCATCTATCTTGGCAAAATTCAAGGGGCATTGCAGCAACGTATGTTCTGAATCTCCCAGTTCACCACACTCACACAAAGGACTCGGTCTTAGGTTGATTTTGTTTAGATAGGCTAGAACTAGCAAATGGTTAAATCTGAGTCTACAGATAATGCGGATCCATTCTTTTTTTAAATCGGTGTTGTAGAACCATGGCGTTCTCTGTAAGTCTGGCTGAAGTTGTTTGTAGAATGTAACAACTCGGTCTGCTTTCGAATGTTTCTGAAAAATGTGGAACGCTTCACGATTTTGCGTGTCATCCTTGCGCAGGGGCCATGCTAATCTTCTCTGTATCGTTCCAATTTTAGTATATGTACCGCCGAAGCGAGTACATAAGTATATAGGGATTAATTGATTATACTTCAAAAAATTGGGGTGTGAGTAGACCTTGAAAAAATAGAGGAGGTACTTCGTATAATATGTTTAATTTTAAGGTCGTGATACTGAGATACAGGGTGTTAAAGTTGTTACGCTTAAGGCGATTTTACTTAATTATCTTTAAAACGGCTTAAGAGAAGATTTTTAAAAGGGATTATTAACAGCATATAAAGAAAAACGCGAAATCCGATTTATTATGTGACGCAGTGGCGCGTGTGGGGGCACTCAGGGTTATAATTTAGAAAAAAATATGTTAAAAGTCAAAGTTTCTGAAATTTTCCAACTGTTTTAAAAAATTGAAAGACTAATAGAAAAATAAGGTATACTGGTATAAATTCCATAGGATGTACAGTTTTCGAGAAAAATGGGGTTAAAATTGTTTGTTCACGAAAGACGCACAAGTATTAATTTATATTTTTAAACTGAAAGTTTACGTTACCATGGATACAGGAAAAAGTTGTCAATAGCAGCTTAAATTGTCATAACTTGTCAAACAATATTATTTCTTGCTTCGGTTATTCAACATTCTGTCTTATAATCAGTATAGTTTAAATGAATTGGCTGACATGCATTTAGTATATAGAGAGTGTGGATGTACTCTTTAGAGTATGCGAGGCGATATGCTGAAAAGTTTTCCGTTCGACAAGTTCCTTACCACAGTACTTTTGCTGAAATTCACAGAAGGTTTAGAGAAAAGAGTACCTTTCTACCTTATACCTCTGAACATGCTCGTCCACGATCTGCAAGGACTGCAGATATGGAAGAAGCTGTTTTAAACACGGTTCAAGAAAATCCACATACAAGCGTAAGAAGGATTGCTACTGAAGTGAATGTTTCCAAGTCTACAGTCCACAACGTATTGAAAGAACAGCAGTTACGGCCCTACCATCTGACGAGTACACGAACTTTTGCCCCAAGATAACAATGTCAAAGTACGTTCCTGTAATTGGATCAGGAACAAACAGAATGAAAATAATACCTTCTGCGACCCACTATTATTTACTGACGAATCGTGTTTCAGAAAATGGGGTACTAAATTTACATAACAGCCATGAATTGAGTGACGCTAATCCAAAAGTAATCATTGTGTCCCATTTCCAATATCAATTTTTTATCAACGTGTGGGTTGGAATTGTCGGTGATCAATTGTTAGGACCCGTTGAGCTACCTCCGCGGTTAAATGGGATTCCGCATCTAATTTTTTTATAAAATACATTCCCTGGTCTAAAGATTGGTCGTGCCCAAGATGTACCTGTAAATTGGCCCGTCAGATCAACCGACTTGAATATTTTAGATTTTTATTTTTAAGGATTTATGAAAAGTACAGTTCATGCGACACCAGTACAAACTCGGCAGGAACTATGGGCACGAATTGTGGAAGCATCGAATCTGATTAGATAAGAGAGTTTTGTTTAGAGCAAGACAATCTTTTCTGCGACTCACAGCTTTGTGCATAGAAGTGAATGGGGCACAATTTGAGCATCTGCGATAGTGCTTCATAATTTCTTAATTTAATAAATGTTTTTTTCCATTTCTGTTCAATATTTTATATTAATCCATTGCATCCACAAGCTTAAGTAAAAATGTTCCTTATTCTCTTTTATTTAACAAAACTATCTGCAATTTATTGTTTGTTGACAACTTTTGCTGTCTCCATAGTAACGTAAACTTTCAGTTAAAAAATTGACCTAAATACTTGTGAGTCTTTAGTGAACAAACAATTTTAACTCCATTTTCTCGAAAACTGTACATCCTATGGAATTTCTACTAGTATACCTTATTTTTGTATTAGTGTTAAAACCGTTGAAAATTTTTAGAATTTTTGACTTTTACCTTATTTTTTTTTCTAAATTATACCCCTCACAGTGCCCCCAAGCGCGCCACTGGTTCGTATAGCAAATCTAATTTTGCGTTTTTCTGCATATGCCGTTAATATTTACACGTGTACAAATTTTGAAAATCTTAGCTTTAGCCGTTTTAAAGATAATAATAAGTACAATCGCTTTAAGCGTAACAATTTTAACACCCTGTATATCAGTATCACGACCTGAAAATGAAAAGTGTTATACGAACTCCCCCCCCCCCCTATTTTTTCAAAAGCAACTCACACTACAATTTTTTTAAAGTATAATCAGGACACCGTATATATATATATATATATATATATATATATATATATATATATATATATATATATATATATATATATATATATATATATATATATTGGGTGGCGCATTGAAAATGAAACAGACCGATTTGCGTCCAGATAAATTTTTTTTAAGAAACGCTGAAACACGTCAAATTTAATATTGAGGGGAACATGTTTTGACGTAAAACTCACCTTTGTCACATCAACCTCTTAAGGGTGGTGATAACAACCCTTATATTTTAAATAGAGAACATGGGTCGAGTGTTACATCATTTGAAAGCTCTTTCTTTTCTGAATTCAGCACACTAATTTTCTTGGAAGTTTTATCAACTCGTTTAACAATTATTCACAGTTCAAGATGCAAAAACGCATTTCACTTATTCCGATAAGAAATGAGCTGATAGTCAATGTTTCGTTGGTTTGTAAACAAAAAATTGACTATAAGAACATTTTTTATCGGAGCGAGAGAAATGCGGTTTATTATTTCAGTTTATCTATCGGTCGGTTTGATACTTGATAGTACTACCGAAAATTAATTTCACAATGGTGTATTCTGTAGAGGAAAGAGTTGAAATAATTACTCTTTTTTTTCAAAAACGATGACTGTGCCAACCGTACCGCAAATTTGTTTAATGAACGACATGCGAACAGACATGTTAACAGAAAATACATTTTGGAGTTAGTTGCAAAGTTTCGACAAAGTGGTTCAATAGCCAACAAAAAACGGGATCCTGAACGTAGATTTCCGGTTAGAAATGAGACTACTGAGATTGAAGTTTTAGGACAAATTGCTGCAGACCCAACTTTCAGCACGAGAAAATTGGCCACTGTTTCAAACATCAAAAGAAGAACTAATCAGCGAATATTGAAGCATCATAAATTTCACCCGTATAAAATTCATCTTGTACAACAACTGAATGAAGATGATTTTGATCGGCGGCTGGAGTTTTGTGAAGTTATGACTGCACGAATAGCTGATAACGGGAACTTTCTGTTCAATATCTGTTTTTCAGACGAGTGTGCGTTATTGTTCAACTCTACAGTCAATCGTCATAATTGTCGTTATTGGGCAAATAATAATCCAAGAAATTTTCACGAAGTCCACACTCAAACTCCACAGAAATTGAATGTCTGGACTGGCATTTTTGGAGACTGTTTAATCGAACCAATGTTTCTTGATGGCAATTTGAGTGGCGAAACGTATTTGGAGTTACTATAAGATATCGTTTACCCTCTACTAATTGACATTGTTGAAAATGATGATCGCTATCAAGAAAATCAATTAGTGTTTTAACAAGATGGAGCTCCTCCGCATTTTTCACAACGTGTTAGGGAGTTTTTGAACAGAGAGTTTCCAGAGCAATGGATTGGGCTTAGAGGTGCTATTGAGTGCCCCCCCCCCAAGATCACCGGATTTAACTCCTTTAGACTTCTTTCTATGAGGGCATTTAAGGAGTAGAATTTACGCAACAGAACCGGAGTCTCTGGAAGAATTACGACGACGCATTGTTGAAGAATGCCGTCTAATAACTCCACAAATGCTCCATAATGTCAGAGCTCGTTTTGAACAAAATTTGTACTTTTGTATGGACGCTGGTGGTCAACAATTTGAACATTTACTTAACTGAATAAACATTTTTGAACGTTTGGTTTTGTTTTTTAGTTTTTTTTAACGAAAAATTGACTAATTAGTTCATTTCTTATTACAATGAATGAAATACGTTCTTGCAACTCCAACTGTCAATAATTTTTTAACGAGCTGATAAAACTTCCAAATAACAATGGTGTGCTGAATTCACAAAAGAAAGAGCTTTCAAATGATGTAACACTCGACCCATGTTCCCTATTTAGAATATAAGGGGTATTATCACCACCCTCAAGGGGTTAATGTGACAAAGCTGAGTTTTATGTCAAAACATGTCCCCCCCAATATTAAAATTGACGTGTTTCACCGTTTCTTAAAAAAAAATTCTCTGGACGCAAATCGGTCTGTTTCGTTTTCAATGCGCCACCCTGTATATATATATATATATATATATATATATATATATATATATATATATATATATATATATATATATATATATATATATATATATATATATATAATCAAAACCCCACTAATGTTCTTAAGTATTAGGTTTAATTTACTATCTAAAAATTTTGTAGTTATGTTTTAAGATTATTTCGAGTTATCATGTGATACAAAAATGATAAACCTTCGATATAACATAAGTTCTGATTTTTTACTAAACGACTTTAATAAATGACACTACATTGAAAAATTACAATGACATTTAGGCGTAATACGTACAGGTCTCCAGTCTTGAGTACACAAAAGCTTTTATACATCCATAATAATTTTGCCGTTTTTTTTTTTCGATTTCACTAAGGTACGAGTATTAGAAAGCATTATTTTGCAGTATGAATAAATCATGGCCATCGTTATAATTTATGGGTGGCCTGGGCCTGTGTATTTACACTTGCCCTCTGAAATGAAATGAACGATTTTATGTTGAATACCAGATTCATCTCGTTTTTTTATATGATGTCGGTTAGGATTTTGAAATTAGTTTACTTGTTTTATTTAGTGAATAATAACGTCTTTTTCAGTCAGTTGTTTTATTTTGTGTTTCTATTAGCTATCTCTTTTTAAAATATTTGACTTTATGACTGAATTAATTTATCATGTAATACTGCTAGTTGTCTGCAAATGTTACCATTTTCAATCCACTTTATAGCGTTAGAATCAAAGTCCTTCTTTATTTTTATTTAATACAAACGATTTTCAATAAGAAGCAAGTTTTCCATCCCTGAAAATTTGTATAGATATTGTAAGCGTCAGTGCTTTCTTACAAATCCTATTGACATTATTTAAAAACTACTCACTATTAATTAAAAAATTACAATGAAGTTTAGGCGTAATACCTACGGGTCTCCAGTCTTGAATACACAAAAGCTTTTATACATCAATAATAATTTTGTCGTTTTTTCGATTTCAGCACGGTGCGAGTATTAGAAAGCATTATTTTGCAGTATGAATAAATCATGGCCATCCTTATAATTTATGGGTGGCCCAGGCTTGTGTATTTACACTTGCCGTCTGAAATGAAATGAACGATTTTATTTTGAATACCAGATTCATCTTGTTTTTTATGTGGTGTCGGTTATGATTTCGAAATTAGTTTACGTGTAAACATTGTTTTATTTACTGAATAATAACGTATTTTTCAGTCAGTTGTTTTATTTTGTGTTTTTATTAGGTATCTCTTTTACAAATGTTTGACTTTATGACTGAATTAATTTATCATTTAATACTGCTAGTTGTCTGCAAATTTTACTATTTACAAATGCGAACCACAAGGTCTCAGTTTTTATTCGCGCACTACACTTATCTCTCTTATTACTAAACTTGGGGAGATGATTAAATTACAACAAAGTGCTGTTGTTAAACACATCCGAGATCTGATTTTGGATTTGTGAAATTTCGAAAAGTCCTGAAGTTATAGAGAGAAAAGTTAATAAGTTTATGAAAGGTGAAAAACTCAACTTTGTCAATGTTTTGTTGGTTTGTAAACCAAAAATTGACTATCAGAACATTTCTTATCGGAATGAGAGAAATGAGGTTTATTATTTCAGTTTATCGGTCGGTTTGATGCTTGATAGTACTACCAAAAAATTAATTTCACAAAGGTGTATTCTGTAGAAGAAAGAGTTGAAATAATTACTCTTTTTTTCAAAAACGATGACTGTGCCAACCGTACCGCAAATTTTTTTAATGAACGACATCCGAACATACATGTTAACAGAAAATACATTTTGGAGTTAGTTGCAAATTTCGACAAAGTGGTTCAGGAGCCAACAAAAAACGGGATCCTGAACGTGAATTTCCGGTTAGAAATGAGACTACTGAGATTGCAGTTTTAGGACAAATTGCTGCAGACCCAACTTTCAGTACAAGAAAATTGGCCACTGTTTTAAACATCAAAAGAATAACTATTCAGCGAATATTGAATCATCATAAATTTCACCCGTATAAAATTCATTTTGTACAACAACTGAATGAAGATGATTTTGATCAGCGGCTGGAGTTTTGTAAAGTTATGACTGCACGAATAGCTGATAACGGGAACTTTCTGTTCAATATCTATTTTCAGACGAGTGTACGTTTTGATTAAACTCTACAGTCAATCGTTATTGGGCAGATAATAATCCAAGAACTGTTCACGAAGTCCACAATCAAACTCCACAGAAATTGAATGTCTGGACTGGCATTTTTGGAGACCGTTTAATCGGACCAATTTTTCTTGATGGCAATTTGAGTGGCAAAACTTATTTTAAGTTACTAGAAGATATCGTTTACCGTCTACTAATTGACATTGTTGAAAATGATGATCGCTATCAAGAAAATTAAATTTTCAACAAGATGGACCTGCTCTGCATTTTTCACGTGTTAGGGAGTTTTTGAACAGAGAGTTTCCAGGACAATGGATTGGGCGTGGAGGTGCTATTCAGTGGCCCTCTAGATCACCGGATTTAACTCCTTTAGACTTGTTTCTATGGGGCCATTTAAAGATTAAAATTTACGCAACAGAACCGGAGTCTCTGGAAGAATTACGACGACGCATTGTTGAAGAATGCCGTCTGATAACTCCACAAATGCTCCCGAATGTCAGAGCTCGTTTTGAACAAAATTTGTACTTTTGTATGGAAGCTGGTGGTCAACAATTTAAACACTTACTTAACTGAATAAACATTTTTGAACGTTTGGTTCTGTTTTTTAGTTATTTTTAACAAAAAATTGACTAATTAGTGCATTTCTTATCACAATTAATGAAATACGTTCTTGCGACTCCAACTGTGAATAATTTTTAAACGAGTTAATAAAACTTCCAAAAAAATCATTGTGCTGAATTCATAAAAGAAAAAGCTTTCAAAGGATGTAACACTCGACCCATGTTCCCTATTTAAAATATAAGGGTTGTTATCACGACCCTTAAGGGGCTGATGTGACAAAGTTGAGTTTCATGACAAAACATGTCCCCCTCAATATTAAAATTGACGTGTTTCAGCGTTTCTTAAAAAAATTCTCTTGACGCAAATCGGTCTGTTTCGTTTTCAATGCGTCACCCTGTATATATATATATATATATATATATATATATATATATATATATATATATATATATATATAGTCAGTCTCAGTAAGGGCTGTCGACCTACAATTCTATATTGGCATCTAAATGCAGGTTCTTTGCTAAAACATGCTCTATATTTCGCACCATCTGTGGTGCCTTCTCAGGAGCCTAGAAATATATATGATATACAATCCAAAAATAACTTAGAACCACATACCGAAATCAGAACAAAGTATGAAAAGCAACCAGCATGGGAACACAACATGGAGACGTAAGACATCTCGCTGGTTTATGATACTTCACACACAGGACACAACAGGACAACAGTATAAAACCTTAGTTACATGGTCACATTGTTAAAACATGGTTAAAAATTAAAAACTTTCAGAGACATTTTCATGCAACATGTGGTCTTTGAAAACCTGTTAATTGACAACCGACTTTTCTGTCATGTGGAGTGCCAACTAAGAGATGGCAGACTGAGAACTTTCTGTCAGAAGGGCATAGAAGGAAACCAAAGAAGGTAAATGGCTTTGCAACCATTGACTTTTTGAAATTTTCGAGAATCGTTGACTCGGGACACCAACTGCTCCTTTTTATTTATGGCACATTTATTGTTATATCTGCATACCTGCCAGTATACAGATGCATTTAAAAATAGTGCGGTAACACTATTTTATGCTGGGAATAAGGGAACAGCTAAAAAGCCTGAAGGGCTAGAGGCGGGAATATGCTGCGGAGTGAAACAAGAAGCGAAAGACCAAAGCCTGAGAACAACGGGGCCACCTGTCGTGTATTGTCATCAAGGTGTGCAACCTGAACTGAGGCGGATAGATCCAGTGGTAAGCGGAACGAAATCTCGACGAAAAGAAGAGACCTACTGAAGTGGGGCAGAATAGCTTCTTTTTTCTCTATACATCATTTATTCAAAGTACATACGTTACAACTTTCAAATTAAAATATAAAATATACAAGATTTTCACCTGACGTATTTACAGAAAAATATTTATCATAAATAATTAAAAAGAAAATATTAATTTACTAAGCTCATTTGCCTGATAAGTCCTTGTTTTAATATATCGGTCTTTCCTATATATATTTATTAATTTTTCGAGATTAAATTTTACTTCAAGGTTAGCGCAAAACACTCCACACAGAAAACATCGCCATGCGTTTTTACTGTTTTTGATACTATCAAAATCGGTAGCTATGTTTGCACAAATGTCTTCCCTTATCGTATTACACTTAAAAATATTCTTTAATTTGTTACTAACCCATTCCCAATTTCTGTCCGCCGTGCTGCCTTTTTTAATCCTATTTATTAAAGTATCCACGTCATTTAAATTACATACTTCACACAAATTGTCTGGGGTAATCCCATGCCGAAACATTTGGTTCTTAGTGGGGTAGGTCTCACTTATCATCTTGTATGTTGCTGATCTCCAGTCTCTTGACAAAAAGTCGTAAAATATTTTCCAAATTTTGTTCCAAGCAATACTTGGGTACTTTCGCTGAATACTTGGTGTTATTTGCCTCTCGTCTATAAACATGCGACAAAGCTCATCGGTCTTTATAATCGAATTTTGTTGTAGATAAAGCGCTTAAACTTTACTGGTTATTTTTTTTATACCTTTAGCGAATGTGATACTTCTGGGTTGGCCGCAAATATGATATTAAGGCTGGATTTCTACCTAACTTTGGCGACATTTGGCGACCACGAAGAAAACTGTGTCTTTACAAATAAGACCATGGCTTTTTCTTCTATATTTATAAGATTAAGACCTCCTTTATCTCGTTTTAGGCACAGTTGTATTCTCGATGCCCTGTACATATGGCTCCACCACAAAAACCTTCCTGTTATCTGGACCATCCTCTGGCTATATTTATTTCCAAGAGGTAATAATTGTGATGTGAACCATATTTTTTGAAGTACATAACAGTTGAGGTACCATATTTTTGTTATCAGATCGGCATGCACCATTTTGTCTCTTATTATCGTTGCCTGTACATTCTTTATTATTTTGGTCTAGTTTTTTTGTACATCTTTGCAGGTTGTTAGTAAAGAGAATGCCTAATATTTTTGCTTTATTCGTATTTTCAAACGACAATTGAAGAGCTGTATATCCCAAGTTATTTTGAGGTTTTCCTAGCACTAGCATTTTAGATTTATTGTGGTTAACCTTACTGTTTCAGCAGCTGTTACATCTGATTGCTTTCCTATCAATAAGCATACATCGTCTGCATATGCCTGAATTTTGAGAGTTTCATTATTTATTTGAGCACCTTTTAGCGCTAAACTGCATAGCAATAATTATTATATCGGAGTACCTGACGGTATGCAGATGCATTTAAAACAGTGTGAGCAATTCCTATTTCATGCTGAGCACGAGAGCCAGCCAGACAGCCTGGAAGGGCCGGGGGTAAATTGAACTTGCCGAAACGAAACGAAAAACGAGGAAACTAGGAACTTTGAGAAGTTGGGGTCATCCTGAGGTGTACTGTTTTCATAATGAATACTGTTAATATATAACTTTTTGGTTCCGTCAATAGATGTCTGAAGTGACAGTCTGTTCAAACATTCCACCGGAGCTGCAGGATAAGCTGATCGTGTTAGTCCTGCAATCTCGGCTTTGAGCTGCTGCAGGGTTTCGCCAGATCTTAAGCAATTTGAAAATCCCACTTCTGACAACAGCTGTTGCGTTCTTCGGAGTTCTGGATTTGTTGACTAACAAAACACAGCTTTTCAAACTACTAATTTATCATAGCCAACTAATTTCCGACAATAAACAATAAACACACCAACTAAAAAATATGTCTCTATTACCGAATGTCTATACTATACTTTTCGCCTCTATTAATTTACACTACACTAATTCAGTTAATAATAACTCACTTGATCTGCCGCTTGCCAATTTATACTGTCCACAGAGGTTCAAAACCTTTCTCTATTGTTGTATATCTGTCACTTCTAGTCCCTTCTAGAAATATAATTTCAATTCGCTGCTACCAACCCACTCTACGAGCTGTCAGTGGCCACAAAAGTAATATATGGAAATGTAGTATGATCCATAGAATTAATAAACGTAACTCTCATAGAGAATGGTGTAACAATATTTTAAGGGTGTATTCTGGAAGTCGAAATAAGCAAGAAAAATTATATAAATATGTTTCCGGAAATATAATAAATCTCTTCGAGTTGCAAGGTGACAACAACATTTTTAAAATCGGTTTTTCTTGAATATTTTGAAAAGTGCTAAGTTACAAAGACATCTTTGTATATCACTTCTGATAATACCAGAAGCTCGATGTAATATCCTTAATCATTTTCAAAATATCTAAGAAAAACTATTTTTTATATTTTTTGTCACCCTGTAAGTTGAAAAGAACACATATCCCGACAGATGTTTATATACGATTTTTTTCTTATTTTGACTTCCCGAATACGCCCTTAAAGTATTTCCCTTTCCTCATGAAACACCCTGTATAATATAATCATTAACATTAATTCCAACAAGCGATCGGCGCTAATGACGTCAGAGGTCTGTATCATTGCATGTAATGAAAAATGCGTGGCCTTTTTTAACCAACTTTAATAATTTATTGTAAAGTCCTTTTTAGTGTTGGAAAAAAATGTAACAGTAATATTTAATTTAGATATAGCTAATTCCCATAATTTTTCAAGGAAACTCATTGTACCATTAACCATAAGTACTACCTTACAGCTTTCCCATTTATCCTCTATTTACGAGGTTAAAAAAATTATATAAAACGGTACGAAAAAGCGACAGGTTATATTTGTTTTGCTGAATTTTCTAAAATTTTAAGCATGCTATGGTCTAATTTTTTTCTTGTGAACGTTCAACTGATTTTTCCAATTTTTTGATAGACTATTTTTGACGAATAAATCTACGTATTACACGTTGTATATTATTTGTCAAATAATAAAAATTTGCTTTTAGCGGGTAGTTACCTATATTACCTCAGAGGATTTGTATTGTATTTTTGTTTTTTAACGTCGTTCTCTTTTCGCAACTACTTATCTGTAAATTACACTAATCCACTTATTTTCTTAAAAAAAGGTTGGTATTTTTAACGTATCCAACATTGCATGGCACATAGGATTATTGGATCTGCGCCCACTCTGAAGAGCGAAAGGTGCAGATAGTCAATGGTTGATAAGCGGAAGAGTATGTTATTATTTTATTTTTTTCGAAAAATATATATAACTGGAAAACGACTGATTTTTTTCAAATGGTATATAAATCGAAATTGGCATGAAATTACATGAAGAGTACCTATCATATGTTTTAGAATATGAGGCGCAAGGCTGTCTTTTGATTATGCAGCTAACGAAGAGAAATAAAGCTTTTAAGATACGTAGCTGGAAGAGCAAGACGAAGATGGTCCAAATCCACGCTCCACCAATAAATGTCAGAATTTGACCGGGACAATCGATAAGAAGGGGGCAGTATCACATCCCTCTCTATGAGAATTAAGTTAATGAATTCTGTTACTTCTATGGTTACAAACAGCTTATAAATTGTGTTGGTAATAGCGAACCCTCTGGAATTATATTTCTAGAACGAACCAGAAGTGACGGGTATGGAACAATACAGAAAGGTTTAAAATCTCTGTGGACGATAGAACTAGTAAATAGGCGTGCCACAGATAGAGTGAGTAAGTCAGTAGAGTTAGTGTTGGTGTAGAATAAGCGATCATAGAAGAAGTATAGTCAAATATAATTCTATGGACATTTGTAGACAAGGCACATCGATGGATCGACGAATAAAAGTAGGTTATAAGCGGTGAAAGATGGTTGGTAAAATATATTAAGAAAACGAGCGCAAAATTTGTTGGCTGACACATAATAATAGAGTGCAGATAAATCACGAGGAAGAGGGCATACTTATACAATGAAAAATAAACGCATCTAATACAAACGCCGACCCGATTAAATCACGCATTAATTTTCGTTATTTGATGAAACGGAATAAACAAAATCACAAAACAAACGAATTGCTTCAGAATGATAAGTATTGTTGTCGAATTGTGTTCTCTTTTTCCTCATACATTGATTATTTAAATTGCAACGTGCTTCAGAGGATGTTTCCGGTTGGAACACATACATTTAGGTTACGTCCCTTGTTATCGCTGAATTTCTTTTCTTCTTGTGTCAATCTTAAATTTTTAATGGAAAATTATACACCTATTAAGTTCGTCGCCTTTCAAGTATCTGCATAATAAACGAGGTAAATGTTTATCCCTGTGTATTTTTGTTTTCCCGAATTAAATAGAAACAGAAAATGGTTTAAACTTTAATATAATATTTGATTCTGTTTCTTAGTAAAATCACCGAATAGTAATCATTACTATAAGGTTTTAGTTGCGCCACCGTTAATAAAAGTTGCCCTATTAATAGAAACTTTCGGGACGCAGCAAGTGCATTATAGTAATGAATTGTCATAAAAATTCTTCACTATTATTATACGGCATATTACTAAAATTAATAATTTAAACTTAAACAGACCTTGGAGATCTATTTTTAGAGGTCCTAGTACGCGCATGTTTGAAGAATTCTTTCGAAAGTGTTACCATCGATATCTCTCTATTATCAAAAAAAGCTTGTGTTCTCCTTTTAAGAAAAACGTCAGAGACTCAATTTTCTATGAAGGTAGAAAAATAATTTTTTCTATACCTATAAATACTGAAGTCTCTTTAAAAGAAGCTTGTATTACAAATTTCCTTAAAATTACAAAAGGTTTTCAGGAGAAAACCTATTCATATTTAAAAAATATCTGGGCGCAGCAAGGGCGTTATGGTAGTGAATTTTCTTTAAAAATTTTTTAATAGGAAATATATTTTTTTTTAAGAAAGCTTGCATCAAATTTAGTTACCAGTATAACCTATATAGGAGAAACAATGTACCATATTTAATCAAAATAACTTTATTGTTTGACAATATACAAAAATCTTCAGAAAATAAACCTAAAATGTGCCCAAAAAACTGGTTTCCTGGCCAACGAACCTTAGGGTAATAGTAAATTAAGCTATCGAAAGAAAAATTTTATGAAAAATCGCTGCCATAACGCAGTTTCTGAGTCTAGAGTTTATTTTCTTACAAACATGCATTATCTTTCGATAGAAAATGCAAAAAATTTAATACTATAAGGCGTGTTCGGTTAGGAAAAAAAATTGCATCAGCAACGACTTATGGGCCACCTGTGATTGTAAAAATAATTTTATAAGATGCAGCTCCAGACATCTTATAATTAACATATAAATATTTTCATCATATCTTGTATAATAATGGATATTTTGAGCTTTACCCTAGAAATGCTTCAGCCTGTATTATGAAAACAAATAAAAACTGAAACTCACCCGGATATGGGTTCTATGGGGCCTACTTCGCGCTCATTTAAAGAAATCTTTTCAAAATTCAAAAGTCACTAAAATTTTATCTAGCTCTTTGAGTAAAATTGTGAGTGCCAAAAATAAATATGATTGTAAGAAGAAGAGCATGTCTACATTTATATTACAAATGTCAGAAAACAAAATACTTATTTACATGTCACTTTGAAAGTAGATCTGACATTTATCAAAATAATTTGTCAGTTGAATATGGCATGTACTGTTGCCGTGGACTATCATTATGCACTACTGTATTACGCCTTATAAGAATCTTGTTGTTTTTGTAGTACGAAAGCTTATTTTACTGTAAAAACATTTTTCCATCCCTTAACCTGAAATTTCTTTTAAAGTTAAAATGACGAAGATAACTTTATTCCAGGCACGAGCGTTGTTTCCTTTTTTTCTAATATTAATAACATTTATAGGTAAATTTTAAAAGTTTTTTGAAAAAAAAATTCAGAAACATGCTTATATAAACCCCTTTATGCATTAACCATCGGACAAATGCTGTGATCTCAACTCCACAATACAGTTAAGAGACCTAAAGTCAATTTGAGGTTCTGTGCAAAGTAAACATGCTACAACGGAGCTACAAATGCAGACTGTAAAAAACTCACCTTGCAGAAGTCCATAGAAAGGAGATACTACTTACCAACACCGTTTCGCCATAAAAAACTTTCACATTGTACAATTGAAAAAAAAGCTTAATAATAAGCGTAATCTGATCCCTTAAAATTAAATAAATAACTGAAACTGCTACCAAAGCATCACATAAAGGGTCTATTTTAAATTAATTTTCTGCAAATAATTTAATAAAATAAAGAACAATTAAAATTGTAGCTGAAACTTAGGGCTTTTTAACTTCTTTTATGATATTTACGCTGCATAGCCGTTCATGTAAGTTCTCTATCTAGAATATGTCAATTTTGACGTTTAAAATCGCGACTTTTTGACGTTTTAAGAATTTATAACTTATAACTTTGTTTTATTTTAACGTAGAGATTCAAATTTTAGTGCATGCTTTTCTTTTTATGATATAAACCTTCGCACCCAATATGGTTGCTCTAACGTTGTTGCTTCCGGAGATATAAAAAATTTTCGAAAGAAAACGCAAATTTTTCTGGGAAAAACTAGTCCGATTTTCCTGGATAACGAACTTATCCACGCCACTTATGAAAGGAAGGTACTCACCAAATTTTATCAAAATCGGCGCATTATTTTTGGAGTTAGCGGTGTGACACATAAATATATAAACATATATATATATATATATATATATATATATATATATATATATATATATATATATACATATATACATACATACATATATATATATATATATATATATATATATATATACATATATATATATATATATATATATATATATATATATATATATATATATATACATATAAAGTTTGAAACTGACCTCGGATTTGGGTTCCTGGGGTCCCAAATAGCGCTCATTCGAAGAAATGTTTTCAAAATTCAATAGTCGCGATCTCCTCATTAGTGATTTTTTAAAAGAAAATTCACTAAAAGTAAAGTACCTACCTGCCAAACTATTAACGTAGCAGTTTTTTTCCTTATTAATGGCCTAAATGATTTAGTTTTAGTCAACATAATCGAGCCGGTTTTTTCAATATGAACAATCACAAAACATCTGCTGAAATTTATAATTTCAGACTCAAATGTAACAAAGCTATTTAGGCGTTTTAAACAGAAATGAGATCTTGGTCAAAACGTATGAAATCTGTACACTATTGTTTCTCCAAATGTCAAAGTAAGACAAAAACACATACATCTGTTGACCGAGAATTTATGTCAGAACCTTTTGCGTAGAAGACAAGTGATCTGCCCCTGAGCTATCTAAGATGCGTTAACTAAGGTTTTGTATACATGATACTTAACACCGGCTTCATGGCCCATGATATTTTATATTATATTAAAAGTAAACGTCACAAATAGTTACAGAATAAATAGAAGTGTCAGTTGAAACACATTCAACGACTGTTTCGTATTTAGATGACATCTCTGGTTTAAGTTTAAAGATAAAGAACAAACTGTTTTAAAATAATTTTTATAGAGACTTAACTTGATTTTGTTTACATTTCCACTATATTATGCTACATTTCAGTCTTAAACTGTCTTTGTGGCCGTTCATCAAGCTACAAATATAGTGTATTTTAAAGATTGATTGAATCCCTTAGTTAAAAAACAATCACTTGGCAAACTTTTAATATCATGTCATCTGTCATTGCGACATTTGTGGCCGAAATTTGACGATTGTTGGTTCGGTTAGTATATTTTATGCCTGTTATTTATTTTGTTTGGTGACCGTTGATGTATGGTTTATACCTGTTGTATGAATCAATCTACGCATGACAGTTAACTACTGCGTCTGTCAGGCATTGGACTTTAACCACCAAGTCGTTTCAAGGCATATGTTTCAGATTTTATTTTTAATTTGGAAAAAAACTCTAAATATTGTGAACCAAATTACTTAGAATTCACAAGATACGTTTACTTACACAATCTCGAGCCACACGTAAAGTCTCATTCTAGTTGCTCTAATACTTTCAAAAATCTAGCGTTTTCAAAATATTTTTGCATATATATATATATATATATATATATATATATATATATATATATATATATATATATATATATATATATATATATATACATATAAAAATTCTTACCATTGTTACCTGTGTATTAGTGGATTTTCTTGATGAAAATTTACAAATAATATTAATCTACCGTACAGATACAAAAACATCTACGATACTGTGTCAGAACAAATTTAAGTCAGAGAGTTGGCATAATACTAAAAGGGCATGTCATGTGTAAGAACATATGTACGTGTTTCTCCAATAATAATTTGGTACGGATAAAACGAGTATACGTAGGGTGTTTTCAGTTGCCTGCTATGCACATACATATAGCGACAGTGAGCGAGAGAGGAAAGACTTTTGGAAAAACATGAACTCGTTGTTAGGCAACCATATGAAAGGATGATTGCTGCAACAGGTGGTTAGATGTAATGAGAAACGAGACAGATACAGTAGTGGAACCGAACGGAGTTTCAAAAGTTAATGAGAATGGAGACTGTTCGATTGATGTGTGTTTGATAAAGGCCTGTTCATATCGAATACGTGGTTTAAACATAAAAATATCCACAAGTATATGTGTCAAAGTCGTGATATAAAAAGTATAATAGAGTACATTGTGTATGATGGAAGACTGCGCGCGTTTGTAAAAGATACTAGAGTTGTTGAAGTGCTGAATGTGAGTCAGACCATTTCCTTGTGGTGTCTCAGATTGAACCAAGCCAAAAATGGATAAAGAGAGTAAAAAAATAAGAAAAGCAAGTAAGAATCAAAAGTGGGGTACTGTCAACGCCTGATAAAAGAGAATTATATGCCTATCTAATAGATAAAAGGATTTCTGAATTGCATGTATGCAGAATACACTCAGGAAGATATAAAAATAATTTAAAAAACTGTTCCAAATGGTGATTATTAACTTCTAAACATTCAAGGATTATTTTATTCACTCGTGTAGTTTTCATTGGGATTTAGACCTTTAAATACTCTTGTGACTCTGTTTACTTCTTTTGTTGACCGACGTCCAATAAACTTCACTCTTAATACGGCCTCAGAGATAAAAATCTAACTGAGGTAGGTTTGGAGACCCGCACGCCAATTCGATGAAGTGAAACGCCTTATCTACCTGTCGTCAAATATTCTTAATAATTTATAGCTCACTGTTTCAGTAATACGGGCTGAAGCTCTATCTAATTGGTACCAGCATAAAAATGATTGGCGAAGAGGGAAATTGTCTACAAAATTTCTTACGACATCTTTCAAGATTTCCAAAGAGCTTGGTCCATTGAAACTTCCTTCATAAATGTGATAATATACGTTTTTTCCATTAAAATACCAAACACGTTAAAGCCGAATGCATTTAAGAATTTCTGCGTCGCACACAATGGGGATTTTGCTTACTCCAGAAATGTAGATTGCTACAACTGGTGATGCCTACGTTCAAAAATTTTGGCTCGTCTATCCAGATAATTATTTTTAAGAACTGTAGGTCTTCTTGTGTTCGTATTAGTAATATGTCGCAAAAATCGACTCTCCGATCTGAATCTTCTAGTAAGAGTTTTTGAACTGCTGTGTATTTAAAGTCATGAAATTAATGTTTCGTTAAAATTAATTGAACCATAAAAAATACCAAAGCTAAAGACTTTGAATAATGATTCACTTATTGACCATTATTTATTTGTGAACATTTTTTAGATGAACCAGCAAGATAAAGCCATAAACGATATACTAAATAAGACAAGAAAGGTAAATACCACAAGGGTCAATTGTAAACCCAAAATAAAACCAAACATAACTAACCAAATAAAAATTATTTAAATGACGACGAAAAAGACGCACTAATAAATCTTTTAACAGAAGACCAAGACATAATTATAAAACAAAGACAATACATCAATACGGACAAACTGAAGTAGATAAACAAATAAACGGCATGTTATGACAAAAAAAATTAAACACAACCATAAACAAAAACTATTTTACAGTCAAAACACAAGCCCACAACACAGTAGAAATCACGGAAAACTTTTACGAATTAGAATACTAAATTTTACGAAGACTACAATTTTCAAAATTATCAGAAATAATAGATACTCAAGAGTACCATGCTAAACATAAAAGAACAAATTCAGATTCTTTAACAAATAATACGCAGTCGGATTATAAACTCGAAAACTAGGACACTGCAACGAGCTAACAAAAATACGAACCAACCTTTAGAAAACGTATATAAGAAAAAAGTCCCCTCAGCATTTCACAAAAAAAAAACAGAAAAACTCTTTTTAGGACCTTACTCAATCAATTCAATGTTAAAACAGGATAAAGCAATTTTAATAATAAATATTAGAAGAAAACCATAGCCAACCCATTATTATAGAATATCCAAGTCAGCAATAACAAGGGTAATAATTAGAAAAATGCCACACTAAAAGTAGAATCATAAATTAAAAACAAAAAGCCGTCTTCTGGGCTTCACTCAATAAAACATCAACTGCAGTACAATTTGACTAACAACCGTGATATATTTATAAAGCACTTAAGCCAATTAAATAAGATAGCCGCTGTAAATTAATATCCATACATAAGCAGAAGAGTCTAGTTCAATTACGAAACAAATTGATGCCAGATCAGCGAACTTTAGAGGCTTGAAATTTAGCAGTTGTATTATACACTCACAACCACTGAAAACCTCTTTTTGACTTATTATATTGTTAGATAACCGAAATGTTTAGCTATAACCTGAATTAAATAATTACTACACGTACTTGACGTAAAACAATTATATAAAAAAATTGTAACTACATAAAACAAGACCATACCGAAAACGGTAAGACTAATGACGAATGACTCAAGATTACATATTAGAATATCAAAACTTATAATAACCCTTAGACTAAGATAAGTAGCATAGATAACAATTTACCGAGTAAGTTCCAAACATAATTAGTAGTAATAGAGATATCAATAACAAAAGAAAAAGAAGTGGAATTGTAAACAGAATAAAATCAATTTTCAATATCAATAACAGGTAAAATCAATGAGGAAGTTGCATATAATTTACTTTTGATAAAAAAAGTATTTAAAGTACAGCAAAATACTCTAAAACTATATGTCTACAAGTAAACTCCCCTTAAATTGAACCACTAATTAATAATTAATGTTTGAAATATTGAATATAACTTAAAAAGACTGGGTGGGCGAAAACGCGATCTGATTGGTGAAGAGGTTTGTGACGTCAGGATCCGGTATATCTGCGTGATACGCAGGCATCGCCATTCAACCTTGTCTGGTTTTCGTTTGTGTTTGCATCGAATTCTGAGCAGTTGTATCATAATTTTAAGTAGTTTTGGTGTTTAGTGTATAATATAGGTTCAAAGGTAGTAAGTTGTGTTTAATCTAAGAAAGGCATAACAGTGCCTGGACATAAATATTATAAGTGCTGTATAGTTCCCAAATGTACTTCCACAACAGTAACTACCCCCAACAAATTATTCTTTAATGTACCTAAGGATTAGAAAATCAGGAAGAAATGGTGTATATTTTTCTTGTAGAATGGACAACATTTTGAGGTTATGCTTTTATTTACATTATATTTTATAAGAAATTACTATATAAAATCCAACAAAGATATTTACAGGATAAAATAAGGTTCATATCAGACACACCTCCTTTTAGCTCAGCACCCATGAAATTCGGGTTGTTTCCTAAAAACGCAAACATTGCTAGTACATCAATTATCAGATTGTCCTTGGACAGACCCAACTTCTGTAGTCATACTATAAAAATAAGAAAAACTTTTGAATTGGAAAAAGTAAGCAGCTGGGAGCAATTTTCAGAGTAAACTAATCTAAAAATTCGATTTTTTAAGTGCAAAAGGAGTAACGATAGAAGTTTAACAGCCCTGGAGTTCCAGAAAGAATAAATAGTGAATTTTCTTTAAAACTTATAAATATAATTACTTACGCTATCGAGTGAAAATAAACCATTCGGTGGTAGACACAGAAAAACGATAAAGCCACTGTACAGTTTTTAAAATAATTAATACGAGTATATAGATATTAACAATAATATAAGTTGATAACAATAACTATCCGGCACACGTAAGTCGCATAAACACTAATGGTGAGATGATGATCTCTGTGTGAGTAAGCGAGACTCGTTTGGCCAATACCGGATCGTGACGTCACAGTAGGCCGTCTTTGTTTACGTCAGCGTTTTGGCGCGGAGACAATTATTTTGATTTTCTATATTTTTTACAGGAAAACTATTAGTTAAAAATTTAAATTTTATATGGCAATTGATTATATACAATGTGGGGAATCGAATAAGAGGAGAATATAAAAATGTGCAAATTCCTCATTAGAGGTAATAATGTTACACATATCTATCAGGCAATTGAGTTATTGACAAACGATCAAAACAATATCCATGAACTAATTAATTTACAGGCACCCCTGATGCTGGAAGCCATTTCAAAATTTAATCAAACCATAGGAAGCCTAGATCATAGTCAAAAAGCAATAGAGACAAGAATAAAAGATTTAGAATACACGATTAATAGTTTACAAAACAGACAATTAACCCACTACCATAGAATAAAGCACTTGGATCTATTAACACAAATAGGATACTTATTAAATAACGTACAAGAACTAATCCTCACAACAGAAAATGCTATTACTTTCTCAACATTAGGAATATTTCACACCTCAATTTTAAAACCAAAATTCATAATAAAAGAACTAGCTAAAATACAAAATCATATAACAAATTCGAGACTAATAACAACAAGCAATTTAAATATGTATGAAAAAATATTTAAAATAAAACCAGTCCAAATTGACATCAAAATTATTTTCCAATTAGAAATACCATTAGTGGACGAGTCAGATTATGCATATGACCAGCTGTACACCTTACCAATCCCGAAACATCCTTACACATTTACAATGATAATCCCAAGAACAAAATACCTCATCCTTAGTAGCAAACAGTATGCTTACCGAAACAATGAATGTCAAAATTTGAAGAACCAACTATATTTTTGTGAAAATGATAATCCGACCCTGCTCTGCAACCAAAATCCATGCAAAATCAAACTAATAAACTTTCAGAAGCCTATAGATAATTGTAAACAAAAAACAGCCAAAATTTACAAGATCACACTACTAAAATATGGAAACAGTCAATATATAATACTAGCGCCAGAAGAAACGAAAATCAAAGTAATTTGCGAGGAACAAGAAGAAACCAATATAGTTAAGGGAATAAAATTAATAACCCTTAAAACAAATTGTATGGGGAACAAAATTTATAAAACTACACAAACAACATGAGAAACTCAACAAATATTTAGATTACCAAAATTAGAAGTCTCGACACAAAAAGAAATCAAAATTCACGAAGGACTACCAGAATTAAAATAAGATAACGTACAGCTACACGATATTAACAACATCCAAAATCAACTCCAATCGATAAAGAAGCATATACCTAGCCAGATTAACATACCGATCCATCACTTAAGTATCTGGACCATCCTGTTATATATAGCAGTAGCTATAGCCATCATATCTGCCATCATAAGTAGAACAATCCACAAATAGAAGAAGACCAATGAAGAAAATCCAAAAAAACATCGAGACTGGATTTCCATTAATGATCCGGCACGAACCATAGCTTCGTCTTTAAAGGGGGGAGGAGATAGATGGACTCATAACAACGGTCTATTATTAACGACAATGTAGCAACCGAGTATGCAGACACCAGAGTCAGCGAATCTAAATAGCGTCATGGGAAACTACGCTGCAAAGCGTGAGAAGCTGAATCAGCAGTGTAGAAGTCACCTCTAAAGACAATAGTGCCACTCCCGAGGGACTTATTATAAATAGGTGGCTCGCCTTCAGCGGGGTGTCCATTCTTGTTGCGCACTCAATACTTTGCACATCGCGTGTAATTATTATTAGTATAACACTTATGTTGATATCTATTAGTGAATTTTTATTAAAAAAATTCACTAATAGAGAGGTATCGATGGTGAGACTTTGCAAAAATTCTTTCAAATGAGCGCGAATTAGGACCCCTAGAACCCATATCCGGGGTCAGTTTGAATTTTTATATGTTTATATATATATATATATATATATATATATATATATATATATATATATATGTATATATATATATATATATATATATATATATATATATATATATATATATATATATGTATATATATATATATATATATATATATATATATATATATATATATATATATATATATATATATATATATATGTGTGTGTGTGTGTGTGTATCCGTCTGATAACTCAAAAAATAATTAACCGATTTAAATGAAACTCGGCAAGTGCCTTTCTTTTATTAATGGCTTGGATGAGTTCGTTGGCCAGGAAAATCGGACAGGAATTTCCGGAAAAATTTTAAGTTTTCTTTCAAAAAAAAATTTTTTTCCGAAAATTTCGATAAAATTTGGTCTACATATTGCTTTGGGAAATACCTAACTATGTGCCAAAATTCAGCTTTCTAGGGTTACAGAAAATTGAGCTATTCAAATTTGAAACATTTATGTTTAAATCATAAGTATGTGGTTGCTGTTGGTTAGTCAATGCTTCTCTTATTGTCACTGACTCATGAAATTCATTTTTAAGTTTCAGAGAAATGTCAATAATACTGAATTCACTGATTGTTAATCATTGGAAGCATTTACGATTATATATAACCCTATTGTAATTTATTATCATTTATCACCTCTGTAGTATAATTATTTTTTTCCTTACAACTCGCAGCGTTTTTAGTCAATTGTTGTTATTAATAGTCAATAGTTTCTTTCCGAATACACACAGCTTCCATTGACTTCTGCTTCTGCCGCTGTTACAGTCCTTTTATTTAGAGGTAGAGTTGTAACCACTCATACAGCCAGTGTTTTTTAACCACGTGGCTGGGGGACTGACCGAATTCATTCCCAGTTGCTGTTGATTTACTCATATTCTCTTAATATGTTTGAAGATGTGGTGTCTACTTCATTCCAAGTCACTATTAACCGACTATTTATGAAATCAAATAAGTAAATTAAATCGATTGTCATAAAATATGTAGGAAAAAGAAATAAAACATATATAACTGTGCACATTTTGATTATATTTTAGGTTGCTTGAGAGAGGTAATGTCACAGCATAATATCTTATTAAAGTTCATTTGTAAATAGGTTTAATTTTTATATGTTTATATATATATATATATATATATATATATATATATATATATATATATATATATATATATATATATATATATATATATATATATATATATATATATATATATATATATATATATATATATATATATATATATATATATATATATATATATATATATATATACATATATACATATAGATATATATATATATATATATATATATATATATATATATGATAACTCAAAAAATAATTAACCGATTTCGATGAAACTTGGCAAGTGCCTGTCTTTTATTAATGGCTTGGATGAGTTCGTTATCCAGAAAAATCAGACGGGGTTTTCCGGAAAAATTTTGAGTTTTCTTTCGAAAATTTTTTTTTTCTCCGAAAGTAATAAAGCTGTTTTAATGAAATTTACTATATATGTTGCCTCAACCTTACTACGTACGAAAATTCAACTTTCTAAGTTTAGAGAAAATTGGGTTATTCCAATTTTAAATTTTCTTTCGAAAAAAATTTTTTTCTCCGAAAATTACAAAGTTATTTTAATGAAATTTTGTGGAGATCTTGCCTTAGGAAAAAACTTACTACGTATTGAAATTAAACTCTCTAAGTTTATAGAAAATTGAGTTATTTAAATTTGAAGCATTTAATAAAAATTCACTACCATAACGCACTTGCTGCGTCCCGAGTTTTTTTTTCTTATTGTATTGTTTTATTATTATATCAATTGTTTAATTGCCAAATAAATATTGTTTAAAAAATCTAAACGTCTTAACCGTGAAGTTAAGTCGCGTTTGGTTTCTGGCCCAGATGTAAGTTATCGTTTTTGTTATTTTAATGTAGTTTGCCAATAAATTCAGTGTAACTTAGTAACACACATGCTAGTACATATTTTCAGGACCTAAATTGTTCACGAACAAGGTTACCCTTGAGGGGACTAAACATGATTTTCAACCTTAAGTTATAGTCATTAGTATTTCTGGATAAATATTGTATGCATATGTTTTTTGGTCATAAAGAAATTTATTATTATTTATTATTGTTAATTATTATTATTATTACATTTAATAACTAAGTATTGAATATGGCGAAATATATCTAAATCTCGAATTTACAACATCACAAATGGCATACGAGCAATTGTATTTATTTGAGAGATATGAACCACGTGTCCTGGTACCTTGAAACGACATTGTTTTGCATAAATTGCAGATAATATATAGTGCCTTTTTACTGTATTTTCTTAGAAAAAATTCACTAATGAGGAGATCTCGACTTTTGAATTTTGAAAAAATTTCTTCAAATGAGCGCGATCTAGGACCCCTAGAACCCATATCCGGGGTCAGTTTCAATTTTTATATGTTTATATATATATATATATATATATATATATATATATATATATATATATATATATATATATATATATATATATATATATATATATATATATATATATATATATATATATATATATATATATATATATATGTATCACACCGATAACTCAAAAAATAATAGGCCGATTTTGATAAAATTTGACATGTACTTTTCTTTTGTAAATAGCTTGGATAAGTTCGTTAGTCAGGAAAATCGGACGAGGTTTTCCGGGAAAATTTTGAGTTTTCATTCGAAAAAAATTCTTATCTCAAAAACTAATTAGCTGATTTTAATAAAATTTGGCATGTACCTTTCTTTTGTAAATAGCTTTGACAAGTTTGTTAGTCAAGAAAATCGGACAGGTTTTCCGGGAAAATTTTAAGTTTTCATTCGAAAAAAAATTTTATCTCAAAGAATAATAGGCCGATTTTGATAAAATTTGGCACGTACCTTCCTTTTGTAAAAGGCTTTGACAAGTTTGTTAATCAAAAAAATCGGACGAGGTTTTCCGGGAAAATTTTGAGTTTTCATTTAAAAAAAATTTTATCTTAAAAAATAAAAAATGTGTGATAACCAAATTTGGTAGGTAGGTTTACGATATAAAAAGCAAACCATACACCAAAATTTAGATTTCTATGTTACAAGAAAAAAAAGTTATAAAATATTTTGTGCCAGATCATTTCTATGAAAATCCACTACCATAACGCACTTGCTGCGTCCAGGCTTTTATTAACTCTTTTAGATTGCAAAACAGAATGCTTTAAAAACTTACCTACCAATAAAATCCTTAAAGATCATAAAAGGCTTCCGTTCTTACCTGCAAGAAAAAAAAATGAACGTTAATGGAGGAAAACCATCAAAGGAGAATCACAGAGTATTAAGTGTAAATATAGACTTAAGCTCGTTAAAGTTTTATTAAGTGTTCTTTCCAAAGAACAAGATATCTTTTAATGGTATATATGCATTAAAGCTAGCACGCCCAAATGAGAATCTTAAATCAGTGTGCGACTTTACTTAAATTAATTATTTGTAAAACATTTTGACATTTAAAAATCTATTATCATCGAAAAAATAAAGCACAATACACTAGCAAAAAAATCTAAGTGTTGTGATAAATGTTGATAATTATTACTCATAGTTTAAGCAGCGTTGTTGAAACTAAGTCTAATTTACTTTGCCAAGAATTTTATTTATTTATTGTGTTTATTATTTAGATTTTTTGGTGTAAGCTGCAGTCATTTTTAAATGCGTAGATTAAGCAAAAATTCTGAAAGATTTTCTAAAGGACGACTGAATAAACTAATAACGAATATATTTTTAAAAGTCCGGGCACAGCAAGTACGTTATGGTAGCAAATTTTCATTATAATTGATTTCCATAAAAAAAATGTGAAATAATAAATAAAAGTTGAAAGGAGCAGAAATAAAAATTCGTTTTGAAAAAGTCAATCTAATTATAAGAAGAAGAGCCTGCGACTTACTATATGTTATAAAGGCATGGATACAAAATGATAATATTTTGTATCCCCCTACTATGTCGAAAAGCATAACTATTGGACAATTGATAGTCCCTTTATTAATCTTATTTTTAAAGGGGTACACATTGATCCAATTCAATCCATAGCAGGTGATAGTGAAATTTTCCTTTACGTAATAGTAAAGGATTTTTTTCACGCCCGAGGAGGTACCACCCCATTCATCAAGGGGCCGGTGAAGTCCCAACGGACGTTTCCGGTTCTGGTGTATGAGTCGGTTTCCCTTATAAGCAAAAATAATCATGGCTCCTCCTTGTACAAAATATTCCGGAGGTAAAATACCCCTCCATTCGGATCTCCGGGAAAAGGGTGTACAGGGGGCGCCAACATCAAGATTTAACATATCCTTTTCGAATATATGTGGCCTAAATTCTAACCTGAACTCCGTCCACCATTTCCTCCAGGCTAACAGGCCCCAACCCCTCTTCCTCACCGAAACCCAAATCAGTGCCAAAACAGCCACTAATCAATCACCTTAATTTCCCGGGGTATGAGCTCCTTACTTCCTTTAGATTGCATGGAGGCGTGTGCGCATACGTCCGTAGCAATCTACCCTGCACCAGACTCCCCAATTTAGAAGCTGGAAGAAAAGACATACTATGGTTAAAAATCTCTCTCAGAGCTGCAACTAAATTCATCTGTTGCATTTACCAGTCACCTTCTGACAACAACTTTGTCCAACTCTTTGACTACCTTTCTGAAAAAACCGACCTTCTGATTTCTGAATATCCTTCCTCCGAGGTCACTATTCTTGGTGACTTCAATGTCTATAATAAGGAATGGCTAGGATCTTCAAAAACCCATCCAAAAGGGAGAGCAGCGGAGGCCTTTGCAATCAGAAATTCTTTAGCCAATATGGTTCAGCAACCTACTTACTTTCCTCGTATCCCAACACACAGCTCAAA
The DNA here is from genome assembly GCA_964006375.1 of Tillus elongatus. Classification (NCBI taxonomy): domain Eukaryota; kingdom Metazoa; phylum Arthropoda; class Insecta; order Coleoptera; family Cleridae; genus Tillus; species Tillus elongatus. Next base: position 186,011,771 of record OZ023263.1, read on the forward strand.
TCCCTTGGATCTCCTTCTTACTACAAAACCTGAATGCTATAACATATCAGTCACCGCCCCCCTTGGTCGCTCAGACCACGGCATGGTCACTGCTTCCTGTGCAATGCAACCCGAGGTCACACAGTCATCACACCCACGTATCGTTTGGCACTACAACTGTGCAAACTGTGACGAAATGCGGGATTATTTGTTATCATTTCCATGGGCGTTTGTCTGTCTCCCTCATCCTGCCCCTCTGATATCTCACTAAACGTCACCGAAATGATCCAAGCTGGCATGGAATTATTTGTTCCACGTACACAGAAAACCTCTTCAGCCACTCAAAAGCCCTGGTTCTCTAAATCCTGTGACAAGGCCAGACTTGAAAAGATCAAAGCTCACAAAACGCTTCTACACAATCCCAGTCAAGAAAATCGCCAAGCATTTAACGACGCAAGAAACCGCTATGTCCGCATTCTTTCTGAGGAACAAAACTCGTTTAATAACCACATTAAAAACAAAGTCCTCTCAACCTCCAACGGCAGCAAACCCTTCTGGACTCTTGCTAAATCTATTGGGAATAATTTCTGCAAAAGGACGTTCCCACCTCTTGTCTCAGGAGATGAAATTGTTTCTACCGCCCTGGGCAAGGCTGAACTTTTTGCTTCGTTGTTCGCCGGCAATTATACTCTCAACCCACCTCCAAATGTTCAACCACCAACAGTCCCCAATGCCATTCATAAAATGACGGATATCATTTTCAAAACTAAAAAGGTACGAAATATGCTCTCTTATCATAATACCATAAAAGCCTCTGGCCTTGACGAGATCCCAGCAATTGTTCTCAAAAATTGCGCACCAGAACTTGCTCCTGTCCTGACTCGTCTGTTTCAGATATCTTACAATAAAGGCATATTCCCTAGTAACTGGAAAACTGCTCGAGTACAACTCATCCCCAAGAAAGGATCCAAAGCGCTTCCTAGCAACTACAGGCCTATTTCTCTCTCTTCAGTCGTCTCTAAAGTGATGGAAAAGTATATAAACACCGAATTACTAAAATTTCTTGAAAAACAGCTCCAACAGGAGCATTTCTGTTGTTGTGGATGGCCATTACTATAAACTGTATCCAAGTAATGCAGGAGTTCCTCAAGGTTCAGCTTTAGTCCCTACTTTGTTTCTTCTCCACATCAATGACCTCCTCTCTAGCACATCCAACCCAGTTTACAGTTACGCGGACGACAGCACCCTCCGTTCAAATATACAATATTCTAAGCCTGTCTCTTTAGCCCAATTAGATGAGGATCGCAGACTCTTGGAGGGTTTTGTCTACGTGGATCTCCAAAAAATATTAGACTGAGAAAGTAGAAATCTTGTACAATTCAACCCCACCAAATCTCAGTCTTGCTTTCTTTCTCATAAGAGATACACCAGCCCTAGACCCATCACAATGAACAACCAAGTTATTCAAAGTAATGAGTCCTTTTCTCTTGTTGGCATTTCTGTGGATCGAAATCTTAATTGGTACCAACATGTCACATCAATTGCAGAAGCGGCTGCTAAGAAATTAGGTTTCCTCTTCCGGGCACGCAGAAACTTTCCACCAACTAATCCCTATACCTTATATACTTCACAAATAAGGCGAAACCTCGAATACTGCTCCCATATCTGGGGTGCAGCTTCCGCTTCTACACTCGCTATCCTGGACTCCATTCAAAAGAGAGCTATACGTCTCATCGGTGACCCTACCCTCACCCACAGGCTGCCATCCCTTGCCCACCGACGTGCCGTTGGTGACCTCTCTCTCTCTCCCTTATATATATATCTGCACGGGCACTGCTCAGATGAGCTTTCCTCCATAGTTCCCCCACCTGCTGCCCCCAACAGATATACCAGGGGAACAGAGCGAATGCACTTTTTTACTGTCCAGGTCACCAGAAATAGAGCATCTTGTTACGCCCGCTCTTTTGTCCCGAGGACTTCCGAATTGAGGAATTTCTTGCCGGCACATGTTTTTCCTTCTCCTCCGAACCTCCAAACCTTCAAATCCAGAATTAACAAGTTGCCTCTTTCCTCCTTGTCAACACCCACGCTACGATAGTATTTAGGCTGTAAGCCCTCGTGGTGTGTTGTTAAAAATAAATAAAAAATAAAAAATATAAAAATCTGTCATATTGAAGTTAGTTCCAATATTTGTCAATCATACACAATGTAGCAATGGGTTATCCAATACATTACGTCTCAACTTTTGTTGTACATAATGGACTTTTCATTTCTTGGTATCTTTCAGTTACCCAAAATATCCTTTTATTGCCAATAATATTTACTATTCAACAACACCAAGTCCTTTTCCAACGAGATTTTTTAAACTCTCTCAAGTATTTGACCGATAACAAATAGCCGTGTCGTCAGAAATACTTATGATCAATCAATTAATTCCAGCACAACTTAAACTTCATCAAAATAATGTAAAAGAAAGCCTGAAATTGCCTAAAACCAATACGATTGAATGTCAGCAGCCCGATAGTCAAAACTGCTGCATGTGGTTTGATGCAACAGGTCATGTTTATCCCCACTCTAACTCACAGTGACATGTTTCACTTATCTCAGTTGTCGTGTTGGTATTCATGCTTACATGTGCATGTGGCACGAAGCCATGGGTGGACGTGGGGTTGATAAAGTTGCACCATGTTTGCTAAGAGGTCTAAATAATAGTGGAATCAATCAAAAAAGAAATTTGATATTATGGAGTGACAATTCTGTCGGTCAGAACAAAAATTGTCTGGTTATTTTGTATTAATCTTCTTGGTCGAACGTGGAGTATTTGACTCCATAAAATATATGGACGTGAGGTTAATAAAGTTGCATCATGTTTGCTAAAAGGTCTAAATAATAGTGGAATCGCTTAAAAAAAGATATTTGATATTAAGCAGTGACAACTGTGTCGGTGCCAACAAAAATTGTAAGGTTATTTTTGTATTAATCTTTTTGGTCTTACATGGAGTATTTGACCCCCCTAAACTATATTTTTTTAATTTGTGATTATAGCTACATGTCGTGTGACAGAAACTTTGGTCTCATAAAAAAACGAAAAAGAATGATGAAATCTATGGTGCCAAAAGCCTTACACGAGGTAGTAAGATCGGCCAGTTATTTTTAGTTATTTATAGCATTGATAAAGGAAGAAGGATTATAATAAACTGAATACAAAGAACTATAGAACCAGTTTGCACGCAAACTATAAAAAATTATATGAAGCATAAGTATCCTTGTGCAAATTAGTCACCGACGTGAAGTTTAATGGATCGGCCTGAGGTCCATTGTCGTCATGTCCTTTGGAGTAATTTACTATTAAGATGGATACTTGTAGTTAAATTAACCTCCTATAGGTATGTCAGCTTTCACTAGCGGTATTTGTTATCGTAGCGTGACCAGGTTGTCCAGACATAGTGTCGCATTTCAGTTAACGTTTTTTTAATGGTTCGCCTTTGTGTCTACCTTTAAAATAAATCATTTAAAATGTAAGAGAATATAACTAGTGAGTATGATCTGATAAAGCAAACACCTTTCAAAGAAGTAATTTCGAATGTTGATTAAATATGCAACTACTTGAGATTCAGTTGTTATAAATAAATATTTAAAGGCTAATTCCCTCTAACTTTATACCGTAGTTTAAATTTATACCGTAGTTTATTAAACATACAGCGAAAATTCAAGAAGTTATTCCCTGCGATATTTTAAGAATACGTGCTTTATAGAGAGTTCTAAGATGCAAGGCTTAAAATGTTTTTCTACAAAAGCAATGTTGATATCTTTAAAATTATGTATGCTTCCTAAATACAAGTATATCGCAATGCACAAACTGTTTTTATCTTTTAACAACATTCAAATTACTCGAAACGACTTGTTTTCACTCAGAGAAAGTTAGTGCAGATATCAGAAACACCGTCAGTTTAGCCATGGCTCTAATTTAAATACGCCTTATGATTGACATTTTGTATCTTTTAAAGTTTTCTAGGGTGATTGCGTTTTTATTTTTTTATTTTTGATAGCTAAACTTTTGCCAACGAGGTTTTCTAACAAAAATCTTTATATAGGGTGGCGCATTGAAAATGAAACAGACCGATTTGCGTCCAGGGAATTTTTTTTAAGAAACGCTGAAACACGTCAATTTTAGTATTAAGGGAGACAAGTTTTGACATAAAACTTAACTTTGCCAAATCAACCCCTTAAGGGTGGTGATAACAACCCTTATATTTTAAAAAGGGAACATGGATCGAGCGTTACATCACTTGAAAGCTCTTTCTTTTCTGAATTCAGCACACTAATTTTTTTGGAAGCTTTATCAACTCGTTTAAAAATTATTCACAGTTGAAGATGCAAAAACGCATTTTACTCATTCCGATTAGAAATGTGTTAATAGTCAATGTTTTGTTGGTTTGTAAACAAAATATTGACTATCAGAACATTTCTTATCGGAATGAGAGAAATGTGGGTTATCATTTCAGTTTATCGGTCGGTTGATAGTACTATCGAAAATTAATTTCACAATGGCGTATTCTGTAGGAGAAAGAATTAAAATTATTACTCTTTTTTTCAAAAACGATGACTGTGCTAACCGTACCGCAAATTTGTTTAATGAACGAAATCCCAACAGACATGTTAACAGAAAATACATTTTGGAGTCAGTTGCAAAGTTTCGACAAAGTGGTTCAGTAGCCAACAAAAAACGGGATCCTGAACGTGAATTCCCGGTTAGAAATGAGACTACTGAGATTGAAGTTTTAGCACAAATTGGTGCAGACCCAACATTGAGCACGAGAAAATTGGCCACTGTTTCAAACATCAAAAGAAGAACTATTCAGCGAATATTGAAGCATCATAAATTTCACCCGTATAAAATTCATCTTGTACAACAACTGAATGAAGAGGATTTTGATCGGTGGCTGGAGTTTTGTGAAGTTATGACTGCACGAATAGCTGATAACGGGAACTTTCTGTACAATATCTGTTTTTCAGACGAGTGTGGGTGTTTATTAAACTCTACAGTCAATCGTCATAATTGTCGTTATTGGGCAGATAATAATCTAAGAAATTTTTACGAAGTCCACACTCAAACTCCACAGAAAATGAATGTCTGGAATGGCATTTTTGGAGACCATTTAATCGGACCAATTTTTCTTGGTGGAAATTTGAGTGGCGAAGCGTAATTGGATTGACTAAAAGATACCGTTTATCCTCTACTAATTGAGATTGTTGAAAATGATGATCGCCATGAAGAAAATCAATTAGTGTTTCAACAAGATGGAGCTCCTCCGCATTTTTCACAACGTGTTAGGGAGTTTTTGAACAGAGAGTTTCCAGAGTAATGGATTGGGCGTAGAGGTGCTATTGAGTGCCCCCCCTAGATCACCGGATTTAACTCCTTTAGACTTAGGGGCCACTAAAAGAGTAGAATTTATGCAACAGAACCGGAGTCTCTGGAAGAATTCCGACGACGCATTGTTGAAGAATGCCGTCTAATAACTCCACAAATGCTCCAGAATGTAAGAGATCGTGTTGAACAAAATTTGTACTTTACATGGAAGCTGATGGTCAACAATTTGAACACATACCTAACTGAATAAACATTTTTGAACGTTTGGTTTTGTTTTTTAGTTTTTTTTAACGAAAAATTGACTAATTTGTGCATTTCATATCACAATGGATGAAATACGTTCTGGCAACTCCAACTGTGAATAATTTTTAAACGAGTTGATAAAACTTCCAAAAAAATTTGTGTGCGGAATTTAGAAAAGAAAAAGCTTTCAAATGATGTAACAATCGACCCATGTTCCCTATTTAAAATATAAGGGTTGTTATCACCACCCTTAAGGGGTGTTATGTGTAAATGTGTTAAAGTTGAGTTTTATGTCAAAACATGTCCCCCTCAATATTAAAATTGACGTGTTGCAGCGTTTCTTAAAAAAAAATCTCTCGACACAAATCGGTCTGTTTCGTTTTCAATGCGCCACCCTGTATAAACGTTGCAATGACTGACATGCATTTTATGTATGGACTTGCCAACGGGAATTTGGGCGGGCTAAGTAGTTGTATATTGAATGAGTTTGCAACCGCAATGTCTTTGGTAGAAAAACCAAAGTGTTCATCAACGCTTTCATAAAATATGTATGTATTTTAAAAGGAAATAGTGGATCAGGAGAGTCAATGACAGTAATATTGTGCACCGTTAACCCTCGAAAAACTCACAGCAAATTTATAAATTAGCTTTGCATAACACGTTGATATAAAAAAATCGTATCGTTTATTTCATTTTTACTTGGAAAGATTTAAAACTGGCAAGAGTAAAACTAAATAAATTTAGACATAAAAAGCCTGGACGCAGCAAGTGCGTTATGGTAGTGAATTTTCATAGAAATGATCTGGCACCAAATATTTTATTATAACTTTTTTTCTTGTAACATAGAAATCTAAATTTTGGTGTATAGTTTACTCTTTATATCGTAAACCTACCTACCAAATTTGGTTATCATAGATTTTTTATTTTTTAAGATAAATTTTTTTTTTCAAATGAAAACTCAAAATTTTTTCGGAAAACCTTGTCCGATTTTTTTGATTAACAAACTTGTCAAAGTCATTTACAAAAGGAAGGTACATGGCAAATTTTATCAAAATCGGTCTATTATTCTTTGAGATAAAAAATTTTTTCGAAGAAAACTCAAAATTTTCCCGGAAAACCTCGTCCGATTTTCCTGACTAACAAACTTGTCAAAGCCATTTACAAGAGAAAGGTAGATACCAAATTTTATTAAAATCGGCTTATTACTTTTTGAGATAAGAATTTTTTTCGAAACTCAAAATTTTCCCGGAAAACCTCGTCCGATTTTCCTGACTAACGAACTTATCCAAGCCAGTTACAAAAGAAAGGTACATGCCAAATTTTATCAAAATCGCCCATTATTTTTTGAGTTATCGGTGTGATACATATATATATATATATATATATATATATATATATATATATATATATATATATATATATATATATATATATATACACATATATATATATATATATATATATATATATATATATATATATATATATATATATATATAAACATATAAAAATTGAAACTGACCCCGGATATGGGTTCTAGGGGTCCTAGATCGCGCTCATTTGAAGAAATTTTTTCAAAATTCAAAAGTCGAGATCTCTTCATTAGTGAATTTTTTCTAAGAAAATTCACTAAAAGGCATTTACCATATTAGTATATCCCGTTCTTTAATATCTAAAAAACAAGACTTCGTCCATCGACAGAAATACACATTTTCCTAACATAGTTAATTATTTGTTAACTAGATTTAGCACTGAAACCAGAGTAAGCAAGGTACTTGCTTAGGCCTTTATATTTTAGGTAATTGTCATTTTAGTGAATCTTTAGATTCCAATGGGAGTTATAACTATGAGACAGCCGGTATAGTCCAAGCTGTCACCAAGTAATAATTAAATTAGTATATTCTATTAATTTTATACAGTCAATTTAGCCATGGTTAAATACAAATATAATTTTGAATATTGTAAATAATTAAGTCATGTGTTATTTTACGGCATATAAAATTTGAAAGAAAGTTGCCAGTCGGTATATTTAATATTACTAACAGGATAATTTTAGTGTGGACTTGCTGCAAAGTTGCCTGAAATCCAAAACTGCTTGATTAAGTGGAATTATGGCAGTAGGCGACGCTAGACTGTTATGTGAGACTAAGATCCGTTGCACCGAGGGGCTACACCAACAAGCGGATCCTCATTGCCACAGACAGCCAGGCAGCCCTTAAGGCCCTAAGTGGTCTACGGGTAAATTCCTGGCTGGTGAGTGAGTGCCGAGACGAGATGAGCGACCTGGCTGGGCAGAATGAGGTCACTCTCATCTGAGTGCCGGGTCACTCGGGGGTCAAAGGCAATGAAGAAGCTGACAGTCTCGCGAAGAGAGGGTCAGCAGAACCATTTATGGGACCAGAACCGGCTCTGGGCTTGACAAAGAGCACTGCCAGGGGAGCCATTAAGTCCTGGGTCAGAAACCAACACAAGGTTTACTGGGCGGACTGTCCAGGGCTCAGACATGGGAAGTCAATAATTGACGGACCCAGTTCAAAGAGAGCTGTGGAGCTGCTAATTCTTATCAGAGGACAGCTCAGAAACACAACAGGTCTCTTGACGGGACACATGGCGGTCAAGAAACACCTGCATAAGATGAGACCTCGCAATGCAGACTCTGCGGCGAGGGGGAGGAATCATCCCAGCACATCTTGTGCGAGTATAAAGCTCTGGACCGCAAAAGACAACTGATCTACGGTCAGTGTAGACCGGAGCCAGAGCAATATAAAACTTCACCCTACCAATCGCCGTGCAGACTAGTTCACGGCACAGTGATTTTGGAATGGGTGGAGTAAGACTAAGGGTATGCACAATCAACTAAAGGTTGTAGTGCTATCGGGGCGGCGAGGCCGCGGACGAGCCCTGAGGGGAAAAAAAAGATCCGTTGCGCGTGCTAAAAAACCCTAGTTAGGCAACGAACACCTGCGCGTTAAGCAAGCAGTTTGTTCAACCGAATTTGAGAAACACTAGTTCAGGAGTTTTCAGAAAACACCCAATTAACGATAGCGACATAGAGCGTCACTTTTATTGGTGCGCGCAAACTGCAAATTTAACAAAAATGCAGTCATCATGAACATAATTCGCTTACGCGAGGAATGATTAGAATGGTTTTATTATAGGCGTGTTTATTTCACAATTTTTTTTTAAAGACTGCAACTTTCTATTAATTGAGAAAATTTCACGGTAATTGTAAGTTCCTGGGGTTTCTGGGGCACTACAGAGAGTTAGTGGCCGTATGGCCTTCGGGCAAGAAAGTGCCTCGCGGCGCGAACAAAATGATAATGAGTCGCCGTGTACGGTACAATTATGGTTTACATAGATTGCCTTAGAATTTTTAGTCGTTTAGTCGATCGTCTCGCGAGAGAATTAGTGCTCGAGAATAGGGAGATAAAAAGAGCTGTAAAGTTTTAAAGATGCACGTGGCGTAGTTTAACTACTGTGATAGTGAGTGTTTTAATCCCATATAGGGTTGACTTAGTCTTTACTCTAAAAGGACCTTAAGGGCTAGCTGTCTCGAGGATTATAGAGATCTATATAGGGTACCGTATAGAATCTATATAGGGTATATTTGAAGATGGCTGCTCTATGGCTCTCCTTCCATTCTCTACTCTTTTGTCATGGAAATGTTTCGCTTCTGACACTTCTTCATGTTTTGTTCTTCTGCACCTGCGCCAGTGCATCCTACCCGTTCAAGTTTGCATAATGGCCGCCCCTCATAATTGCTGTCGTTAAAAAACCGCCGATCTTTTTCATTGATTTTTTTTAAGACAATTTTTCTGGCAAATGCAGATGTAGTGTTGCAGGTCCCCTGGTACAATGGATGAAGTTGTGACCTGTTGAACCTTTTTGTATAGTTTCGAGTTCAATTTTTTGTGAATTGTTCAAGTGAGTAGTGCTCATTTTGTTTTGTTTTATTCCTTTAATATTTCATAGTTTCTTGACCCCAGCGGTTCTCATTGGGTTTCTGCTTGATTGTGCCTGCCTCTTGTGTTATTTAACCTGTCAGTTTCACTCATTGGATTTGCTTTATGTTTCTGGAATTCTTAGTGTTCAAATATTAGACTTTTGCAATTTTGTGGCTTTTAACGCTTTTCAATTTGCTCTGATGTTGGTTTTTGTTAGTTTAATTGCATGTTTAACTTAGCATATTTTTGACAATGTTACTGTATCTGTAGCTCTTAGATTTTAACTTGATTGTTGATTGGAATTTTACTATGTGACTTGTGATTTTTAGCCTGTGACGTTTTCTGTAGAGATTACCTTGTCATCATTGTGCTCTGACATGCACAATAGCCTACCGGAAAAACTAATGTTTTTCTGACAGACCCTTCTTGTTATGATTGTAGATTTATCCCCTGAGGATGACCTCTTGTAGGTCAAAACGCTTCGGGTCTGAAGTTAAAATAAATTTGGTGTCTGGAGGAAAAGCCTTTCATTCAATATCCAATTAGGGTACCGGCATAGATATTTGAGCCGTAAGAGCTTCAACGAAAGCTTAAGTATATTAATATTAGATACATTTGAATGCAATAATTAAACTAATTTTGAGATAATAGAAATTGTCAGAGTTAGGTCACGATGGACTTTAACTAGAATTATAATCATTTAACACTAAATTAAAAATGCGGGTTGATTAGTGCGTTAAGTATACGAGCGACTTGAGATAAAGAGTTTTTACTGTTAAAAGGGAGTATTGGCTGGGATAATAAATAGTATGTAGATCAGATAATTGAGTATTATTCGTCATTCACATGTGTTAATTTAGCTTGTATGCCAATTATAATAGCCATTACACAAATTAGTGTTTTGAACTTTATTTGTCGTTAACCTGTTTGTATGAATTTATTTTGAATATATTAAAGTAGGTCTTAAAATTCAGTTACTCTGGTTTCATTTCTAACCTGTGAAACCCCATTGCTTTTCAAAATCATATTATTAAATACGAGGGTGACTTAAGGGTAACAGGTATATGTTATGGTAGATTTATGGTAACATTTTGATTTAAATTAAATACCAATGCTCTACCGTATCATTCCACGCAATGAACATAGACATCTATTAAGGGTCTACTAAAACAATTTTTTCTTTGAATATAACATGTATCTTTCTCCAGATAAACGTCCAACCGCTCGGGACACTAACATTAAGAAGTTGGGTTAAATGGTACCTTTTTGTAAAGCTTTCTGGACTCTTGAAATCTGCAATTTTAACAATTATGGATTATTTTTTTAAATATGTACTTTTAAAATAGTTGTATTTATTTCGTGTTTAAGTTATGGATTAGTTTTTAATAATTATAAAATTGTTCAGTTTTGTGTTTCGGTTGATGAAGTTTATGAGTCGTTAGAAAGAAGTAAAAATGATGGTAGTCCGTAGGTAGGTGATTGATAACATCTTCTCATGTTTTCTTTATTTTAAATTTAAATGGGGATTGTTTTAATTATCTTTGTTACTAGTTTTTTTTGACTTGAAGATTATGAAAGCAAATATCTAAAAAAAACTAATCGGTAGACTTAGAAATTGCAGCTGATACATATACTGTATCGCCGTGTATCTTCGAAACAATCGAGCTTTTCAAAAATCACCAAGGAAAAAAATATTCTTAAAACTAGGCTAGGAATAACCGGCTGGTACTGTTGCCGTATCTTTACTAGTTATCTGTTATGTGACGCCAGATGTACTCTCACCATAATTAAAACCGCACACCGGTTTCGCTGTAATTAATATACCGCACTGACGAGCTCTACAGGCCTATAAAGTAATACGGCTGATAGCTAGCTCCGTAGGACATTGTGAGATGAACGACAAGGTCGCCATCTCGGTGCGAAACCAGGTAGTATATTGCCACGACAGCTCCAAATAACACAAAATGTTATAAAATAGAGACTGTGTACAACCAACAATTTTGTGAATTTCCCTGCACCATTTCTTCCCTAATATAGGGACAATCTATGTATGTGAGGCTAGATGTATCTCACCATAACTAGAACAGCAGACTGGTTGCGCTCTAACTAGAGCTCGTCATTACGGTATACTAATTACAGAGAGAACACACCAACAATTTACAAAATTGTTAGTTGGTTGTACACAGTCCCTATTTTGTAACATTTTGTGTTATTTGGAGATGTCGTGACAATATACTACCGGGTTCCGCACAGAGATGGCGACCCTGTTGTACATCTCACAATGTCCTGGTTACCTTTTATTAAATAAGGTGCACAAATTTTCATATAAATAGTGATTGAATAAATGTCAATTATATAAAACTTAGCAATAAGATATGAATAAAAACGTTTGGCTGGCACATATAAGAAACTAATCACAATTGTGTTAAATGCAAGCACAAGCATTCGGTTATTTTTAAAACACAGTGTATAATTATTATCTAATAATTAAACCATTAAACGGGGCTGCGGACAGCCCGGAGCGCCAAGCGCCGCCAGGCTGTTTTGATCTGGACCAGCGCAGCCGCTGCAATACGAATCTACCACAGCAGAGGAATATCCTGGTTACGATCCTCCCAGAGGGACACAGGGGCGGCCCCCCGAAGGGCTGCTTTTGACTGTCCCAGATAATGCAATCACTACAACCGGGACGACTCTAGCTCCTTCGTGCTGCGAAATGCCCCGGCGATCCCGGAAGGACCGAATCTTCGGAATACAGCCCCCAACCCCCAGAGTAGCCCGCCAACGGAGCCAGGAGAAAAACAGTTCCACCCTCGAGAGGACAGGAAGCACTCGTATACCGCCGATACGATCCACCTGAGCCAGACCGGGAGGCGGAAGACCACCGGGCTGCTTCAATCCAAGACAACACAATCGCTGCAACGTGGATTTACTACAGTCCAGGAATATCCTCACTCCGACTCCCTTATTCAGGATACAGGGGCGGCTTCACGGAGGGTTGTTTTTGACTGGAACGGATAATGCATTCACTACAACCGTCCCGATACACTATTCCTCCGCTCGGCCGCTTCCCCTGTGATCCCGGGAGAATCGGAGCCTCGGGACCGTGGCCCCCAACCGCCCAGGCAAAGCCCGCGAGCACCGCCAGCGGGGCCCCTGGTAATGATGTCGGACAGCGGCTCTCAGCAGACCGCGCCGCATTTCCCGAAGACACCAGCGCCGCGACAGAGCGTTCAATAATTCTACCACGGGCTCGCTAAATAGTATTAGACTGTCACGTACCTGGGACTCTTTTCGGTGACGGTGCTCACTCAACCAAACTCTTCGGTGGCGTCGTGAACCGGCAGCCTCGCTCTCTGCTTTTCCGGTATCCTGCCCTCTCCTCGCTGCGGATTGCCTCTCTTAGACTTCGCGTACTCTACAACTTCACTTCTCTGCGACGGACGTATTAACTTGCTCGCGGCGATTCTAGAACTGACGATTCTGTCGCACTTCCAGACCTCACTCCGGCCTTCAGCGATTCCGACTGTATTCCGTCAGCTTAAGCAACTTCTGCTTCTTAACGTGGCAAGTTACGCGTTCTATTCTACCGGAACGAATGAGAATATTTTAGCCGTTGCAGATGGTAATTGCAGTCAATTACGCGGCTGCAATTATGTTCTTAATCAAGCTAGATAATCCCTCCAGGATAGGTCACTTCGTGACAAAATAAATAAATAAGTAAATAAATAAATAAATAAATAAATAAATAAATAAATAAATAAATAAATAAATAAATAAATAAATAAATAAATAAATAAATAAATAAATAAATAAATAAATAAATAAATAAATAAATAAATAAATAAATGAATAAATAAATAAATAAATAAATAAATATACGCCACCGTGCTCACAAATGACGTCACGAATATCTCACGGAATGCACGTTTAAAAATAAAAATAAACTCATTTTAGGGTTTTAGCCCAAGGTCGCCGTTTTCATTTGCATCATAATATATGTATTCGTTAGTTCGTTAAGCATAAAAAGCAATTATATCTGATTCTATCGTGAAGTAGTGACACACCTAGCTGTAGCATGGAGTGCATTATAGGAGCCCTTTACCGTGTAGCTCTCGTAACGAGCAAATACACACAGCAAATGAGTGTGTTTGAAAATACATGTATCCCTTTGTTTCACAAAGGTGACTAATGAATCCAGTTGTTGCTTCTATTTAGCTCACTGTAAACTTAAATAAAATGTCATAGAGACATTCATTCTATGTGCCCGAACCATCTAAGCACGCTGTTCTCATATTTACCTTCAATAGACTTTTCCACGTTACATTCGTTCAGAACCCATTCACCTCTAACTTTCTTTCTTGTTTTACCCTGCACTGGTCTCAGGTAGTCGACTCTAACAGCATTCAACCAACTTACATCTTTTACCTGACGAGACCAGTACGTTGTTATATACAGCCATTTAGGCCCCTATATCTATGTATGGAAGTATATATATATATATATATATATATATATATATATATATATATATATATATATATATATATATATATATATATATATATGATGCGCCAAACTGGCCTATTGGAATTATTTAGAGAATGAGGAAAGGTGAGAATTTGGAATTAAGGTTATGTTCATATAAAGCCGTGATCTTCATTTTAAAAATATTTTTAATAATGCGGTGTGCCAGATCATCTCTCAACGAATACAAATTCTGATTCTTCTAATCGAACACCCTATGTATTGTGACATTTTTAGATTCCGCGGAACATTCTGGAAGTTTTGTGTATAACACAGGGGCGGCCGTGCGCTAGCGCTGCCGCTTGCCGGGGAAAAATAACATTTTTACTATGCTATATTTTAGTAAATTTTTATTTTTTTACCTCCTGCATTTTACACAAACAAAATTAGGATCGCAGAGTCAGCAGCCGTTAGTACAGAATCAGAAGAAGTATAGTGTGTTAATGGTTGCCGACGTTATATACATCCATATGCACAGTCCTGCGTCGGTGTGTTTTTTTCGGCGCTCTACCTAAATGGGAAACTTCAATACGAAATGATCGACTATCTTCGTCAAAAACGACCAAATAAGCAATCCCGTTGTGCGCTTTAAAATTCCACACTTGCAGCACAGCATAAGACCCAGCACTGAATCTTGTAGGGCGGCCCTTTGATGTTGTGAGAATAGAATATTTGACCTTGCCCACATCGCTCCGGCTTAACGGACCAGGGTTGGACTCGGCATATAGTTATGCTGTTCTCGAATGCAAGTTATGCGGAAATTTTAAATAGAACACCCTGTATTTTATGAGGAAACCCAAAGGACCAGTTAATTTTATATCTAAAAGTATTATATAATGTTATGCCTATTTTTAGCGGTTTTCGACTTATTAGCAAAAATAGAGAATAATGCAAGTAGCAAGGAAGAAACAACTATTTATTTGATTAGTTCATGCAAAAAAGTTCTGTTTTATTTACTTGTTGAATAAATAATGTATCAAATTACTATTCTAGAATTTAAAAAAAACAATATATTAAAAAAAATCAATAACTAAATTATCTGTAACGGCTTAAACAATTTAAACACTTTAAAATAAAATAACAAGAAAGTAACATAATAAAAGGAAAGACTTAACAGCTAAATTATTCGAAACGTCTTGCACTAACTTTAAAACATTCCCGGATTTGTTTCTGCACGTGGTCGGTTGTTGCTGCTTGTATCTCAGAGGCGTCTAAAGACAGCAGTGCTTGTTTAACTCGATTTTGAAGTTATTCCTTAGCATGAATGGGTGGTAAGGCAAACAAGGTGTTTTATTCTACCACACAGATAAAAATCACGTAAAGTGATGTTTGACGACCGTGGGGGCCAAAAACGTGGACCTAATCGACGAATCTAACAATCTTGGAACATATTTGACAGTTCATTGGTAACTTCATTTGGGCAGTGAGCTGGTGCAACATCTAGTTGATACCAACAATCGCGCAGCATTGCAAGATTTAATTCGTCGAGAAAGTCAGATACTGTGGTCCGTAATATTTGGAGATATTTCTCAGAATTCAGATTCTCATCATAAAAATAAAATTTAATTTTATGGTTAATCGATAAACAGAATACATGAAACCGAATTTGTGCTGAAATCCGCTTTTTTTTAATGAAGTGAGGATTTTCTGCAGCCTAATAATGTAAATGTCTTCTGTTAAATATGCGGCCCTCGTAAATTGACTTTCATCGGTAAAAATATTTTTTCCGAAAATTTGGATCTTCTTGTTTACGAATTAAAATCTTTTCGTCTAATTCAATACGCTTTGAGAGATCATTACGTTCGACTGCATGAAGTCCCACAAATATATAATTATGCATTTTATGGGTGTGCAGAATCCTCTCTATTGATTTGTAAGATATTCCCAAATCTTTCTCAGCAGAATAAATTGACGCATGACGATATGCAGAAAAATATGCCAGGACATTTATTTCATTGTCCTTGTTACCTGTTGCAGGTTTAATTTGCACTTTTCTTAGATTCTTTATGATACCTTTGTTCATACAATTATTTTGTGACCCCCTAAATCTCTTTTCATGCGCATTTCCATAGTGCTCATTAAACTTTCTGCATGTTCTAGAAATAATTTTGTTGCAGTGGCTATACATGTAAAACAGATTTAAAATTTGTTCGTTTGTATAATAATTCGACATTCTCAGGTAATTTATTAAACAGAAACACAGAAACAACAAACTTACGAAGTGTGATACACCGTCCAGTTAACACAGAAAATGGCAGATACGGCCGTTCAATCTTCTTCAGCCGCAGAAGCTCCGAAGAAGTGCGAAAGCGAAGAAGGAAAAGAAAGTGAAAAATCCCAATGCGAAACCGTCGCATCTTCCGACGTCCGAGATGGTGGGCAAAGCGATCAAGGACTTGAATGAACGCGGCGGTTCGTCGTTGCAGGCCATCAAGAAGTACATCGCCGCCAACTACAAGGTGGACGCCGATAAGCTGGCGCCGTTCATCAGGAAATACCTTAAATCGGCCGCGCCTCCAGCTCTCTGATACAGACGAAGGGCAAGGGAGCGTCCGGTTCCTTCAGGCTGACTTCGGGCTCCGTCCAGGTGGGAGGCAGCGACAAGAAACCAGCCGCCAAGAAGGTGAAGAGAGCCGTCGCCGGGGATAAACCGAAGTCGGCGGCGGCAGCGGCAGCCAAGAAACCCGCGACGAAACCGAAAAAGGCCCCTTCCAGCCCCAAGGTGAAGAAACCGGTCGGCGCCGGTACCAGAAAGAAGCCCGCCTCCGCCTCGGCCAAACTCAAATCGCCGTCCAAGGCGAAAAAAGCCAAAGCCGGTCCCACAAAGAAACCGAAGGCACCCAAACCGAAGACGGCCAAGAAGAAGGCGGCGGCTTCACCCAAGAAAAAGTAAACGCTGTACGGTCTCCTTGTCTCCGACATGTGAAAGTTGCAACGGGTGTGAGACGTTTAATGAAGAAGAAAAAAATCAAAAAAAATTCAAAATTATTCGCCCGATGCGACTGATGGCAGTCCCCGTGTGGTCGCAGTTAAACCTAGTTCTGACAACAAATCTTGCCTGTTGAAGGTCATGGCTATCTAGCACTAAAACATAGGTTTCCAATAGTAGCATTATTCTGGTTTTTTTTTTTTGCTAATAAATCCAAAACCGCTAAAAATGAGTATAACATCACCTAATACTTTTAGATAGAGAATTAATTGATCCTTCGGGTTTTACTATAAAATATAGGGTATTCCATTTAAGATATCCGGATAACTTGCATGTTCATGTTCTACAAAAAATCTATTATATTGTGGACAGCCTGTACGAAGCAACTTAATTCGCATAACATTTTATGATATAGCAACATAATAAGGCACAACCACCTAAAAATCAGGCATCCAGCTATGCTGGTTGAAAAGGAAACATTGTTTTTATTAAGTGATGCTAGTTGCGAAATTTCTTACAAAATAATTTGTATTTCCATAGGCTCAAGATAAGTGAAAGATAGGTTATACAAAAAAGTTTGAAAATGTCCTGCTAAATCTAAAAATGTCATAATATATAGGGTGTCTTATTAGACAAATCAGAGTTGGTATTTGGTAAGAGAGAATCTTAGTACGAAATTTATACCTTTTTTCGTTATCTAGATACTTCTAATAGGCCGTCGAGTTTAACGCACCCGGTATCTATATATATATATATATATATATATATATATATATATATATATATATATATATATATATATATATATATATATATATATATATATATATATATATGTATATATATATATATATATATATATATATATATATATATATATATATATATTCCATGTCATTATTAAGGAAAATTCTAAAACCAGTCGATTTTTATTTTCAAAAACTAACTTTTTGATATAAAATTTTCACTATATCTGTATACCGCTTCAAAAGGTAGATACCCTTTTGAAATTTTGAAATTGGCGGATGGGTAGTCTATACATCTTTTTAAGGCTAATCAAATTTTCTATTTAGCAACACCACTGTTTTTTCTAGGAATAAAATAAAGTGACTATGAACATTTATATTATCAGTAACACATAACACAAGTGAAGTATATAAAGAATTACATAGATCAGGCTTAACTAATCAAATGTTCGAAACACTTGCCTTCCTGTGTCTGACAATATATTAAACGGTCAACAAATTCTTCTTGGGCTCTAATAGCGAATTTTTATTTTAAAAAATTTGCTAATTGAGAAGTATCGATGGTGAGACTTTGCAAACATTTTTTCAAATGAGCGCAAATGTAAGCCCCTAGAACATATATATTTGTGTGTGTGTGTGTATCCAATCGATAACTCAAAAAGCTATTAACCGTTTTCGATGAATCTTTCTCCTATTAATAGCTTGAATTCGTTTGCCACTTTTGGGACAGTTTTTCTATAAAAAAATTGATTTTTCCGTAAAAAAATTCTGACTTAGAAAATGACAAAGATATTTTGATGAAATTGGACGGATATGTTGCACTTGGAAATACCTTACAACACACCAAAAGTCCACTTTCAAAGTTTAGAGAAAATTGAGTTATATAAATTTGAAGCATTTAATGAAAATTCGCTACCATAACGCACTTGGAAAATCTATGGAATATTACAGATAAAGATTACGTTACCTTGGCGCAAAAAGGTTAAGAAATACTAGAAAACTTACTTTGAACATTTTTAGTTTTTCTTCTTAAAAGGTTAAAGTCACGTCAAAATAGGCATTTTTAGACAAAGAGTCTGAAACTTAGACAGGTTACATAAAAAAGTGTATTTTGCAAAGCCTTCAGTTTTAGTTTTATCCCTCATTATCTTTTATTTTACTAGAATATTCACAGAAAAATAATTTTAAATAGATCCCTTCTCTGATCTCTTGGCAGTTGTTTCAGTTATAAAGTTTGTGGTTTATTGGTTCATAATTAGCCAATTTGCATAGAAAAGAGTACACACAGTACGGCAAGAAAGACGCTCTGTGAAGAAAAACAGCGAGCGAGAACAACGACTCCCCTGGTTAAAACCACAACGGGCATTGGATTACATAACTCACTATCCGCCATCACTTAAGTCCTGCCGGGGCTTGCGGTAAGGTGTTAAGCAGTTTAAAGTAATGATTGCTAGTAAGTGATGTAACTCAATGCCCGTCTTGGGACTAGCCAGGGGATTAGTTTTTTTACCATTGAATCATCAGGGCTGCAGGTTGTTTAAGCTAATACCGTTTTAATTATATAAATGTAATAAAAAATTTATAATTAAGTATTTGTTTTCTGAAAATGTGTAACCTTCGAAATAAACACAATCACTATGTTTTGGCATTTGGAATTAATATGGTCGTTAAAGTCACTCGTATCTTTTATATACGAAACAAAAAGAAGCATAAGGACGCAGCATACGTTGGGTGGATGCAAAGATTGGGAATAAGCAAAGCCTAATGGGCTCACTTTACTCGTCTTTACAAGGAAATACTGAAAACAAAACAATGAAATATGCATGTCTTTATATTTGCGATAGTTATTGCTGTCCTTTGTTTCTTCTGCACATGTATCTCTATCAATTCGAAACATACAATACTCAAATACAGTCCTTTTATAAAGGCAATGAAACTCTTTCAATGTAGGTAGCTTCACAGCTGCAACTATTTTCTCAGCAACATATACCAGACTTTATAAAATAAGAATATAAGGCCTTTTTATACGTATAACTACGCTGTCGTTGTCAAGTATTGCGTAGGCATTTTATATTCAGTGAGGAAATTTTTGTATCATATCAAATTTGTAATTCAATCGAATAATCTATTGTATAGGCTGACTTTTATTTTTCATAAAGCATCTCTGGTTACGAAATAAAATGTTTATTTCTTTTATTTTTAGTGAATTTTCTACAAAAAATTTACTAATGGAGAAATTGCGACTTTTTAGCTTATTAGCACTATTACTGTGAGAAAATACGAATTTAAAGTGACATTATTAGTGTTGTTAATTTTTATTCTGCAAAATATGCCAGTCACAAGAACCATAGGAACCGATATCGAGATCGCAATAAAAATTATCTTGATGATAATGAATTTTTAACTGATCTTGCAACGAAGGTAGCATATCTGGTATCACAAAAACTAACATCGAAATTTGAAGACATTGATATTGACAAGATTGCAGTGTTGGAAACCCGTGTCGGTGACTTCGAAGATAAGAATCGGCTACTGGCAGAGAAACTGGACTTCATAGAGTAACAGTCCAAACTTTCTTGTGTGCGTATCTACAGAATACCGGAGGAAAACGATGGGAATGTCCTTTCAAGTTGTACAAGATTTATTAACTAATAAACTAAAAGTTAACATTCTAGTGGCTAAATCTAAAAAATTCATACTATTGCTATCTTCTTCTAAAGTATGTTTGATATTTGCATAAAGGTTATTAATAAAATTTGAAAATTAATTTCATTATGTAGGGTTTTCTCGAAAACATGCTAAAATATCATCTATGTATATAGCTGTACTAAAAGACACTAATACATAAGACTTGCTACTGGAGAACAGAGAAACGCATAAAAACCAAATATTTTGTGTGGACCGCTATTGATGATACCGCGGCTTTTGAATTTGGAGAAGATTTCTTCACATAAGTGGGAACTTAGCCCTCCTAGAATCCACATAGACAAAGTGAACCATTCTACGGTACAGATCAATATCTTTATATCTATACGCGAAGAAAAAACTTAGTATCACTTTTTAAGCACCTTGATCAAAAGGAAGAGTGTAAGATGTGTGGGGCATAGTTAACGTTTATATGGAGAAGCAATGCATAGAGATAGAATGCATCTACAAATAGATTGAACAATGCTTTCTTTTAATTAAATAATCGGATTCCCCCGGTCCGTGCTCATTCTGTGCAGATCGTTCGTACCTAATCTACCTACCTAAACAGATGTATATTGACGCGTCCGTACGGAATCTCAAACACATAAAAGTCTGTGGGAAAACAGTCACACCGAGATTATAGAGGTATCTTCTTCTCCTTCAAGTGCCGTCTCCTCTTAGAAGGTTGGCTATCATCATGGCTATTCTCACTTTTGATGCTGCTGCTCTGAAAAACTCAACGGAACTACAGTTGTACCATTTTCTCAGGTTATTTAGCCAGGAAATACGTCTTCTTCCTCTGCTTCTCTTTCCCCGTATTTTTCCCTGCATAATATTCTACAACAATACATATTTCTCTCATATCATCACGTGGCCCAGATATTGCAGCTTTCTTATTTTAATTGTGTTCAATATCTCTTTTTCTTTTCTCATTCTTTACAGTACCTGCTCATTTGTTACCATGTCTACCCAACGTATCCTCAAGATCCTTCTATATGACCACATCTCAAATGCCTCCAGTCGATCACTTATATCTTTCTTTAGCGTCCATGATTCCATCCCATATAGCAACACCGAGAAAACGTAGCATCTCAATGTTCTGACTCTAAGTTGTAAGTTAATATCTCTACTGCATAACATGATTCTCATTCTGTTAAATATGGTTCTGGCTTGTCCATATAGAGGTATACGCTATGACAAAAAACATCAATAACGTTCAAACTTAAAAATTTAATGAATTACGGTCGAATTTCGACCAACAGTCCACTGGTTTCCGTTATTATACAAGATACGAGAAAAAATTGTATACGTTAATCATAGGGTGTCTTGTGCTGCATCTCATAAAATTATTTTAATAATCACATCGTGGCCCATAAGTCGTGGGTGATACAGATTTTCTCTTTTTAATCAAACACTCCCTACCTTATTATATTTTTGCATTTTCCATCGAATGCATGCTTGTGAGGAAAAAATATAGTGTTCTTGTTTTCGAGTTATTCAAATTGTCTTGCAATTTTTCACATTTTTGGCGCATACCAAAAATTATGATACGGCGTTTTTACCAATAGATAGCGGATCACATAAAAATAACGAATTCAGATATGCTTTTGTTTATATTACTTGTTAATTTTTGTACTTTTTCAAACAATGTAATTATTTTGATGAAATACCTATGGTACATTATTTCTTCTACAAATGTTAGACTGATAACCATATGTGATGCCTGTTTAAAAAAGACCGATTATATGGTTATTAAAAACATTTTAATGAAAATTCACTACCATAACGCACTTTCTGCGTCCAGACTTTTTAATGAATTTTTTGATCAAAATAGCCCAACGTAGCAACGTTTTTTTGTTTACAGTTGTCATGAATGTCTATAAATAAAATCAATTTTATTTTATATGATAATGCGCTAGAACGGCGAACCAGGTTACATAGAAGAAAATAATTGTGAAGCCAAACAAAAGTCCCTACATGTGTATTAGGTATGGAACTGTTTTAACCAGTAAAAGAAACAACAATTAAAACATATTATTTTATACTTTGCATCAGAACCTCAGTGGTTCAGGTGTAAGAACGTGTGCCTCTGAACCGAAGGGTACTGGGTTCGATACCAGGGTACTCCTTGCACTTTTTTCAGTACAAACTGTAAAATTAACATCAACCGCGGTTCTGGCATTGTATTTGAGCAAGTTGAATGTCTGCACGTTCTGCCAATCGGAGGGGGCGTCCCGTGTCCATGCGATGTTGGGCATGTTAAAGATCCCTACTTTCCTTACATAAAGGCAGGGATTCGGCAAAATTTCCAGGATAGTGAGGATAAACTGCTCCCTGGCGTCGGTGATTGGCCATAGTCGCGGAAATAGGCCGACGTTAAAGAAACAAAACACACACACACATATACTTTGCATCAAATTTGGCGTCAATACAAAATTTTAATACTTGTGTAATATTATGAAGTTAAAAGAAAACAACGTATGGCATTAAAAGAGAAGTAAATGAATATTTCTGCGGTGACAAATGGCGGAAGCGTGGGGCAGCCGAAAAATTTATTACAGCAGTCAACTAGAATAAATTACACCTGCTTTTACAACCATACTTTTATGATCTGTAGTGCTGTAATTACTCGTAACAGTGTTTTTATAGGGCATTCCGCTCGCAGTTGTAGATAGTATTTTATTCGAAAACATATTAATCAGATGATCTGGAAAAACAAACTCCTATTTGAAAATACGTAATGAAGCATTGTAAGATATAATAAATTGTATCTACTGAACCCTATCGACCTATTTTATGTATGTTATTTGTCACTTAAAAGAAACATCAAATTCTAGAAAACTCTATATTAACAAAAGCCTGGACGCAGCAAGTGCGTTATGGTAGTGAATTTTCATAGAAATGATCTGGCACAAAATATTTTATAACTTTTTTTCCTTGTAACATAGAAATCTAAATTTTGGTATATAGTTTGCTTTTTATATCGTAAACCTACCTACCAATTTTGGTTATCATAGATTTTCTATTTTTTAAGATAAAATTTTTTTTCAAATGAAAACTCAAAATTTTTCCAGAAAACCTCGTCCGATTTTTTTGATTAACGAACTTGTCAAAGCCTTTTACAAAAGGAAGGTACGTGCCAAATTTTATCAAAATCGGTTTATTATTCTTTGAGATAAAAATTTTTTTCGAATGAAAACTCAAAATTTTCCCGGAAAACCTCGTTCGATTTTCCTAACTAACAAACTTGTCAAAGCTATTTACAAAATAAAGGTACATGCCAAATTTTATTAAAATCGGCTAATTACTTTTTGAGATAATAATTTTTTTCGAATGAAAACTCAAAATTTTCCCGGAAAACCTCGTCCGATTTTCCTGACTAACGAACATATCCAAGCTATTTACAAAAGAAAAGCACATGCCAAATTTCATCAAAATCGGCCCATTATTTTTTGAGTTATCGGTGTGATACATATATATATATATATATATATATATATATATATATATATATATATATATATATATATATATATATATATATATATATATATATATATATATATATATATATATAAACATATAAAAATTGAAACTGACCCGGATATGGGTTCTAGGGGTCCTAGATCGCGCTCATTTGAAGAAATTTTTTCAAAATTCAAAAATCGAGATCTCATTAGTGAATTTTTTCTAAGAAAATTCACTAAAAGTAAAATAACTGCCAAGCATAGATAAGTTACTGAACCAGCCCAATCAGGCTAGTTTGTGAGGATAAATTGAGGTTTCTTGAAATTTTGTATACAAGTTACTTTCCCAGCTTACAGGTTAATGACGAACTAAATACAAATTAAAATGTTGTTTCTGGAACCCAAATGAAAACAAAAGACCCAACATTCAGTTTGATAAAATAACTCATTAAAAAGGAACTGCGTTGCGGTTAAGACGTGAAAACGTACACAAAAATGAAAATAATTTGTTTTATTCTTTTAGTGGCTTTTCGATCAACAACTTTGACCAATTGTGGCCATTAGCATAATGAATTGTTCATTGGTCTGGGATAAAAATGAGATATTTTAATTAATTTACAAACAGAACAAAGATATTTTGTTTTGCTTGATACGAGAACCCACTCTGGAAAAGACAGATAAGAAACATTATGTTATAACATCGTTGGTTTTATTCAAATATAATAGTGTCACATTTGTCTATGAGAATTAAGTTTATAGTTACTTCTGTGGTCAGTTGTAGTGTGTTGGTAACAGCGAACACTCTGTAATGATATTTTTAGAAGGGACCAGAAGTGACAGGTGTAGAAAAGTGTAAAAGGTTTATAATCTCTATGGAGAGTATGAATAGATGAACGGTACATAGCGTGAGTTAGTTCAGTATTGAATTAGTGTGGTGCAGAGTAAGTGATCATAGAGTATTAAGTGAGTCAGCAGTAAGTGTTGGTGTTTAAGAAGCGATCATAGAAGGCGAATAGTGGAATATAGTTCTATGGACATTTAATAATAGAGATAAATATATTAGTTGATACTGGTGTTGGAAAATAGATGCTTATAATAAATTAGTAGTTTGAAAAGCTATGTTTTGTTCGTCAACAAATCCATAACCCCGTAGAACGTAACAATAGCATAAGACACAAATTACTTAAATTGTTTTTACACTCTTGTTTATAAGTCTTTTAGTTGTATATATATATATATATATATATATATATATATATATATATATATATATATATATATATATATATATATATACATATATATATATATATATATATATATATATATATATATATATAGAGAGAGAGAGAGAGAGAGAGAGAGAGAGAGACTTAGGAGAAAGTAACGGTCCTCGCTTGTTAGTTCCGGACAGTCAGAACCTGATTTTTAGGCATTCAACATTTTATGCAACTACCAAGGTGCTTGGTTATACCATGCTTTATATATTTCGTGTCAAATTGATACTTCAACAGAAGCCCACAGGGAAGCTAACAACTAAATAATATTCAGGTACAATTCGTTGATTCTTGTTGCACTTACTTGGTGAAACTGGCCCACACTGCATCCAGACTAGGAAACTACTTCACTGGCTTCACTGTTAAGTTTCGGTTTCTGAAAGTAAAGGACGTAGCCAGCGCGCAAGCTAACTGGAACAAGAGGCCTTTCTGAATTATAGATGTTCTAGGAAGTTCTTCAACGTTTCTGTAGCCGATTTCGCTCAAGAGCAGCAAAACTGGTTACAGGAACGTTGGAGAACATCCTAGAACATCTAGAATTCAGAAGCGCCTCCTGTTCCAGTTAGGTTACGCGCTGGCTACGTCCTGCAATTACAGAAACCAAATCCCACAGTGAAGCCAGAGAAGTAGTCTCCTACACTGTACGTACCATTCAGGTACAAGACAAAATATTCTCTTACCGAGAACTGAACTACAGTTAACTCGAGGAGCATCAGAAGAGACCACAACAATTATGGCGCTCCGTACACATACCATTCACATAGACACATGAACAGCAGCCTCCAATCGGCGTATTTACAGAGACATTTTGTTAAAACATCGTTAGATTAATTAAAAAAGGCCGATGTAATTCGAAAATCCGGCGTGCTTAACCTCGTATTGAATTCTATTTAACGTGAATAACAGTTGACTATTGTTGTCGTTGACAACCATAGAGCAAAAATTGAGTAACAAGAGCAGAATACATGGAATTTCAGAGAATAAGAAATGGTCTACCATTGACTCAGTTAGGCCTAGTGAGACATTCAAAAATGTATCATGTTCGGAGGATGGAGTATCATTTGGCAGATTTTTTGTTATGTCCGCCCAAACTGCCATTGGACAGATGCATTTAAAAATGGCACGACACTGTCATTTAATGTTGTTCTTCTCCACCAGCGCTCGTACGCATCTTTGCCGCCCCAATAAAAAACTTTGGCTTATTGTGCATGCACTTAGTCTTTTTACTCGATCCATTCCAAAATCACTGTGCCTTGAACTAGTCTGCACAGCGAATGGTAGGGTGAAGTTTTATAATGCTCTGTTTTCGGTCTAGACTGACCGTAGATCAGTTGTCTTTTGCGGTCCAGAGCTTTACACTCGCACAAGATGTGCTGGGTTGATTCCTCCCCCTCGCCGCATGTGAGGTCCCCCTCCTATTTTATGCAGGCTATTCTTGACAGCCATGTGTCCCGTCAAGAGACCTTTTATGTTTCTAAGCTCTCCTCTGCTAAGATTTAGCAGCTCCACAGCTCTCTTTGAACTGGGTTCGTCAATTATTGACTTCCCATGTCTGAGCCCTTGATGTGACATGTTGGTGCCAATTGAGATTTCGATCCACAGAAATGCCAACAAGTGAAAATGACTCATTACTTTGAATAACTTGGTTGCTCATTGTGATGGGTCTAGGGCTGGTGTCTCTCTTATGATAAATAAAGCAAGACTGTGATTTGGTGGGGTTGAATTGTACAAGATTTCTACTTCCCCAGTCTAATATTTTTTGGAGATCCGCGGAGACAGAGCCCTCCATGAATCTGCGATCCTCATCTAATTGGGCTAAAGAGACAGGCTTAGAATATTGTATATTTGAGTGGAGGGTAGTGTCGTCCGCGTAACTGTGAACTGGGTTGGATGTGCTAGAGAGGAGGTAATTGATGTGGAGGAACAAAGTAGGGGCTAAAGCTGAACCTTGAGGAACTCCTGCATTAATTGGATACAGTTTAAAGGAATGGACATCCAGGGCAACAGAAATGCTCCGGTTGGAGATGAAATTTGCTGTCCAGGTACAGAGTTTTGGTGGTAGGCCATAGGCCGGAAGTTTATTAAGCAGCGCTGCGTGCCAGACCTGGTCGAATGCTTTGGATATATCTAGAGCGACAATCTGGAATTCACAGTATAGTTATATAGACTTATTCCAAGAATGGCTGACAAAGGAAAGGAGGTCGGCAGTTGATCTACGCTGACGGAATCCATACTGCCTGTCGTGGATTAGACTGTGTTTTTCAAGAAATCTTAGTAATTCGGTGTTTATATACTTTTCCATCACTTTAGAGACGACCGAAAGGAGAGAAATAGGCCTGTAGTTACTAGGAAGCGCTTTGGATCCTTTCTTAGAGACGGGTTGTACTCGAGCATTTTTCCAGTTACTGTGGAATATGCCTCTATTGTAAGATGTCTGAAACAGACGAGTCAGGACAGGAGCAAGTTCTGGTGCGCATTTTTTAAGAACAATTGCTGGGATCTCGTGAAGGCCAGAGGCTTTCCTGATATTAAGAGAAAAGAGCATCTTTCGTACTTTTTTAGTTTTGAAAATGATATCCGTCATTTTATGCGCGGCATTGGGACTGTTGGTGATTGAACATTTGGAGGTTGGTTGAGAGTATAATTGCCGGCGAACAACGAGGCACAAAGTTCAGCCTTGCCCAGGGCGGTAGAAACAATTTCATCCCCTGAGACAAGAGGTGGGAACGTGCTCTTGCAGAAATTATTCCCAATAGATTTAGCAAGAGTCCAGAAAGGTTTGCTGCCGCTGGAGCTTAAGAGGACTTTGTTTTTGATGTGGTTATTAAAAGAGTTTTTTGCCTCAGAAAGAATGCGGACATAGCGGTTTCTTGCGTCGTTAAATGCTTGACGATTTTCTTGACTGGGATTGTGCAGAAGCGTTTTGTAAGCTTTGACCTTTTCATGTCTGGCCTTGTTACAGGATTTAGAGAACCAGGGCTTTTAAGTGGCTGCAGAGGTTTTATGTGTACGTGGAATAAATAATTCCATGCCAGCTTGGATAATTTCGGTGACGTTTTGTGAGATATCAGAGGGGTCAGGATGAGAGAAGCAGACATACGCCCATGGAAATGAGGGAAAGTAATCTCGCATTTCGTCCCAGATCACGGAGTTGTAGTGCCGAACGATACGTGGGTGTGATGACTGTGCGACCTCGAGGTGCATTGCGCAGGAAGCAGTGACCATGCTGTGGTCTGAGCGACCAATGGCGGCGGTGACTGATATTTTATAGCAATCAGGATTTGTAGTAAGAAGGAGATCCAAGGGATTTGAGCTATGTGTTGGGATGCGAGGAAAGTAAGTAGGTTGCTGAACCATATTGGCTAAAGAATTACTGACTGCAAAGGCCTCCGCTGCTCTTCCTTGTGGATCGGTTTTTGAAGATCCTAGACATTCCTTATGGACATTGAAGTCACCAAGAATGGTGACCTAGGTGGAAGGATATTCAGCAATCAGATGGTCGGTTTTTTTAGAAAGGTAGTCAAAGAGCTGGACAAAGTTGTTGTCAGAAGGTGACCTTTGATGCAACAGATGAATTTAGTTGCAGCCCTGAGAGAGAGTTTTGTACATAGTATGTCTTTTCGTCCAGCTTCTAAATTGGGGAGTCTGGTGCAGGGTAGATTGCTACGGACGTACGCGCACACGTCTCCATGCAATCTAAAGGAAGCAAGGAGCTCATACCCCGGGAATTTAATGGAATGTTGTTTTTTATGTTGTTTTTTAAGCTTACATTGTTCTATTCAAATTGCTATTTCTATTGCGTCCTTGTCTAACACCTTTACAATATGTGGAGCCAAAACGTTCATCATTTCAACAAAAGTCTGGATGCAGCAAGTAAGTTACGATAGTGAATTTTCATGTAAATGATCTGGCACCAAAGATTTTTTTAAATTAAATGCTTATAACTTATTTTCTTTTAGCATAGGCATTTAAATTTTGGTAGGTAGTTTACTTTCTATAACGTAAATCTACGTTCAAATATTGGTTACTATTACATTGTTATTATCTATGATAAAAAAAGGCCGCAAAAAAATTGATCTAGCCACTTAGAGAAGGAAGTTGTCACAAATTTTATCAAAATTGGCCCAGTATTTTTTTATTTGTCTATGGGTCCTCGCGCGCATTTGAAGAATTTTTTTGGAAAATTCAAATGTCAGGTCTTTCCATTAGTATTTTTTTCTACTACACTTCACTGGAAAGACTAAACAGAAATACTACATTCATGGGGAAAGAAGAATAGACAAAGTAAATTCAGTATGACAGGATAATTAGCAATAATTCACGCCATGTCTTCTTCAATAAAGCATTCTCATAAGGTTCGTTTCTCTAAACGCAAATAAAATTAATAAGCTTGCCTAGTATAAAGAAGTTTTACATATACATATGTCAGGCAAAGTAGGTGCAGTATTTTATCATCGTAGCGTGACCTGCTTATAGAGGCGGGGGTGTCGAAATTTACTCGACCGGTCTAAGCAATCCGCGGTGGGTCGTATTGGTAGATCCGCCCCTCTGATAAACCCTACTCACTTCTGAAGCAACTGAATGAAACTCCACATTAATTATTCAACGTCTGAGCTTCTAAGGGAGACACACGATTTCTAGAATGCGGCGGCTATAATATGCGTGGCATTATTCCACAATTCTATATATAGGTCTTGCAACGTTACTATATTTTTATGACTCCTAGATATGTAATTAAGTTGATCGCTTGCTACGGTTTGTTACAATTTTCATGTAGCAGGTGCGGATCTATGAAATATACATCTGTAGTTACTTTGTTGATCGCGCCTAAAAAATTAGGTATGTCTATTTAGTATTTCAGACGAGTTTGACCTTTTTACTTTATTTTTAGTGAATTTTCGTAGAAAAAATTCACTAATGGGGAGATCCCGACTTTTGAATTTTGAAAAAAAATTTGCAAATGAGCGCGAACTAGGACCCCTAGAGCCCATATCCGGGGTCAGTTTCAATTTTTATATGTTTATATATATATATATATATATATATATATATATATATATATATATATATATATATATATATATATATATATATATATATATATATATATATATATATATATATATAATCAAAGCATCGAAGACACTCGGATTTCTTATTCGCACTTCCGGTTCGTTTCATAATGCAGACACTTTGAGGCTCCTGTTCGGTGCCTATGTGCGGCCGCATCTGGAATATGCCTTTGTGGTCTGGTCTCCTCTGTATGACGTCCATATAGGGGCTCTTGAGGGCGTCCAACGGAGATTTGTAAAGTTCCTTGCATACAGAGCGGATCGGGTGTATCCCGCTACTGATACACCACAAGCCGATTAACTGTCGAGGTTCTCATTGGAATCTCTGCAGGCTAGGCGTATTAACTCTGCTCTCTCCCTGATACATAATTTACTGCACAGTAGGATCGTCTGTCTGTTGCGTACTCTGCTTTTTTACACCCCTAGAGTCAACTCTAGAAGACACGACTTCTTTTATCTACCGCCACCTAGGACCAATGTTGGGCTAAACTCACCGATTTACAGATCGTGCTCAATTTATAACAGCGTGCATCAGTCAATAGACATATTGTGTTGTGGTGAGTCTGAGATGAGACATGTTGCATCGCTGCTTGGTAATTAATAGAACTTTACTATGTTAATTTTTATAGTGTATGATATGTATTTTATAATGTATTCATACTCTTAATTTGGGATAATTCCCGTTGAGTATTTGTAGTTTATAAATAAATATATATATATATATATATATATATATATATATATATATATATATATATATATATATATATATATATATATATATATATATATATATATCACACCGATAACTCAAAAAATAATGGGCCAATTTTGATAAAATTTGCCACATACCTTCCTTTTGTAAATGGCTTGGATAAGTTCGTTAATGAGAAAAATCAGTCGAGGTTTTCCGGGAAAATGTTGAGTTTTCATTCGAAAAAAAATTATATCTCCGGAATTAACAAAGTAAGGGCAAAAAGGCAAATTTGGTACGCTGGTTCATATCGTCATAGGTAAGCTACCTAGTAAAATTTAGCTCTGTAGGTTAAAGGACAAAAAAGTTACAGACATTTAAAGAAAAATAAATTTGGGTTTTCCTCAAAACGTCAAAGTCGCGATTAAAAATGTCAAAATTGGTAATATTAAGGCAATGATTCTGAAATTAGAATGAGCTATCGAAAGAAAATGTCTCAAGAAGAATGATTTACAAAGCCAGAACTCTTAGTTTCAATCGTCATTGTCTTTCATTTTACTAAAATATTCCCAGAAAATTCATTTAAAATAGACCCTGTCTCTGATGCTTTGGCAGTAGTGTTGGCTATCGTTTATCGTTTAATGGTATATTATTTTTGTAGAATTTTCGTAAAAATCAATAAAGCTCAATATATCCGTTATTATACAAGATATGCAAAAAATGGTATACTTTAATGATAGGGTGTCTTGAGCTACATCTTAAAAAATATTTCCACAATTACTGGGTGGCCCATAAGTCGTTGGTGATTCAATTTTTCTTTTTTTTTTAATCGAAAACGCCCTATGTTATTGCATTTTTACATTTTCCATCAAAATATTATAAATCTTTGTTTGAAAAGAAATTCGGGACGCAGCAAGTGCGTTATGGTAGCGAATTTTTATTGAATCCTTCAAATTTGAATAGCTCAATTTGCTATTAACCTATAAGGTTGACCAGGGAACCAGTTTTTTCGGGAACAATTTTAGTTTAGTTTCGGATATTTTTGTACATTTTCAAACAGTAAAGTTATTTTGATGAAACATGGCACATTGTTTCTACTATATAGATTGGTGCCTGCTTTCTTAAAAAAAACATGTTTGCTATTAAAATAATTTTTATGAAAATTCACTACCATAACGCATTTGCTGCGTCCAGAAGGTTTTTTTTTCCTTGTACACCACCATGAGCTCCTGCCATGATTGCAGCATTTTTTTTTAATTTCACACCACGAGGGCTTACAGCCTAAATACTATCGTACCGTGGGTGTCGACAAGGAGGAAAGAGGCAACTTGTCATTTCTGGACTTGAAGGTTTGGAGGTTCGGGGGAGAAGGGAAAACATGTGCCGGCAAGGAGTTATACAACTTGGAAGTCCTCGGGACAAAAGAGCGGGCATAACAAGATGTTCTATGTCTGGTGACCTGGACAGTAAAATGGTGCATTCGCTCTGTTCCCCTGGTAGTTCTTTTGGGGGCAGCAGGTGGAGGAACCATGGAAGAAAGCTCCTCTGAGCAGTGTCCATGCAGATATCTATAAAAGAGAGAGAGGTCACCAACGGCACGTCTGTGGGCAAGGGATGTCAGCCTTTGGGTAAGGAGAAGGTCACCGATGAGACGTATAGCTCTTTTTTGAATGGAGTCTAGGATAGAGAGTGTAGAAGCGGCAGCGGCACCCCAAATGTGGGAGCAGTATTCGAGGTTTGGTCTTATTTGTGAAGTATATAAAATATAGAGATTAGCTGGTGAAAAATATTTGCGAGCCCGGAAGAGGAAACCTAATTTCTTATCAGCCGCTTCTGCAATTGATGTGACATGTTGGTGCCAATTGAGATTTCGATTCACAGAGATGCCAACAAGTGAAAAGGACTCATTACTTTGAATAACTTGGTTGTTTATTGTGATGGGTCTAGGGCTGGTGTATCTTTTATGAGAAAGAAAGCAAGACTGAGATTTGGTGGGGTTGAATTGTACAAGATTTCTACTTCCCCAGTCTAATATTTTTTTGGAGGTCCACGGAGACAGAACCCTTCATGTGCCTGTGATCCTCATCTAGTTGGGCCAAAGAGACAGGCTTAGAATATTGTATATTTGAGTGGAGGGTGCTGTCGTCCGCGTAACTGTGAACTGGGTTGGATATGCTAGAGGAGGTCATTGATGTGGAGAAGAAACAAAGTAGGGGCTAGAGCTGAACCTTGAGGAACTCCTGCATTAATTGGATATAGTTTAGCCATCCACAACAACTGAAATGCTCTGGTCGGAGAGGAAGTTTGCTGTCCAAGTACAGAGTTTTGATGGTAAGCCATAGGCCAGAAGTTTATTAAGCAGCGCTGCGTGCCAGACCTGGTCGAAGGCTTTGGATATGGCTAGAGCGACAATCTGAGATTCACCGTGTAGTTCTATAGACTTGTTCCAAGAATGGATGACAAAGGAAAGGAGGTCGGCAGTTGATCTGCGCTGACGGAAACCATACTGCATGTCGTGGATTAGACTGTGTTTTTCCAGAAATTTTAGGGATTCGGTGTTTATATACTCTTCCATCACTTTAGAGATGACTGAAAGGAGAGAAATAGGCCTGTAGTTTGCTAGGAAGCGCTTTGGATCCTTTCTTGGGGTCAGGTTGTACTCGAGCAGTTTTCCAGTTACTAGGGAATATGCCTCTGTTGTAAGATGTCTGAAACAGGCGAGTCAGGACAGGAGCAAGTTCTGGTGCGCATTTTTTGAGAACAATTGCTGGGATCTCATCAAGGCCAGAGGCTTTCCTGGTATTAAGAGAAGTTAGCATCTTATCATATCATCATCTTATCTTATCATATCCTTGAGCCCGACATAGATGTGTGTCCAAGTTATCACTCTCCAGCTGCGTAAGGATATTTTCATATAGTTCGACTGCAGTCTTTCCAGCTATTGGGAAGAAACCTAGAAATGATTCATTTACTTTAACTTGATCGCCTTCAATATGAACATATCTGATTACATAACTATCTGATCAGCATGTGATATGTCTGGAGTGCTATTGGACAGAATGCCGAAAGATTTTGCTTTTCCTATGTCGTCCACAATCTTATTTTTCCCCTCTTTCCCAAAAAGACTTATGAAGTCATTTTGAACGTCTTTGGATAAATAAGGATCTACCCGCTTCCTTTTTGTACAGGCGATCTTTTAGCACTGAGTCATATTTCGACAATAGATTAACTAATTCTACAAAATTTCCTCTAATGTCTCATGAAACCCCCTCTCTATGCCCTCTAAAAAGAAGATTTTGGCGTGCTAGGAAAGGATCTAAAAAGCGATTTAAAATGTCACACCACTTCTTTTTTTCTTGGTCTAAAACCATTTGCTGTTCATGGCCGATAGTTTTTGCAGCCCTAATTCATTTTCTAAGACTTTCTTTTTATGAAAACAGGAGTCAGATGTTTTGTTTCATGGTGCGTAAACAGTTTGCAGCAAAAACGGTATAAACTGTATTTTGTTGGAGAGTATACTATCCATTTTCTGATTACTTTTTCTCCATTTGGTAACGCTTGCCTTTTCTGCCCGCGCCGTCCTCGTCGGGCAGATGAACCAGTGGCTGGCTACTAAGCTACTAAGCTACGTAAGTGAGTTGTCCCACGTTGTCACCCTTTGGTGCTTGGCACCCGGGGCGGACCGGCCCCACCGCGTTGGTGGTACAATTTTTCTTTTTTTCTTTTGTCGAACACGCTTTATTGCATTTTTGCATTTTCCATCGAAATATAACGCATGTTTGTAAAAAAGAAATTAGGGACGCAACAAGTGCGTTATGGTAGCGAATTTTGATTAAATGCTTTATATTTAAAAAGCTCAATTTGATATTAACCTATAATGTAGACCAAGAAACGGATTTTTTCGAGAACATTTTAAGTTTACTTTCTGACATTTTTGTACGTTTTCAAACAATAAAGTTATTTTGATGAAACATGGCACATCGTTTCTACTATATAGGTTATACTGGTAACCAAATTTGATGCCTGATTTCTTAAAAAACACACATATTTGCTTTTAAAAGTATTTTTATGAAAATTCACTACCATAACGCACTGGCTGCGTCCAGATTTTTTTGCATTTAACGTTATCTCTTTAAGAAACCCTCGGACAAGATAATTTTGTTTTTGAAGGGGACACATCTTCGCGCAAACATTGCCACTTCATTCCCCTAAGCGGCGAAGCTACCCTCTTCAAAAATTTAAATGGCAAGTATTTTTGAGTCATACGTTGTTAAGAAGGCTACTCAGTTACCCATTCAATCGTGTCCTCGACCTTAAAAATATTGCTATGGAAATGAAAACCAATGTTAAAAAGTATTATCTAAAAAATGACATTGCGGAAAGAAAAAGGTTTTATTTAAAATAATCATACAAAATATAAATTTTGTTGAAATCCCTTTTTCACGTATAAAATATGAAGAAATTATATCGATTTTTTACGTGCTGAACCATTTCGGGTGTTATCAGATGGCATTGTGCAACAACACACTGGCAGAAATTTGCAAGCTCGTGGGATCAGTTGCATGGATTTGTTTATATGTCCCCTTAAAAAGTCTAATTGTGCTTCGTTCGGTAACATTAAATGCCATTCAATTTGGCCAGGTCTTGTAATCCAGAAAAGTTAATCCATAAATAATCACAGAAACTTATTAGCTAAGTTTTGTATAATTTTGCGATGGTAAATGTATTTTTCGCCGACTAAAATACCTAACGTTACCTTACTATTTTTATTATAAATTTATAATGTGTACACCTTCATGCAAGACTCATCGCAGATTAAAATAAATGAGGTCGTCTCACTTTTAGTGAATTTTTGAAAAAAAATATTTTAACATTTTCAAATAAACGCAGGCCTAAAAACCAGTTTTAGTATATACATATATACATATATATATATATATATATATATATATATATATATATATATATATATATATATATATATATATATATATATATCACCGATAGCTCAATTCGTACAATATTGCAGACACTTCCCTTTGTGAGTGGCTTGGGCAAGTAGTTCATTGCTATAAAACTCGGGCCAATTTTTTCAGGAGAATCTTGGGTTTATGTTCTGAAAATTTTTGTGTATTCAAATATAACAAATCTCTGGCACTACAGATTTATATTATAAAATAGTACACCAAAATTTAAATCCTAAAGTTGAAAGAAAAATGTTATAGGCATCTAATAACAATTTTTTTTGTGACGCTGGAGGTCACACAAAGCCAGAAGATCAAAGTATTTGTATGTTAGCTCATTTCTATTAAACTTCGGTACCGTATCGCACTTGCTACGTCTGGACTTCCTAAACGTACATTTTTTATGTGTACACTCTAGCAGTGTGAAAATTGCTTTGCATCGCAAAATACAGACGTGGGGACTATTTCTCTGGCTTCACAGATATTTGTTTGCTTCTCTGTAACCAGTTTCGTTGGTTGACAGCATTATTAGACAGGAGAGAATATTTTTATCATACGTCAACCAAACTTAACATAAATGAGTTTATTAAACAGATTCAGGTGAACTGCTTTATTGATTGCAAAACTTATAAAAAATTGCTAACATAACAAACTTGCTGCATCCAGACTTTTGTATTTACATCTGATGGTCAAACAAGAGCTACCCAATAATTATTTTAGATGTCGTTAATTAAGTTATGCTATAGAAATTTGGCATTTGTTTAACATTTATTTTGTTTGAATAATTAATCGTAAAATGGTGGAGGTGCTGAGATATTTACCAGGATGCGCGCAAATGGTGGAAGCGCTGATTACTGATTTCAAGTGGCCTATTGCTAATGAGAGGTAAAATCCTTACACATTTTCACAAAAAGAACTGTTGAATAGGCACAAAGCGTAAGCCCTTAGACCCTATATTCGAAGTCAGTTTCAGACTTTATTTATCTATGTATATACAAAGTGGCGCAGAGAAAACAAAACAAACCTGCATTTTCATATTTCCCGTTATTTAGAAAACCACCTCTCGCACATGTCACATTTTTCCGATATTTCCAACCCTGTCAGTTCGTCCCTCTAGCGGTAGTGAGTTTTACTCCTAAAATTTTAAACGAAAAGGAGTATTGCGTGAGACCTCATTCTTAAGCCAATAAAATTAGCACTTTGAAAACTATCAGTTTTGGCTTAGTTTTTGAGGAAACTCATTTCAGAATCTTATCTGCCAAACAAAACTAAAGTTTGCACTCATTTGAAGAAATATTTTTAAAATTCAACAGTCGCGGTCTTTTCACCGCCGAATTTTTCTACCAAAATTAGTTAAAAATTACAGACCGTTAAACCATAATCTGAACTAAAACTAATGCCAAAGCATCACAGAAAGGGTCAATTTATGATGAATTTTCCGGCAACATTTTAGTAAAATAAAGGACTAGGATGGTTGAGGCTGAAACTTAAG
Organism: Tillus elongatus; assembly: GCA_964006375.1. NCBI lineage: Eukaryota > Metazoa > Arthropoda > Insecta > Coleoptera > Cleridae > Tillus > Tillus elongatus. The sequence continues at coordinate 186,049,167 of OZ023263.1, forward strand.
GGTTTGTAGAATACTCTTCTTGTGACATTTTCTTTACACAGCCCGTATTCGTTTCAGGTTCCTTGCCTAACTGTTACCAATTTTGACGTTTCAAATCACGACTTTGACGTTTTGAGGAAAACCCAATTTTTTGGTTAAATGCCTATAACTTTTTTGTCTTTTAACTTACAGACTTACATTTTGGTACATGGTTTGCTTTTTATAATGCAAGCACAAGTAATAAATTTGGTTGCCCCTACTTTGTTATTTCCGGAGGTATAAAAATGTTCCCAAAGAGAACAAAAAAATTTCCAAAAAAACCTATGCCAATTTTCCTGGATAACAAACTTATCCAAGCCTGCAAAATCGGCTTATTATTTTTTGAGCTATCGGTGTGATACACACACACACACACACATATAAAAAAAGGTAAGATGCTTACTGGCAATTAGGCCATTGCTGACCCTTTTTACTTATCTAAACTAACCTACCCTCCACCTTGAGCTCGATCTCAACGATGACAGTGATTTGAAAAATCATCCGCCGCCGGTGAGTCTCGAACCATCGACCCCCGAGTTCGTATTGGAAAGTCATCGACTTTCTCGCACACACACACACATACAAATATATATATATATATATATATATATATATATATATATATATATATATATATATATATATATATATATATATATATATATATACAAATCGGAACTGGCGCCAGACAGGTGTTCTAGGAGACCTAGTTTGCGCTCATTTAAAAACATTTTTTCAAATTTCAAAAGTCGCGATCTTCTCATTTTTGAAGATTTACTTGAAACAGTAATATTTGGGAAAAAATAACAGCGCCACTAGATTAAACGTCAAAATTTCAAAAACGAGAGGTTTTTACCTTTTGACGTACAAGCAGTACTTTAAAATGCAAGATTTTCAATATCGCCATGTAGCTCGGAAACTAAGAGGGCTATGACGTTTTTGTTTGCGGCGTCTTTCGTTTCACAAAAAAGTAGCGCAGGTTGGCGAAGACTGAAAGGTTCTACTATTACGAATAACCGAGATACCCAGCAATTGCAACTAAAATGGAACACCTGTACAAAGTCATGTGATGTAGACACTGTTAATCATAACGAAGCTGGAATATGCAGCAGAACTGAAAGCTGCTTGAATGCAGGTCGGTTCAAATTTAGCGTTTTTACAAGTTACTATAGAGAGCCAATACTAGCACTTAAAACAAAGTAAGTAAGGAGGCTTGAGAAAAGTAGAGATACATTTATTGCTTCCGTAGACCAGGAAGAACCATTCGATAATGTAGGTTGAAAAATAATGTTACAAATAGTGAAGAGAGTTGGATTGGAATGGATTCTTAGTCTATACAAAAATCTAAGTACCATGATAGATAATCACGGACTTGAATTCAGAGCTAAAATAGGACAATGTGTACGTCCGGGCGTCTATTTTCACCAATTTTAACAACGGTTCCATTGCATAATATATGCAGATGACATGTGTTGAACTGAAACAAAAAAAAGATTTACAAACGATGCTGATTGCGCAGGACACTGTGGTAAAAATAATTAAGCTAAAGTATCACAAAATTAAAAGTAATGACAATGAGACTGCAAAAATAGATGTTAATCTAAACAGCAAACAACTGGATCAAGTAGTTTAGGTACCTTGGGAATGTTATAAGGAAGAATGGTAAAGGCAGTAAGGAACTTAGAAAGAGGTTCACGATCGATGACCAACCATTTAATAGACCAAGTACTCTCCTTACAAATAAATATTTGAACATGAACCTGAGGTAGTTTGACTTTGACTGAGCTGAAGACTGATCGAATGACTACAAAGACACCGATATAAAGGCGAATGAAGGTATGCGAGAGGGGGTGGGAAAAACTGTGCTTGTTAAAAAAAGTCAAAAGGAAGAAGGCAAACTACATTTCGTATATTCTGAGACATTCGTAACGTTCACCAGGCGCCAACAGTTAAATAGTTGTGTCAGAGTATGCGTTCGCCAGTCTCGCGGAGGTTTTGCTGGAACTCAACTGTTGGCGACTGGTCAAAGCGGAATGACAGACAAACGGCACAAAATTATGCTTGAAGTCAACAGTGCATTTATCATTCTCCAACCGCTGTAATGTATAGGTAGTCAGCAGATGAGCGCTTAAACTCAGCTGTTAGCGACTGGTGAACTCAGCTATTAAAATTTTCTGACAACATTATTTACAAGATATATATATATATATATATATATATATATATATATATATATATATATATATATGTGTGTGTGTGTGTGTGCACTAAAATAATTATACAGTGCATATTACATAGAAGTTACATACAAACTTGTGGCTGTAACTGATGCGATTTGGTTAAAATATTGAACCGAAACATATCAAAATTCTGTTGACACTGATATTTCTTGCTATAAAATTTCGAATTTATTCAACCAATCTTCAGTTATTAGCAGCTCCAATATTTCCTCTACATCCTTTGAACTTCTCAAACAAATGTATATATATATATATATATATATATATATATATATATATATATATATATATATATATATATATATATATATATATATATATATATCTTTATATCATCATCATCAATCAGCCCTCTGCGTCCACTGCTGGACATAGGCCTCCACTAGTTGAGTCCATTCTTTTCTGTCTTGAGCGCTACGAATCCAGTTTTTGTAATTTTTGTGATTTCGTCTGTCCAGCGAGTTGGTGGTCTTCCTCTGTCTCTTTTATCGGATCTGGGTCTCCATTCAAGTAATCGTTTTGTCCACCTCTCATCTTGCATGCGAGCCACATGTCCCGTCCACTTCCATTTGAGTTTTGCCACATGTACGACCACATCAGTCACTCCTGTTCTTCTGCGTAATTCTTCATTTCTAATGTGGTCACGTAACGGAAGGCCAAGCGTCGACCTCGCCATTTTGCGCTGTGCTACTTTTAGTTTCTTAGCAGAAACGTTGGTAAGGGTTAGTGTTTCGGCGCCGTAGGTCATAACCGGTGTGTTCTATTGGTTGAAAACTTTTCTTTTCAAGCATATTGGAAGGTCGCCTCTGAAAATGTTTCCAAGTTTGCTGTAAGCCGCCCAGGAGAGTATAACTCTTCTGTTAATCTCACATGTTTGGTTGGCTTTATATATGCTTATCTCGAGGCCCAAATATGTGTATTTATCTACCCATTCCACCTCAGAGTTTTCAATATTTAGGTTGTTACTAGAAACGAGGTTAGTCATAAATTTTGTTTTTGCGATGTCATTTTTAGACCTACTGTTGCACAGGCCTCCTGAAGTTCCTGTAGCATCACTCTAATATCTTTCCAGTTGTCAGCCAGTAAGACAATGTCGTCTGCAAACCGTAAGTTTGACAGACTTTGGTTGTCTATTCTTAGACCTTTCTGGTCCCAATCTAGCTTCTTGAACACATATCCCAGGACGGTGATAAACAGTTTTGGAGACATCGTATCTCCCTGGCGTACTCCTCTCCCAATCTTTTTATATATATATATATATATATATATATATATATATATATATATATATATATATATATATATTGTAAATCAGTTTTGTGTAGCGAGAGTCAATACGGCATGCTTCTAGGGACTGCAACACTGCGTCCAGCTCCACAGTGTCGAAAGCCCTATGGAAATCCACAAAAGCAAGGACAAGAGGTCTGCCATATTCGATTCTCTTTTCAATCACTTGTTTGACGCTCTGGAGATGATCATTGGTTCCAAACCCACTTTGAAAACCAGCTTGTTCCACTGTGTGATAATTATTCTAGTAAATAATTTGTAGAGGTGGCTAGGTAGACTTATAGGCCTGTAATTATATATATATATATATATATATATATATATATATATATATATATATATATATATATATATATATATATATATATATATATATATATATAAAATAAAATATTGACCATAAAAAAACTGCGGTGGACCCTAGCCCAATTGATGGAATGTGATAATTTGTAAATCATATTGCTATATTGTAAAGCTGACTTTCAAATCTAGATTTACTGATGCAGTTTGACAACCCGATAAATGCGAATTAGGATAAAACCGGCCTTTGTCTTTCATGTCAGCTGAATGCACAGAGCTTTTATTTCAACCTTGATTTCTTTTTATTGATTGAATTTGCCCTAACTTGGTAAAACTTGTTCATTTTGAAAATAGACGTGAATACCTTCATTTTGGTGAAACCAGTTACGAGAAGATAAGAAACTATTAAGTTTACTTTTGTGATAAGAGCCTCGGTGGTTCAGTGGTAAAAACGTATGCCTCTGAACCGAAGGGTACTGGGTTTGATCCTAGGGTACTCTTACCTTTTCTGTACATACTATACAACTAACATCAACCGAAGTTTTGGCATTGTATTTGAGCAAGTTGAATGTCTGCACGTTCCGCCCTTCAGGGGGGGGGGGGTGTAAAGCCGTCGGTCCCGTGTTCATGCGATGTTGGACACGTTAAAGATTCCTACCCTCCTTACATAAAGGCAGAAGTTCGACAAAATTTCCAAGATAGTGAGGTGAAACTGCTCCCTGGCGTCGGTGATTGGCCATCGTTGCGGAAATAGGCCAACGTTGAAGAAATAGAAACACAACACATACTTTTGTGATAAGAACAAAAAGAAACATGATATTTCAGAATTACCGTGGTTCATTGATAACAAAGAATCTAGCAGGGCAACCTTTGTGCACTTAAATCCCTTTATTCGCTTTAACTTTCTTTACGAAGCTAAAAAAGAGTATTATGTGCCTATTTGCGATCATAAATCTTCTAAAAAAACTACAAGCTGTAAGAGTTGATTGAAATTTACTAAGCCTACACTAGCTTTTGTTTTCGTAAATGTATTTATTTATCACACTCCAGCGACGTTTTTTCTGCAGAATTGTGAAACTTACAAAACTCGCATATATCACATTAAAATAATCATTGCTGAGTATTATAAACAAAAGCACGTATACAAGAAGTTTCATAAATTATATATTGATTTTTTATTGTTTTTTCCCCCACACAAACAAAACTGCAAACGAGTGAAATTTAATATTCGAATTATTTCGTCTGCTTTCAAAGCAATGGGGATCCGTTTTCTTTACATGCTAAGTATTCTCGTATAATTCAGCTTCTTTCTTTTAACGTTTATTTCGTACATTTACATATTTTTAGGCCTCCGGTAGCCTGAAATTCCATATTTTATTATAGCGACGCTTAACGTTTCCATTAATTAGGATTTAATTGCTTTCTCTTGAACCTGTTATGGATTTACATTTTTTAGAGCATTTCGTTGAAAGTTATACGTTTGACAAAATCGCAATTTTAAACGTTCTGGAGAATTTCTTACAAATTATTGGCCCCGGAGATGATATCCATTATTGGTTTCAATTTCTGTTTGATATATAAGTTTTTCTTGTTTCGTCGGCTTGAATACTAACTTAGTGTTGAATTCCACCCATGCAGACATTTTAGGAATAGAGGGGTGAAATACTTAAAAAGCAATGAATAAATTATCTTCTGTCTCTCCTTCAGATGTATATCCTCTGTGGATGCCGGCTGACACATTAGTTTACTTTTTTCACTAACGCTTTAAATAGAGCAATTGATCTCATTCCAAATCATGTTCACGAATTTCGGGGCCAGTATGTTTGCCTACAAAGTAGTACTCTTCCACTTTCTAGTTTCCCCTGGACGATGGATTGGAGCCGATGGTGTTTTTAACTCCGGATTATATACCCAAAGTACTATTTCTTCCTGCGTTTAATAATTCCCAGAAATTCCAGTTCCCCGTTAATGCTTTGGAAGGCCGTGCCATTTGTCACGCGATGAACCCATGAGATCGTCGGCATACAAAGTTAGCGCCACATATTGAAGCCATTTATGTGTCTCCATGAGGTATCGATAACACCTCCGTTTGTGTGTTCACCAAATTCTGCTACAAAATAAATTTCTAACAACATCTGAAGGACATATACTTTTGGAAAACCTGACACAATTAACCTAATGCCGAAGCTATAATGAGGTTGAAAGAGACAAGAAGTAATAGTCTGCAAAAGTAGTGATGACGACACTTCACATAAAACACAGATACAACTTATTTAAGAAAAATATCAAGAGAAAATCGAATCCTATTTATCTTGCCTTGTATTCACTGTCTAATAAAGCCAACGTAATGATCATTAGATCTTAAAAAATTCGTTATTAAATTGGTTTCTCCAACGTGTACTTATCACAGGTAAAGATTGTAAATACTTTTTATTTCTAATTTTTTTGTGCATACATATATATTTGCACCTATTTTATTTCCTATTTAGTTTACTGTTTTGGTTTGTCATAGCTTTAATTTCAGGTTTCTAAAATTATTATATACAGATGTAAAGACATTCTTACTGGCTTCACAATGGTCCTTTTTCTTCTTTGTAATCAAGTCTATTAGCCACAGATTTTTCTAATTCGGTTTCTAAAATACTGTCCAGTCGTCTTTTGTTTTGATTTATAATGAAACCTGCTAGAGAAAGAAGGGCAACTTTTACATAAAAAACTGATATTTTTTATATATATATATATATATATATATATATATATATATATATATATATATATTTGTGTGTGTGTGTGTGTGTGTGTGTGTTATTTTCATACTTTTCTAGAGGAAGTTAACTGGGACACTTACGCAGATTTAATTTCTGGTTTCAAAAATTCTTATATGCAGATGTAAAGACTTTTTTACTGGCTTCACAACTGTCCATTTTCTGCTTTGTAATTGGCTACGTCATTCTACGGCATCGTCAGATAGGGGGTGAGATGGCCTCAGAAGCTCAAGTTTATTGGAACATCAGAAAGAAGGGTGACTATTACATAGACAACTGATATTTTATATGCATATACATGTATATATATATATATATATATATATATATATATATATATATATATATATATATATTATATGTTTTATTTATGTATGTTGTTTCTACATTTGTTAGAGGAAGTTAAGTGTGGGACATTTGCGCCTAGGGACCCGTCAAGACATAAATCACAGAATGAAATAGGCCACCAATAATAAAGTTTGAACATTAGGACAGAACGTCGGTGGTTCAGCGATAAGAACGTGTGCCTCTGAACCGAAGAGTACTGGGTTCGATCCCAGGGTACTCCTCTTACTTTTTCAGTACAAACTGTAAAATTAACATCAACCGAGGTTATGGCATTGTATTTGAGCAAGTTGAATGTCTGCGCGTTCCGCCCTTTGGAGAGGACGTAAAGCCATCTGTGCGGTGCCCATGAGATGTTGGGCACGTTAAAGATCCCTCGTATTCAAATTTATTTGGTTCGTATTCAAAAGTATTTACGTTATTTTTAAAATATTCTGTTATATAAATGGGACGTATTTCTCTGTGGCTGTTGCAATAATCTTGAATTGGCGCTTCCTAATTCCATTAGTTCCGGATATTGTCTGTTAACGTTCTGATTAAAATTTGTTCGTCGAATTTTATTTGATTGGTTATTATGATGGTTATTTAAATTTGGTCTCCTTACTTGTTTGGTGTTCATAGAACAGAAAACGACCCAGAAGAGCGGCTCGAGGCGTGAAAATATATCTAATATTATTTTTAAGTAAAAATATTTATAAGAAAATTATAAATCCAAATAATAGCGTTTTTAATTAAGTAGGTCGCATAGAAATTATAATTATTGACCTGGAATTGCTCATATTACATAAATAATAAACAAGTTGGAATTGCAGAGTACAGAGTAACCTCCGAACAAGAAAGCTCAAACTGGAGATTTTGTGACCTAACGGATGATTTGAATCTGATGGTGTAAAGCGGTTTGTAGAATTTCCTTTCTATAATGTCAAATTCTAACCTATCTATATTTTTGAGTGCCAGAGCGTCAACAAAGGCTAATTGGTCGCTGTTCTTCATTTCGTAAGTGAACTTGGTTGAAGGGAACCTACTGTTCAAGTTATTAACAAAATTATTGACGATATCCTTTCTAAAGTTAAAAACACCAAAAATATCGTCAACTTATGAGCTTATTTATTGACTGTTTTAGGCGTTTTTTATACCTATATATATATATATATATATATATATATATATATATATATATATATATATATATATATATATATATATATATATATATATATATATTTATGTATGTTATTTCCATACTTTTCTAGAGGAAGTTGACTGGGACACTTGACACTTGCGTAGCTCTAATTTCTGGTTTCAAAAATTCTTATATGCAGATGTAAAGACTTTTTTACTGGCTTTACAACTGTCTATTTTTTTTTGTAATTGGCGACGTCCTTTTACGGCATCGTCAGACAGAAGGTGAGCCAGCGTCAGAAGCTCAAGTCTGTTTGCCACAGATTTGTCTAATTCTGTTTCGAAAATACTGTCCCATCGTCTTTTGTTTTGATCTATAATCAAACGTGGAACATCAGAAAGAAGGGTGACTATTACCTAGACAACTGATATTTTATATATATATATATATATATATATATATATATATATATATATATATATATATATATATATATATATATATGTACACTTTTGTAGAGGAAGTTAAGTGGGACATTTGCGCCTAGGGACCCGTCAAGGCTTAAATCACAGAATAAAATGGGCAACCAATAATGACGTTTGAACATTAGGACAGAACGTTGGTGGTTCAGGGGTAAAAACGTGTGCCTCTAAACCAAAGAAAACTGGGTTCGATTCCAGGGTACTTTTTCTGTACAAACTGTAAAATTAACATCAACCTAGGTTCTGACATTGGATTTGAGCAAGTTGAATGTCTGCGCGTCCCGACCTTTGGAGGGGGCTTAAAGCCGTCTGTCCCGTGTCCATGCGATGTTGGGCACGTTAAAGATCACTCGTATTCAAAATTATTTGGTTCGTATTCAAAATTATTTACGTTATTTTTAAAATATTCTGTTATATAAATGGTACATATTTCTCTGTGGCTGTTGCGATAATCTTTAATTGGCGCTTCCTAATTCCATTGGTTCCGGATATTGTCTGTTAACGTTCTGATTAAAATTTGGTTGTCGAATTTTATTTGATTGGCTATTATGATGGTTATTTAAATTTGATGTCCTTATTTGTTTGGTGTTCATAAAACAGAAAATAACCCAGAAGGGCGGCTCGAGGCGTGAAATTATATTTAATATTATTTTTAAGTAAAAATATTTATATGAAAATTTGCTATTACAAATCCAAATAATAGCGTTTATAATTAAGTAGGTCGCATAGAAATTATAATTATCGACCTGGAATTGCTCATATTACATAAATAATAAACAAGTTGGAATTGCAGAGTACAGTATAAGGAATGCTGACTGATTAGGTTGCATTTTGTAAATTATGTAGACCAAGCAAAGGTTATAAGTAGTGGTGTTGGTAAACATTAACGGGACTTTTTGATTTAAATTATGTAGAGATAAGTAGAGACTTTAACTTTTGCTTTGAAATTGTAAAGATCAATATCGACACTTTTGCTTTGAAAATGTAGACTCTAATATTAGAGATTTTTTATTAGATTCTTAAAATGTAAAGACGCGAGAATTTTAATTTAATTATGTACAGACTTGGTTTTAAATTTTATTCAGTTAAGTTAGTTTAAAAAAGGTTGTTAGTTCTTTTTATTATTATTAAATTTCGAAAATTCTGTTGGAAATTCAGTAATTTGGTTATTTTGTCTGGGCTGAAAATTTTGAACGTTACTTTGTTGTTGAAAAGGTCTATGATTCCGTTGAAATGGTTTTTGGAACTGGATGTTATTAAAATTTAGATTATCTTGTAGTTGGAAATGTTGTCTGTTATGTTCGTCGTTTTTGTTCTGGTTAAACTTTGGTCTATTTATTGTTTTATCTCTGTAATAGAAGTTTTCTTCAGAAAATACAAATTTCAATGCTTGTTCGACACTTTCGGGATTAGTTGACCTTATTACTATTCCCATTGGATTCCTAAATCCACGCAAAAATACTTTTAACGTTTGAGTTTAATAAATTGTCATTTTAAGTGCCCGTACTGCTTCGTTATTCACATTAGCGAGGAGATTTCTGTCGTCTCTATGATCCGTAAAATTCTACACGTCATAAGGTCTAGCCACGAGTTTATTATCTTCGTATTTATTATATGACGTGCTTGTCCCGTTAGTTTAGCCTGTATGAAATTTAATAATTTTTAAAACTATTTTATTATTGATTACACAAATAACTACATAAGATATAAAAACGTATATAAAATAATGACAAATACAAATATCATCATAAGTGTGATATATTAACTTTAGCACGCGAAGTGCAGAGTCTAATGTAAGAAACAGGAATGAACACCCCGCTGAAGGCGAGTCATTTATTTATAAGGTTTCACTTCGGGCGTAGCACTATTGTTCTTAGAGGTGACTTATATTATGTTGACACAGCTTCCCACACTTTACACCGTAGTTTCCCAAGGTGCCTTTGGATTCTGCTGACTTAGGTGTCTGCATACTTGGACTGCTACTTAGTATTATAATGGCTCTTTGCTGGTAGTCCATTTATCTCGCGAGTGTATGTACTTATCATTAGGAACTGAAAAACTAAAGTTCGATGTTTAGTATGAACGTATAAACGCATTCATCTACATTTGTTCGACCATAGAATAATATCTGTTTTACACTGAGAGATAAATATAGTAACCGTCCGCTCATCCTGACACTGGGAATCTGTCTGTCTAATTAGAACGAAGCATTATTTAATCTATTTGAAACATACATTATACATACATTTTATCTTTCTCCTCTCTTTCTTTATATGGAATGTAATTATGCCAAAACTCACACTGCTTCGTGCGCACAATGTGCTTAAAAAGGGGTACAATTTTTTTCTTCTTTAAAATGAAGGACAATGACGGCTGAAACTGAAACTTAAGACTTTATAGAACACACTTCTTACGACATTTCTTCCTCATAGCTCGTATTAGCTCCAGATTATTTATCTAGAACATCTTAATTTTGACGTTTATAATCGCGACTGTGACGTTTTACGAATAGAAACTATAATTTTCTTAAATGCTTGTAACTTCTTTTTCTTTTAACGTAGAGATCGAAATTTTGGCACATTGTTCGTTTTTTATGATATAGATCCGCCATTGTTATTTCCTAATAATAGTGTCAACGTGCGTTAATGAAATTTGTAATACAAATTTCTTTTAAAGAGAATTACCTACCTAGATATATTAAATTTTTATTTTCTACCCTCCTAGAAAATTGTGTTTTGGCATTAAAGGTTTTTTTTAATGAGCTAAAACACAAGATTCAAATATGATGTACGACAATAGAAAGATATAGATGGTAAAATTTTCGAAAAAGTTCTTTAAATGAGCGTGTATTAGGATCTCTAAACCCGATATTCAAGGTCTCTTCAAATTAAAAGTATTAATTTTGGTAATATGCCGTACTAATAGTATAAATTCTTATGAAAATTCACTACTATAACGCACTCAGTGCGTCCCGATATGTTTTATTTCTAAACCTTCAAAAAATCAAGTTGGCTCTTTTCATTACAAAAATGAAGTGGCTCTGTGCAGTTATTTACTGTGCGCCTAAAATAGGTAGCCACATGTTTTACAAATGTAAATTTATCAGTGTGGTTATTTCTGAGTGCAGAATAATGTTCTTTGGATCCGGTATTAAAACTTATAGAGGTTTGACTGATGTAGACTTAATTACAATGTGTACCAGCTAGTTTATAAATTACCGCTTTTGTCAGGAAACTTATTTTTATTTTCCATTAAATGGCAAATTAGGCGTAGTGTTGTAAAGTTTGAAAGCTACCTTTGTATGTGTACTGTCATTTGACATTTTTGAAATGTGTACCAGCATGTTACAAAAGTAAGTCATCGAAAGTGATTTGCTCTTTGGTGTCTCTAATATTTAAATACATTGAATTAAGCGCAGTTTAACACAAAAGAAGAATCACGCTCTTCGACAAAGGCTGCAATTTATAAATTGGCTTGCACCTAATGTAACTCAGTTTATAACGATCAAACTTCTATAGGTTTTAATACCAGATACAAAGAACATATTTTTGCACTTAACCTCGCTGACAACTCTACGTTTACAAAACATATTACCGTTACCCAACATAGAACCACAGTAAATAACTGCATAGACAAGTACACTTGGAGAAAACCAAATCACCACAACACATTTTAAAAAAGACCTGACGATCGTTTCACTAACCAAGTTAGCATTACCTTATATACCGGATCTTAGGTAAAGGGACCGAACTGATATGGGAAAATAAACGCAGGCAAATTCTGCAGTATATTGTATTTTTATCGCGGGACGAGGTCTGCACTGTCCCTACTAACTTATCTAAAATGTGTCCAGCTCTAGTAATTTTGTGAAGGTTCAACGACACCTAAATTAACATAGTTTGCTTTATCGTAACTATCTGTATTATTATGTTATCTCTAGGACGTGTTAAAAACGTGGGAATATTTATTTAACAAAGAGATCGATCAGGTGACTCGTAATCGGCGGTGGTGCCACATTCATGCAATTTTTGTTGTAACTATATTTCGCAATGTATATATATATATATATATATATATATATATATATATATATATATATATATATATATATATATATATATACTTTCGAAGAAGTTTAGCTGTCCTGGTTGTCAAACATTTTTTATTAATTATCGTGTTATCCTTGTCTTTTGGGTTACCTAGCAAGTTTTTAAGGTATTTTTTGTCGAAAATGTTAACTGCAAGTTGACTTTTTTTAAAATGCTATCTAGACCCCTCGTCATTCGAGGTTCAAATGGTAAGCAAACAAAGTTTATTTCGGATTTCTCTCTTAAACGTTGTTGATTCCGTCAACATTTTATTTGTTTTCTGTTTGTTGATTAATTTTTCCACTAAGCAATCAGTGTATCCGTTATATTCGGCCACGTTCTTAATATAATTTAATTCTTTAATATATCTACTTTTGTTTAAAGGAAAATTAATATAACGGATACACTGCTTGCTTAGTGGAAAAATTAATCAACAAACAGAAAACAAAGAAAATGTTGACGGAATCAACAACGTTTAAAAGAGAGAAATCCGAAATAAACTTTGTTTACCATTTAAACCTCGAATCACGAGGGGTCTAGATAGCATTTTTTTTTAATTCAACTTGCAGCCAACATTTTCGACAAAAAATACCTTGAAAAACTTACTAGGTAACCCAAAAGACAAGGATAACACGAACAAAACGTCGGGAATTTATGAAATAAGTTGCAAAGATTGTAATCTTAAGTACGTCGGAGAAAACAAAGAGATCGATTGGAGTTAGATTCAAAGAACACTAAGCCCAATTACGTTACGGTACTATAGATATATCTACTGTCGCCTGACATGTTTGGGATAATAATCATCACGTTAATGAAGATAATCTGAAATTAATTAAAAATGTTAGACAACCAGAACGGCTAAACTCCTTCAAAAGTATATATATATATTGCGAAATATAGTTACAACAAAAATTGTATGAACGTAGCACCACCGCCGATTACGAGTCACCTGATGGATTGCTTCGTTAAATAAAAATTCCGACGTTTTTAACACGTCCTAGAGATAACATAATAATACAGATAGTTCCGACAAAGCAAACTATGTTAATTTAGGTGTCGTTGAACCTTCACAAAATTACTAGAGATGGACACATTTTAGATAAGTTAGTAGGGACAGTGCAGACCTCGTCCCGCGATAAAAATACAATACACTACAGAATTTGCCTGCGTTAATTTTCCCATATCAGTTCAGTCCCTTTACCTAAGATCCGGTATAAGGTGATGTTAGTTTTTAAGAGAGTTAGAATTTTTCATCCTCTGATGATGCTAACTTGGTTAGTGAAGCGATCGTCAGGTCTTTTTTAAAATGTGTTGTGGTGATTTGGGTTTCTTCAAGTGTACTTGTCAGTGCTCATCACAGGTTCCAATCTTCACTTAGTAACTGCATAGAGCCAATATATTTTTATAATGACAAGCGCAAACTAGACTTTTTTAAACTTCAGAAATAAAAAAGAAAATAGAGAACTGCCTCATTTTAAATGAGTATCTAAAGGACTCCCATTTCTTGGAAAGTCTTCTTTCTGATTAAATATATCAACCAGAACACATCTAGCCATATTAGAAGTAGTAATAATGTAATAAGCTGATCTATATACATAATTTCGTTATATAAAACCTGTTCTTATTGCTGCAATTATAATTAAGTAAAATACATTATTATAATTGTTGTTATGGTCATTATTGTTATAAGTTTTTTATTTTAAAGTTAACTATTGACATAAAAACGTCTTCTGTAGTTTATCTTTTTTTTAATGTTTGATCAAAATAACATAATGTAGCCACGGATTTTTGTTTAAAGTTAATATGAAGGCGTATAAATAAATTTAAATTTTTTATGTCTGACACTGTCGTAATAGGCCGAAACTCATTTACAGAAGAGCACAAACAATTGTGGAGCCAGAAAAAAAGTATCTACGTCTGTATTTACTATGAAACAGTTCCAAGATGCGGCAATAACAATTGGTAAGGTGTCTTATTGTCAAAATTATTTTGTGACATTAGGTTATATTCTTTACATCAGCACCACACGTAAAAACTATGTTTAATTCTTAGTTTTTGTCATAAGTAACAGGGTATTCAAAATACAGAATAAAGTAAAACTTTGCTAAAGTAAATTTTATTTTATAGTTATTTTATGGAATGTAGCATCTGCAACAATATTGTAATTTTACTTCTAATAAATATAAACTTGTTTTTTTTTTAAAGAACAGACTGGGCAAGGTATATAAATATACGTGTTTAAACATGCCATATACAAATTTACAAATTTTGATGTTGGAATCGCCTTTTTGGCAAGCTATTGTTCTTGCACACAAATATAAACACCAAACTCAAAAAGCACAAGCCTTAATGCACAAATCTATATAATTACGTATTTTCTTAATAAAATTTAAGACGCATTTATACATAAATATATACTTAATAATTTATCAAGCAGATGAGTCTAGAGAGATAACTCAGCTTATTATTGGTTTAAATTTCTTTCTACATTCCACATGTGTCGAGTGTGTAATATTTATACAAGGAATTTGCCTACAAACTAAATACATTTAAACTCTTTTCTCTAGTTGATTTTGTAAGCGTTTCTTAAGTTTTTAAATAATTGTCAAATGTTATATTATCTACCAATTGTAATACATAATTAAATTGCAGACAGAAATAGGTATGTACGACCGGTTCCCTTAAGCGTTTTATTTATAACCCCCCAGTGACATTCCCACGGTTACTTAGCGCAAAACTTACAAAACTCTCGTAAATCAACTCATAAATAACTTCCGAATTTACCCTGTTGAATATTATGAAGCGTGTAATAAAAGAGCATTGTTTTCATAAAGAGACAACAAAACAAACGTTAGTACAGAAGCAGCGCCTATTTTATGTGTTATTAGGGCCGGCTGTATTCAATTACAGCGCGAATAAGTCTCAGAAGAGGCACTTACCTTCTCAGCATGCCCGTGATGTGTCAAGTGTAGGCGCTCGGTAGTCGGTCCGACGGAAAACTGCAGTTCACGAACTAGCGCGGCCGAACTCACACATAGACACCGGAGGAATAGTCCGCTTCTCTGGAATCAGGTGCGTCGGTAGCGCGCGCGCATACTCCCCCTATATCATTGATTGGCGTTTCTAGGGCCCCCCAGGCCCCCAAAGAAAACATTGTTTACGCACAATCCTGCCTTTGCTGCACACTGTCATAGTACCTCTCTCCGGGGGTAATACGTTAGTGATGTTGTCTTTTGGACCTCAACTTTTTTATCTCTTTTATTACTTTACCATTCAGCTATATGCTGAAGACACCAGGATATGCCGGAGGGCGTTCGCCAACGATAATAATGATTTGATGGAGTGGAAAATTAATTCATTTTGTCAAGCTAATGTTCTTTTTTCCATGAAAGTTATATAGCTAGAGGCGTAACGGAAATATTATGTACGATATAATCTTTTGATCAACCATTATTCTAGTAGCATGATGTGTTTTTATCGTGTTATACTTATTCGACAGTAAAAATTTAATCCTGGTTAAATTTTCTGGAATTGTTTTGGATTACATACGCACACAAAAGTGATTTTAGACAAATATTTAATCAGGAACTTTTTTTTGATTTTATATAAAAAAAAGTGTTTTCAAACAGCGGTCTAATAAAATTACTGTGACAAAGTTAAATATTGTAAAAAGCATGGAAAATTAAGTGTGGTTGCAGTAAGTGCGTCACGGAAGCGAAATTTCACTAAAACTATATTAGATTAAATTCATTATCCAAGTTTCATCGAAATAAGTTTCCGATTTCGGAGATATAAATAGTTTTCAGAGAAAAACTTTTAAAATCTTTGACGCAGCAAGCGAGTTGTGAAGGCGAATTTAATAGGTGGTGGTGCTCTTATAGTATAAAATTGTACAAAATTAAACAACTTTTGTTTCTATTTAAAGGATTCTTTGCGGTGTAGAGCGTATTTTTAAAGGCAGGTTTTAAATTGTGTTGGGTAGAAGTAAAAAGGTAAGATGCTTACTGGCAATTAGGCCATTGCTGACCCTTTTTGCTCATCTAAACTAACCTACCCTCCACCTTGAGCTCGATCTCAACGATGACAGTGATTTTGAAAAATTATCCGCCGCCGGTGAGGCTCGAACCGTCGTCCCCCGAGTCCGCATTGGAAAGTCTGAATCGACTTTCCCGCACGGCCACGGAGGCGCTTTGGGTAGAAGTAAGTTATAGTTATCATTGATCAGCAAAAAGACAAATTTAATAACGGGATTTTCTTTTCTAGCCTAAACTCTTTACATAGTATCGTGTTGTATCTAGGTGATGCAAGTCAAAGAAACTTGTATTGCAAATTTCGTTAAAGTTACAAAAGGTTTCCAGAAGAAAACTTAATTCATGTTGAGAAAAGTAAAGTATTTGCCAAATTATAAACGAAGCAGTTATATTTTCTTATTAATTACCTGGATAATTTCGTTTTAGTCAACGTAATAGAACCGGTTTTACAGCAACTAAAAAAGTTTAAAAAAAGTAATCCTCAATTAGTGAATGTGTTTAATAGAAATTCAATAATATCAACAATAACAAAATATCTGCTGAAAATGTTAACTCGGTGCAAAATTTATCTTATTCCAAACATACGAAATCTGTACGCTATTGTCTCTACCAAATATATCAAAGTGAAACAAAACAAAATGTTACATGCACTGAACGGAAACCGACCACGAGCCGTTTCTGTACGAGGCGAGAGCATTCTACCACTGAACCAAAGACGCAATGACAAGATATTCGTTTACCGTATAGGTACTTGACGCGGACTTCGTGCTCTGGGAAACTTTTTATTATATTAAAAGTAAACGAAATTACGGAATTAATTAAATTATGACTTAAAACACATTTGCAGTTGCTGACAAACGATGTGAACGGTTGTTGGGATTTTTGAGGCTGATTTTGGCATCCACAAGAAGGAAACCACAACTGTGAGTTACATTTCGATTAAGTCACACTATAAATTTTCACACAAAAAAAAAGGTAATTTGAAATTTCTGGTTGATAGATTAATACAGTTTCCCTTAAATAAAGAATGATACAACAAACTTAAATATATTTAAAAAATGTAGCTAAGTATAATGTTTACTGTGACCGTGGAGTGGAAAAATTAGTCAATAAACATAAAACAAAGAAAATGTTAGCCGAATCTACGACTTTCAGAAAAATCAAACAGACAAAACCGCTGTGTGTCTACCATTTCAACCGTGAATTACGAGAGGTTTTAATAGCATTCTTAAAAACGCTAATATCCAGCTAACATTTTCTACAAAAAAAAATACAAAAAAATTTGCTAGGTAACCCAAGGGGTAAAGATAAAACCACAGAAGTGTCAGGAATCTATGAAATAGGTTGTAAGGATTGTAAACTTAAATATGTTGGGCAAACTAAAATAACTATTGAAACTAGATTTAAGAACGTTTAGCATAACTAAGATATGGCACTATTAATAAATCATGTATGGCTCAGAATATTTGGGATAATAATCATCAGGTAGATAAAGAAAATCTAAAGTTAATCAAAACTGTCAGGCAGTCGCGACAGTTAGATGCTTTCAAAAGTATATATATATATATATATATATATATATATATATATATATATATATATATATATATACAGGGTGGCGCATTGAAAACGAAACAGACCGATTTGCGTCCAGAGAATTTTTTTTTAAAAACGCTGAAACAAGTCAATTTTAATATTGAGAGGGATATGTTTTGACATAAAACTCAACTTTGTCACATCAACTCTGTAAGGGTGGTGATAACAACCCTTATATTTTAAATAGGGAACATGGGTTGAGTGTTACATCATTTGAAACCTCTTTCTTTTCTGAATTCAGCACACAACTTTTTTTGGAAGTTTTATCATCTCGTTTAAAAATTATTCACAGTTGGAGTTGCAGGAACGTATTTCATTCATTATGATAAGAAATGCACTAATTAGTCAATTTTTCGTTGAAAAACTAAAAAACAAAACCAAACGTTCAAAAATGTGTATATATAGTGTTCAAATTATTGACCACCAGCTTCCATACAAAAGTACAAATTTAGTTCAAAACGAGCTCTGACATTCTGGAGCATTTGTGGAGTTATTAGACGGCATTCTTCAACAATTCGTGGTCGTAATTCTTCCAGAGACTCCGGTTCTGTTGCTAAAATTCTACTCTTTAAATGGCCCCATAGAAATAAGTCTAAAGGAGTTACATCCGGTGATCTAGGGGGTCACTCAATAGCACCTTTACTCCCAATTCGTTGCTCTGGAAACTTTCTGTTCAAAAATTCGTTGTAAAAAATGCGGAGAAGCTCCAGCTTGTTGAAACACTAATTGATTTTCTTGATAGCGATCATCATTTTCAACAATGTCAGTTAGTAGAGGGTAAACGATATCTTCTAGCAACTCCAAATACCCTTCGCCACTCAAATTGCCATCAATAAAAATTTGTTCGATTAAACGGTATCCAAAAATGCCAGTCCAGACATTCAATTTCTGTGGAGTTTGAGTGTGGAGCTTCGTGAAAATTTTTTTGATTATTATCTGCCCAATAACGACAATTAAGACGACTGACTGTAGAGTTTAATAAAAACGTACACTCGTCTGAAAAACAGATATTGAACAGAAAGTTCCAGTTATCAGCTATTCGTGCAGTCATAACTTCACAAAACTCCACCCGCCGATCAAAATCATCTTCATTTAGTTGTTGTACAAGATGAATTTTATACGTGTGAAATTTATGATGCTTCAATATTCGCTGAATTTTCTCGTGCTCAAAGTTGGGTCTGCAGCAATTTGTCCTAAAACTTCCATCTCAGTAGTCGCATTTCTAACCGAAAACTCACGTTCAGGATCCCGTTTTTTGTTGGCTACTGAACCACTTTCTCGAAACTTTGCAACTAACTCCAAAATGTATTTTCTGTTAACATGTCTGTTCGGATGTCGTTCATTAAACAAATTTGCGGTAGGGTTGGCACAGTCATCGTTTTTGAAAAAAAGAGTAATTATTTCAACTCTTTCTTCTGCATAATACACCATTGTGAAATTAATTTTCGGTAGTACCATCAAGTATCAAACCGACCGATAAACTGAAATAATAAACCGAATTTCTCTCATTCCGATAAGAAATGTTCTGATAGTCAATTTCTTGTTTACAAAGCAACAAAACATTGACTATCAGCACATTTCTTATCGGAATGAGTGAAATGCGTTTTTGCATCTTAAACTGTGAATAATTTTTAATCGAGTTGATAAAACTTCCAAAAAAATTTATGTGCTGAATTCAGAAAAGAAAGATGTTTCAAGTTATGTAACACTCGACCCATGTTCCCTATTTAAAATATAAGGGTTGTTATCACCACTCTTAAGGGGTTGATGTGACAAAGTTGAGTTTTATGTCAAAACATGTTCCCCTCAATATTAAAATTGACGTATTTCAGTGTTTCTTAAAAAAAATCTCTGGACGCAGATCAGTCTGTTTCGTTTTCAATGCGCCACCCTATATATATATATATATATATATATATATATATATATATATATATATATATATATATATATATATATATATATATATATATATAAGGAAAAATCTTTTGTTGAATAGGTTAGGCCCAGTTCTGTATAGTACTGTGTTCGAACTGTGTGTCCTTCTTAGAAGGAATGATTTATAAAATCTGGTACGCAATTTTAGTTACACGGATTTAAGGGTCAACAGTGAGGGTCTGTCTGTGTACCTTTTTAGAGGACGCTGGTCGCAACTGCTTGGCAACTGACATAAATAGTAGTACTAGTTTTGATTCGCTTAGTTTATTCATTTCTCTGATGATGCTATCTGTGTTAGTGAAACGAATTGGAAATTGGCTTCTCCAAATTGTACTTATAAGAGAGAGTATGTAAAGAATAATCGTTTATTTAATTTTATTGACAAAATTATATTATATCTTATTTCTTTGGCGTCTCTCTATTTCTGCCACTTTGGCCAGGTACCGACGCCAGAGAACAGTTTAAACTCACAATCCTGGTAATTTTGCTGGTCCACGGTACCGACGGCTTAACGCCCACTGTCACGGGCGGAAACTGCAGGCATTTGACTTGCTCAAACACAATGCAACAGCGTCAGTTGATGTTACTTTTACGGTATGTATTGAAAAGAAAATGACGCTTCTACTGGGAATGGAACCTAGGACCTTCGGTTGGAGACGTACACTATCTCATCACAGGTCCACTAAATAAATGTCGTTTTACGTTAGGGGACCGAAGAATACCAAATAATTAACTTAGGTTTTCTACCAATAAAAGTCGAGAAGCCAAAACGTACTATATTATATTAAATAGTCCATACCATAACTTTATATTTAAAAAGGCTTAACCATATAAAAATTAAAGCTAGGCTCGGACATTGGTTCTAGCGGTCTTCCTAGTACACACTGATAAACAATTTTTTTTAAAGGCTCAGAAGCGTACTTCTCGTCATTAGCGAAATTTTCTATCCAATTCGCCAAAAAGTGTACACCGATAACTCAAAAAATAATGGGCCGATTTTGATCAGATTTCGTAGATGCCTTCCTGTTGCAAGTGGCTTTGATAAGTTTGTTACCTAGGAAAATCTGCCCAGGTTTTCCCGGTAAATTTTGTGTTTTCTTTCGGAAAATTATTATATCTCCGGAAATAACAAAATAAGGGCAACCAAGTTTGGTAACCGAGTTTGTATTATAAAAAATGAACCATGTACCAAATCTAGGTCTCTAAATTAAAGACCAAAAAGTTGTAGGCATTTAAAGAAAACAAATTAAGGGTTTTCCTCAAAACGACAAAGTTGCGATTTGGACTGAGTGGTTTATTTTTCTTGGTTGCTGTATTCCCCGGTATTTACAACACTCTTATTATTATTATTAAACAGATATATGATACAAAATATATTATATTTAAAAGTAACCCCAAATGAGGGTTTTATGAGTTTTAGTTTGCGCTCATTCGAGGACATTTCAATAAAAATTATTGATTTTGGTCTACGAAAGTTCATAAAAACGTCAGATCTAACTTTATGCTTAGGCTTTTCGTCTTATATTCATATTTACTTTTTCGTCACGACAATATTACTGATAGCGCTGGATATAAGTCTTAATTATCTGTTTCCAATTTTGTTAACTATGAAACTAACAATTTTTTGATAGAGACTGGTTTTCATGAAAATCTGATACCGTAACCCACTTGCTGAGTCAAAACTTTTAAGTTTTATAATAAATAAATAGTTAGCTTTAGTTTGAATTGTAAGTTTTATAATCCAATAACTATGTTTGAAGATTAGATAATTAGAAACCCCGAACAGATATCTTGTGAACAGTGTTTTCTTTGAATATAATTGCTAATAATATAATGCACTTCAGCTATTTAATAGTTGGATATTTGATCACATTGGGAATCTAAAATCGATACTAGGCGCTTTGCTATTCTATAGTCGTCTTAACATTGACAGTTCAAGCGTGAAATACAAGCTTGTTCTACGTCCTATTGGAAACACAAAAGCCCATATTTTAAAATGTCAGTCAATGATTTTTCTACGAGCCGGAGACAATTTTATAATTCAATTAGTATCCCTTTTAGTGACTTTTCTTTAGAAAATCCATTAATGAGGAGAACGCGGCTTCTGAGTTTTAAAAAATTCTTCAAATGAGCGCGAACTAGTCCCCCTAGAAACAACTAGCCGGGGTCAGTTTTAACTTATTATATATATATATATATATATATATATATATATATATATATATATATATATATATATATATATATATATATATATATATATATATATATATATATATATATATATATATATATATATATATATATATATATATATATATATATATATATATATATATATATATATATCATATTGAGCCGATCTTGATCAAATATCGTGAATACCTTCCTTTTCCAAGTGGCTTGGGCAAGTTCGTTAGCCAGGAAAAACTGCCCTGTTTCCTTTCGGAAAATTTTGTATCTCCGGATGGCCATCAAATTTCGTAAGCGAGGTTACACGGCAACACCGAGATATAAGGACTCGGTGCTCGAGCGTGACGTCACCACAGGCAGGCACCGCACTAGCGTGCCAGACCATATGAACCGCTCAGTCCATCATGAGTTTTACGTTGCTTTAGCCTTAAAAGACACTTATTCTGCAAACTTTTGAAGGGCTTTTGGTTGAAAGAGGGTGCCAGTCGTCAACTGTGCCCTTCATCGCACCCCCATTCGATTTTATTATGGAAAAACGAAGTTTCAAAGCAAAAACCATTATAAAAAGAAGTCTATTTGGTAGTCTATTTGGTAAGAGTCATTAAATTACGGCTTTTAGATGGCTTGGCCAACCGAACGTTAGATTTTCCACAATAATTTTCAAGAAGAGTATTTACTATGCAGATTATGACAATTTTTGCTATATGTACAATCCGATGTATATTACATTTATGATCGACAGACAGGTGCCCGTTATCTGACAAAAATTTTATAATATAGTGGCTTAAAAATGCACGTTTATTGTGAACTGTTAAGGAAGTTTCCTCAAATTCATCTAAAATTTTGTTAGATACTATATACGCATATAAAACCATTCGTACGATCACGTCTTGGGGATAAAGCAATTTTCCCCGGCTTAAACTTTTAATCAGGCTGAAATTATCTTCAACAATGATTTCATCATTATAAATGATATTTTCCGTACATTGCGATAACGTCGTGGACTTACAAGACTTCAGATGAGAGATATTGGGAGCGGTTTAAAAAATTTGGTCATTAGCTGCTCACTGAACTACGCATTACCTCACAAAAAATATTCAATACTGGTAGTCACTAATACCAGCCAAAAGTGACTGCGGTAACGTCATTGGCTTACAAGACTTCAGATGCGGGATATTGGGGGCTGCTTGAAAAATTTGGTCATTAGCTGCTCACTGAACTACGCATAACACCACAATATTATTCAACACTGTTAGTCACTAATACTAGCTAAAAGTAACTGCGGTAACGCCATTGACTTACAAGACCTCAGATTCGAGATACTGAGGGCGGTTTGAAAAAGTTTGACTTTAGCTACTCACTGAACTACGCATAACATCACAACAATATTTAACACTATTAGTCCCCAATACTAGCCAAAAGTAACTGCGGTAGCCTGATTGACTTACAAGACTTCAAGCGCGAGATATTGGAGGCGGTTTGAAAAATTTGGTTATTAGCTGCTCACTGAACTACGTATAACATCATAACAATATTCAAATTCAACACTGGTAGTCACTAATACCAGCCAGAATTAACTTAGGTAACGTCGTTGACTTACAAGACTTCATATGTGAGATATTGGGGGCGGTTTCATATATTTTGACATTAGCTCCTCACTGAACTACGCATAACATCACAACAATATTCAACACTGGTAGCCACCAATACTAGCCAAAAGTAACTGCTGTAACTTCACTGACTTACAAGACTTCAGATGCGATATATCTAGGACGTTTAAAAAATTGGGTCATTGTCTGCTCACTGAACTACGCATAACATCACAAAAATGTAGCCAAAAGTAACTACAGTAACGTCATTGACCTACAAGACTTCAGATCCGAGATATTGGGAGCAGTTTCAAAAAATTTGGTCACTAGCTGCTCACTGAACTACGCATAACATCACAACAATATTCAACACTGGTAGTCACTAATACCAGCCAAAAGTGACTGCGGTAACGTCATCGGCTTACAAGACTTCACATGCGAGATATTGGGGGCTGTTTCAAAAATTCGGTCATTATCTGCTCACTGAACTATGCATAACATCACAAGAATATATAACACTGTCAGTACCTAATACCAGATAAAATTAATTAAAGTAACGTCATTGACTTACAAGACTTCAAATACGAGATATTGGGAGCGGTTTCAAAAATTTTGTCATCAGCTGCTCACTGAACTACGTATATCATGACAACAATATTCAACACTGTTAGTCACCGATACTAGACAAAATACTACTTTTATCCAGTATTAGTGACCAACGCTGTTGAATGATGTTGTAATGTTATGGGTAGTTCAGTGTTTAGCTGATGGCCAACTTTTTTAAACCGCCCCTAATACCTGTCATCTGAAGTCTTGTAAGGCAATGCCGTTAACCTTGTTACTTTTAGCTCGTATTAGTGACTAACAATGTTGAATATTTTTGTGATGTTATGCGTTTTTCAGTGGGAGCTGATGACAAAATTTTTCAAACGGCCCCCAATGTACATGTTATGTAGTTATAAAATCATTTACATTTTATATTTAGTTTGGCTCTGGTTCATTAGTGAATTTTCTTAAAAAAACTTCACTAATGAGGAGATCCCGACTTTTGAATTTTGAAAAAATTTCTTCAAATGAGCGCTAATTAGGCCCCCCAGAACCCATATCCGGGGTCAGTTTCAATTTTTATATGTTTATATATATATATATATATATATATATATATATATATATATATATATATATATATATATATATATATATATATATATATATATATATATATATATATATATATATATATATATATATATATATATATATATATATGTATGTATGTATCACACCGATAACTCAAAAAATAATGGGCCGATTTTGATCAAATTTGGTGAATACCTTCCTTTTGCAAATGGCTTGGATAAGTTCTTTAGTCAGGAAAATCGTCCCTGGGTTTTCCTTCAAAAAAAAATTATATCTCCGGAATTAACAAAGTAAGGGCAACTTGGTACGCTGATTTATGTCATTATAGGTGAGGCGCCTACCAAAATTTAGCTCTGTAGGTCAAAATACAAAAATCTCGGGACGCAGCAAGTGCGTTATGGTAGCGAATTTTCATAAAACTATTTATTAATAGCAATAATGTGTGTTTTTTTAAGAAAGCAGGCATCAAATTTGGTTACCAGTATAATCTATATAGTAAAAACAATGTGCCATGTTTCATCAAAATAACTTTATTGTTTGAAAATGTAAAAAAATTTCCGAAAGTAAAATTAAGTGTTCCCGAAAAAACTCGTTTTTTGGTCAACCTTATTGGTTAATAGCAAATTGAGCTATTCAAATATTAAGCATTTGATCAAAATTCGCTACCATAACGCACTTACTGCGTCCAGAATTTTTGTTCTTACAAACATGCATTATATTTCGATGGCAAATGCAAAAATGCAATAACATAAGGCGTGTTTGATTTAAAAAAAAAGAAAATTTGTATCACCAACGACTTATGGGCCACCCTGTGATTGTAGAAATATTTTTTTAAGATGTAGTTTAAGACACCCTATAATTAATATATACAATTTTTTTTCATATCTGGTATAATAACAGATATATTGAGCTTTATTGATTTTTTTACGAAAATTCGACAAAAATGATATACCATTAAACGATAAACTCTATAGCTAAGGCTACTGCCAAGCGTCAGAGAAAGGGTCTATTTGAAATGAATTTTCTGGAAACATTTTATTAAAATGAAGGACAATGACGGTTGAAACTAAGACTTCAGGGTTTGTAAAACATTCTTCTTGAGACATTTTATTTCCATAGCCTGTATTAGATTCAAGTTCTTTTCCTAAATGTTGCCAATTTTGACGTTTAAATCGCAACTTTGACGTTTTGTGAAAAACCCCAATTTATTTTTGTTTAAATGCCTATAATTCTTTTGTCTTTTGACCTACCGAGCTAAATTTCGGTAGATAACTTGCCTCTAATGATATAAACCCGCGTATAAAATTTGGTTGCCCTTACTTTGTTAATTTTGGAGATATAATTTTTTTCGAAAAAAAACACAAAATTTTCCGGGAAAACCTCGTCGGATTTTCCTGGATAACGAACATATCCAAGGCACTTGCAAGAGGAAGGTACTCACCAATTTTGACGTTTAAAATCGCGATTTTGACGTTTTGAGGAGAACCCAAATTTATTTTTCTTTGAATGCCTGTAACTTTTTTGTCATTTAATCTACGGACCTAAATTTTGGTAGGTAACTTGCCTCTAATGATATAAACCCGCGTATAAAATTTGGTTGCCCTTACTTTGTTAATTTTGGAGATATCAATTTTTTTCGATTTTTTTCGAAAGAAAACACAAAATTTTCCGGGAAAACCTCGGCGGATTTTCCTGGCTAACGAACTTATCCAAGCGACTTGCGAAAGGAAGGTATGTGCCAAATTTTATCAAAATCGGTGCATTAATTTTTAAGTTATAGGTGTGACACATAAATATATATATATATATATAAATATATATATATATATATATATATATATATATATATATATATATATATATATATATATATATATATATATATATATATATATATATATATACATATACATATATATATATATATATATATATATATATATATATATATATATATATATATATATAAACATATAAAGTCTGAAACTGACCTCGGATTTGGGTTCCGGGGGTCCTAAATAGCGCTCATTTGAAGAAATTTTTTCAAAATTCGAAAGTCGAGATCTCCTCATTAGTGAATTTTTTTTAAGAAAATTCACTAAAAACATACAGGCGAATTGAGAACCTCGTCCTTGTTTGAAGTCGGTTAAAAAAAAAGCAAATAAAAGGTACTTGGGCTTGTCCGGGATTTGAACCTGGGAGCTCCCGCACTCTAAACGGAAATCATACCTCTAGACCAACGAGTCAGTTGTTGGAGCTTTGTTTTAATGTCGTATTCCAGCGGGCGTTGTAATTATTTTAGTCATAATTAATGTTTAATCATTTATTTATATAAAAAAAACTCGTTTTTTGGTCAACCTTTTAGGTTAATAGCAAATTGAGCTATTCAAATATTAAGCATTTGATCAAAATTCGCTACCATAACGCACTTACTGCGTCCAGAATTTTTGTTCTTACAAACATGCATTATATTTCGATGGAAAATGCAAAAATGCAATAACATAATAACTGATATATTGAGCTGTATTGATTTTTTTTACGAAAATTCTACAAAAATTATATACTATTAACGATAAACTATATAGCTAAGGCTACTGCCAAGCATCAGAGAAAGGGTCTATTTGAAATGAATTTTCTGGAAACATTTTATTAAAATGAAGGACAATGACGGTTGACACTAAGACTTCCGGGTTTGTAAAACATTCTTCTTGAGACATTTTATTTCCATAGCCCGTATTAGATTCAAGTTCTTTTCCTAAATGTTGCCAATTTTGACGTTTAAATCGCAACTTTGACGTTTTGTGAAAAACCTCAATTTATTTTTGTTTAAATACCTATAACTTTTTTGTTCTTTGACCTACAGAGCTAAATTTTGGTGTGTTTGCCTATAATGATATAAACCCGCGTATAAAATTTGATTGCCCTTACTTTGTTAATTTTGGAGATATAAAATTTTTTCAAAAGAAAACACAAAATTTTCCGGGAAAACCTCGTTGGATTTTCCTGGCTAACGAACTTATCCAAGCCACTTGCAAAAGGAAGGTACTCACCAATTTTGACGTTTAAAATAGCGATTTTGACGTTTTGAGGAGAACCCAAATTTGTTTTTCTTTGAATGTCTGTAACTTTTTTGTCCTTTAACCTACGAAGCTAAATTTTGGTAAGTGACTTGCCTCTAGTTATATAAACCCGCGTATGAAATTTGGTTGCCCTTACTTTGTTAATTTTGGAGATATAAATTTTTTTCGATTTTTTTCAAAAGAAAACACAAAATTTTCCGGGAAAACCTCGGCGGATTTTCCTGGCTAACGAACACATCCAAGCCACTTGCAAAAGGAAGGTATGTGCCAAATTTTATCAAAATCGGTCCATTATTTTTTAAGTTATAGGTGTGACACATAAATATATATATATATATATATATATATATATATATATATATATATATATATATATATATATATATATATATATATATATATATATATATATATATATATATATATATATATATATATATATATATATATATATATATATATATATATATATATATATATATATATATATATATATATATAAACATATAAAGTCTGAAACTGACCTCGGATTTGGGTTCCGGGGGTCCTAAATAGCGCTCATTTGAAGAAATTTTTTCAAAATTCGAAAGTCGGGATCTCCTCATTAGTGAATTTTTAAGAAAATTCACTAAAAAAGTTATGGGCATTTAAAGAAAAATAAATTGGGGTTTTCCTCAAAACTTCAAAGTGACAATTGAAAACGTCAAAATTCGCAACATTTAGGCAAAGAACTTGAATCTAATACGGGCTATGGAAAGAAAATGTCTTAAGAAGAATGTTTTACAAACCCTGAAGTCTTAGTTTCAACCGTCATCGTCCTTCATTTTACTAAAATGTTTCCAGAAAATTCATTTCAAATAGACCCTTTCTCTGATGCTTGGCAGTAGCCTTAGCTATAGAATTTATCGTTTAATGGTATATAATTTTTGTAGAATTTTCGTAAAAAATCAATAAAGCTCAATATATCCTTTATTATACAAGATATGAAAAAATATTGTATACATTAATTATACGGTGTCTTGAGCTACACCTTAAAAAATTATTGCTACCATCACAGAGTGGCCCATAAGTCATTGGTGATACAAATAATATATTTTTTTGTTGAAAACGCCTTATGTTTTTGCATTTTCCATCGAAATATAATGCATGTTTGTAAGTTAAGAAATTCTGGACGCAGCAAGTGCGTTATGGTAGCGAATTTTGATTAAATGCTTCATATTTAAAAAGCTCAATTTGCTATTAATCTATAAGGTTGACCAAGAAACGGATTTTTTCGGTTACATTTTAAGTTTACTTTCGGAAATTTCTGTACGTTTTCAAACAATAAAGTTATTTTAATGAAACATGGCACATTGTTTTTACTATATGGGTTATACTGGTAACCAAATTTGATGCCTGCTTTCTGAAAAAAAAAACACATATTTGCTATTAAAAACATTTTTATGAAAATTCACTACCATAACGCACTTGCTGCGTCCAGAATTTTATACTTACTTTCTGATTAATATTGTAATTTTTATGAAGAATTCCCTTTAATGATTTCCAGCAAAATTAAATTTTTCAATTTTTATCATTTCGCTATATGAGATATTATTGTATCACATAAATTAACACATTTCCTAAAATTTACACAAACCTATTTAACGCTGTAAATTTTTTGGGAAATGTTAAGAAAAGTAATGCTTTTTAAAGGCAGGAATATATATATATATATATATATATATATATATATATATATATATATATATATATATATATATATATATATATATATATATATATATATATATATATATATATGTAATGATTTAATTGTATGTACAAATATTGTATATGATTTTAGGTGTAGTTTTAAGTATACTTTGTAAAATTGTATGTAAGTATAATTATTATTGTATAATTTTATTATATTCGTGAAATTATCCGTGTAAGATTTGTATATTTCTAGTTCCTATATTTGTATACTGGTATTGTAATGGATATTACTTATTAATCTCAGATTATATATTTATGTAGTTGGGCGCTTTTAAGTGTATTTATTTACTAATTATAGGGTTCACTATATTGTTTAATTTAATTTGTAACTCAACTTCTGACACTTTTAGAACACCTATATATATATATATATATATATATATATATATATATATATATATATATATATATATATATATATATATATATATATATATATATATATATATATATATATATCTATGTAAGTAAAAATTTTGTTACTTTTGAAAATTATAACCAATATAAACAGTTTTGTTTTATAATATTAAATTGAACAAATTTATCTTTTTTATTTAATTTGTTTTCTTCTTAATTGTATCCTCGGCTTTATATAGGTTGTATTCTGCAGGGATTTAATGGGATCAAGTGAAATTCCTAAATTTTCTGTGCAGTTTTCTCAAAAATTATGTACCTTGATAAGAAATGAAACCACAAAATATCTAAATTTAACAACTTACTTTCTATTCATGAGTGTTTAAATACTTTAACAAATTTATCATATTATGAGAAGTTTAACCTAGCATTGACATTTACATTAATACTTTACTGGATCCTCTAATTTAATTATTGACCATTCAATTTTATTAATTATTGTTAAAACAAGTTTGTACAGTGGCTTGGCCATGTAGAACGAATGGGTGAGGAGATAATGTTAAAGAAGTGTATTTGGTCAAATTCAAAAGTTAAAAGGAAGAAAAGCATACCATGAAAAAGGTGGCTTGACGCAGTTCAACAAGACTTGCAAGAAGAAGGGGTTCACAACTGAAAGATCATTGCAAGAGACAGGAAGTAGTGGAAATGTATCAGCAATCTATGGGCCTAAATAGCCTGTGAATGCTTATATCTATCTACACCTGATAAAATGTTTTTTCAGTATTGTTATCATTTCTTATCAGAGCGAAAAAAGAGAAGTATAGAAATTTCGTTGCAATTGGACGACTTTTACTACTTGCTCGTATTTTTTGGAAAGTCAGTAAAGTGAGGTGGGGTAAGCGTGTACCTGAGGAACGTGTGTACGCAACCAGGATATTGTAAAAATCTGAGTTTCAAATATTATAAGGATATGATCTGAGTTTACATTCGTAAAATAATATGTGGCGCCAGATATTGATATTTGAGTTGAAAATCTTCATTGAGTTAAACGGTTTGCTTTAATGCAAAGGGTAAAGTGTGCAAGCATTCTGTAATCCGTCGGAATCCAGAAGTTAATGTGAGATTTAAATTATTTATACACGTGGATAAGGTAAAATATAATCTTTTTTTCATCTGTAGTTGTTATTTTTGATAGATCGCCATTTTTTCTAATAAATTACGTATACTACACTTGCCCCGCAAAATTTTAAAAAAACGGTAAAGTGTGTAGTATTTTTTCAGAGCAATACTGTACATTTATCCCAATTGTCTTTTGTTGCAGTTGAAATAATATCAAAATGGTCCGTTAATATGTCAGAAAGAGGGACAGAGCCAAGATTTATACTAAGTAAACTTTAGAACGGGCTCTTACTGAGATACAGCATGGGTTGTTAATGAATTATGCAGCCAGCAAAAAGTATAATATACCTCAAATGACATTTAGTGCACATCGCAGGGGAATTCTAGGACTAAAAGGTAAACCCATGGGCCGAAATAACGCAATTCTTTTAGAGGATGAATAAAGCTACCTGGGGGGGGGGGGTAATGACACTGAAAAAGTGAAGGTGGAGACTTAGCCGCAAGAAAGTGATGCGCATTGTAGCAAATTACGTTAAACAGAATAACTTAAGAACTCCTTTTAACCTTTGTCGTACCGAGCGGGGTAGATTCACAATTTTCAGGATATTTTTCTTAAATTGGTATATTCTGCTTTGTTCATTTAAGTTATCCTCCATTAGCGCCCGCTTAATGTATTTCTTTTTGATTTTACAAAATTGTTTACATAATTTTCAGAAAAAATAAAATAAAATGCGACTTGGGTTACGTTTGTACCCCACTTAGTATTTTTTCCCTCGAATTTAGATGGCTATGGCTAATGTTGGTTACATCAGTAATATTCCTATTTAAAGTGGGTTAACTTGGCCAGATCATTAGGTCTTACATATATCTTATTATATAGACATGCATACACACAGATATTCTTACTATTCTAAATTGGGATAAACAGGGAGACACGCTTCATGCCTTAGGGGTCTGACTTAGCAAGTTTAAAAAGACACACAAAAAGACCCATGAATGACTGAGGAAACAATTGGGCAGACAGTAGGACCTTATACTTAATCACCATAATATTATTATGTTATAAAACATCCATACATATGTACACACATCTAAAGATTACCTAAATATTAGTCCAGCTACTTTCCATTCATCCAATCGTTTCTTTTACATTAGAGCAACATTCTTACAAACATACAGTTACACATCCACGCCTATAAAAGTAGAATAATTTAGTTAGCTCCTTACTATTGTTAACATGTAGTTTTATATTTTAATTTTCAAATT
This sequence comes from Tillus elongatus, assembly GCA_964006375.1. Lineage (NCBI taxonomy): Eukaryota > Metazoa > Arthropoda > Insecta > Coleoptera > Cleridae > Tillus > Tillus elongatus. Next base: position 186,081,876 of record OZ023263.1, read on the forward strand.
GTTTATATGTTTAGCAAGCAGTGTATATACTTCTGTATTTTTTGTATAAAGTAATTGTCTCAAGTTAAAGGGACACGTGACAGTCTTTAGATCATTAATTATGCTAATGAAGGAATCAATAGGGCTTCTTTTCTCTTGACAATTTAAAATCATATGTTCAGTATCCCCAAACTCGCCACATTCACAGTTTGGATCGTCCTTCAGATTTATTTTGTTTAGATTGGAAGGGACCAACGAGTGTCCAAACCTCAATTTGCAAATCTTAACTGTAGCAGACCTATTTAGGTTTACATAAGAAAACCACGGAACTGCGGGTAGAAGAGGTTCTAAGCTCTTATAATACCTGCCTTTATTGCTGTGGATATATTCACTTAGTATTTTAAGCCATATTTTAAAGACTTATTTAACATGCCTGATTTACGTATCGGTGGCCTGATTCGTGATTCGCGTTATTGCTTATTAGTGTTTGCTGGCTCATCATAGAGAAAAGGTGTCTTCTTTGCTTTTTGTTTTTATGATACGGGTGTGCTCCGTCGGCAAATATAAAAGTGCGTAATACCAATCAACTGACAATTGAGGAGTTGAAACAGTTTTTGACTTGTGGCCTGGGTGATATTGAAGTCCACTTGGAGAGTGAGAACAGCGATTGTGAGCCAGAAATAACAGATAATGAAGAATACATTGTTAGAATGGAAAAGAGAGAACAGTACTTCTGCTTCTGAAACTAGAGACATATCCAATACAAGTTTGGAAGAACGTCATTTATATTACCAGACTAAGGCTAATGTAAAACGGAATAAGTTACCATTTCGATCAACTCGAGGAGAAAGAGTTGTTCTAGACGTTGTCGGCTCAATAGGATCTGTATATGGCATTACAACTGATAATTTTTTACGAGTTTGTCAATAGCTAATAAGTTGTTGGAAAAATGAATAACATTTTGTGGTATATTACGTAAAAACAAGCGACATATTCCTCAAGAATTATTACCGAAATCCTACAAACCAGCTTTCTCTAGTATATTTGCCTTCAAAGGACGACACACGATGGTGTCTTATGATCCGAGTAAATCAAAGGCTGTCCTACTGCTGTCTACAGAAAATCACGACGATGCAGTTTCAGAAGAGAGTTCCAAATTTAAACCCGATATAATACTCCATTATAACAAAACAAAAGGTGTTGTAGATACTACCGGTAAAATGGTAAAAGAGTATTCAATCCATAGGATCACTAACCGGTGGCCGATGGTAATGTTTAGCCAATCATTAAATGTTGCCGGAACAAATTCATTTATTTTATGGGGTCTGAAATTTCCGGAAAAAATCAAGTAGTAAAGACTGTCGCAGGAAACTTCTGCTGGAACTGGGACAATCGTTGATCATAGGCAATGCAGTCAGAAGATTGGAAACCGAAAAAACGATACACAAATCCGTCAAAAACAATATTCGTGATATTTTTCCAGAATTAGAGGATAAAAATGGACATAAAGAAGAAGTTGTGGGGCCTACACCTGGTCGATGCTATTTATGCAACACGAAAAGGGATCGAAAACGCAGGCAAGTCTGCTACCACTGCAATCGGCTTGCATGTGCTTCCCATTCTGCAAAACAAACTATTTGCGATAAATGCAAAGATCACCATAATTCTTTAGATTCAATTTTTTTATGTTTTGTAGTTTAAGTTTTAATTATTTTGAATAAATATTTTACGTTTCGTATTCACTTTTTATGTTTCTTTAGCTAAGTAAATAGGATAGCTGAAAGTAGGAATGTAAAATTCTGCAAGTTTACGTGGGGTACAAATGTACCCCGCACAGTGTTTCCTGTATTTTTTTATAGCACGGTTATATATCTGTTGGAAAATATGGCCAGAGACAAACCCTGAAATCATTCGTTGTGGTTTTAATAATGGAGACATCTTTCCTTTTAATTCAGAAGTCATATCTCCAGACAATTATGATGCTGTGACGTTGAAACGTTTGGAGCAGCAAGATCAAGCAAATAAAACAGTTGAACGACTTATTAATCCCGGTTCAAGTACATCGAAACACGAAGAGCTAGAAATATCTGGCCCTTCACAAAAAGATTTTGAGGAGGGTAAATTGTAAATGCAATTGAAAATAAAGGACCGTCCTTTGAGGAAATCTCACTTGCTACAGTAAAGCAAAACACAGATAGGAACATTAAGAACCCACTAAAGCGAGTAGCTGGAGGAGCAGCACAAAACGTCACCGAAATTATCCAAGCTGGCCTGGAATTATTTATTCCACGTACACAGAAAACCTCTGCAGCCACTCAAGATCCCTGGTTCTCTAAATCCTGTGAGAAGGCCAGACTTGAAAAGGTCAAAGCTCACAAAAAGCTTCTACACAATCCCAGTCAAGAAAACCGTCAAGCATTTAACGACGCTTAATAACCACATCAAAAACAAAGTCCTCTTAAGCTCCAGCGGCAGCAAACCCTTCTGGACTCTTGCTAAATCTATTGGGAATAATGTCTGCAAGAGCACGTTCCCACCTCTTGTCTCAGGGGATGAAATTGTTTCTACCGCCCTAGGCAAGGCTGAACTTTTTGCCTCGTTGTTCGCCGACAATTCTACTCTCAACCCACCTCCAAATGTTCTACCACCAACAGTCCCCAATGTCGCGCAAAAAATGACGGATATCATTTTCAAAACTAAAAAGGTACGAAAGATGCTCTCTTCTCTTAATACCAGGAAAGCCTCTGGCCTTGACGAGATCCCAGTAATTGTTTTCAAAAAATTCGCACCAGAACTTGCTCCTGTCCTGACTCGTCTGTTTCAGACATCTTACAATAGAGAAAACTGCTCGAGTACAACCCGTCTCCAAGAAAGGATCGAAAGCGCTTCCTAGCAACTACAGGCCTATTTATCTCCCTTTAGTCATCTCTAAAGTGATGGAAAAGTATATTAACACCAAATTACTAAAATTTCTTGAAAAACAGAGTCTACTCCACGATCGGCAGTATGGATTCCGTCAGCGCAGATCAACTGTCGACCTCATTTCCTTTGTCACTCATTCTTGGAACAAATCTATGGAACTACACGGCGAATCCCAGATTGTCGCTCTAGACATATCTAAAGCATTCGACCAGGTCTGGCACGCAGCGCTGCTTAATAAACTACCGGCCTATGGCCTACCACCAAAACTATGTACGTGGACAGCAAATTTACTCTCCAACCGGAGCATTTCTGTTGTCGTGAATGGCCATTTCTCTAAACTGTATCCAATTAATGCAGGAGTTCCTCATGGTTCAGCTTTAGCCCCTACTTTGTTTCTTCTCCACATCAATGACCTCCTCTCTAGCACATCCAATCCAGTTCACAGTTACGCGGACGACAGCACCCTCCACTCAAATATACAATATTATAAGCCTGTCTCTTTAGCCCAATTAGATGAGGATCGCAGACTCATGGAGGGCTTTATCTCCGTGGATCTCCAAAAAATATTAGACTGGGGAAGTAGAAGTCTTGTACAATTCAACCCCACCAAATCATAGTCTTGCTTTCTTTCTCATAAGAGATACACCAGCCCTAGACCCATCACAATAAACAACCAAGTTATTCAAAGTAATGAGTCCTTTTCACTTGTTGGCATCTCTGTGGATCGAAATATCAATTGGCACCAACATGCCACATCAATTGCAGAAGCGGCTGCTAACAAATTAGGTTTCCTCTTCCGGGCTCGCAAATACTTCTCACCAGCTAATCTCTATCCCTTATATACTTCACAAATAGAACCAAACCTCGAATACTGCTCCCACATCTGGGGTGCTGCTGTCGCTTCTACACTCTCTATCCTGGACTCCATTCAGAATAGAGCTATACGTCTCATCGGTGACCCTACCCTCACCCAAAGGCTGCCATCCCTTGCCCACCGACGTGCCGTTGGTGAGCTCTCTCTCTTTTATAGATATTTGCACGGACACTGCTCAGAAGAGCTTTCTTCCATAGTTCCTCCACCTGCTGCACCCAACAGATCTACTAGGGGAACAGAGCGAATGCACTCTTTTACTATTCAGGTCACCAGACATAGAACATCTTGTTATACCCGCTCTTTTGTCCCGAGAACTTCCAAGTAGTGGAATTCCTTGCCGGCACATGTTTTTCCTTCTCCCCGGAACCTCCAACACTTTAAGTCCAGGATTAACAAGTTGCCTCTTTCCTCCTTGTCGACACCCACGGTACGATAGTATTTAGGCTGTAAGCCCTCGTGGTGTGTTGTTGAAATTAAAATAATAATAATAACTGAAACTAAGGTCGTAAAACATCCAGAAGAAATCAAGACGAAAAAAAAACAAGACAAAACAAAATGCAGAAGTCATAGAATCAGAAAGTTCTTTAGGTGATTAAGTCATATACATTGACAGTGACAGCGATTTGGAGCAGGAATTTAGTGAAGAGCAATCACTTAAGGGATATATAGGAATACTTATAAAGATATATCCAATATATCTGCTAACGACAGGGTACCTGCAGTTTTTGCGAGTAAAAAATCTAGTTGCCATTATGTTGGAAAAGTATTATCTACTGTTGATGAAAATGACAACTTGGAAGAAGAAATTTACAAAAAAAAGTGCACTCTTTAAACCCGTCTGCTCCGAATACATTTGTATGGGCTGGACCAGAAGATTTCTAAGTTGTTCAACTACAATACATTGTAATGATTCTTCCATCGCCAGCTACAACCAGGAGAGGACTACACCCATTTGGAATTTCATTTGAAAATTATAATGTTAAATAATTCACAAAAATACTTACACTCTGCGATAATTGCAAGAATTACATTTTTGTCAATTTTCATTTATTTATTTATTTGCTTTGAAATGAATGAATCATATCCTTATTTATACTTTGTAAAAAATAAATTTAAAAAAAAGTTGTTGGCAACTTGGAATTTCGTCTTATCAAAAGTTTTATGGCATTAATTTGTAGAACAAATAGTGTAGTTTTATCCACTTACCCCAGATGAAGTCTGCTGTGGGTCCGGGGACTAACTAAAAGAAGGCCCAAGGTAACTGCTGCATCTCGTAAAAGGCGACTGATTGGAATCAAACACTGTCGGGGGTCTTGTCCATGTGGGCCTGGAGGGAGGCAGATATCTCTGGGGAGTGATGTACACCCGGATTTTGAGGCCTCCAACTCTGGGCTTATAAATGGATGATTGCCCGCGCTTGGTTGTTACTCGGGAGCGGGGTTCCGGATGGGTGCCGCCTTGGGTTGAGTGCTGGCGGGTGTCGTGTGTCTAGACGACCCGGAGGGGGTTGACAACTCTGATGAGTGGTAAACACCCGGAGTTTGGGACTCCCACTGTGTGCTTCGGAACGGACGGACGGCCTCACTTGTGCAATGCTCGGGAGCGGGGCTCGATGGGATGTCGCCTTGAGTCTAGCACTGGTGGGTGTCGGGTCTAGACGAACCCGGATGAGAGCTGAAATCTTTAGGGGTGGAATAAAACTAAGTGTTGAGGCCTCTTCTGTGAGCTTCCAAACGGACAAACGACCTCACTTAGATGCTGCTCGGATGCAGGACTTCATGATACTGCATCGAGTCAAACACTGACGGATGTCTGGTCCAGACGAACTCGGAGAGAGGTTATCTCTCTTTGAGCTTTGAGACGGGCAAGCGACTTCGCTCAGATGGCAGTACATCTGTCAAACAAAGTTTCACCTCGCAGGTGTCGTCTCCTGTCGGAAGCTCGATTTGTTGGGTGAAATTTAAGCTAACGCTGGCAGGTGTTGGACCTGGACGAACCCGGGGGTGGCTGGAGTCTCTAGGGGTGGATTACCCCTGGATACTTGGGCCTACTCTGTGAGCATCGACACAGGCTAACGACCCTGCCTAGATGCTGCTCGAGGACGGGACTTCATGATACCACCTCGAGTCAATAAAACACTGGCAGGGGTCTAGTGCTGGTGAGGCTGGGGGGGGGGGAGGGCAGACATCTCTGGGGAGTGATAGGCACCTGGAATTTGGCGCCTCCACTGTGGCCTCAGAGACTGACAATTGGCCTCGCTTGGTTGTTACTCGGGAACGGGGTTCCAGATGATACCTCCCTGGATTGAGCCCTGACGTGTGTCGTGTGTCCAGACGTCCCGGGGGGCTCTGATCTCTAATGAGTGGTAAACACCCGGAGTTTGGAGCCCATACTGTGTGCTACGAAACGGACGGACGGCCTCGCTGGGGTAATACTGGGGAGCGGGACTCGATGGGATGTTGCCTTGAGTCTTAACACTGTTAGGTGTCAGGTTTCGAAGAGCCTGAGGGGAGCTGAGATCTCTAGGGGTGAATTACAACTGGAGATTAGATGCTGCTCGAGAGCGGGACTTCATGATACCGCCTCGAGGCAAACACTGACGGATGTCGGGTCCAGACGAACTCGGAGAGAGGTTATCTCTCTTTGAGCTTCGAAACGGGCAAGCGACTTTACTCAGATGGCAGTACACCTGCCAAACAAACTCTCACCCTCAAGAAAAGATCGACTCCCTCAGGGAGCTGGAATTGATGGGTGAAATCTAAATAATTAGACGTGAGCCACAATAGACCTAAGGTCGCGGTGGAGGGACTGAAATAGCCCACTCACAATAAAATCTAATCTAATCTAATTTACCCCAGATGAAACTATTCATATACTGTTTACTTATAATTCTATTTAGTAACTTAATGTTTTTAAAATAATTTGCACATTTTTTTCACCATTGTTTAAATGTTTCTTAACCTAGAGCACCAAAACAAAATACTCTAAGCTTCACGATGCCACAAAGCGTAGTTGTAATATTTAGTTCTTCTCTCAAAAAATGTATTTTTAACTGAACTATCCAAATTTTGCTACTCACTTACCCTGTCTCACCTTACCTAAATTTTTGTCACGGTTTAAGTTATATTTTTTAAGTAGTCATTAAATAAGCTTTTAAAAAATCTTTCGTGTTAACCGCAAAGATAACTCGTGTATGGACCCATGTTGGAGAAACAAAAGAAACAATAAAATACAAATCAGTGTTCAGCGAAATGTGAAAATCAAGGTGGAATTAAAACCAACAAAAGCGTGAGCGACCTCCATCAATGGAACACATCTACCAAATTTAATTAAAATAAGACAAATTATTTTTTGGATTATTACACCAATACCCTTATATAAATATGTGTGTGTTCTCGAATCGCGATCTCGTTATTGGCAGCTTTTTTTAACAAAAAGTGTATATAACTTTTCTCGCATGGTGCTTTATGGATGTAATTAATCAGTATGTTTTGTGAGCCCGAGAGCGCACAGCCGTGACTAGCTATAAAATTTAATTAAAAATATTTTTTTTTGATTGCATAAAGTGTTTTATAAAAGTATTAATGAGAACAAAATATCTAGAGGATTTTATATTTAGGATATTTTGTGTCTTATTAAATAACGAAATAAAAACAAAAATATGTTTTAATAGAAAATAATTAGGCGATATACTATGATCAGTCATTTGAGAAAGGGAATCAACATCAAAGACGATACTTTAATTATGTTTGTGATCAAGCTTCAACATCTCATACAATCTGTATCACTTAAGACCTGCGTCTGTAGACATTTATTAGTCAAGCAATTAGTTTGAAAAGCACTAGCACAGCAAGTTCGTTATGATATCGAATTCGTAACAATGTGTAATTTTTTTTGCAATATACGTATTTATTTATTAGCTTAAACAAAAAGAGTAAAATGTTACAATAAAAATCAGAGTACACTAAGTTTTACAAAAATTTGACGAAGGGAAAGTAATACAAGAGGATCACAATTCAGTCAACCGTGCATCAGATTTGAGAGTGGACTTGTTACACTCGAAACCATCAAATGCAGCGGTGTACGCAGTTATATACAGTGTCGAACAGCCAGATGTAAAAACTCCATTAACTATTGCGCATATTAATATAAAGTTCGGGTCACAGCAAGTGCGTTATCGTAGTGAATTTGAGTTGAATGTTTCAAATTTGAATAACTCAATTTTCTAGAAACTTAGAACGTTGAGTTTTGGTGTGTAGCAACGTCTCCTCCAAGCAAATATACGCACCGCATCTCATTAAAAATCCTTTGTGATTTTCGGAAATAAACAATTTTTTAGAAAGAAAACTTAAAATTTTCCCGTAAACCTTGTCCGATTTTCCTGGATCGCGAACTTATCCAAGCTATTAATAAAAGAAAGGTACTTGCTGAGTTTCATCCACATCGGTTAACACCTTTTTTGTTATCGGTTAAACACACACACACACACACATATTTTTTTTAATTTTTTAATTTCAACAGCACACTAAGAGGGCTTACAGCCTGAATACTATCGTACCGTGGGTGTAGGCAACTTGCTAATTCTGGACTTGAAGGTGTGGAGGTTTGGGGGAGAAGGAAAAACGTGTGCCGGCAAGGAATTCCACAACTTGGAAGTCCTTGGGACAAAAGAGCGGGTATAACAAGATGTTCTGTGTCTGGTGACCTGAACAGTAAAAGGGTGAATTCGCTCTGTTCCCCTGGTAGATCTATTGGGGGCAGCAGGTGGAGGAACTATGGAATAAAGCTCCTCTGGAGCAGTGCCTGTGAAGATATCTATAAAAGAGAGACAGAGGTCACCAACGGCACGTCGGTGGGCAAGAGATGGCAGCCTTTGGGTGAGGGTAGGGTGACCGGTGAGACGTATAGCTCTCTTCTGAATTGAGTCCAGGATAGCAAGCGTAAAAGCGGCAGCATCACCCCAGATGTGAGAGCAGTATTCGAGGTTTGGTCTTATTTGTGAAGTATATATGGTATAGAGATTAGCTGGTGAAAAGTATTTGCGAGCCCGGAAGAGGAAACCTAATTTCTTAGCAGTCGCTTCTGCAATTGCTGTGACATGTTGGTTCCAATTGAGATTTCGATCCACAGAAATGCCAACAAGTAAAAAGGACTCATTACTTTGAACAACTTGGTTGTTTATTGTGATGGGTCTAGGGCTGGTGTATCTCTTATGAGAAAGAAGATTGTGATTTGGTGGGGTTGAATTGTACAAGATTTCTACTTCCCCAGTCTAATATTTTTTGGAGATCCACGGAGATAGAACCCTTCATGAGCCTGCGATCAAAATCTAATTGGGCTAAAGAGACAGGCTTAGAATATTGTATATTTGAGTGGAGGGTGCTGTCGTTCGCGTAACTGTGAACTGGGTTGGATGTGCTAGAGAGGAGGTCATTGATGTGGAGAAGAAACAAAGTAGGGGCTAAAGAGGAACTCCTGCATTAATTGGATACAGTTTAGAGGATGGCCATCCACGACAACAGAAATGCTCCGGTTGGAGAGAAAATTTGCTGTCCACGTACAGAGTTTTGGTGGTAGACCATAGTCCGGTAGTTTATTAATCAGCTCTGCGTGCCAGACCTGGTCGAATGCTTTGTATATGTCTAGAGAGACAATCTGGGATTCACCGTGTAGTTTCATAGACTTGTTCCAAGAATGGGTGACAAAGGAAAGAAGGTCGGCAGTTGATCTGCGCTGACGGAATCCATGCTGCCTGTCGTGGATTAGACTGTGTTTTTCAAAAAAAATTAGTAATTAGGTATTTATATACTTTTCCATCACTTTATAGACGACTGAAAGGAGAGAAATAGGCATATAGTTGCTAGGAAGCGCTTTGGATCCTTTCTTGGGGACGGGTTGTACTCGAGCAGTTTTCCAGTTACTAGGGAATATGCCTTTATTGTAAGATGTCTGAAACAGACAAGTCAGGACAGGAGCAAGTTCTGCTGCGCATTTTTTGAGAACAGTTGCTGGGATCTCGTCAAGGCCAGAGGATTGCCGGCGAACAACCAGGCAAAAAGTTCAGCCTTGTCCAGGGCGGTAGAAACAATTTGATCCCCTGAGACAAGAGGTGGGAACGTGCTCTTGCAGAAATTATTCCCAATAGATTTAGCAAGAGTCCAGAAGGGTTTGCTGCCGCTAGAGCTTAAGAGGACTTTGTTTTTGATGTTTTTTTTTTTTTTTATGTCAACAACACACCACGAGGGCTTACAGCCTAAATACTATCGTACCGTGGGTGTTGACAAGGAGGAAAGAGGCAGCTTGTTAATTCTGGACTTGAAGGTTTGGAGGTTCGGAGGAGAAGGAAAAACATGTGCCGGCAAGGAATTCCACAACTTGGAAGTCCTCGGGACAAAAGAGCGGGCATAACAAGATGTTCTGTGTCTGGTGACCTGGACAATAAAAGGGTGCATTCGCTCTGTTCCCCTGGTAGATCTGCTGGGGGCAGCAGGTGGGGGAATTATGGAGGAAAGCTCCTCTGAGCAGTGCCCATGCAGATATCTATAAAAGAGAGAGAGGTCACCAACGGCACGTCGGTTGGCAAGGGATGGAAGCCTTTGGGTGAGGGTAGGGTCACCGATGAGACGTATAGCTCTCTTTGGAATGGAGTCCAGGATAGCGAGTGTAGAAGTGGCAGCTGCACCCCAGATGTGGGAGCAGTATTCGAGGTTTGGCCTTATTTGTGAAGTGTATAAGGTATAGAGATTAGTTGGTGAAAAGTATTTGCGAGCCCGGAAGAGGAAACCCAATTTCTTAGCAGCCGCTTCTGCAATTGATGTAACATGTTGGTGCCAATTAAGATTTCGATCCACAGAAATTCCAACAAGGGAAAAGGACTCATTACTTTGAATAACTTGGTTGTTCATTGTGATGGGTCTAGGGCTGCTGTATCTCTTGTGAGAAAGAAAGCAAGACTTAGTTTTGGTGGGGTTGAATTGTACAAGATTTCTACTTCCCCAGTCTAATATTTTTTGGAGGTCTACGGAGACAGAACCCTCCATGAGTCTGCGATCCTCATCTAATTGGGCTAAAGAGACAGGCTTAGAATATTGTATGTTTGAGTGGAGGGTGCTGTCGTCCGCGTAACTATGAACTGGGTTGGATGTGCTAGAGAGGAGGTCATTGATGTGGAGAAGAAACAAAGTAGGGGCTAAAGCTGAACCTTGAGGAACTCCTGCATTAATTGGATACAGTTTAGAGGAATGGCCATCCACAACAACAGATATGCTCCTGTTGGAGAGGAAATTTGCTGTCCAGGTACAAAGTTTTAGTGGTAGGCCATAGGCCGGAAGTTTATTAAGCAGCGCTGCGTGCCAGACCTGGTCGAATGCTTTGGATATGTCTAGAGCAACAATCTGGGATTCACCGTGTTGTTCCATAGACTTGTTCCAAGAATGGGTGACAAAGGAAAGGAGGTCGGCAGTCGATCTGCGCTGACGGAATCCATACTGCCTGTCGTGGATTAGACTGTGTTTTTCAAGGAATTTTAGTAGTTCGGTGTTTATATACTTTTCCATCACTTTAGAGATGACTGAAAGGAGAGAAATAGGCCTGTAGTTGCTAGGAAGCGCTTTGTTGTTATGTGGTTATTAAACGAGTTTTTTGCCTCAGAAAGAATGCGGACATAGCGGTTTCTTGCGTCGTTAAATGCTTGACGATTTTCTTGACTGGGATTGGGTAAAAGCTTTTTGTGAGCATTGATCTTTTCAACTCTGGTCTTGTCACAGGATTAAGAGAACCAGGGCTTTTTAGTGACTACAGAGGTTTTCTGTGTACGTGGAATGAATAATTCCATGCCAGCTTGGATAATTTCGGTGACGTTTTGTGAGATGTCAGAGGAATCGGAATGATAGAGGCAGACAGACGCCCATGGAAATGAGGAAAAGTAACCTCGCATTTCGTCCCAGTTCGCGGAGTCGTAGTGCCAAACCATACGTGGGTGTGATGACTGTGTGACCTCGGGTTGCATTGCGCAAGAAGCAGTGACCATGCCGTGGTCCGAGCGACCCAGGGGGGCGGTGACTGATATCTTATAGCAGTCAGGATTTGTAGTAAGAAGGAGATCCAAGGGATTTGAGCTGTGTGTTAGGATGCGAGGAAAGTAAGTAGGTTACTGAACCATATTGGCTAACGAATTGCTGACTGCAAAGGCCTCCGCTGCTCTTCCTTGTGGATCGGTTTTTGAAGATTCTAGCCATTCCTTATTATGGACATTGAAGTCACCAAGAATAGTGACCTCGGAGGAAGGATATTCAGAAATCAGATGGTGGGTTTTTTAACAACAATCAATGAAGTGCAACAGACGAATTTAGTTGCAGCACTGAGAGAGAGTTTTATCCATAGTATGTATTTTCTTCCAGCTTCTAAATTGGGGAGTCTGGTGGAGAAGGATATATTAAATCTTGATGCTGGCGCCCCCTGTACACCCCTCTCCCGGAGATTCGAATGGAGGGGTATTTTACCTCCGGAATATTTTGTACAAGGAGGAGCCATCATCATTTTTGCTTATAAGGGAAACCGACTCATACACCAGAACGGGAAACGTCCGTTGGGACTTCACCGGCCCCTTGATGTAAGGGGTGGTACCTCCTCGGGCGTGAAAAAAATCCTTTACTATCACGTAAAGGAAAATGCCACTACCACCTACCATATTGCATATATATATATATATATATATATATATATATATATATATATATATATATATATATATATATATATATATATATGAACATATAAAAGTTCGCACTAATTAAAAAATTGTGCGAAGTCTCACCATCGATACCTCTCTATTAGTGAATTTTTTAATAAAAATTCACTAATACCCATACTATTACTATCACTACATAATGCATTAGTTATTTTTTCCCGCTATACAATAATAATAATGTCTTTGGGGTCCTGTCATTAAAAACCGAGTGTTAACACTGCTCTTAGGATATGATCTACTAACATACTGATTTTCTATTTTACACAAAATTGTATGTTGTGTTTTAAGTCATTAACTCACAATTTTCATTTATAACCATCATGCAATATTTATATATCTATATCCATGTTTTAAATATGTTAGGTTATTTAAAAGTCAGTTGCTCGACGTCGTTAGGATCCATGACGAGAGTTATGGATTCCTCCTTCAGCATGCCCCGACCCCCTTTCAAAGTAGTTCCCAACTTCAATCACTTTAGAGAAAACCTGCTAAAGATTCAGTTAATAATTTAAAATTGAAGTTAAAATTGTATAATTTTAAATAGATATTTTGTAGAGGCTTTTCCTGATGTCGTTCTAGTTACTCAGCTAGTTAGAATAATGATGTCGACCAATTGTGAATATCAAAAGTTTAATTAGAATGGATATTTAATTTTTCTGTGTTTATTTTGACCAAAAACCCTAATTTTTCAGACTTCTAGTACAAAATTCTGACACTCTAGGCAGATTAAGATATTAGTTCGATATCTCGGTATTCAATATCTTGTTTGTACTGCTGATGAACTTATCAAAACACTGGTAAGGAAGTTTATCACACCAACAGCCAAGAGTAAAACACAACAATAATTTTTGTTAATCATTTAAAGTATAAACAGTGAGGAAAATATTGGGTTGTCAATGTTGACAATAAATAAGTTATCATAATTATTAACTGAACTTCAAAATGAGTCTTATGCTGAGAGATACATTATATATATATATATATATATATATATATATATATATATATATATATATATATATATATATATATATATATATATATATATATGTATATATAAATATATATATATATATATATATTGGCCGGAATTGTCCACTCTTCCATATAGGCTAAAAAAGAGAAATTGTCTTTCGACCTCTAAATGAAATTAAAATTAACGAATTTAAAACCCGTTTTGCAAGCACATACGATTTTAATTTAAGTGAAATTGAGGATGTAGACAAGGCATTTAAAAAAAATTCGACACTTTTGTCTAGTGCTTTGAGGTAGCTTGTCCGAAAACTCAAAAAGTTGCAAATTCCGGTTTTAACGTAAAATATCCGAATCAAGTGTTCACCAAATCTGCAACAAAAACCTAATGATCTTAGGCTTTTAAATTCTATGCGAAAACTATCCGGTGAGAGGGAGATTAACGCTATGTATAAAGTAATGAAAGCCGAGGTAAATAGCCTAAGTCAACAGGAAAAACAAAACTGACCAGCATCTTACATTTGTAACGCCCCAGATAAAACTAAAGCACTATGGCAGCTTGTTAATCTTAAGAAAAACAAACCTAGGGAAGAGCACTGCATTTCGAATTTACTATACGAAAACAAAAATATAACTAGCAGGGTAGAAATTGCTGCGGTACTCGCCAGATATTGTTCATGCGTTGCTGAGAGGAAGCCCGTGTTGCATTTCGGGGGCCAGATGTCTGATAACTGTACAGCCAAACAGTACAAGCCCAAAACACTTTTTATAACACCTGTAACTGAATGTGAAGTTATTGACATCATCAACGAACTTCCTAATAAAAAATCAAGCGGCTTTGGTGATGTTCCAATAAAAATTATTAAGCAATGTGCTGCTGAGCTTGCCGCGCCACTTACAAAGATTATAAATTCCTGTATATGTCTGGGAAAATTCTCTGACATATTGAAACTGGCTGTGGTTGTTGCTGTGTTGAAGGCAGGAGGCAGTACCATATTTGGACAACTATCGTCCCATCTCTATATTAAACATTTTTTCAAAGATCATAGAAAGGGCAGTACATGAAAGGATGGTCAAGTTTTTAAACGCTAATATGATAATATCACCATCACAGCACGGATTTAGAACTGATCATTTCACACAAACTGCCCTTATCGAATACATTCAATATGTAAACGAAACAATGGACCTCTATTACATTGTGGTGACCTTTGACACAGTAAATCATTTTTTTGTTAAGGAGAAGATGTGAGCGTTGGGGATAAGAGGCACTTGCAACGACCTTCTACTTTCGTATCTCACCAACAGCCAGTTACTTATAAAAGCGAATAATATTAATTCCCAAAGATATAGTGTAAGTATGGACACACCCCAGGGAAGTGTCATTGGCCCACTTTTGTTTACACTCTATGTACACAATTTGCCGCAATTTATGCAAAACGGAAAAGTCTTCATGTACGCCGATGACACTTCTATTGTTGTCTACGGCAAGACGGTGGAGGAAACTGAATTAAAATTAAAATCAATGGTACAATAGAAATCGACTAATTTTGAACTATGACAAAACTTTTTCTCTTGAAATGCATAACTGCCACCGAAGAGAGAGGATGTGCGATAGCACTATTTTGGTGAACGGAAATACGGTGCAATTCAAAAAGGTGACAAAATTGTTGGGTGTTAGAATTAACAGTAGCCTGTTATATATAGACCAGATTGATCACGTGTGCAAGAAATTAAATTCCGCGTTTTATGCAATTTTGATGCTTAAAGATTCCTTAAGCTCGGAACATCTGCTGAAAGTCTATTACGCGGCTGTCAATTCACATCTGAGTTACGGTATCGTTATCTGGGGCCAATCTTCGGACTGCCATAGAATATTTCTGCTACAGAAACGAATCCTGAGATTAATATACAATCTACCTTATGGGCACTCTTGTCGTGACATTTTTAAGAAAAATAACATTATGACGTTAACATCAGTTTATTTGTTCCATCTGTTAACTTAGATTCATAGAAACAAGAGAAAATTTGTTATCAACTCGAATTTTCATGGATACAACACTCGTGAAAAAATACTTTTCACCTCAATAAATGTCACCATTCTTTTTTTAAGAAGTCGCCATGTTATGCGGGTTGCTTTTTGTACAACCAGCTGCCTTGTTCTCTGAAGGACACAAATTGTACAAAAAAATATAGAAAGCAACTGAATGTTGCTTTAATCACTCATAGTTTTTATGGTTTGACGGAATTTTGTGAAGCTGCACTGTGAACGTATGTTTTTTGTTGAGATGTGAAGCTCGTTATATTTTAGATTTTTGGGCACGTATCTTTGATAAGTTGTGATATGTTTTTTATCTTGTAAGTTTTTTGACTTGTCTGATTTACAATAATTGTAACTAAAGGACCAATATATATATATATATATATATATATATATATATATATATATATATATATATATATATATATATATATATATATATATATATATATATATATATATATATATATATAAACTGAATCAGACCACCCGTACCAGTCGTTTATAAGCCTACTGGATGTTCTAATGGAAGAAATAAGATGTTTGTATACCTAAATAGGGTACGCTCTATCGATTGGTTATAGAGAGTCAACTTCCGGAACAAACCGGAAATGGCTCATTCTGACACAAATATTGGAATGTTAAATGGAACATGGTCTTTTTTATTACAGATTTAGGTTATATGCGAAAAAATAAGGAACGCTTATCCGAACCACTTTCCCGATAGATATCACCATTATCCTTGAAAATAAACTTTAACTGATCTTAACATAAACCAGACCCAACGACAAGAACATGGCTGTTGTGTGTGGAGTGAATGGATGGCAGAAAATGTAAGCGTTCATAAATGTTTAAAGTGCCTGCCACCCTGATTAACACATTCCTGGTTTTTAAAAAACGAAGATATGTAGGTGCGAATCCGGCAAGCCTGCCAATCGTTGAGCGGCGTAGAAATCTTTAGTGCTCCCAACAGCAAATTCAGTAATGTGTGAATCAAGGTGACAGACACATTACACATTTATGAACGCTTACATTTCCTGCCATCCATTCTCCCCACAGACAAAAGCCACCTCATTGTAGTTGGGTCTGGTTTGTGTTAAAAGCAGTTAAAATTTATTTTCAAAGTTAATGGCGACATCTATCAGGAAAGTGGTTCGGAAAATTTTCTTATTTTTTTTACATGTAACCTAAGTCTGTAATAAAAAATACCATGTTCCATTTAAAAATCCAATAATTCTGTCAGAAGGACCAATTTCCGGTTTGTTCCGGAAGTTGACTCTGTCACCAATCGATAGAGCGTACCCAATTTAGATATACAAACCTATCTTTTTTTTTTCTTAGAGCATCCAGTAGGCTTATAAACGACTGGTACAGGTGGTTTGATTCACCCCGTATATATATATATATATATATATATATATATATATATATATATATATATATATATATATATATATATATATATATATATATATATATATATATATATATATATATACAGTCAGATTGAAATTGAAATTTGAAATTAAATATCCAGAAGTTTTGTATTTATCTACACTTAATACCAAAATCTCAAATCCAAGACAACTTTCCAAAAATTATTAAACTCAAAACCAGGACTTGGAACTCAAAATTCAAAAGTTAAAATCAGATGACGAAAGACTAGCAATTTAATTTAGCAAATAATGCCTCACACCTCTTATAATTAAAGAAATATTACTGTAAAATTTTTGAAATTCATAATGATGAATCTTTTATGACTTACCATCATCTTCAATGAGGTTTTATATAACACACATGACAGCGCCTGCCTTTTAAAATACACAGTTTTCATTGCGGGCCCAGAGTGAGAGCTCAGGCAACAGTTTGTAAGAAACATTGATTCTCAATATATTCAACAATTAGCCGACGAAGCTCCTTAAGTTAGTTTGGTCGTATTGCGTACATTTTCGACTTCAAATGTCCCCAAAAAAAAAAATCTAAGGTTATTGAATCTGGCGATCTGGGTGGCCACTCAATTAAACCTCTGCGTCCTATCCAGTAATTAGGAAAGTTTTCGCTAAAAAAAAAACAGCACATACATGTTTTTTATTTTCCGATCTAAAGCGTATTTTTCGAGATATTCAACAGTTTCTAGGCTTTCTGGATACCCGGTATATGTATTGAGTTATAAGTAAAAGTAAGATGCGACCCCCATTGTAATTGTGTGCATTAACACTAAATACAAGTCTAACAGAATTTGGTTTTGGAATTGCTAAGTAACAGTATATAATATTTCCTGTCGTGCATGATAACTAAAATTACCTCGTGAATTTTTCCCATAAAAATAAAAGGAAATTTTACAACAAAATCCACTATCGCATAAAACTCAGTGATACTTGTTGATCGTTACCCACACTTAACCCGTATCAGTAAACTTGAACTTTCTGTAGTGTTTCCAGTAGGTCAAAAGCACGTATCTTTCAATGTAAACTGAGAACTTGTAATGCGCTTATGTTACTTAATAGATAAACATCTGAACACATATTCGGTATCAGGGGATCGATATTTAGACCCGGTTCTGTTGTGTATACATCTCGTAGAATTGATAGCTACTCAACCATACTGCAAGGGATACAGCTTTCCTCTAAAGCTCGCACACGCACGAGTGTATGCGATATTGTATTGCCATGTTAATGTTTACATTGGATATTCATGTCACTGCACTTTATTTTATGATTGATTAAACACATTTCACCAGGCTGACTTGAGATTAAATATAAACATATTACAGGGGGTAACGACAGACTGCTCTCCTATTTTTATAGGTATCTTTAGCTTGAAGGACCGTTTCTTATTTTTATGCTGGGTGTTAGAAAAATAGCACACCAACTGTAAAAATACCTACGTTTTTCGCAAAGGCCACACATGTTTTACAATATTCAAGGTACTTTTCTGTAAAAGGAGATTTATTAAAAATGATATAACACTTCGAGTTTTTCTTGGGTACAATTGTTTCATGTAATAGGCGATAAATGGGAGATGATTTGGTGAAAATTGGCATTTTTTCATTCAAACTTGAGTAATATAACGTTTCAGAAGTTGTATGGGTACAGTAATACGAATTATTTCTTTGAGGTCAAGTCACTGACACTAAATTCATTACATAAGAATGTGACAGCTATGTGGAAGTTATGATTCAACTTGCAGCAATATTCTTCATTTGAAATTTTGTGTATGTATTTCAAGGCAGATATATAAAGACCTCTTATTTTACAGTAAATCGGTGTCAAACCTGTAATCTGCATTCAGTATTCTTCTAAGAATATGGTTTTACGTAACCTGTTGGTATTAGTTATTAATTTTGTAGCGTGTTGTAGCGAAGTTTATCAGTCAGATGAGTTTCTTTTTTCTACTGCTAATTTCTGCAGTAAATTTAAAAAACCGTGGCATTTTTGAATAGAGAGTTTAGAGGTCTTTCAAATGAGGTATCACAAGCCCCTACTTGTTGCAACTATCATGCGAAGAGGTTGAATGTGTGTGTGTGTGTGTTGCATCATGGGATGGTTTTGAGTGTTTCATTCATCAACCACAGACTTTTATCCTAAAATTTCGTTTCGAATCATAACCACACCAAGTGCGGCAAATCTATAACTAGACTTTCTTATGTGAACAGGTGATAACTATACTCGCGGATTCTTTGAATTATAAATGAAAACCAATCGGATACATATATCCACGATCTCACGTAAACACAATCATTACATTAGTGTTACCAATATACACCTACATAATATCTTAAATACATACATACCTGCTTTCACCCACTGCTTCACTCATACAATCCAAACATACCTGCCTAATCTATACCTCAATATAAATATTACAATATAATTCTAATTACTATACTTTTTTTAACTGATTTTGAATTTCTATGTATTTACATAATCTGTTTTTTTTTAATTATTCACCTTTTTGGTTTTGTTTTGTTATGTTTTTTTTAGTTGATTTTATTTAATTTATTTTTAATTCTCAAAATTTAAGGAATGACAGGGACACATTGTCGCCTAGGGACCCGCCAAGGCTCATAGACATACTGAATTGGGCCACGGAAAGGCTGGGTATACAAAAGGACAGACATTAGGATTTATGTTCAGTACATTAATACAATTTTATTTCATTTTATTTATATATACATATACACACACACACACAAATATATATATATATATATATATATATATATATATATATATATATATATATATATATATATATATATATATATATATATATATATATATATATAGGTATCCAACGAATAACTGAAAAACTAATTAACCGATTTTAATGAAACTCGGCAAGTTCCTTTCTTTTGTTAATGGCTTAGATGAGTTCGTTAGTCAGGAAAATCGGACAAGTTTTTACGGAAAAATTTTGAGTTTTCTTTCAAAAAAAATTTTTTCTCCGAAAATTACAAAGCTATTTTAATTCAATTTGGTGGATATGTTTGCCTTAGAAAATATATTACTACATACCAAAATTCAACTTTCTAAGTTTATATAAAATTGAGTTTTTCAAATTTGGAATTTTTTTTCAAAAAAAAATTTTTTTCTCCGAAAATTACAAAGTTATTTTAATGACATTCAGCGAGTATATTGCCTTGGAAAAGGTTTTACTACATACCGAAACTGAACTTTCTAAGTTTATAGAAAATTGAGTTATCCAAGTTTGAAGCATTTAATAAAAATTCACTACCATAACGCACTTGCTGCGCCCCGAACTTTTTTTAGTCTAAAATGGACGTGTTTCGGAATTTTTTTAAATATGCACCATAAATAATATACTGAAATTATTCCATTTTGCTGTTCCACACTGCACACCTGTTGCGTATTACAGTTTTATTTATATATATATATATATATATATATATATATATATATATATATATATATATATATATATATATATATATATATATATATATATATATATGTGTGTGTGTGTGTGTGTGTGTGTGTGTTGTTGTTGTTTACTTCAGGGTTTTAATAACAAAAACGATCAACTTATTTACTTTAAACTGTATTCCCTGCTTAATTACAATCGTGTCCCTTGTCTTACAAATTACCAATGATAATCATAATGCTAAACTTCGGCATGCATTGAGCATCACTTCCCCACGTTCTCTATGGTCATAGAGCATTGCCCCTTGACCTCAGAACTGTTCTTCTTCTTTCTACATCATAGCACATCTCCCCCCTTCACTTAAGGTGTTTGATTTTTCTAGTTTTGTTAGCATGCGTCTTAGCTGTCATCACAACACTGATATAACACTAACACCTAACCTAATACCTTACTATTATTGTTACTGATGTATCCAGATATATCTAACATGCTACAATAGTCTCTTATTACATACCTATTAAAAATTGATAAGCTAGTATATACATATTTACATACATGTGAGATTTGCTTGTACGTTTACAATTAATTATTTGTACACTGATAATCTTTTAATCTAAGGGGTTCTTTTATAAACCGTTTTGGTCTCGTCTGTTGATTTGTGTTGGAGTCAGTAATTTCAGTTTTTACTACCTTCTTCTGAATAGTATTCACGTATTTTTGATTTCTTTCGATTATTGATCCCTTACGAAATTTTATCAAGTATGTTCTAGGCTTATTGGTCATATCTATAATTTTGCCAGATTCCCAGGAGGACTTATCAGGTTTCTGTACCCTTACATTTTCCCCCTTGTTAAAAATGACTTTTCTCTCTTTGGTATTTTTGTCATAATTGATTTTCTGCCTTTTCTGTCTTTCTTTTAACCCATTTTTTATCAATTGTAGGTTATTATCCTTTTTTCCAAACCAAAATTGTGGTAGCAGACTGTTAATTTCTCTGTTGAATAACATTTCTGCTGGTGCTGGAACGTTGTAATCTATTGGAGTTGTTCTGTATTCCAATAAGCATAGATACTTATCTCTATTTGCATATTCTGCTTTTTAGTGAATTTTCTTAAAAAAATTCACTAATGAGGAGATCCCGACTTTTGAAGTTTGAAAAAATTTCTTCAAATGACCGCGAACTAGGCCCCCTAGAACACATATCCGGGGTCAGTTTCAATTTTTATATGTTTATATATATATATATATATATATATATATATATATATATATATATATATATATATATATATATATATATATATATATATATATATATATATATATATATATATATATATATATATATATATATATATATATATATATATATATATATATATATATATATATATATATATATATATATATATATATATATATATATATATATATATATATATATATATATATATTATATATATATGTATCACACCGATAACTCAAAAAATAATAGGCCGATTTTGACTAAATTTGGTGGAAAAATTCCTTTTGCAAATGACTTGGATAAGTTCGTTAGCAAGAAAAATCTGACCAGGTTTTCCCGGAAAATTTAGTGTTTTCTTTCGAAAAAAATTTATATCTCCGGAATTAACAAAGTAAGGGCAACCAAATTTGGTACGCTAGTTAATATCCTTATAGGTAATCTACCTACCAAAATTTAGCTATGTAGGTCAAAGCACAAAAAAGTTATAGGCATTTAAAAAAAAATTGGGCTTTTCCTCAAAACGTCAAAGTTGCGATTTAAAACGTCAAAATCGGCAACATTTTGGCAAAGAACTTGAATCTAATACGGGATATGGAAATCAAATGTCTCAAGAAGGATGTTTTACAAATTCTGAAGTCTTAGTTTCAACCGTCATTGTCCTTCATTTTACTAAAATGTTTCCAGAAAATTCATTTCAAATAGACCCTTACTCTGATGCTTGGCAGTAGCCTTAGCTTTAGAGTTTATCGTTTAATGGTATATAATTTTTGTCGAATTTTCGTCAAAAATCAATAAAGCTCAATATATCCGTTATTATACAAGATATGAAGAAAATTTGTATATATTAATTATAGGGTGTCTTGAGCTACATCTTAAAAAAATATTTCTACAATCACAGGATGGCCCATAAGTCGTTGGTGATACAAATTTTCTTTTTTTTTAATCAAACACGCCTTATGTTATTGCATTTTTGAATTTTTCAGCGATGCATGTTTGTAAGAAAAGAAATTCGGGACGCAGCAAGTGCGTTATGGTAGCGAATTTTCATTAAATGCTTCAAATTTGAATAGCTCAATTTGCTATTAACCTATAAGGTTGACCAAGCAACGAGTTTTTCCGGGAACACTTTAAGTTTGCTTTTGGAAATTTTTGTACATTTTCACACAATAAAGTTATTTTTATGAAACATGGCACATTGTTTTTACTATATAGGTTATACTGGTAACCAAAATTGATGCCTGCTTTCTTAAAAAGGAAACACACATATTTGCAATTAAAAACATTTTTATGAAAATTCACTACCATAACGCACTTGCTGCGTCCAGAGTTTTTCATCATTAATTTGAAAGTTTGAATGCAACGTTCTATCATGCCATTTGATTGTGCATGAGTCGGGCTTGAGGTTATATGTTTGATGCCCCAAGAGTCCACAAATTCTTTAAATTTATCTGAACTAAAACTAGTACCGTTATCTGACCTTATGATCTTGGGAATACCATGTCTTGCAAAGAATGATTTTAATAATCTAATTGTATGAATGCTGTCTAATTTGTCTAGTGGTGCTGTCTCAATAAATTTTGAGAAATAATCAATGACTATCAGATAATTCTTCCCTTACAAGTTAAAAATATCTGTTCCTACTGTAGTCCATGGTTTTTCTGGTATATCTGTTTGAATGAGTGGTTCTTTGGGATTGGAATGTCTAAAATTTAGGCAAGTATCGCATTTCAGAACATAATCTTCTATGTCTTTATTTATATTAGGCCAAAATAAACTTTGCCTTGCTCTTAACTGGCATTTAATAACACCTAAATGATTATAGTGTATACGTTCTAGCATATCTTTGCGCAGTGAAAGCGGTACAATTATTTTGTTCCCTTTTAACAGAACATCGTTTATACTAACTATTTCATCTCTGTATATCCAATATTGCCTTAGTTCTATGCTCATATTTGTATTATTTTCTGGCCATCCTTCCTTGACCATACTCAAAAGATGCTTTAACTCCTTGTCTTTTTTTAGTTTCTATTTGAAATTTATTGAATTTTGATTGTGTGATGGGCAGAAATTTCTCTATTGAATCTACTTGAGCCTCAACTTCACTATTCAGGCTTATTTCTTTTGGATCTATGTAGCCTTTTATGTAACTTCTCGATAAACAATTTGCTAACAATAATTGAGAGCCTGGTTTGTATACAATGTGAACGTCATAATTTTGCAGCTTGATGAGCATTCTTTGTAATCTCAACGGACAATTGATAAGTGGTTTTTTTACAATTGTTGCCAATGGTTTATGATCACTTTCAACTATTATTTGTCTACCGTATATATATATATATATATATATATATATATATATATATATATATATATATATATATATATATATATATATATTGATGAAATCTCACACAGCCGAATAAAATTGCTGCCATTTCTTTTTCTATTTGTGCATACCCTTGTTCACATTGTGTGAATGACCTGGATGCATAAATCACTGGTAGATTATTTTGCAGTAACACCGCACCCAGACCATTTTTTGATGCATCTACAGATAATATTATTGGTTTTGCTGGGTCATAAATTTGCAATACTGGTTTACTTGACAACATTTTCTTTAAATTGTTAAGTGCCCTGGTGTGACTTTCATGCCACTGGAATACTGATTTTTTTTTAATAGACCCCTCAGTTCTGAAGTAACAAATTTCGAAATATATGTGATCATCCCCAGAAATTTGCCTACATCATTTTTATTTTTTGGAATTGGCATCTCTACTATGCTTTTTATTTTATCTGGATCTGGCCTAACCCCACCTTTGCTAATTATATGACCTACAAATTTTATTTCTCTCACATTGAATTTACATTTGCTCAAATTAAATTTTACATTATTTTCCCTTGCCCTCATTAATACTTTTTTGAGATTTTCATCATGTTGCTCTTGATTTCTGCCATAAACCAGCAGATATCAATATATGATATCTGCCCCTGAACTCCATCAAAATTTGTTTGAATTTTCTGTGAAACGTTTCTGGTGCCGACGATATCCCAAACGGTAACCTACTAAACATATACCTGCCATAAGGTGTGGCAAAGGTACACAGTTTTTTACTGCTGTCGTCTAAAGGGATTTGATAAAACCCTTGGTTTGCATCCAATACACTGAAGACTTCGGCACCAGACAGCTCACCTAACAAATCCTCGATTGTTGGTATCTGGTAAAATTCCCTTTTGACTACCTTATTCAATTCCACGGGATCCAAACATATTCTAATCTTCCCATTGGGTTTTTTAACAACTACTAAGGGATGTACCCAACCAGTGGGTTCATTGATTTTTTCAATAATATTGAGTTTTTCTAAACGTTGCAATTCAGTTTTCAGTTCATCCTTTATTGTCAAAGGAATTTTCCTAGCATTAAATACTATTGGTCTAGCATTTTCATCTATAATTATCTTATGAGGTTCCTCTATGCAACCTATACCCTGAAATGTATCTCTATACTCATCTAAAATTATATTATCATCGTTAACCTCCTCTATTCTTTGTATTAAATTAAGTAATATGCATGCTTTTAGTCCTAAAATGGCTGAAGACTTATTATTTGTATCAACCACATAAAAATCTAAATCTGCTTTGTTTGATTTGTTCATTACGTTGCAGCAAAAACTTACTTTACCCAAATTATTAATTTTCTCACCATTGTAATTCAACAGTTTAACATTGCTTTCAGTCATTTTAGCACCAGGAATCATCTTAAATCAATATTTTGGTATAATGTTTGCCTGTGCTCCTGTATCTAACTTGAATTTCATGAACACCTTATCCTTGAGCTGTATGACTTCTTTCCAGTCCTCTTCTCTGTCTCTTGTATTTTGACTCTCCAGCACTCCGATGAACAATTCATTCATTTCTTCTGAGACGATGTCATCTTCTGAAGCATCTTCTTCCTCTTTTGCAACTTCATTTACAGATTTCATTCTGCACCTGTTCATGAAATGATTTATTTTCCCACACTTGTTACACTTTTGGTTGAAAGCTGGGCACTCATTTACTTTATGTGTTTTCGCACATCTTGAACAGTTATTTATCAGCTTCTTCGTGCTGCCTGTTCTTCCCCCTGGTTCGTTCCTTTTTGTCTCTGATTTCAGGAATTCTCTCTTGTTACCTATTCTGTCCACCTGTCTATCTGCTTCTCCTGTTTCCATTTCTTTCAATTGGTTGACAGTGGCTTGAAATGCCCTGCATATATCGATGCACTTTGTTAAGTTTAAATTCGGTTCCTGTAATAGCTTTTCACGTATCTTCTTTGATTCTATGCCACATACAATTATGTCCTTAATTAAGGAGTCTTTCAATTTTCCAAAATCACATGTTGCTGCTAATGATTTTAACTCTGTGACAAACGACTCCATATTTTCTCCTGGGTTTTGATTTCTGTTAAAGAACTTGTACCGTTCGTAAGTTAAATTTACCTTCGGAAGGAAGTAAGCATCAAACTTCTGGACGAGAGTATCAAAGTTATCAACTTCACTTGCTTTCAGTTCAAATGTGTTGTATATATCCAACCCTTCATTTCCCATGCAATGAAGTAATAAGTTGCACTTTCTTTTGTCGTTGCCATCCAACCCCACTGCATTTATGTAAACGTCGAACCTTTGTTTGAACTTCCTCCATCCTTGTGAGCGTTCGTTTACATTATAAATAGGTGGTTTAACATCCATTTGCGCGGCCATTTCGCTTAACCTTACAATGTCGTAACTGCAAACACCATTTCCGATTGCGCCATGTGTTGTTGTTTACTTCAGGGTTTTCATAACAGAAACGTTCAACTTATTTACTTTAAACTGTATTCTCTGCTTAATTGCAATCGTGTCCCTTGTCTTACAAATTACCAATGATGAACCTAATGCTAAACTTCGGCATGCATTGAGCATCACTTCCCCACGTTCTCTATGGTCATAGAGCATTGCCCCTTGACCTCAGAACTGTTCTTCTTCTTTCTACATCATACCACAATATTTATATATATATATATATATATATATATATATATATATATATATATATATATATATATATATATATATATATATATTAAAACATACACACACACACAAATATATATTATAAGTAGGTAACAGGGCACTTGAACCAGACAGGGAGTGGGGGTACCCCACTCCTCCCCTCTGGGCGGAGCCCCACCTCTCTGGGCGGAGCCCCACCTCTTGTGGGTGTGGCCACGCCCCAAGATGGCGGAACAAAAATGGCGGACCCAAAATGGCGGAACCAAAATGGCGGAACCAAAATGGGCGGAATAAAAAATGGCGGCTTTCGTTTTAAAGATGGCGGCCTAACCTGTGATACCTTAAGCTGACATATATACCCCTGACATTATAAAAATGGCGGCTTTCGTTCTTAAAGATGGTGCCTTTCGCTTTTAAAGATGGTTGAAGACTCCATTATTTAAAGTTACGTCACCCCAACCTTTAGAGCCGACAAATGAGAGTGAGGTTGATAAACGAGAATAATGGTATAGGTCGAAGACTCCATGATTTAAAGTTACGCCCCTATTAAAACAAACCATACATAAAGCTTTTGTTATTAGACATAAGACATAATAATTAATATGTTTAATATTAGACAGACTATTAGATTTCGCATAGAAATTAGCCGAACGCCACAATTGTTATATGGGTAGGTTCTAAAAATAACACACAGAGGTCGTTGGCAAACAAAAGAAGGAAGTTCAGAAACAAAATAGACAACAGGTTCAAATAGGAAACCAAACTTAAATATCGTAGAGACAATAGAGGTCGCTGGCAAAACAAAGAAGG